>CM065590.1:105513056-106714306 GCA_033119425.1 Bufotes viridis | reverse complement strand
AAGCGCTGGGATGACACATGTGCACACTGTAGTGAAGCGCTGGGATGACATGTACACACTGTAGTGAAGCGCTGGGATGGCACATGTACACACTATGGTGAAGCGCTGGGATGACACATGTACACACTGTAGTGAAGCGCTGGAATGGCACATGTACACACTGTAGTGAAGCGCTGGGATGACACATGTACACACTGTAGTGAAGCGCTGGGATGACACATGTACACACTACAGTGAAGCGCTGGTATGACACATTAACACACTGTAGTGAAGCGCTGGTATGGCACATGTACACACTGTAGTGAAGCGCTGGGATGGCACATGTACACACTATGGTGAAGCGCTGGGATGACACATGTACACACTGTAGTGAAGCGCTGGGATGACACATGTACACACTGTAGTGAAGCGCTGGGATGACACATGTACACACTGTAGTGAAGCGCTGGGATGACATGTACACACTGTAGTGAAGTGCTGGGATGACACATGTACACACTACAGTGAAGCGCTGGTATGACACATGTACACACTATAGTGAAGTGCTGGTATGACACATGTACACACTATGGTGAAGCGCTGGGATGACATGACACATGTACACACTATAGTGAAGCGCTGGGATGACACATGTACACACTATGGTGAAGCGCTGGGATGACACATGTACACACTATAGTGAAGCGCTGGGATGACACATGTACACACTGTAGTGAAGCGCTGGGATGACACATGTACACACTGTAGTGAAGCGCTGGGATGACACATGTACACACTATAGTGAAGCGCTGGGATGACACATGTACACACTGTAGTGAAGCGCTGGTATGGCACATGTACACACTGTAGTAAAGCGCTGGGATGGCACATGTACACACTATGGTGAAGCGCTGGGATGACACATGTACACACTGTAGTGAAGCGCTGGGATGGCACATGTACACACTATGGTGAAGCACTGGGATGACACATGTACACACTGTAGTGAAGCGCTGGTATGGCACATGTACACACTATAGTGAAGCGCTGGTATGACACATGTACACACTGTAGTGAAGCGCTGGGATGACACATGTACACACTATAGTGAAGCGCTGGGATGACACATGTACACACTGTAGTGAAGCGCTGGGATGACACATGTACACACTGTAGTGAAGCGCTGGGATGACACATGTACACACTATAGTGAAGCGCTGGGATGACACATGTACACACTACAGTGAAGCGCTGGTATGACACATGTACACACTGTAGTGAAGCGCTGGTATGGCACATGTACACACTGTAGTGAAGCGCTGGTATGGCACATGTACACACTGTAGTGAAGCGCTGGGATGACACATGTACACACTGTAGTGAAGCGCTGGTATGGCACATGTACACACTGTAGTGAAGCGCTGGTATGGCACATGTACACACTGTAGTGAAGCGCTGGGATGACACATGTACACACTGTAGTGAAGCGCTGGTATGGCACATGTACACACTGTAGTAAAGCGCTGGAATGGCACATGTACACACTATGGTGAAGCGCTGGGATGACACATGTACACACTGTAGTGAAGCGCTGGAATGGCACATGTACACACTGTAGTGAAGCGCTGGAATGGCACATGTACACACTGTAGTGAAGCGCTGGGATGGCACATGTACACACTATGGTGAAGCGCTGGGATGACACATGTACACACTGTAGTGAAGCGCTGGGATGACACATGTACACACTGTAGTGAAGCGCTGGGATGACATGTACACACTACAGTGAAGCGCTGGTATGACACATGTACACACTATAGTGAAGTGCTGGTATGACACATGTACACACTATGGTGAAGCACTGGGATGACATGACACATGTACACACTATAGTGAAGCGCTGGGATGACATGTACACACTATGGTGAAGCGCTGGGATGACACATGTACACACTATAGTGAAGCGCTGGGATGACACATGTACACACTGTAGTGAAGCGCTGGGATGACACATGTACACACTGTAGTGAAGCGCTGGGATGACACATGTACACACTATAGTGAAGCGCTGGGATGACACATGTACACACTGTAGTGAAGCGCTGGTATGGCACATGTACACACTGTAGTAAAGCGCTGGGATGGCACATGTACACACTATGGTGAAGCGCTGGGATGACACATGTACACACTGTAGTGAAGCGCTGGAATGGCACATGTACACACTGTAGTGAAGAGCTGGGATGACACATGTACACACTGTAGTGAAGCGCTGGGATGACACATGTACACACTACAGTGAAGCGCTGGTATGACACATGTACACACTGTAGTGAAGCGCTGGTATGGCACATGTACACACTGTAGTGAAGCGCTGGGATGGCACATGTACACACTATAGTGAAGCGCTGGGATGACACATGTACACACTGTAGGAAGCGCTGGGATGACACATGTACACACTACAGTGAAGCGCTGGTATGACACATGTACACACTGTAGTGAAGCGCTGGTATGGCACATGTACACACTGTAGTGAAGCGCTGGGATGACACATGTACACACTGTAGTGAAGCGCTGGGATGACACATGTACACACTACAGTGAAGCGCTGGTATGACACATGTACACACTATAGTGAAGTGCTGGTATGACACATGTACACACTATGGTGAAGCGCTGGTATGACACATGTACACACTATGGTGAAGCGCAGGGATGACACATGTACACACTATGGTGAAGCGCTGGTATGACACATGTACACACTGTAGTGAAGCGCTGGGATGACACATGTACACACTATAGTGAAGCGCTGGGATGGCACATGTACACACTATGGTGAAGCACTGGGATGACACATGTACACACTGTAGTGAAGCGCTGGGATGACACATGTACACACTACAGTGAAGCGCTGGCAGGGCCGGCGCGTCCTAGAAGCGGACTAGGCCGCCGCGTAGAGCGCCCCTTGGCAAGGGGCGCTGCTAGGAGCACCGGCCCTGCCTCATGCTGCAGCCGCCCGAGCGCTCTGTATAGAGCCTCAGGCGGCTGCAGCACTGCCCGGGCTGGTGCGTCCATGAGGGCGCACCGCCCGGGCACAGCAAGAGGAAAGGAGCTGACAGGAGGGAAGCGCTCAGCGCTCCCTCCTGTCAGTCCATTCAGCGGCCGAGCTCTTTATGGCCGCGGGTACAGGAGCATGTCTTCCTGTACCTGGCCGGACTGACATGAAGTGCGCACACAGTGTGCACTTCCTGTCAATCCGATCAGGGTACAGGAATCTAAAGCTCCTGTACCCGTGGACCATAAAGCGCTCGGCCACGCTACATTACAGGCGGGGAGGGAGGGGGAGAATGACAAGAGTGGGGGAAGAATGACAAGAGGGGAGGGGGAGAATGACAAGAGGGGGAGGAAGAATGACAAGGGGGAGAGAATTACAAGAGGGGGAAGGAAGCAATGACAAGAGGGGGAGAAGAATGACAAGAGGGGAGGAAGAATGACAAGAGGGGGGGGAATGACAAAGGAGGAGGGGTGAAGAATGATGGGGGGGGGGGGAATGACAAAGGAGGGGGGGTGAAGAATGATAAGGGGGGGGGGGGAGAATGACAAAGGAGGGGGGGTGAAGAATGATAAGGGGGGGGGGGGCGGCAAACTTTTCTTTTGCCTAGGGCGGCAAAAATCCTTGCACCGGCCCTGAGCGCTGGTATGACACATGTACACACTGTAGTGAAGCGCTGGGATGACACATGTACACACTATGGTGAAGCACTGGGATGACACATGTACACACTGTAGTGAAGCGCTGGTATGACACATGTACACACTGTAGTGAAGCGCTGGTATGACACATGTACACACTGTAGTGAAGCGCTGGGATGACACATGTACACACTATAGTGAAGCCCTGGATGACACATGTACACACTATGGTGAAGCGCTGTGATGGCACATGTACACACTGTAGTGAAGCGCTGGTATGACACATGTACACACTGTAGTGAAGCGCTGGGATGACACATGTACACACTATAGTGAAGCCCTGGATGACACATGTACACACTATGGTGAAGCGCTGTGATGGCACATGTACACACTATGGTGAAGCGCTGGGATGACACATGTACACACTACAGTGAAGCGCTGGGATGACACATGTACACACTACAGTGAAGCGCTCCACCTCTTACCTGCACAGTTGAGCACTTCACACAGAGATACTCCAGTCCTAGGAAGGAGGAGAATATAACTTCAGACCGTACCATGTGCGCTCGGTTAGAGGGGGAGTTGTGTGTGTGATCCATATAGTACTTTATCCTTTACATTACACCACTGGTTATATACTGAGAGCGCAGTGACACAGTATTTCACTGTCGTCTGTCCGCGTTCATGTACAGAACCATTGGCAGCTGGGTTCGGTCACCCCCATACCCCGGGCCACTTCTCTGCTCCCTCCAGTATCTGGCTGCTGTCTCTTTCCGGCCTGAGCGCAGTGAGCTGCTGTCACGATGAGCCGCATCTATCACGACAGTGCCTTGCAGAATAAGCCTGTGCATGATGAGCGGGTGTCGGGAGACTGGCAGCCGGCGGTGTACCAGAGGTATGGCTCTGTGCTGGGCAGCCGGGGCGAGGGGGCTGTACACAGGGAAGAACTGGCCCTGCCCTGGTGACTGGGCACATATAGCTGTGAAAGCCTATGGGATCAAGCCTGGGATATCGCATGCTGTATTTAAACAGAAACTAGTATTTCTGGCCAGCCCTTGTTCACACTAAGCGTTGTCACTATGTCTGTGTACAGGAGGAAGAACCCAGCCGTACACTAGTGTAACCAGAAGCTTCTGTAGTGCAGACCTGTGCCACAGAGGGGTGTTTGCCCCCTGGCATTGTGTCACATGGACACCTGGAGCCCACCACCCTCAGTCTGTATGCTTATGCTTCAGAGTATTCCAGTAATAAATTGTCACCAGTCCTGGTCCCTGGATGTAGGTCCTGGTGACTTTTAATTTAGCTGCAGGGTACATGCTAATCCCCCACCCCATTTTGGTGATCAGTGACCACACCATTCCTAGCAGTTATCGCCTGTCAAATTATAACCTACTCATTGATCACTGGAATGCCCCTTTAAGCCCCTTACACGCCATGTTTTATGATGTGTGTGAGTATAAGAAAGTGTTCTTTTTGCTTCTTCTTTTTTTTTTTTTTTTTTGTACATTTTTCAGGAAAAAAAATTGAATGGAAATTAAGATTAGAGTTGAGCGAACTTGTATTTTAAGTTGGGCGTCCAAAGTTCGGGTTGGGGTTATCGAAGCATCCCGCTATGGATTCCGCTACCACGGACCATAACGGCATTTGGAATCCATAAGGGGATTCTTCAATGAACCCGAACCTTGGACAACCCTAAGGACCTGGGGTGACGTCGCCGTCATGTGATCAGTGCAGGGGGCGTGGCTCAGTACTGGATTGGATAAGAGGTGGTAGCCTACGACCTTTTATCCAATCCAGTGCTGAGCCACGCCCCCTGCACTGATCACATGACAGTGACATCACCCCAGGTCCTCCATGTTGTCCAAGGTTCGGGTTCATTGAAGAATCCCCTTATGGATTCCAAATGCCGTTATGGTCCATGGTAGCGGAATCCATAACGGGATTCTTCGATAACCCGAACCCGAACTTTGGACGCCGAACTTAAAACACAAGATCGCTCAACACCAGACACAAGTGTATGCTGTGTTAGATTTTGGCCGTTCCTCTCGCCCGCCCCATCCACCAACATGTTGCTCAGATAAGTGAGACCCAGAGCTAGTTTTTCCACGTTTGAGAACAGGCAAATTACTACCGCATAGTGTGACTGAATATTACAGCCATACTAAGGCCTCATGCCCACAACCGTATATTGTATCCGTGTCTGATCCGCATTTTTAGTGCATACAGAACCATTCATTTCTATGGGTCCCCATAAAACACGGATGTCATCCGTGTTGCTGTCCGCATCAGTGTGTCCGTTCCGCAAATGATAGAACATCTCCTATTCTTGTCCATATTGCAGAGAAGAATCGTGATTTCTAGTAATGGGAAAAATGCGGATTGCACTCGGACGATGTCCGTATATGGCGGGTCCGTGGTTTGCAGACCAGATTACAGACACGTCGTGTGCATGAGTCCTTATACTGTATAATATAAAAACCACTGTAGTAAGACCATACTTCCCACCTACAGTGACCCTATAGTTATAAATACAAGTTCTACATAGGCCCTGCAGACCATATAGGTGATTACAGTGCAGTTATATCCAGTCACTTGCAGGTGACAACCTTTCTGATAGGCATCATTCACGTTCACTTCTTTTCTTCTCCATTGGCCCAGACCACCATAAAGACTTCTTCCAGCCACATCTTCTTTGTGTCTGCAGAGAGTAAAGCACAAACCTCTTTGGCTCCTTACACTCCGGCACACTCCCACCTTTTCCTTACCGCTACACTTGCCAACCATAGTGCCCCAAACGGTAATAATGCCCCTTGTGTGTTTTCTACATGGCAGTGCTTCCTCTGCTGTTTTCTCCACACAGCAGTAATGTCCCTCTTTGTGCCCCCACACAATAGTAATGCCCCCATTGTGCCCCTATACAAGTGATGGTGAATCTTTTACAGACCGAGTGCCCAAACTGCAACCCAGGACCCACATATTTATCGCAAAGGGCCAACACAGCAATTTACCCTGAATACTACAGTCCAATATAGTATATACTTTATCATTTATATATAATAGCTGACCTACATTCAGTGCGCTGCCTGTGCTGTCCATAGTGCGTCCTGCGCTGATGAATGGCAGGAGAAGTCTAAGGCATATTAGTACACCATAGACTTTTTCCAGGGTGCGGGTGCCCACAGAGAGGGCTCTGAGTGCCGCCTCTGGCACCGGTACCATAGGTTCGCCACCACTGCCCTATACTGTAGTAATGCCCTCCCTTATTTCCTTCTGTGGGCTCCTGCACTTGGTTAATAATATGTGCCCTTTTTTGATCCTTTCATGCCCAATAAAATATAAAATCTCAAATTGAACTAACCCAGTGACTATGACAAGGTCCACCGTCTTCACGCTGCTGTCCTTGAACCTGTGCAGGCAATGTGATACAGTGATGCAATTGCGCCGCCTGATGTCCTGTGTGTTAGCTCTGGCAGGGTATAGGCCTAAAGCAGCCTGGTGCTTACCAGAGCCTGTGGCGGCACAGGGAGCCAATGGCGGCACCGCCTGTGACAGCGATAGTTGTGCCCCTGGTCACATATATAGTCTCATTCACACATCCATGTCCGTGCTTAAATCCGTGAGAAGGTGGTCATTGATGCCTCTGTGAAGATGTCTGTGTTGGGTCCGTGTGTCCGTTTTTTTGCTGTCCGTGTGTCATACTGTTTCACTGACACCGTACAGCTAAAACATAATCTTCAAAGCATCTCCTCCTAATGATCCGTGAAACACGGATGGCATCCATGATGCTTGTGTGAACATGGACAAAATAGAGCATGCATTCGTGATAAAAACACGGACTGTGCTAAAACACTGACGTGTGAATCCACACATTAAAATCAATGGTGACGTGGAGAACGCGTACAGCACATGTCCGTGGAACACTGATGTGTGAATGAGGCTTTAGTGTAAAGTTCTACACTGAAAAATAGAACCCCTGACGTTCCACAGAAAGGTTTGCTGGAAGGACACCGTTTTTGCCGCACATTTCGCCAGTGACAAATAAGTTATATTTCAGCACTGTGTGTTTCTATGCAATTTTTCTCGGGGACAGAAAGAAGCTTCCAAACCACATATAAAAACCAGGGTGTATCTGGTCCCATACATGTGAGCAGCGAGGGAACCATTTCTATGAATGAATTTTGACTGACTGATACTATGAAAATGTATGTGGTTATGGCTTCCATTTAATATGGATGACATGATCCCCCGCACTATTATCAGCAGCTCCTGCTCCATGGAACAGTCCCGGTGGACTATGGGATGTACCATTCCTTTAGTCTAGCACTTGATTGTGATGACCTTTGAGTTCAATACTGGGGATTTTGCATGTGAACGGGGTCCCAAAAATGCTCTGCATGTATATTTTTTTCAGATTTTACACAGATTCTTCACCAAAATCCATGTCGGATCCTGAAGCCAGTGCCACCTCTAGCAGCATTTCTCCAGGATCAGTAATTCTGCTTCTAGAGTCAGGTTCCTCCCATATACGTTCAGGAGATTCATCAGGTGGAGTGAAGCATATCTATACTGTGTATTAACATCACATTGTATATTTTGTTTCTGTAGTGGACCAGGCATTCTTCTGGAAGGGGAACTAGTGGATTTCTCTCGCCATGCCATCACCGACAGCAAAGGAAAGAAGGTGAGTAATGGTTTATTAAAGGGGTATGCCCATCTAGGGCATTGATGGCATATCGTAAGGCTATACCACCAATGTCAGATAGGTGCAGAGGTCATCTCTGGAACCTGCTCCTACCTCCAAAACAGGGCTTTCGAAGTGAACACAGAGCAGCCACACATAGTCAACCACACTTCCGGCTTGGCTGCTTTCGGTGGTGAATGCAGAGGTGTATGCACTTGCACGGCATGCTCTCCATCCATCATTATTGGACTTTCAAAAATAGCTGAGCATGCTCACTGGGCCATAGTGATGAATGAAGAGCATGCTGTGCATGTGCAGTTGCTCTCTGTTCAATTTGGGGATCCCTTTTTGGGGATAGGAGCGGGTTCCAGAGCTGGGACCTGCACCTATTTTACATTGATGGTGTATCCTAGCGATATGCCATCAATGTCCCAGATGGGCCAACCCCTTAAGAGTATAATAATCTCATATGAATTAAACATTACTGTGTGGAACCAAAATTTATTAAGCACTAGCAGAAGGACCGGGCTTCGCACAGGTATATTTCATCTATTTCACTTAGGGTCCATTGACACGTCCGTAGTGTATTGCGGATCCGCAATACTCTGGGCCGGCACCCGCTAAAGCTTACCTACAGCAGTGAAGAAAAATGGCTGGGTTGTTATGGAAACCTAGGGTAAAGATGTGTGTATGTGGAGACTAAGGGCCTGTGAGCTTCTATTGACTGATAAGGGACATGTGACTGTGTGTATGGTAGTTGGGATATGAAAAAAAAAGACTTGCAGGCTTGTATTGGCTAATGCAGGTCATTTTTTGTGACTATCTCAGGAACTGTACGTCCTAGAGAGCTGTGACCCCCCCCCCCCCCTCCCCCCACAAGATTTCTTTCCAGGTAGCAAGGGATGTGCAAACCAAGTTTAGTTGAAATCGATGGTTGCGTTTTTGAGTGGAACATACATACACACATACATATATATGTCCTTCTTTATATATATATATAGAAGATATAATAATCAGACATTACTGAGCAGAAACAAAAAGTTATGTAGATATTTTTAGAGGGTTTATTAGGCAAATGCTTAATGGCACTTCTCAGAAAACTATTGCAGGTGAATAACCAAGCTTCTTGCACACACACTGTATGGCAGTGCACATAGCACCTACAGGTTATATACTTACATAGTTAATATGGTTGAAAAAAGACATAAGTCCAAGTTCAACCAAGGGATAGATGGGGACGCGAATTTTAAAAAAGGGGAGTGAGACTCAGATTTCTACACATTTTCAAAGGAATACATTTTTACTTTTAAGAATTAATCTAAACCCTTTTTAAAACTGGCCACTGTTCCTCTGTGACCACGTCCTGAGGAAGTCTATTCCATAGATTCACAGTTCTTACAGTGAAGAAGCTTTGACGCTTCTGCCCCCTTGTCTTCTGAGGGCATTTTACATGGAACAGTTTTTCACCGTATTTTTTGAATGGCCCAGTTATATATTTTTATAGGTTAATCATGTCCCCCCTTAGACGTCTCTTCTCAAGACTTAGGCTACATGCACACGACAGTGAAAAATGGCGTATGACTGCCGTCTAAGTAACGGCCGTCACACGGCCATTTTTAGCACCAGTAAAAGTCTATGGGGCTATTCACATGGCCGTTCCTTTAACAGCCAGGGAATAGCGTCCGTCCAAAAATAGGACATGTCCTATTTTTGGCTGTTTCCACGGCCATGCGGACCCCATTGAAATCAATGGGACCGTTTTTAACGGCCGATTGACAGGAGTGCACCTGTGTAACGGTCGTTAAAAACAGGTTCACAAATGTCCCCCATGGTTTTAAATATTGCTCCCACAGTGCCCCGCAGCCAAAAACAAAAAAAAAACCTCACCTAATCCACTTGCTCGCGGTGCGGCAGTCTCTTCTCTCTTCATTGAGCAGGACCTGCCGAAGGACCTGCGATGTGCGTGGTGACGTAACCACGTGGGAGCGTGCAGTGACGTCATCGCGCACTTCACAGGTCATGTTCAGTGAAGATAGAAGAGACTGCTGCAACGTGAGCAAGTGGATGAGGTGAGTTTTATTTTATTTTTTTGGCTGCGGGGCACTAAACAAAAACATCGGTGGGCCATTATGGGGGCATTATTTAAACCATGGGGGAAATTATTTTAGATGGGGGCATTATTAAAGATGGGGACAGTAAAAAAAAATCCTACACTATGGGGGGCATTATTAAAGCTGGGATCCTACCTGGGGGCATTATTAAAGCTGGGGGCACTATAAAAATTTACACTGTGGGAGACATTATTTTAGCTGGGGCCTAAATAGGGTGCATTATTAAAGCTGGGGACAGTAAAAAAAATAATCCTACCCTATGGGGGGAATTATTTTAGATGGGGGCCTACATGGGGGCATTATTAAAGCTGGGGGCAGCAAAAAAATAAAATAAAAAATTCCTACACTATGGGGGACATTATTTTAGCTAGGGGCCTACCATCCTGTGGGTGTTCTCAGAAAGGTGGGTCTAGAAATAACTGCCAATCAAATTCATCCATTTTTCATGTCCGTTTTTAACGGACATGAAAAACAGATGCAAAACGGACATTAAAAACGGACACACGGACAGAAAATGGATGCACACACTGATGCAAAATGGCCATGAAAAACTGACAGTGTGTCCGTTTTTAACGGACGTTTTTTTTTTTCACTGTCCTGTGCATGTAGCCTATAATTACCTGTGGAGGACCTAGAGCCCTTTTTGAATATGGGCACCACATTTGCCTTGCGCCAGTCACTGGGCACTGTACCAGTACCTAGAGAATCTTTAAACATTTTAAATCGCTGCACAGCAATGTCTGAACTGAGCTCTTTAAGTACTTTTGGGTGTAATCCATCTGGACCCGGAGCCTTGTTCATATTTCCCTTATTTATCTTAGCTTGGACCAGATGTACAGTCAGTCAGTTGGTTATATCGCTGGATGTACAGCCCCAGCACATCAGATACCAGCTCCTTTCTCTTCTTTTGTATATACAGAGCTCAGACCTTGGTTGTTTAGCATTTATATATTTAAATAATATGTTGGGACTTTCTTTGCTCTCTTTTGCCGCCTGCTGTTCGTTTTGTATTTTTGCAGTTTATATCTCTTATCTACAGATTTTACTAAGCCCTTTGTAAATTTCAAAGGCTACAGCTGACCCTTCAGATTTGTATTTTTATGCCCATTTTTTGGCATTTTTACAGTAGCTGCAAGTAGGGCTGCAGCTATCTATTATTTTAGTAATCAAGTACTCTAATAAGAAAAACATTAATTAAAAGAATGTTTTCCTTTATAAAAACTCATCAGTCATCAGACCCCCCTGCCATCAGTCCTCAGCGCCATCAGCACCCTCCATGCCATCAATCCTCCTCATGCCATCAGCTTCTCCCCCAGTGCCATCAGGTTCCCCCATGCCATTAGTTACCATCAGTACTGTGCCATTAGCCCCACCCATGCCATCAGTCCTCTGTGCCATCCCCCCCCCATGCCATCAGTCCTCTGTGCCATCCCCCACCCATGCCATCAGTCCTCTGTGCCATCCCACACCCATGCCATCAGTCCTCTGTGCCATCACCCCCCCATGCCATCAGTCCTCTGTGCCATCACCCCCCCATGCCATCAGTCCTCTGTGCCATCACCCCCCATGCCATCAGTCCTCTGTGCTCTCCGCTTCTAGCCATCAGTCCGCAGCGCCAGTACTTTCCTTTTCTGTAGGGGCGCTGCTGACACTCTTCAGCTCCGTAGTCTCTTCTTCTCGCGCTGCACTGTCGTTCTGATGTCACACACGTGACTATGACCTGACCATATGTCCGGATACAGTGCTGCGCGGTGTGGGCCGGCGGGGGACCAAAGAGCGTGAGTAATAGCAAGTGCTTCACTCACTCTCCATGGTCACATGACAAACGAATCCTCAATGCAAAAAATTTTGCCTCGAGGATTTTTTTGTGTCGAGTTACTCGATTGAATGGAGTAATCGTTGCAGCCCTAGTTGTAAGCCATGTGGGATTTAATTTTAGCCATTTATACTTGTTACCTACAGGAATACATTTTGTACAGTAATTACTCAATATGGATATAAAGCTCTCCCATTTATCCTCAGTATTATTATGTGACAGTAGCTGCTCCCAGTCTGTGCGGGGAAATTGGCTTTTTTTTTAATTCTGTGGGGGTTTTTTGCTCTCCCTGCTAGTGTTTACTTTTTATAGTTCAGGGTAAATATAATTATATTGTGATCACTATTACCATGAAGTGTAACATTTCCAACAAGCTCTGCATTGTTAGAAATTACCAGATCCAACAAACCATTGCCCCTAGTGGAAGCTTCTATAAATTGGCCCATAAAGTGGTCCTGCAGCAAGTTGAGGAATTTTCTCCCCTTTGCAGTTGAGGCAGAACCATGACCCCAGTCAATGTCTGGGAAGTAAAATTCTCCCATTATGATCACTGTAGCAGCCTGTGCAGCCCGCTCTATTCATATAGATGAACTTCTATCTCCTCTGTGATGTTAGGGGGTCTATAGATTATGGCAAGTATTATTTTTTCAGAGTTTATTTCCCTTTGTAATTCCACCCATAAGGTTTCAACATCGTCACCATCCTCGCCCACAATTTTCTCTTTCACACTCGCCTTTATATCACTCCTCGCATACAGCCCCTGAATATTAACAACCCAGTCATGTGAAGAGTCCAGCCATGTCTCAGCCACACCAACTACATCTATGCGATCCTCTAGTACCATAGACTCCAGCTCCCCTATTTTGATTGCTAGACTTTCTGTCTGGCCAGCATGTAAGGTTACTTGGGTCTTTTTTAACAGAAATCCATTGAAGCTTACAAATCGTTCTCCACTGGTGCTCTCCTGTACAAGGAATGTGTCACTGAAATTGTTTTGCACCAGATAGTGACACACATCCTTTTTTTTCTAATCAATTTTTATTTTCTGATAGACATTTTATTCTATTTTCTCAACATGATTATGGGGGCGGCCATCTTGTCTGAGCTGTTCTTAACAGCATTTAGAGAGATATTCTTTACAGCAGCCACCGTTGGCCATATACACAATGCTCTGTGACTTCTGCAGAGGTTGGGAGGGATAAACTTTGACAACCGTCAATCGTGGTGGTCTGGTGGATCCTTAGTTTTCTGTATATAGGTGATATATGTCATTCTAATTCTGCTTGTAATGATAAGCAGATAACTGCTTATCATTAAACATAAAAACATGATTTAAAAGGGTTTTCTGAGATGTTCATTCTGATGACCTATCCTCTGGATAGAATATTAAAGAGAACCGCAGCACTCTCAAGTCATCAGCAAAAACTGTAGTTTATTCACCAAATAGTGCACGTGCTGCGGTTCTCTTCAATAATCTGGATAACTGGGGCACTACAGGCTGATACCCATCACCGCTTGACCACCACCTCATTTATGATACAATTTTTTCTGTAAGTGCTGCTACAACTTTCTTTTCTGACCCCTGGATAGGTTATTGGTATCTGATCGGTGGGGGTCCGACACCCATGACCCCCTGTCCATCAGCTCCTTTGAGCACCGCTGCCTTCGTACATAGTATAGCGGCTGTGATTGGTATTGCAGCTCAGCCCCATTAACTTAAATAGGGTTGAGCTGCTCCTAGGTCCCCACCGGTCCCCCACCGATCAGATACTAATGACCTATCCTGAGGATATGTCATCAGTAAAAAAAAAAATCTTGGAAAACCCCTTTAACCGCCTGCCGACCGCCTAACGCAGGGATGCGTCCAGGCGGCGGCAAGTCTGTTCCTCTTTGACGCGGCGGCGCGTCATCTCGCGAGAGGCGAGATTTGCTGTGAACGCGCGCGCGCTCGCGTCTCAAGAGTTGTACCACAGCCTGCCAGCGATGATCAATCGCTGGCAGGCTGTAGATCTAAAATAAAAGGCATCAAACAGGTATATCAGATGCTGTTTTGTTAACAGCGTCTGATATACCTGCTGCCGCAGTATAAATACCCCACAAGTGACCCCATTTTGGAAAGAAGACACTCCAAGGTATTCCGTGAGGGGTATGGTGAGTTCATGTAAAATTTTATTTTTTGTCACAAGTTAGTGGAATGTGAGACTTTGTAAAAAAAAAAAATATATATCAATTTCCGCTAACTTGTGCCAAAAATTTTTTTCTGTGAACTCGCCATGCCCCTCACGGAATACCTTGGGGTGTCTTCTTTCCAAAATGGGGTCACTTGTGGGGTATTTATCCTGCCCTGGCATTTTAGGGGTCCTAAAGCGTGAGCATCCAAATGCGTAAAAATGCCCTGTGAAATCCTAAAGGTACTCGGAATTAGGGCCCCTTTGCGCATCTTGGCTGCAAAAAAGTGTCACTCATGTGGTATCGCCGTACTCAGGAGAAGTAGGGCAATGTGTTTTGGGGTGTATTGTTATATATACCCATACTTTGTGTGAGAAATATCTGTAAAAACACAACACCCCAAAACACATTGCCTAACTTCTCCTGAGTACGGCGATACCACATGTGTGACACTTTTTTGCAGCCTGGGTGCGCAAAGGGGCCCAAATTCCAACGAGTACCTTTAGGTTTTACAGGGATGCTCACAATTTAGCCCCGCCCAAAATGCCAGAACAGTACAAACACCCCACAAATGACCCCATTTTGGAAAGAAGACACCCCAAGGTATTCGCTGAGGGGCATAGTGAGTCCATGAAAAATTGAACTTTTTGTCACAAGTTAGCGGAAAGGGAGACTTTGTGAGAAAAAACAATAAAAGATCAATTTCCGCTAACTTGTGCCAAAAAAAAAATCTTCTATGAACTCGCCATGCCCCTCACGGAATACCTTGGGGTATCTTCTTTCCAAAATGGGGTCACATGTGGGGTATTTATACTGCCCTGGCATTTTAGGGACCCCAAAGCGTGAGAAGAAAAATGCGTAAAAATGCCCTCCTAAAAGGTACACATTGAATTTGGGCCCCTTTGCGCATCTTGGCTGCAACAAAGTGTCACACATGTGGTATCACCGTACTCAGGAGAAATAGGGCAATGTGTTTTGGGGTGTATTTTTACATATACCCATGCTGGGTGAGAGAAATATCTCTGTAAATTGACAACTTTGTATAAAAAAATTTAAAAAGTTGTCATTTACAGAGATATTTCTCACACACAGTATGGGTGTATGTAAAAATACACCCCAAAACACATTGCCCTACTTCTACTGAGTACGGTGATACCACATATGTGACACTTTTTTGCAGCCAAGATGCGCAAAGGAGCCCTACTTCCAATGAGTACCTTTTAGGATTTCACAGGGCATTTTTACGCATTTTTCTTCTCACGCTTTAGGGCCCCTAAAATGCCAGGGCAGTATAAATACCCCACAAGTGACCCCATTTTGGAAAGAAGACACCCCAAGGTATTCCGTGAGGGACATGTCGAGTTCACAGAAAAAAAAATTTTTGGGCACAAGTTAGGGGAAATTGATATTTTTTATTTTTTTGTTTTTCACAAAGTCTCATATTCCACTAACTTGTGATAAAAATAAAATTTCACATGAACTCACCATACCCCTCACGGAATACCTTGGGGTGTCTTCTTTCTAAAATGGGGTCACATGTGGGGTATTTATACTGTCCTGGCATTTTAGGGGCCCCTAAAGCGTGAGAAGAAGTCTGGAATCTAAATGCGTAAAAATGCCCTGTGAAATCCTAAAGGTACTCATTGGAATTTGGGCCCCTTTGCGCACCCAGGCTGCAAAAAAGTGTCACACATGTGGTATCGCCGTACTCAGGAGAAGTAGGGCAATGTGTTTTGGGGTGTATTTTTACATATACCCATGCTGGGTGTGAAAAATATCTCTGTAAATGACAACTTTTTAAAATTTTCTATACAAAGTTGTCAGTTTACAGAGATATTTCTCTCACCCAACATGGGTATATGTAAAAATGCACCCCAAAACACATTGCCCTACTTCCCCTGAGTACGGCGATACCACATGAGTGACACTTTTTTGCAGCCTAGTGCGCAAAGGGGCCCAAATTCCAACGAGTACCTTTAGCTTTTACATTGGTGCTCACAATTTAGCCCCGCCCAAAATGCCAGAACAGTAAACACACCCCACAAATGACCCCATTTCGGAAAGTAGACACCCCAAGGTATTCACTGAGGGGCATAGTGAGTCTGTGGGAGATTTATTTTTTTATTTTTTTTGCCAGAAGTTAGCAGAAATAAAAACTTTATTATTATTATTTCCTCAGAAAGTGTCATTTTCCGCTAACTTGTGAAAAAAAAGGAAATGATACATGAACTCACCATGCCCCTCTGCGAATACTTTGGGGTGTCTTCTTTCTAAAATGGTGTGATTTGGGGGGTATTTATACTTTCCTGACATTCTAGCACCTGAAGAAACATGACAGGTGCTCAGAAAGTCAGAGCTGCTTCAAAATGCCGAAATTCACTTTTTTGCACCATAGTTTGTAAACGCTATAACTTTTACCCAAACCAATAAATATACACTTATTGGACTTTTTTTTATCAAAGACATGTAGAACAATAAATTTAGGGAAAAATTTATATAGAAATGTAGTTTAAAAAAAAAAATTAACAGAAAGTGAAAAATGTCATTTTTTTGCATAAATTTCGGTCATTTTTGATTAATAGCAAAAAAAGTAGAAATGTCAGCAGCAATGAAATACCACCAAATGAAAGCTCTATTAGGGAGAAGAAATGGAGGTAAAATTCATTTGGGTGGTAAGTTGTATGACGGAGCAATAAACGGTGAAAGTAGTGTAGTGCGGAATTGTAAAAAGTGGCCTGGTCATTAAAGTATAACTGTCAAATTTTTTTTTTTTTTACTATTGGATTTTGGTGATTAATATCACCTTGTTGGCCCTGTTTTAATTTCTGATTGTTTAATAAATAACCCCTAAAAGCCACCTAAAAGTCCCCAGTATTGGCTATTGTTACCTGAGATAAAATCAGGTTGCTATGCTCCTTCCGTCTACCAGATGAGGACGGAGCACGCTGCGTGCACTGGGAACTGATAGTGAGTCAGCATTGTAAGGGAATGTATAAAAAGCCAGGTTCTTCCTGACAGGAGATATCAGTGCTGGGCTGTGTGTGTGAACTTCTCCACATGCCTGTGCTTGGCAGACACTCCCTTAGCAGTTCTGGAGAATGTACAGCTCAGGGAAGATATGCTGGCTGCTCAGTGTATAAATGACAGCCTTATCTGATAAGATGAGAGCTTGTAGAAGGACTACAGGCTTCAGCCAGACCTGGGAGCTTCACTGCAAGACCCCCCTATACAGTGCTGGTCTTCACTAACTTCACTGCAAAACCCCCCTATACAGAGCTGGTCTTCACTAACTTCACTGCAAGACCTCCCTATACAGAGCTGGTCTTCACTAACCTCACTGCAGGTGTCCTATGGATTAGCCTCAGGGCTGAGGGCGGCCATCTTAACAGAATAGTGAAATTGCAGTTTTATGCAGACTGGTTGCTAAGGGCTGAATCTTATTAAATAAGGGCTTAGTAAGTGTAATAGTTATTGATTCAGGAATATTATCATATTAGTAACTACATATATGAAAACTGAAATTTGGGTCTAAATGTGACAGTTATCCTTTAAGGGTGTTTAAGCTAGGGGGGCTGAAGTGGTTAAAGAGGACCTTTCATGGGTCCAGACATTATGAAATAAGTAGGGGGTTGTGTAGGGCATAATTCATGGATGTAATATCGCTTACTAGTGTGTCTGTCCGGTGCTCCGTTCCCTCGCTGTGGCCCCCGTTCACTTTGCCCACCTGATATGCTAATGAATAGCATTGATACAGGGAGGAGGAGCATCTCCTTCTCCCTTGCTGTAGCGCGGTCCAATCAAAGTGGAGAGCGTCACAGCCAGGGAGAAAAAAAAAAGCTCACCTTCTCCCTGGCTGTGACGCTCTCCGCTGTGATTGTACCGCGCTACAGCCAGGGAGAAGGAGACGCCCATTGAGAAACAGGGCAGTCTCCTCCTCCCTGTACCGTTCCCCGTTCACTCTGGAAGCCTGGTCTCCTGATCACAGAGATCCCATCTCTTGGACCCCACTGATCAGATACTTATCACCTATTATATGGATAGGTGATGCGTTCTTATGGTGGGCCATCCACTTGAAATAGAAACACTTTGGGTGAGATTTAGAAAACTGGTGTAAAGTTGAACTGGCTCAGTTGCTCATAGCAACCAATCAGATTCCACCTTTCATTTTTCACAGCTCCTTTGGAAAATGAAAGGTGGAATCTGATTGGTTGCTATGAGCAACTAAGCCAGTTCTACTTTACACCAGTTTGATAAATCCGCCCCTTAGTTCCTGTTGTAAATATCCATTAGGGAATTATTCAGATGCTCTATAATTTTTTTTTTTCTAGCATTTGCTGTGGAGTCTGAATATGTTTAGCTGATTATTAGCATATTTATATGCTCTGCAGTCCACAGATGACTCCGCTCTGTCTATATACTCCTGTGGTGGACAGGGATCGGAGGGGTAATATGACTCCCATTGTAGCGTATAAGGCCTCTACTGTATCTCTGCATGCCTCTGATTTCATACGGAGGTGTACAGAAGTACCGTAATTGTGTGCTCTACCTATGGAGCTATTATCTGCCAGAAGGAATGCCTTTAGGGAAGGCTAGTTCTGCACCCAACTGAGCCTGTATTACAATACACAAAGACCAAGAAAAAAAATGGCTGCCAGTCCGTAGTAATGGAGTGAAGGTTTGTTTCAGACTGTAACGATTTTTTATTTTTTTGCATATCCTTTTCTTCTCCCTGTCGGATATATTTTATTGTTGATTCTCCAGTTCTTCTGTTCTTTTGCAGCAATGTTCCGCGAATGGCGGTGAATTCTGCTCCTAATCTGCAGCTGGAATATTGATTAAGGGCGGGCGTGAGGTCTATAGATTGCGCTAAGGAGGCTAGGTTTACCCGGATAGTCCTCTTTTATATTTCAGATGTCTTGCAGTCAGGCGGCGGCATGTTTTATTGATTTTTTTTTTTTTTTTTTTTAGCTGCACAATTACATCTGCACAAGTTTGTAGACAGCGTGGTAAATGCTGTGCTGCTGAGCTAGGAAGATCAATGGTACTGCGTACAAGCAAGCGCTTGTCTGCTTCCTAGTGTTGTCTGATGTCTTCCTTTTATTTATTTTCTTGCGGTTTGTTTTAGCTCTTTATTTTTATGTTCTTTTTATATGTATTATGCCTGTGCCTTCTGATGCCTAACAGGAAAGAGGCAGACATCAGGATGTTTTAAATGGAGCATCTGTGTTGAGAGATAAAAATACATGCCCAGAGCTGGAGAAGAAGAAGTCGTGGAACGATCTTTCCCCCACTAAGGTTTTTGGACCCCCTAGACTGTCTGCAGGGTCACTCAGCACCATCGACTCTAATAGGACTGCGGCTTCCAGTCTCATTACAGCATAGAGTGATAGCGGTACAGATTTCAGATGACGTGGCCGCTTTGGCAGAGCCAGTAGTTGTGTATTTCTCACTTCTAACACTTGCCTTCTTTTTCAAGATGGAGAGAGGAACTTACACCTTCCGTAATCGGCTTGGATTCAGGCTGCTTTCCTTTGCTGTCTTAGGGCACCTTTTCTCATGCCGTTTGATGCCGTTTTGCCGCTAGATCTAGGAGCGAATTTAAAAAAAGAGGATTTTTTTTTTTATCCTTTCCCTTCCTCTATGAACCGCTCTTGATGTTAGATTGTAAACTGCATGAAAGAAAATCGGCATGTGTGAAAGCACCTTTAGGACTCATGCACACAAGTGATGTTAACCCTTTCCTGACGCAGCTTCGTTTTTTTACCTTTACAGAGCCATTATTTATTTCTCCGTTCACATAGCCGTATGGGTTTTTTTTTTTTTTTGCGGAACAAGTTGTACTTTCTAATGGCAACATTTCATATTCTATAGGATGTAGTGAGAAGCTGGGAAAAAATTCTAAATGGGGTGGAAATAGTTTTTCTTGTGTTTTAATACAAAAATGAAAAAAAAAAAATTCTTTGCATCGCCGTATTCTGACCCCCATAAGTTTTTTATATTTACCTCTATCGAGATGTGTGAGTGCTCATTTTGCACAGTGATCTGTACCTATATGACTTTTGATCACTTTTTATACAGTTTTTTGGAAGGTGAAGCGACACCATAAAGTTTTCCCATTTATTTTTTGTACCCCTAGAGGACTTGAACATAGATTTCTCATAGATTTACCATTGGAGCCTGTGGGAGAATTGCTTTGTTCCTATCGCTATCCTGCAATCTTATCACAATTGACTGTGGCATCTGAGGGGTTAAAAGTCTATGATCTGAGTTATCGCTGGTCAGTCTGCTGCTGTGTAAAACAGCAGCCACTTGGCAGCTATAGTGCCCGCTCAGCTCCTGATCGGGTGCCATCCTTAAAGACCCAACATCTGGTGTACATGTACTGCGGATTTTGGAAACGGGAAACTCATCCAAGTTCTGTCAGTGAGAAACTGATGTTTTTCCCCGAGTTTGATCCAGTGTGTTCGGGAATCCACACAGATGTCATCAGTTTTGGATGCATGTTTTATGCACTTGAAAAAAATATAAAAAATAACACACATTATCTCCTAGCACCCATCAGTGAAGAACAGACCATCAGTCTGGGTCAATTATTTTTCACTGATGCATTGACTTGAATGGGCAAGTCCTGCATGAAAAATCTGAAGAGACTTAGCACGCTGTGATTTTTTTTTTCCTTTTGGAACGATTGTCCATGAAAAAAAATAATAATAAAAATCGACCCGGTAATAAACCATTTTACTTTTTGTGTCATTGTTCAGTCCAGTTATCTGTCTGTTTTAAACTTGGATGTCACCTGGATGTGAAAATCATTCATATGCATGGGCCCTTAGGGTTAGGGTATGACCATACAGCGTGGTCGTGTGGTGTTGGGACACGGCCGTGCAGCGATCAAGAACCATGTGGCTGTACGAGCTGCATCGGACCTAATTAAACTAATGAAACCGCACTTTTTAAGCTGGTGTGCATTGTTAACGGCCCCGCGGTATTGTAGAGGCCGCATAGCCCTTAACAATGGAGACCGCCTAAACAGTGCAGTTTTACTAGGGCCCGGTGTGGGCTATTCGGCCGCGCGGTTGTTGATCGTAGCACAGCCATGTTCTGAACGCCACACCTTGTGGTCATACCCTTAGGCTGCTTTCACACGAGCGAGTTGCATGCATTGCACTCGCAGCGTGTATGAGTGAGAGCACCCGTCCTGACCTCCCAGCATAGCTTTAAATTGATTTATGATGCTATGTAAGGCCTCTTTCACACTTGCTTTGTGAAGATCCGGCGTGCACTTCCATCGCCAGATCCGGCACAACGCAAGTGAACTGAAAGCATTTGAAGACTGATCAGTCTTCAAAATGCTTTCAGTGTTACTATGGCAGCCAGGAGCTACTAGCGTCCTGGTTGCCATAGTAGCAGTGGGGAGCGGGGGAGCGACATACTTACATTCCGTGCGGCTCCCAGGGCGCTCCTGAAAGACGTCAGAGCGCCCCGCGCGCATGGATCACGTGATCCATGCGATCACGTGATCTATGCACTGGGGCGCCCTGACGTCATCCTGGAGCACCCCGGGAGTCGCACGGAATGTAAGTATACTGCTCCCCCGCTCCCCCTACTCTTTACTATGGCAACCAGGACTTTAGCGTCCTGGCTGCCATAGTAACCATTGACAAAAAGCTAAACGTCGGATCCGGCGATGGGCGGAAACGACGTTAAGCTAAAGGCCGGATCCGGACTAATGCCCTTCAATGGGCATTAATTCTGGATCCGGCGTTGCGGCATGTCTTCCGGATTTTTGGACGGAGACAAATCCGCAGCAAGCTGCGCTTTTGTCAACGTTCAAAAAACGTTGACATACTGAACTGATGCATCCTGATGCATCCTGAACGGATTTCTCTCCATTCAGGATGCATGGGGATAATCCTGATCAGTAGCTTTCCGTCCTAGAGACCCGAGGACGGATCTCTAGGACGGAAAGCTAAAACGCTGATGTGAAAGAGGCCTAAGCCTTACATACAACACAGAGATAATTTCAGTGCTATACAGTGTAAAACATTCCAGTATACGTGGAACTCACTTGTGTGAAAGGGGCCCAAGTGTTGGGTGATCCCTAATTTGAAGGAATACGGCTTCACAGATTCATCACTGGCCATCTTCTCACGGATTTGAGCACGGACACGGATGTGTGAATGAGGCTTAAGGGATCGCCTTTGGAGCATCTGCGGGAGTAGCACCCAGTTGAATAAAAGTTTAGTTTCTAGGCCTGCTGATAATAAAGGAACATGTTAACATATGTGTGCCCTGTTTTTCATGGCCCCTAACTGGCACTGTCAGCAGTTTTGCATGTTCAAAACTATTGATGGACTCCTTTTAAAGACTCTCATTTGGTTTTCTATATGACTGTCCCTTTTCTTGTCTTATGCTATTGTAGGAACGATGGTACATTCTTTACATAAGACCAAACAAGACACACCGGAGGAAGTTTGACAGTAAGGGAAATGAAATTGAGCCTAACTTCAGTGACACTAAGAAGGTGAACACAGGCTTTCTCTTGTCTTCTTACAGTAGGTATTACAGATATATATTTATTCAATGATAGCACTATGGAACACTGAAAAATAAGTGATTTCCATCAAATGTAACTGCTTTTAATTCTGATAAAATATATAGACATAAAGAAGAGGTATGTGACCCCCAAAACACATTATAGCAGTCAAGAGTAAGGAGAAGGGAATTGGCTGTCCCTAGATAACTTCAAGGAATTCATGTATTAGACTGGCAGATTGTCTCCTCCACAAACAAGCAGGCGATTGCCGGGAAGTAGAGATGAGCGAACTTTAAAAAAAAGTTTGGCGTTAGGGTTGTGGTAATCGCCGCATCCCGTTATGGATTCCACTACCGCGGACTATCGTGGCATATGGAATCCATAAGGGGCGGCTTCCACGAACCCGAACTGTTGAACAGCCGAAGGACCTGGGGTGACGTCACCGTCATGTGATCAGTGCAGGGGGCGTGGCTCAGCACGGGATCAAATCCAGTGCTGAGTCACGCCCCCTGCACAGATCACATGACGGTGACGTCACCCCAGGTCCTTCAGCTGTTCAACAGTTCGGGTTCGTGGAAGCCGCCCCTTATGGATTCCATATGCCGCGATAGTCCGCGGTAGTGGAATCCATAACGGGATGCGGCGATTACCACAACCCGAACGCCGAACTTTTTTTTAAAGTTCGCTCATCTCTACCGTGAAGCAACACTTCCCTCCCGACAATCGCCTGCATGAAAATAACTCCTGTCTATATGCCCCGAGGGCATATGAACTCGTAGAGAGGAGTCCTCAGCTCAGGATCAGCCAGAACAGAGAGCAGATCTGTACAGGCAGCTCCTGTTTTGGTGGACTCCACCAGCCCTTATATTACATGGACAGCCATTCATCTGAATAGCTGCCAGGGGCATTTTAAAAGGGGATGTCTCTCTAAAAGTTGTCAACATTTTGAGGTCTGATTTATTGGAAAGTCCTGTGGAAATTGAATAATTGGATATTTTCAAATACCCTTCTCCACAGACAGCACAGGTATCCATTGATTTTGAAAGATAGGGGTAACTATTAGACTAGTGGCGGTCCTACCTCTGGGACCTCCACCGATCACAAGAATGTTAAGGGTAGAATTGGGGATGTGTCACTGCACAGTCTGACATTATCCAATCAGTGCTGCCAGTGTGCAGGGACACACACCCAACCAGTAACACCCCTCTGTACCCTTACTGCAGACTGCTGGAAATTTACTTACAAACTTCTAGTAGAAATAATAAAGGAATGGCACAATATAGAGCCATAAGAATAGATGCTGCAGAATTGTTATTACATGAGGACTGCAAGTAGTTACTAAAACAGGCATGTCAGGAGTGGTGACAGGTCCTCTTTAAATCTTCAACTGCCACCAGCTTTGGCAGTTATAGGGTAAGAGCTGTATCAGAAAGGACATGCCCCGAGCTGCCAGGTTGAAATAAATCTAGCAGAGCAATTGGAGCAAAGAATGTGTAGATCTCTGGTTCCATGTGAGGTACTTGGCTGGATCTAGCTTTGTTAGAAAGAGATTGTACTATAGGGGTGTGGAAATTTTTATAAAAAACTACTTGGCGAAGGACTAAAGCGGGGGCTCAATCTACTTGTCCTGAACTGTATGGGGCAGCCACAAGGAGAAGTTATACTGTATGGGGGCGGCCACAAGGAGACATTATACTGTATGGGGGCAGCTACAAGGAGATGTTATACTGTATGGGGGCAGCTACAAGGAGACGTTATACTGTATGGGGGCAGCTACAAGGAGACGTTATACTGTATGGGGGCAGCCACAAGGAGATGTTATACTGTATGGGGGCAGCTACAAGGAGACGTTATACTGTATGGGGGCAGCCACAAGGAGACGTTATACTGTATGGGGGCAGCCACAAGGAGACGTTATACTGTATGGGGGCAGCCACAAGGAGACGTTATACTGTATGGGGGCAGCCACAAGGAGACGTTATACTGTATGGGGGCAGCTACAAGGAGACGTTATACTGTATGGGGGCAGCTACAAGGAGACGTTATACTGTATGGGGGCAGCCACAAGGAGACGTTATACTGTATGGGGGCAGCCACAAGGAGACGTTATACTGTATGGGGGCAGCCACAAGGAGACGTTATACTGTATGGGGGCAGCCACAAGGAGACGTTATACTGTATGGGGGCAGCCACAAGGAGACGTTATACTGTATGGGGGCAGCTACAAGGAGATGTTATACTGTATGGGGGCAGCCACAAGGAGACGTTATACTATATGGGGGCAGCCACAAGGAGACGTTATACTATATGGGGGCAGCCACAAGGAGACGTTATACTGTATGGGGCAGCCACAAGGAGACATTATACTGTATGGGGCACTGGGGCAGCCGCAAGGTGACGTTATACTGTATGGGGTCGGGGCCACAAGGAGACATTATACTGTATGGGGGCAGCCACTAGGAGACGTTATACTATATGGGGCAGCCACACGGAGACGTTATACTGTATGGGGCACTGGGGCAGCCACAAGGAGACGCTATATTATCTGCGGCAGCCACAAGGAGACATTATACTGTATGGAGCACTGGGGCAGCCGCAAGGTGACGTTATACTGTATGGGGGTGGGGGCCACAAGGAGACATACTGTATGGGGGCAGCCACAAGGAGATATTATACTGTATGGGGCCACAAGGAGACATTATATACTGTATGGGCAGGCATCAGGGCACAGGGCCCAGATATTATATAACCAGCTGAGTGTATGGGCAGGTAGTGGGAACTCTACTGTAAGGGGGCCACAAGGTGACATTATACTGTATGGAACAACAATTTGTACCCCCCTCGCCATCAGTATAACAATGTCTTGTGGCCCCCATACAGTAATGTCTTCTTTTTGCACCTGTTTATCAAGTGATCACCACGTGCAGTTCAGAGTACAGGCAGGGCCATGGCCGCAGAAGACAGACAGTACAACCTTTATTTATGACACCCGGGCTCTTAGATTCTCTCACTCCTCTTCTCCCATCTTGGCTTGGACACGGTGTGCTGACTGACTGTGTCCGCCTCGCTCCTGTGCTCGGCAGGTGGGCGGAGACTTGCATATGGGAGCGAGGAGGAGCCGGGGGCGGCCGCCAAACCCACTCAGCCCTGCTACTTGCCCGCAGCAGGGCTAAGCTACTATACAAACTACCTGCCCGGTGCCCGGAACTGCATGTCCCGGGCGTCGGGCGATACGATTTCCAAACCCTGGCCTGTACTATATGATGTCTGATTTTCATTTTTTACATCAGTGGTGGGATATTGCCTTTGAATATCCATATACACACACAGCCAAGAAGTAAGGCTAGTGCTGCATTCTGAATATTGGCCCTGGTATAATGTTAAATTAAACAATGATACCGAGATCCATGCTGTAGCCCTAATACTTTATTATATATATCCTCTACGGTATTGAAATGCTCTTTGAGGTATCATAATGCTTTACTCCACTATTTGTTCTTCACTAAAGGTGGAAGCAAAAGGTGAATCAGACAGACTGCAAACAGAGGATATGAAACGTCTAATTAACAAGGAGGAGTTGATGAAAATCAGTCTGAAGTTCACCCCCAAAGATGGTGTTGCACTTTGGCTGCCAGAGGCTGAAATAGAGAAGACCGAACTGGAGCTTGGTGAACAGTTGCGGGTGAAAACCTTGGGAGATGGACCATTTATATGTACGATTGTTGTTCTAGTAATCATCCAACAGCATCTCTTTGTCTTGTGGAGTGTATCATAGTTGACTAACTTCAAGCTTCTCATGCATATTGTGGTTTGATGTCTCCATACTGTAAAGCAGACCTGTGATGCGCTATGCTGCCAAGCTGTGTGGTCCCCAATCATCAGGTCTGGGTGCCCAACCTAAAGAAGCAATTAGGGCAATACTGCTGCTGTGTCCCCCTTAGTCTATCAATTAGCGCAGACTACAAGGAGCTATGTTCAATAGCAGTATCCCACCAGGGTCGCCCTTATGATTACAAGGATACTTGTACGGCTGTACTAGCGCCGGGAGTCTCTACGCCAGTGGAACAGTCGATTTGCAGCTTGTTCGTTTATAGTCAGCTAGCATATTCATCAGTAGTGAGACAGCAATACTCCTGATGAGACCACGAAACGCGTCAGTTAGAACACTAATCCTCTGACTATATGCTGACATTTAAAGCGAGAATGCTGTTATAATGTTTCTAGTAACGCTGCTTCTATGTTATCATTTATGAAGCCAAGCAACCACCCGTTACAAAGAGCGATACTTATGAGAGATGGATCCCCTTTCCCTGGCCTAACACACTTAGTTCTATAAGGGAGTCTTTTTTCTCTGCTGCACTACCCCACAGGGATTAAACAAGTATCCTTGCAATCCCTTGGTGGGATATTGCTATTGAACATAGCTCCTTGTAGTCTGCGCTAATTGATAGAATAAGGGGTACAATAAAATACCCATGCTAGGCTCTACTCCCTCGACCCTAAGAGGGTGAGCCTTATATATTAGCAGCAGCATAGTGGTTTGCTCTTATTGGAACGGCACCTTTTAGGTGCTCATTTTTCTGCTATATATTGGGCACCTTTGGTCTATACTTCTCTGTCACATTTATTGATGTAGCACAGTACTGGTGTAGTACAGTACTTCGATACAGCACTGCTGTGCACACGACCCTGTTTTTCTACCACTAAGTCTCATGACCTATTTGTTCTCAGTCCTGTGAGCGATTAATTCACATGCCAGACAGAGATAGTATCATCAGACCACACGTATTCGCCCCTCCTTCCTTTTAAAGCATACCAATAAAAATTGAGTTTTATGCACTCCTTGACACACCTCCCTTTTCTTCCGTGAACCTGTGTTTAATCAGCGAGGTGGAACCCTTATACCAATCTCAAGTCCGTGACATCATGTCAGAATTAGGCTACATGCACACGAATGTATTGTGCATCCGCAAAAAAAAACGGATGACATCCGTATGGCATCTGTTTTTTTTTTGCCGATCCATTGTAATAATGCCTATCCTTGTCTGCAACACGGACAAGAATAGGACACGCTCAATTTTTTTTTGCGGGCTACGGAACAGACATACGGATGCGGATAGTACACGGTATGCTGTCAGCATTTTTTGTGGACCCATTGAAATGAATGGGTCCGCGCTCCATCCGCGAAAAAACGGAACGGACACGGAAATATATGTACGTATATAAATACGTTCGTGTGCATGTAGCCTTAGGCGCAGAATCTGCTGACATTCTTCCTATAACAAATTCATGCTGTGTGAACATGTCCGGATTGATCCATGTAAGAAATAACTGAAGCAGCTTGTGGCCACAGCTGTCGTTCTTTGTGATTGCATTATAGTGTTGTGCTTCCCTGCTGCATTAAGTAATATCGTCTCTTTCCTTTAGTTTCCTTGGCAAAAATTGACAGTGGAACGGTCACAAAATGTAATTTTGCTGGAGATGCTCAGACTGGGGCTTCCTGGACAGATAACATTATGGCCAATAAATCTCGCAGTGTTGGTCCTGCATCTGAGGCACGTGGTCAAGGAGATGGAGCTGAAGATGATGAATGGGTATAAAAACAACATTTTTTTTCCAATAACCAATATACTTTTAAAGGGCTAGGTCACTTTCTACACATAAAGGTTACAATATGAGAAAGTTACATAACATACTCAAAGGATATTTGCCAGGCTCTCTGTTTTGTGAATCCGGTATTCTTTTTCCGGCAGAGGCGTTACCATATCCCATTTATAGCTGGGCACTGCCGGTGTTCTGAGAAAAAGCCTTAACTTGAAAAATAACCTTACCCCACGTGACCTCCGGAGGTGTGCGCCTCCGTGCAAACACAGTACCACGGCACAGCGCCTCCGCGCAAGCGCAGTACCAGGGCTTGGGTAAGGTAAAATTACAGTGAGCGTTGACTCATGGACACCGCGCGTGCGCTCTCAGGGGCAAGGAGGTCTGACGGTCTTTTGTCTTGTTAAATCTTACCCTCACACTGCGCACTCGCGGATTGCCAGCAATGAATCTGAAGCGCGCTGTGTAGTGGGGGAAGGAGATTTTACAATTCGCTCGTGCGCAGCGTGAGGGTAAGGAGATTTAACAAGACAAAAGACCGTCAGATCTCCTTACCCCTGAAAGAGCGCACACGCGGTGTCCGTGGGTCAAGCTCACTGTAATTTTACCTTACCCATGCCCTGGTACTGCGCTTGCCCAGAGGCGCCGTGCCGTGGTACTGCGCTTGCATTGAGGCGCACACCCCCGGAGGTCACATGGGGTAAGGTTGTTTTTCAAGTTAAAGGGAACCTGTCACCGGGATTTTGTGTACAGAGCTGGGGACATGGGTTGCTAGATGGCCACTAGCACATCCGCAATATCCAGTCCCCATAGCTCTGTGTGCTTTTATTGTGTAAAAAACTGATTTGATAATATGCAAATTAACCTGAGATGAGTCCTGTCCCTGAGATGAGTCCAGCGTGAAGGAGCCCAGCACCGCCCGCATCCTCAGAATCTCCTCCTTGCTCCCCGACGTCAGTAAGCCAGTGCGCCGTAGTCTCGCAATGCGCGAGCTAGCGCATGTGCAGTGTTCCTTCCCTGTGCTGGCATCGGCCTCAGGGAACGAACTGCGCACGCACGAGCTAGCATATCACATAATTACAGCGCTCTGGCTTACTGACGTGGGGAGCAAGGAGGAGATTCTGAGGATGTGGGGCGGTGCTGGGCTCCTTCACGCTGGACTCATCTCAGGGACAGGACTCATCTCAGGTTAATTTGCATATTATCAAATCTGTTTTTTACACAATAAAAGCACACACAGCTATGGGGACTGGATATTGCGGATGTGCTAGTGGACATCTAGCAAACCATGTCCTCAGCTCTGTACACAAAATCCCGGTGACAGGTTCCCTTTAAGGCTTTTTCTCAGAACACCGGATCACTATAGACTGTTAATGTGCCCCCATATGATATCATAGCATTGATCTCTAATTTAGTGGAACAAAACACATTTTTGTGTATGAAATCTGAGAAATACGGAGATATAGCAAGTATGTAGTAGTTCTATGGGAGTTGTATTACAGCTCCATACAACTTGGAACTGAGACAGTGCTGTAATAGGGCTATGTGCTGGAATGGTCCGACTTTTCCCACTTCACAGATCATTTCTTAAAGGAGTATTCCCTCATACATTTAGGGCATGTCTACAGGATAGATGATAGATGTGGGTCCCACCTCTGGGACAGGCACCTCTCTGTAGAACAATCAGGTGTAATTGCACTGTAAATAATCATGCTGAAAGACATATTAATAAAACACCTGACACTGCAAAGTAATTATATTTCTAATGAGGATGGAAGAGAGAGAACATAAGCTGGGAATAGTAACAATTTAGAGTGACCCAAGGAGGGGTGCCATCGAGTGCCTGGCCCTAATGATATAGTGGTTGTGCCAAGTCCTAAAACTAAGGGTGGAAGTTGAAGTGGCTACAACGATGCAGCCATTTTTAAAGGGCATCTGTCAGCAGATTTGTACCTATAAAACTGGCTGATCTGCTACATGTGCACTTGAATGAAGTTTTAATATATGCAAATGAGCCTCTAGGAGCAATGGGGGCGTTGTCTTTACACCTAGAGGCTCTGCTCTCTTTGGAGATGCTGTGCCCTCTCCTCTTTCATTGACAGGACCAGGCATGATGATATTTTGCAGAGTGCAGAGGTTGTGGCAGTTGCAGAGAGACCAGAACCTCTAGGAGTAATGGCAACGCCCCCGTTGCTCTTAGAGCCTTATTTGCATATATTAAAACATCATTTTTCTCAGCAGTGCTGGCACATATGAACATGGGACCAACACAGATGTCTTCAGCTGCCAAGTGCACATGTAACAGATCAGCCAGTGTCATAGGTACAGATCTGCTGACAGATGGCCTATAACTATTGATCAATAAAAGGTGACTATGGCTTGCTTTTTGTTAATGTCCTCTCGATTTTGCAGCTAAACTGACAAAACCATGCAGCTATTAACGAGAAGCAAGTGACTGAAAATCAGTTTTAACAGTCTATAGAATACAGGTGCCACTTGGCAGATGGCCGCCCTGGCTAGCCGTTCCCTAAATCTCTGTTCACATATGGAGAACACTTTCCATTTTCTGATCTGGTTCATGTACAAAAAAAAAAAATAAACTGAAAAAAAGCCCATTGACTATGTGGTCAGTCAGGTTTCCATCATTCTGCCAAATAAAATACTGCCTTTTTTCTCTGCCAGAGGCATTTTCTCCACTTCTTCATGGGGCAGTTTAGCTATATTACAGCCTTTAGATTTTAAATAGTAAATGTGGCGCACAGGACTCACTAATCACCAGTAGAGGTGCACTCAGTAAAGAGGTCTCACCCTGTCCCCTCAAATATAAGAACTGAGTATGTGAAAAGGAACTGGGCACTCTCAGGATATCTGAACCATACGGAATTTTATTAGCAATATATTAAAATGTATCATTTATGGAAAATAAAACAAAATGTCTCGACCAAAGTGTATAAGATGGTGGCTATACGAATAAATACCAATAACACTCTAAAAAGGGCAACATATAAATAACCTAAAATATTATAAGGCACCTAAAAATATGTATTGGTAAAATTGTGGAGCATCAATCACTATAATAGCAGCATAAAGATAGACTCATAAAGATAAGGACAGTCGATATCACAGCCTATTGGGTTGGCATCGATTGAAGTGAATCGCACTCAAAATACTATGCGAAAATAGTCCTAAAGATGTATCGACAGCAAAAATCGCAATGTCCAGAAATATGCCCAATATCATATATTATATTCCACAAATAGAGTATGAACGAGCAGGAAGTAGCGGCGTCCCGCTATAAGCGAAAACCAGCGGCGTCCTACTGGAATTTCTTCAATGATTTTCGTATGACAGTTCTGCTGGTAAAAATTCAAACGGTCTTACCGCATCACTTTTTTTTGCATCACACAGTCGCTCTCTAGAGTGGTCCTATGTGAATCAAGGCCGATATTCTACGTGCGATGTTCGTCCTAATTCAGCAGAATATTCCAACTTCTCGGGCGGTCACAGATTTGTGAGTTCTGTCCTAGCTAGACGTGTTTCAGGGTATCCAGTCACCTCTTCTTCAGTAGCTACTGAGGAAGGGGTGACTGAATACCCCGAAACGTGTCTAGCTAGGACAGAACCCCCAAATTTGTGACCGCCCGAGAAGTTGGAATATTCTGCTGAATTCGCACTGAAATTTCCTCCGCCGCGTGAATGGTAATTTTGAAAAATATTGCGCAATACATGAGACCAAACCAAAGGTCAGTCTACACGTGCCAAACATTCACCAGCGTGGGAAGTTAGGACGAACATCGCTCGTAGAAATATTGGCCTTAATTCACATAGGACCACCCTAGAGAGCGACTGTATGATGCTAAAAAAAAAGTGATGCGGTAAGACAGTTTGAATTTTTACCAGCAGAACTGTCATACGAAAATCATTGAAAATATTCCAGTGGGACGCCGCTGGTTTTCGCTTATAGCGGGACGCCGCTACTTCCTGCTCGTTCATACTCTATTTGTGGAATATAATATATGATATTGGGCATACTTCTGGACATTGCGATTTTTGCTGTTCTTTTATCTTCTGGACTATCGAATTGACATTTATTGGGCATATTCCTGAACATTGCGCATTTTGCTGTTGATACATCTTTGGGACTATTTTCGCATGGTATTTTAAGTGCGATTCACTTCAATCGATGCCAGCCCAATAGGCTGTGATATCGACTGTCCTTATCTTTATGAGTCTATCTTTATGCTGCTATCATAGTGATTGATTCTCACACATTTTACCACACATATTTTTAGGTGCCTTATAATATATTAGGTTATTTATATGTTGCCATTTTTAGAGTGTTATTGGTATTTATTCGTATAGCCACCATCTTATACACTTTGGTCGAGACATTTTGTTTTATTTTCCATAAATGATACATTTTAATATATTGCTAATAAAATTCCGTATGGTTCAGATATCCTGAGAGTGCGCAGTTCCTTTTAACATACTCAGCCTTTAGATTTTGATGCCATTTTACATAAACCTAAATACCTATATTTTGATGTTTGTGTATTTTTTTTACAGGATGATTAAAGTACTCGCTGATGGCTCAGTGCAGAACCAAAAAAACGACCATGGCTGATCAAATCGACCAAACGCTCCATAATGTTCGAGTTGTTTGCTTACCACGTTCTCATACAACCAATTGTAATTTTCATCCATGACACAACTTGCTGCCTTTTGCCGTTTCGGCACTGGCACAACAAGTTTGGTCCTTCATTTCCGCTACGAGTGCCCATGATTTATGGGCAAAAACGCTCAGAAATATACGCTTTTATGCTTTTTGTATAAAAAAGATGGACTACTTTAGATTCACTAAGATGTATGTGCTGATGACTGGGTTACAGAGTATGGCAATGGTTCATATGTTGCAGAAAAAAAGCGCTGAGGAGTTCTCCACTACAAATCCTTGGCAATTCCATTTAAAGCTTAGGCAGCAGACTGGTGCTGCACTGCCTTGCCCTGCCCAGGGTTTGGTCATATGGGGCGGATACGCTGTGGATTTTTCCACCACGGGATTGCAGGCAGAAAATCAGCAGCATTTAAAGTAGCAGCTAAGTAGATGAGATTTTACCGTTTCTCATCAACACGTGGTGTGAAAGGTAGTCCACGTGGATTTTCACTGCGAATATCACCCTATGCAATGCGTAGGGTTAATTCTGTAGCAGATGTGCAGCCACGTCCACAACCAATCTACACGGAACACGTGGATTTAGTCACAGAGTCTGCAGTGTGAATTCTGTATAACAGGAATCAACAACCTTCGGCACTCCAGCTGCTTTGAAACTACAACTCCCAGCATGCAACATGCTCGGCTTCTAACTCCCATAGAAGTGAATGAAGCATTCTCGGAGTTGTAGTTTCAGAACAGCTGGAGTCCCTTAGTTTGATCCCTGCTGTAGAAAATCCACCTTGTGTGCCATACCTGTAGGCTGGCATTTTACTGCCACATAGAATCCTTTATATACAATGTTGTGTTTACTTTTAGTTGACGACTCTGTAATGAGGAACATTTCTGTTTTGTGAATATTCGAGGGGTGGGGAGTCTTTAAAACGGGCGTGAAAGAAAACTGGCTTAGGCTAGTTTCACACTAACGCTTGTACATCCGGCAGGGAACAGCCCGCCGGATCTCTCTGTATTCCGGCATTGCCGGAAGCTACAATGTTGCTGTCCAGCCCCATTAACTAAAATGGGGACTGGCGGAGATCTGACCGCAACCCGGCAAATATGCCGAGAATCAGTGGGACGAAAAAACGCTAGCTTCTGGCAATACAGCTAGCTAGCTTCCTGCCGGATGTACAAGGGCTAGTGTGGAGCTAGCCTTAGTTGTCCATAGCTACCAATCAGATTCCATCTTTCAATTTCCAAATGAGCTCTGAAAATTGGAATCTGATTGGTAGCTATGGGCAACTAAGCCAGTTTACCTTTACACTAGTTTTGATAAATCTCCCCCACAGTATTCTTTGTATTCTAAACTTGGAATATATAAAAATGACACAGTTCCAGAAAAGATAATAATGTATCCGCACTAAACTGTGTTTGTGTGATGATGATCTTTTGTATTTTTCTGTAAAACTATACAAAGTAAATAAATGTATCCTCAACAGGAGTCTGCACCTCGTCAATATACTTCACCTGTACAAACCGTGGGTGCCATAAATCACATTGCAAAACTGCTGCAATTCAGGGAAAACCCATGCAGTTTTGCCAAATTTTGGTGGAATGGAAAAATAGAATGTGCTGTTCAGGGCGTGTGATAATACCTTTAGCCTGGGAATGTGTCCGGCAGAGATCCAGTATTGCCAGATTCTACAGTTGAAAGCCGGACCCCCAAAGACTATAAAGGGATCCAGCGGTGATCAAGTTGCTTTCCGGCATAATTACTGGGTTTTGACCAGACAAAAAAAAAAATAATATTGCATGCAACGTTTTTTTTTCTCCGGCTGACAGTCAGTATTTATGCCTGAACAGCCTGCAACTGTGAACGTAGCCTAAGGATGCTTTCACACTTGCGTTTTTACTTTCCAGCGTAGAGATCCATCGTCGGGTCTCTACACCGGAAAGAAACTGATCAGGATAATCCTAATGCATTCTGAATGGAGAGAAATCCGTTCAGGATGCATCAGGATTTCTTCCGTTCAATATGTGAAAGTTTTTTGGACGTTGACAAAACCGCAGCATGCTCCGTCCAAAAATCTGGAAGACTTGCCGTAATGCCAGATCCGGAATTATTGCCCATTGAAGTGCATTAATCCGGATCCGGAGTTAAGTTAAACTCCGTTTTGGCGCATCGCCGTATCCGACGTTTAGCTCTGCACATGCGCAGCAGCAGTTCCGATCGGGGCCCCAGTGTAAGCTGGGGCTCCGATCGGTTACCATGGCAGCCAGGATGCTACTGAAGTCCTGGCTGCCATGGTAAGTACTCCGCAGCAGTGTACTTACCTACGCTGTGGCCTCTGGGCACTCCTTCATGACGTCACAGGTCCGGGCGGCGCATTGATCTATGTGCCGCGGGGACCAGTGACGTCATGAAGGAGCGCCCGGCGGCCGCAGCGCAGGTAAGTACACTGCTGCGGAGTACCATGGCAGCCAGGACTTCAGTAGCATCCTGGCTGCCATGGTAACCTGAAAGCATTTCGAAGCCTGATCAGGATCCTGATCCGTCTTCAAATGCTTTCAGGCGACTTGCGTTCTGACGGATCCGACGGTACGGAAGTGCCTGCCGGATCCTCAGAACGCAAGTGTGAAAGCACCCTAAGCTATTGAGAAAACCTTGTGTGTTTTATTATCCAGGGAAGGCAAAAGAACTGTCAAAGGATCTGTGAGAAAAAGTCACTCAACATTTTAAAGGGTTTGTAACACAATGGATGTTTTTCACTTATTCACAGAATTTGTGCCCCAAGTTCCCCATTCCTCCTCATCACAACACCACACTGAGGATGAGGTTGAATGGAGTAGAGGTAAAGCATTTGCACTGCCGCTCCAGTCAAAGCCTATGGGGTGTTGGGGCAAAACCCCCACATCTATAATTGTTGGGGTCCCAAAGTGATGTGGATATATAAGCGCTCATGAGAGCTGACACAGACACACAGCTGAATCAAATTCTCTCCTTTAGTTCAATTAAAGCATACATCTTTATAACACTACAGATAATCACAGACAAATCTGGCACACCACCAAGGGGGTAGAAATCGAAACTAATGATTTGATAAGTTATTCATAAAAGGCAATACTTCCGCACCATACTAACAGAATTCTAATAATGAAAAAGTTTCTGCAGCATCTTATATCAAAGTTGACATTCTTCAGCAGTACATCCTGAAACTCAAAAGGAACATAACTCTCTTGTATGTCAAGCTCTGATAAGGAAACGAGGGAGCTGCTATCTTGACCTTGCAGCTAAGAACTTCTGATCTATATACACAGAAACTCCCTACATCCTTCCAGCTGGCTCATTAACTTTCCACATATGCACAAGATGGAGGACATGTTTATACAAAATGGATTCTCATCCCTCACAGGGGCTGATAGAAACGGCTGAATAGTACTCTGATCCTTGTCGACACACAGACATTGAATGGAGTGGCAGGGCATGATTGATCACTCCATTCTAACGCCTTCTGTCTACTCTGTTAAGCGGTGAGAAGATGTGAGGGGCTCAGGACTTCTAGTAACTGGTGGGCTCTTCAGCGATCAGATTGTTGTCACCTATACCGTGAATGTCCAAAGCCTTTAAATCTGGAAAACAATATCAAAATCCAAGGCTTAAAAATGCCAATCAGTTCTGTTCAAACTCTGACCAAGCAGTGGAAAATTGACAGACCAAGAAAGGTTTGAGATGCAACTGCCAGGAAAATTTGTTTGGATGCAGAGAAAAACTCACAAGCAACTTTTAGGCTGGGTTCAGACTTGAGCGTTTTACAGCGCGTTCCTACGCGCTGTAAAACGCTCAACAGGCGAAAACCTATGTTTCCCTATGGGCATGGTTCTCACCTTAGCGTTTTACAGCGCGTACGAACGCGCTGTAAAACGCCCTACGCCCAAAGAAGTACAGGAGCTTCTTTGGGGGGTATTGTCGCGCGTCCCTCATAGGGATATATAGCGCAAACGCGTGCACGACGCGCGATTTTTACTTTCATTTTCACGATGCGAAAATAAAAGTAAAGATAGAGCGTCGTACGCGCGAAGCGGGACGCGCAGGTGTGAACCCTGCCTTACTGCAGTCCAGACTTCTGTGAGAGAAAGTGGTGGGCCTGTATCAGGATGCAGAATAAGGGCTCATGCACACAAGCAATTCTGTCAGTAAAAAGGTGAAGGTTTTCCCTCTGTTTTGCTTCAATGTTTTCTGCAAGCCTCCTTGAGTTGTCATCCGTTCTCACGGATGTGGTCAGTCTTCATGTGTTTTTCACTTAGAGGAAAAAACTGAAGAATAAGGCCTCATGCACATGGCTGTAGCCACTTTTTTGGTAAGCAAAACATAGATATCAACTGTGTGCGTTACGTATTTTGCAGATCGCTATGTCCTGCCTTCTGTTAGAACTGCCTATTCGTGTCCCCAAATCGGACAAGAACAGAATGTTCTATTTTTTTTTTTTTTTTCGGGGCCGTGGAACAGACATGCGGATGCGCAAAGCACACAGTTTCCTGTCTGAATCTTTTGCCTCTCTTGAAACGAATGGGTCCGCATCCACGAACTACAGTTGTGTGCATGAGGCCTAACACTCAGCATCTTCTAGCAATGATCAGTATAAATTGGACCACCCTTCTGTGTAATTCAGTGCATTCTGAACTTGCATTTTGTTCCCGTAGCAATCTTGTGCGAGAAGAGCAAAAACACCCATGTGCAAAATCCCATTGACTTTCCAGTACTTAAATAAGTCGTCATAATCAAATCGATGGGTGTCCGACACCCAGCATCCCCATCAATCAGCTGCTGCAGGCCGTCACTGGCATTAAAAACTGTACAGTGGATGAAGCAGAAGGCTCTGTACCCTGTGTGATGACCATGCTGTGGTACGGCAGCCCTGCACCTGTTCAAGTATGGAGGCTGAGCTGCAGAACTGTGGCACTGGAAACTACACAGTGGTTAGAGCCTTCGCTCTCTGTTTAGTTTATGGAGCTGGTTGGGTGCCCGAAACATCTGATCAGTGGGGGTGTCGGACTCCACCGATCTGATATTCATGATCTATCCTGATGCAAGGTCATCGATATCAAGTCTCAGAAAAAAACCTTTAATGGGTTAGTGTCGCTGTACTGTCCATTTTAAACACAGGCTGCATCCGTGCATAAAAATCACTTGTGTGCATGAGCCCTTATGAGATATGAGACCTCTCCAGAAGACCACCCTATTGTCCAGACCAGATTTCCTATGTGCGGGTGCAATACGTGATGCGAATGCATTGCGCCCGCATGGAATCCGGACCCATTCATTTCAATGGGTCTGTGTACATAACATGAGCGTTTGTTTTCACGCATCACTTGCGCGTTGCGTGAAAATCGCAGCATGTTCTATATTCTGCGATTTTCAGGCAACGCTGGCGCCGTAGAAGTGAATGGGACTGCGTGATAATCGCATCCGCAAGCAAGTACAGATGCGTGGCGTTTCTCATGAATGGTTGCCAAGAGATGTTTGTAAACATTCCGTTTTTTATCACGCACGTGCAAACCACAGTATATCGCACTGCACACGCGCGATAAAAACTGAACAACTGAACATGATCGCAAACAAAACTGAATGTAATTGCTTGCGAAATCACACAGTTTTCACTGAATGCATCCGAACCTAATCCATTCAGGCTCGTCTGCAAGGGGCCTAACAATACATTAATAAGTGCCTTGTATTAAGTGTGCAGCCTGTTTTGGGCCTTACTGACCAAGTAATTTTTTTGGGGGGGTCAAAAGAAAAACTGGCTTAGTTGCCCATAGCAACCCATCAGATTTCACCGTTCATTTTTCATTGCTCCTTTGGAAAATGAAACATGGAATCTGATTGGTTGTTTTGGGCAACTAAGCCAGTTTTCTTTTAGGCTGCATTCACAGGGGCGAGTTTTCCACGCGGGTGCAATGCGTCATGTGAACACATGGCACACACACTGAATCCAGACCCATTCATTTCAATGGGTCTGTGTACGTGAGCGTTGTTTTTCACGCATCACTTGTGCGTTGCGTGAAAATCCCAGCATGTTCTATATTCTGCGTTTTTCACGCAGCCCTAGCCCCATAGAAGTGAATGGGGCTGCGTTAAAAACGCATTGCATCTGCAAGCAAGTGCGGGTGCGTTGCGTTTTTCACTGATGGTTGCTAGGAGATGTTGTTTATAAACCTTCAGTTTTTTATCACGTGCGTGAAAAACGCATCAAAACGCATTGCACCCGCGCGGAAAAAACTGAACAACTGAATGCAATCGCAGGCAAAACTGAATGGCTTTGCCTGTGAAATCGCACAGTTTTCACTGAACGCATCCGGACCTAATCCGGACCTAATCCGGACACGCTCGTGTGAACCCAGCCTTAGACCAATTTTGATAAATCTACTCTGCAATGTTCTGACAAAAACACCACTGACCTGAAAAATGCAACAAAATCCTTAAAAGTGACACAAGCAAAAAAGAGAATAGAATTATCTGACCGCACCGTCTCTGGTAAAAAAAAATTCTAAAAATTATTCAAGGAAAAAAAGCATTGATATACTATGTGTGAAGCCAACCTAATAATATTGACCACAAAATGTCACCTACACATGCAGGGGAATTGCTGAGTGCATTTCATGTGCCGGTCTTAGCCAAAGTGAGCTGGAGTAGGATGCGACAAATTTATTAAGAGGCCTCATTGTATTTGTCCCATCTTTGCCTGTCCTTGAGCCAGAAAAAGTCACCTCTGTGCTGGTGTAGATTTGCAGTATAATTCATGGTAGCTTACGCCCCCTCCAGCTAAACCCTGTGTACCAAAACCCGTGACAATTCCGACCACAACTCTGGCGCACAGCCGATAATAAATTCCCCCATAGTGTTGAAATGATGCGGAAAAAATCTTCCCGGCCACTTGAGCAAATAAAGAATTCAAGCAATTATAGGGTTAAAATCTAAGGGGAAATATACAAATAAATGTATACTGTTTCCAGCTAAATGTATGTGGAATGGACGCTCTTGATGTGATCCCACAGGGCAACATGTGAAGCCATCCTTTCGGTTGTTTAACCTACTGCCCACTAGATGGCGTCATCTACATACTGGCTGCAGTAGAAAGTCCTGTATTTTTTTTTTACTTATAAATTGTAGGGATAAGGCCGGGTTCACATCAGCACTTGTATTTCCGTTGTTCTGGCCCGTGGTTCCACACTTTTTTTTTCCCCGAAAGCACCGTTCTGAGATTTTTGCAGTAAAAACGCTGAAGCCAGATGTTAGCTATGAGGCAATAGGAAGCGATGAAACATACTACTGGGTAGCTTTATGATTTCTCTTTTTCTTCAGTTACTTGACATTTATGAACGTCCATGACTGTAGATGGCAATATAAAAAACAAGTTCCGGGTGTCAGAATATGGTGACGCAAAGCAAATTATTTTTTCAGAGTTCTTAATTTTCAAAAGTAGTAACGCATACGAAAACCTATATAAACGAATCCCTGTAATCACACTGGGCCGGAGAATGAGGTTGTCATGTCCGATCAGCGCACGCAGTGGACGCTGTAAAGACGATAGCGTTATTGCATTTTCCCCCCAAATTTCCAGCCCCACAGAGATTTTTTTCCAATGTCGGCCGCTTTCACATGAGCGTGTTTGCAGTGCGTTTATGTACCGGAATCCGCTGCTAATGTTAATGAATACAGCTATTCACAGGGGCGTATCATTTCCGTCAGTATTTGAAATCCGCAGCTTGTCCGAGTTTTGTGCAGATTTGTTTCCAAATCCGCACATTGCAGTCTATGGGAGTGCATCAAAAATGCAGGGAGGAAGGAACACGCGTGGAAATCCTGAGGCAATATCATCAGGAATCCGTGCGTAATCCAGAGCAAGAATAAGGACGGATTTCAATACGCTCGCCTGGAAGGTGGCTATACGTGGTAAGTTAAACGGTTCCATAAAAAAAAAAAATACAACTTGTCCCACAAAAACAAGCCTCATCCGGATCTGTGAATGGAAAACAGTTACAGCTTGTGAATGGCGGGAGGAAAAAAAAAAAAGGTTTTCGGCTGCAGATTCTGGTCGATACCGCTGTCACGTAAGGGGACCTGCTCTCACTGTGTCATTACTACATGGCCAGTGCCTGGATCTCGCGCAGGGTTGTCAACCAGAAGTACTCATTTTTTATTTTTTTTTGACAATTTATCCCAAATTCAGGGACAGACGACATTTTCTACGGACAAATTGGAAAAAAATAATGAGTGATAATTATAAGTAATGTGGTTCTGTGGTTCAGTATACTGGTGAGAACTCATTACCAGCATGTTAATGATGATAAATACCACCAGAATAATCTCCTAAAACCAATCACAGACACATGTATTTTTTCACGGAAAAAGTCATTTTTTACAGACTGTCTGCGGTCCTTTCATGTGACGTGGGGGGACATTAACTGTGAGGGGTGGGAGGCCCTCTTTCCGTGTTCTGTAGCGGTATTGGAGAGTAATTACACAGACACACGCCGCGTTTCTCTATTATACTGGTCACTTTAATAGATTACTATCTCTTTTATCGCCCGCTGTCTCTCTCCACAGTGTGAACTGAGGAGAACGCGCGCTCCCACGTGACCGGAAGTAGCTCCCCCGGGGGACTGTATTGAGTGGTACACCAGGAGCAGGAGTTGTTTCCGGGCTCGGAGCAGGGATTTTGGAGTGAGAGCCGCGGTGTCAGGATGATAAAAGCCATTCTGGTGTTCAATAACCATGGGAAGCCGCGCTTCATGCGCTTCTACCAGCACTTTGTGAGTCCCCTTCCCCATGTAGTGCTCTGGGGCCCGGGCTGTCAGGGGCTAATGGATTGTGTGCTCTCTTGTAGCCGGAAGACATGCAGCAGCAGATAGTGAGGGAGACCTTCCACCTGGTGTCCAAGAGGGATGACAATGTCTGCAACTTCCTGGAGGGAGGAAGGTAACAGTGATTGCACAGACCACCCAATGAGGACACAGACATACAATGGCGTCACGTAGACCGCTGTGTGTCCTGACTCCGCAGTGACATGAGTGCATCGGTGGGTGCCAGACACTGCTTCTCCGGAACTGCCGCCATGCCATATCCAATGCCTGGACCATGGGGGTCCCACATCTCAATGGAGTCCTGTGTTCCCCTGATTCACCTGGTGAGGTGACCACCACTACAGGTGGGTTCACGTCACGTTTTATGCATCCGTTTGACGTATACGTTAGGGAAAAAAGGATAGAAAAACGTAGCACACCACGTTCTTGTATCTGGAAAAGTCCAGTAAAAAAAATATATATATTTTTTACAATGGTAAAAAAAGTCAACTTTTTTTAATAATGGAACTCAATGGTGGAGGATGCTACTGTATGGCATCAGTCTGAGGCATCAGTTTAACGTATACATAAAACAGATGGGAAAAACGTGATGTGAACCCACCCTTACCGGCTGGCAGTGAATGGACACTTGGCTGTGTTCCGAAGTGGGAACACTCGTTTAGGTTAAAAGGGTATTCCAGGAGTAGAGTACTGATGACCTGTACAGTGTGTACATTATATAGTGGCCGTGCTTGGTATTGCAATCCAGGCCTATTCACTTGGATGGGACCGATGAACATGACATCACTGGGTTGGAAAGATGCCGCCAGAACCTCTTTAAACAGCTGATGGGTGGTAGTTCAGTTCAATAAAATAATGACCGGGCCTTAAAGGGGTAGTCACATCTGAGACTAGGATATACCCCTCCTTTCTGATAGGTGTGGGCCCCAACTCTGGGACCCGCACCTACACAGAGAACGGAACAGGGAATGTGTTAGCCAGAGCACCCCGGGTCCAGCCACCATCAAGCACTCTCCCCATAGTAGTGAAAGGGAGAGCAGCCAACGCTCCCATTCATTTTTATCGGGCCACTGGAAATGGCCGAGCCAGCTCTGTGCGCCCTCCACAACTTTTGGGGCTCTGTTCTTGGTGTAGGTACGGGTCCCATAAGTGGAACCCCCACCTATCAGACAACGGGGGCATATGCTAGCGATCTGCCCCCATTGTCTGAGATGGGAAAACCCCTTAAAGGCTATGAACACCTTCTTGGTGTGGTCTCAGTCAGGCAGTTCTGCTCTAAACCTATCTATGCCCTTATACATCTATATTCAGGAGCGCAGACCCTGCACATATGGTGTGTTGCTCCTTGTTACCTCTATGTGCATTAGCAGCCAATGAGAGGAGGGGAGCACACACCTATATGTTCCATCTTAATCAAGGTCGGCTATTAGATAGGTGGGGCAAAAGTGCACATGAATGTTACTCCCAAAATAGAAGCGCATTCACACCTTAAGGTGCCACTCCTTCAAGACAAATAAAAAAAAAATCACGGACAAAATGGGTTGCTGATGCAAATAGAGGTGACTAGGAGCAGCACACTATATGTGTAGGGTATGCCCTCCTGAATATAGATGCATAAGGGCATAGGTAGGTTTAGAGCAGAACTGCCTGACTGAGACCACCTTGGCGCTGGGTAAGGGGCACAGATGTGCTTTGATCAAAATATATTGGCTAAGGTTCCATTCACACGTCCGCATTTTGCAGAACGGAATTGCGGACCCATTAATTTCAATGGGGACAGACGATGTCCCGCACGGGTACGCAATTGCGGATCCGCACCCCCGAGTCCGCAATCGCATTCCCGAAAAAAATAGAACATTTCCTATTCTTATCCGCAATTGCGGACAAGACAAGGCACGTGTGAATGGAGCCTAAGAGTGAGGGCTTAGTCCATATGTTATGTTTGCATCTATTGCTATAGTGCAGGGATGCTCAACCTGCCCCCTTCCAGCTGTTGTAAAACTACAACACCCATCATTCACTGCTGTAGGCTGATAGCTGTAGGCCAGGGATGGGCAAACTGCAGCTCTCCAGCTGTTGCAAAACTACAACTCCCAGCATGCAAAGACTGCTTACAGCTATCAGCCTACAGCAGGGCATGGTGGGAGTTGTAGTTTTATAACAGCTGGAGAGCCGCAGTTTGCCTATCCCTGCAGTAGGCTTTCCGGGCATGCTGGGAGTTGTAGTTTTGCAACAGCTGGAGGGCCGCAGGTTGGGCATCCGTGCTGTACTGCATTATTTTCCGTGACTTTAAAAAAGTTATAAGTAATGTAATAAAAACTTGCAAGAAGCCATTATTTAGCATAAATCTATCTTATTGTGCACACATGAAATAAAAACAATTGCACCTATTGGGTATCCTTGCAACCATAATGGCCTGAAGAATTAATTCATCAGGTTTAGTGTGAAACATGAGCGGCATAAAAAAACAATGGCAAAAATAGTTTTATTTTCTATATCTCCACAGTAAAAATAAATTCTATAAATTTCACTGTAATTTCTGTGCCCCCCGAACAATGCCAACTTCTATTTTTAGTTCGGCGTCCAAAGTTCGGGTTCTCGTAGCCTCCCATTATGGATTTCGCTACCGCGGACCATAACGGCATTTGGAATCCATAAGGGGATGCTTCATTGAACCCGAACCTTGGACAACCCTAAGGACCTGGGGTGATGTCACCATCATGTGATCAGTGCAGGGGGCGTGGCTCAGCACTGGATTGGATAAGGGGTAATCCAGTGCTGAGCCACGCCCCCTGCACTGATCACATGACGGTGACATCACCCCAGGTCCTTAGGGTTGTCCAAGGTTCGGGTTCAATGAAGCATCCCCTTATGGATTCCAAATGCCGTTATGGTCCATAACAGGATGCTACGATAACCCGAACTTTGGACGCCGAACTTAAAATAGAAGTTCGCTCATCTCTACTAATGAGTAGAGATGAGCGAACTTTAAAAAAAAGTTCGGCGTTCGGTTTGTGGTAACTCGCGCATCCCGTTATGGATTCCACTATAGCGGCATATGGAATCCATAAGGGGCGGCTGCCACCAACCCGAACTGTTGAACAGCCGAAGGACCTGGGGTGACGTCACTGTCATGTGATCAGTGCAGGGCGTGGCTCAGCACGGGATCAGATCCAGTGCTGAGCCACGCCCCCTGCACTGATCACATGACAGTGACGTCACCCCAGGTCCTTCGGCTGTTCAACAGTTCGGGTTGGTGGCAGCCGCCCCTTATGGATTCTATATGCCGCTATAGTGGAATCCATAACGGGATGCGCGACTTACCACAACCCGAACACCGGACTTTTTTTTAAAGTTCGCTCATCTCTACTAATGAGTAATTTGATCCATCATAGAGTTGGTCCATCCTGGATCTTGTCCAGAGAAAATTATTTAGCAGGGGAGTGAAGGATAAGTGAGAACTGATAACTGGAGAACCAGACATTTCTCTCCGATAAGATATATTACAAAGTTTCTTATGGTCACATGTTGTATGGATTTATGCAATGTTGTGGGAATAATTGGGGACAATTTAAACAAGTCATGGGTTCAGAAGTCTGCCCACTAATTCCACACATTATTCTGGAGGGTCTCCCTTATCCACACTCAGAGGTTGTGTTATATATATATATATATATATATTGTACTTATGCTGAAATTGACACAATATGCTGTTAGCCGTGCATTAGATAACCCAGTTGCATGTTTGTGGCTCTATGATTTTGTAGCTCTACTGACTCAAGGTTCAGATTGTTATCTTCCAGCACCTCACTGTTCATTGCAGACTGGCAAGTTAAAACTTTGGCTTCATCCTCATCGGTCACTCCTCCGACTGACGTACATTATCCTGTTTAGGTTTCATTTCTGACTCCCTCATGTAGCTATCTTAATAACCTCCATAAAACGTAGACCCTGGGGAATTTCTGATCGTAATCTGCCTGCATTATACCTTATTTTACACTTATGTACCTTCAGTGAAGCCTCCCTAAACGGGTTAACCCTTTCTGGCTAACCCTTATAGATCCAAGGGACGGAATTTCACATTGGTCGGATTCTGCTTTTGATGTCTGTTAAGTCCGGGGCACATTAAGAGCTTTCCTGTAAGGCTGTGTATCCTCTACTATATCATATATCAAACGTAAGTCCGCCAGAGATGAGGAGGATTAAGAATCTCAAGTGATGAGTTTAGAACAAATCCGAGTCCCTCTGACGTTCGTGGGTGTGACAGGCTGGACGCCATGTATAAAGGCACCCTAAAGCTATACCCTAAAGACTAGGCCTAGGACAAAGCATTGGCACTGGTCATTTGGTTATGTTCTTCCCCACTGATTACAGGAAATATAACCACAGAGAAACCATAGGCCTCTATGCAAATGGAATGATTATACTTATGGAGGAGCTGTGGTTACTCTCAGACAGCTCAATCTTATTGTGCTGGAGTAAGTCTGCCCTTATGCTTTCTGTCCCCCCACCCCAAAATTATCTGCAGTTGACCGTTTCCAAATTTCAGGTATTCATATAGAAACATGCCTTTAAAGCAGGCATCCTCAAACTGCGGCTCTCCAGCTGTTGCAAAACTACAACTCCCAGCATGCCCGAACAGCCTACAGGTATCAGTCTACAGCAGGGCATTGTGGGAGTTGTAGTTTTACAACAGCTGGGGTGCCGCAGTTTGAGGATGCCTGCTTTAAAGTAAAGCAGTCACCTCACCTGCCACGTCTGTTTTCGCACATTCCCCATGAAATAACAACTCTGGATAATCTTTTCTTATAACTTGGCATTGTACTGTTCCTCTGTTATTCCTCATAGAAATCTGTAACTTGGCAGCTATTTTACCATTTTTCTTGTCGAAGGGGTGTGTCTCTACACAGTCTGATACCATCACCCCAGCTGTCAGTTCATTAAAGGGGTATTCCCATCATAATGATCACTGTTAAATCTGTTAATGATTTGACAGTGATCATTTTTGTAAATATATTTAATTACCCAATTCCCACCCTTTTTAAGAAATTCATCCCCACTTACCTGATTGTTGTCATTCGGTCTCCCCTGGTTACGGCCGCCGCTCCTCACTCGAATCACGGTGGCTGCGCTTGCGCAAAAGACGACTCCTTTTCTCCCAGCTGGTCTGTGCGCTGTCCTGAACGCTCACGCCGCCGCGCATGCGCCATGGTGACTTTTTCCTATGCCGTGTAGTACGGAGCTGCGAACACGCACTGTACTATATCACCATGGCGCATGCGCGTTCAGTCCAGCGCACGGCCTGGCCGGGAGAAGACTTCAATCAAGATGAAGCCCGCCCCCAGCCATAATCCAGGAAGTGAATTGCGGGCTTGCAGCAGGTAAGTATGAAAATGCGAAGTGGGACAACCCCTTTAATAAATTTCTGGGAGGAATAACAGGAACAGCACAGACTTAGTGATGTTCATGTCTCGCTTTTCCGTCACATCAAGCATATACGTTTGAATGCAGTAAAAGCCAAATATTGAAATGTATTGCGTGTGAGGTATCTATAGACTATAAGAATATGCAGTGTGTACTAGGGGTCGACCGATTATCGGTTTGGCCGATATTCATGATTTGCACAGTTATCGGTATCGGCCCCTAACCAGGCCGATATACCGATAACTGTGCTATCACAGAACATGAGCGCGCTGCTCTCAGCGCGGCCATGTTCCCTCAGCAGCACAGGGGAGAAGGAGGCAGTCCCTCCTTCCCCCTGTGCTGCGCTGCCCTGCCAATGGAGAGAAGAGGAGGCGGGGCTGATGGCGCACTGGCCACCAATGAGAGAAGAGGAGGCGGGGCTGAGGGCGCACTGGCCACCAATGATAATAAGGTTTAAGATATTACAAGCACATTGCCCAGACCCTGCCTCTGATAGATGGCTGCGATCCGCGGCAATTAACCCCTCAGGTGCCTCATGTATACGCATAGCGTCCTTATAAGAGAATATGCCCCATTCTTATTTCATGGGGAATACAAATACTTAAACATGTCCGGAAACGTGACAGGAGTCTGAATTCTATGGGGGATGTGCAGTATAGAACCGATCCAGGAGAAAAGAGTGCTGAGGCACCTGGGCGTACCTATGTCCTAAGTACTGGAGGGGTGTAAACGGGTGTGCTGGCTGTGTCATACAGCTGACACCCAGACCAGAATTAAAGATAACTTAGATTCCGGTCATTAAACCCTCGTATGCCAAGATCAATTGCATCCACTGCGTCTGAGGACTTCACCTCTCTTGTCCAATTGGAATCCCCACGGCGAGATTGCAAGGTTCTGATCAGTTACTATGGCAGCCTAGGACCCTGTAAATGCTCCCAAGCCCACCATACCAAGCGGCCTGTTAATCTCTTCCTGCGGCATGGCCTAATAGGAAGCCTGTCCAAATCCCATAGACTGCAATAGTATCAGAAGATCACATACTGAAGTCCTAATCCCAATATAAAAATAAACAACAAATAAGCATAATTCTTATTGTGGCATCCAGATTGTTATCATACACAGTGAATATTGTTATGGAAAAAAGCTAAAAAATGTCACACACAGTGTACTTCCGCATGCGTACAGTCAATGACTAAAAAAGGATTATTAGTGGAGCCTTTTAATATGAGATATGTGTTAAAAATATTTCTTTTACAAGTTCGCATTGTTGCTCAGTGATTCACGTTACTTTTGTTATTTCCCTTTTGCAGTTTAATCGGCGGATCTGACTATAAACTGATCTATCGCCATTATGCCACCCTTTACTTTGTGTTCTGTGTGGATTCCTCGGAGAGTGAGCTGGGAATTCTGGATCTCATCCAGGTAAATATGTCATTTACAGGGTGATAAATGAAGCTGCCCAGCCCGTCACTGGCTGAAGTGGATCGCCCCTGCAGATGGTGGTGGGCTGAGTGGTCAAGAGGGACAAGCTAGTAGAGACCAATGGTGGACCCTGGAGGTGTCCGTGCAGGAACAGATGGGATTGTTTAGGTGAGTATTATTATATTTATTAGTATTTCTTTTTAAGCTAAGATTCCTTGTTCTGGGGGTCCGTTCCATAATGATAGCAAAGTATCAAGTTGGGTTTCTCTAGCTCCCAGCAAATTTTTCCTGCTCTGCCGAACCAGATTGTGCTTTAGCATGTGTCAATGGGTGCAGAATGTTGACTTTGACTATATAGCTTATGGCCCTTTTATTATTACATTCTTAAGTTGATCATTGACCTCTAATTTTTCTTTTTGAAGTTAGCTTTAGTGATCAAATTGGTCCTCATAACAGCGCATTCCCTTACACAATAAACGGTTTAATGTTTGATAAAATGGAATCTTTTGTCATACTCCACCCTTTCCTTTTTCAACTCTCACTTTAAAAAAGGTTTCAACACAATTAGAACCATTCCTTTTTTTTCTTCTGATGACCTAGTGCTGCAAAAAATTCAGCGAGTGAAAATTCAGTACCCCACACCGTAGTATGCTGAGAAGAGAGTATGGGTACCTGTTGTTCGCCTGGTGCCTATTTCTATACCCCTCGTTTACTAACAGTGTAGTTCCTACAGGGATCGGAGTCTTGAATTGCTCCTGCTACCAAGTAGGGGTGGGCAATATGGCCTAAAATCTATATTGCGATATAATTTTAAGCATGTGCGATATGCGATATATATCGCGATATATTGTTTTCTATATTTGGGGGGGGTTGTTTAAACTTTTGTTTTTACTTTTTATTTAATAACTATTACCCTCCTTAAGGGCTAGAACCCTTGTCATATTCACCCTAATTGACATCTATTAGGGTGAATAGGACGTTACACTCTCCCTGTATATAGTACACACAGCAGCAGGGAGCTGACCATGGCAGCCAGCATCTCATGTGCCCCCCCCCCCCAGCCCTCTGATTAGCCCCCCCAGCCTCTCCCTCTTATCAGCCCCCTCTCCCTCCCCAGTATTAATCATTGGTGGCAGTGGCCACAGGGTCTCCCCTCTCCCCCATCATTGGTGGCAGTGACAAGTGCGCCCCCCCTCCCTCCTCAGTATTAAAGCATTAGCAATGCGCCGCACAGATCTATGAGAAGGAGGAGCGCCCGGTGGCCACTGGCTCCTTCTTCTGTCTGTGCGGCGCATTACTAATGCTTAAAGCATTAGCAATGCGCTGCACAGATCTATGAGAAGAAGGAGCGCCCGGCGGCCACGGTGCACGTGAGTATAATGCTGCTCACTTACATACCATGGCAGCCAGGACTTCAGTATTGTCCTGGCTGCCATGGTAACTGATCGTAGCCCCAGCATTACACTGCTGGGACTCCGATCGGAACTGCCGCTCAAGGTCATATCGCGGTCCGGCGATATACACAAAATCCATATCGTGACACAAATTTATATCGCCTATACCGTCCACCCCTACTACCAAGTACTACACAGCATGGGTCCAAACAGGATTGGTTGCCCCCTCTCCGATGGTCTGCCTCTATAGTACAACGCTGTGCAGAAGTATTTGACTCCATGTCATTTCTTTTATTTTTGCTAATTTATGACGTTTCGTTTAATCTGACGAATTTTAATATAAGATAAAGTCAACCCAAGTAAACCCGAAACCTCTATCACCCCTGTGAAAAAGTAATTGCCCCTGCTGCCGACAACTGCAGTCAAATGTTTAAGATAACTTGTGATGTGTCTTTTACGTCGCTGTCGAGGGTTTTCGAGCTTGAACTGCGTGTTTAACGTCCTATAACTGTATCGCAAGTGGATTCAAGTCAGGACTTGACAGGAGAGCGCAGTACTCCGCAGTCTCATTCACACAAGTGTGGTTCAACCAGACATACGCTTCCCTTTCTTTCAGGCTCCATGCACACAAGCGTACTTTTTTGTCCGCGTCCAACCCATTCATAAGATGCAGACAGCGCACCGTGTGCTTTCTTCATCAGTATGATGTAATAAGTAATTTTATTTTTTAATATGGACTAAAGATGGTATTCATGATGGGAAATGGGGACTACTGGCTTCTGAAGTGTGAGGAAGATGTCAATAGGCTGCAGATACCACTTTGTGATCTTCACAGTTGTCACTTTGCCCTCTATTCAAAGGCTTGATGGTTATGACCAGTTTACAGACTCCTTTTTGCCCTCTACTGTGGTTCAATTACCGAGAGATTCTTATTGCTGCCATAAAACAATAAAATTGTCCTGCTGACATTCACTTAATTCCTTTAGTGTATTTACCTTTTTTTTAAGCTGCTATAACCAAGATTTATTGTGGTAGCAAATCTATATTTTAAAGTCTTCAAAATGCTTTCAGTGTTACCATGGCAGCCAGGACGCTACTAAAGTCCCAGCTGCCATGGAAAAGTAGTGGGAAGCAGTGGAGAAGCTACTTACCATCCGTGCGGCTCCCGGGGCGCTCCACAATGACGTCACAATGCCCCTACATTGCATGGACCACTGCTTTTCCATGGCAGCCGGGACTTTAGTAGCGTCCTGGCTGCCATGGTTACCATTCTTTAAAGCTAAACGTCGGATCCGGCAATGCGCTGAAACGACGTTTAGCTTAAAGTCGGATCCGGATTAATGCTTTTCAATGGGCATTAATTCCGGATCTGTCCTTGCGGCATGCCTTCAGTTTTTTTGGCCGGAGGAAAATCCGCAGCATGCTGTGGATTTTTCAACGGCAAAAAAAAGTTTGAATACTGAACTGAAGACATCCTGATGCATCCTGAACAGATTTCTCTCCATTCAGGATGCATTGGGATAATCCTGATCAGTATCTTTCCGTCTTAGAGCCCCGAGGACGGAACTCTAGGACGGAAAGGAACAACGCAAGTTTTTGCGAGAAAAGTTGTACTTTCCAATGCCACTATTTAATATTGCCTATGATGTAGTGGGAAGCAGGAAAAAAATTCCAAATGGGGTGAAATTGCAAAAAAAAAAAAAGCAATTCCACCACAGCTTTACGGGTTTTTAAATTACAACGTTCTATGTGCGATAAAACTGACCAGTTAGTTTTATTCTACAGGTTAGTACGAATCCGTCGATACCTAATATGTATAGTTTTTCTTGCGTTTTGATAATGGAGAAAAAAATATTCAAAAGTGGGAAAAAAATCAATTTTACTTTTTTGTCGCCATATTTTGACCCCTATAACATTTTTGTAATTATATGTACAGAGCTGTATGGGCGCTCATTTTTTGCGGCGCAATCTGATCTTTTCGTTGATACCATTCTGGGGTGTGTATGACTTTTTGATCACCTTTTTATTAAAAATTTTTTGAGGAAATGAAGCGTCCGAAAATGGCGAATCGCCCATTTGGATGTTTTTTTCCGTTTTTCTATTTACCGTATGGGGAATATTTTTTATTTTTTTTTATAGTATTGGCGTTCTCACACATTGCGACACCCATGATGTGTATTTTATTTTATTTTCATGTTGGCAAAAGGGGGGCGATTTTAATTTTTATTTTTTTTTTTTTTTTTTTTTTTTTTTACACTCTCCTATAGATCCCATAAGGAACTATAACATGCAACCATTAGATTGCTATTCTCATACATTCCAAGGCTCCATAGGAAATACTATGCAGCAGTCTGGGTTTCATTCATAGATACCCAGGCTGCTGCAGGCATGCTCAGGCTCCTCCGATCGCCACACGGGGAAGCCGGAGCACAAACCGAAAGTGAAACTTTTGGTTTGTGCTCGCTCAGATGCCGTTGTCAGGATTGACCACGGCATCTGAGGGGTTAAATGTCGGACATGAGCTGCTGGTGTCTGCTTGAAGAAGGCGGCGGCTACGGCGCGCACATCCGGCAGGAGCGGGCGCCATCTTTAAACACCGGCACAGGGCGTACATGTACGTCCTGTGACCTTAAGAGTTTAAGGTCCCTTTCACACTCATTCATTTCAATGAGTCTGTGTACATGCGAAGGCTTCTGATTGGTCAGTATCGGCATGCTGCCGTACCATTGGCTGCTCCTCTGACACCCCCTTCTCCCGCGCTGAACACAGCAGCTTGCTTTTCAGTCATGAAAACGGGGAGTGCGCTCCATAGAAAAGGGGCAGCTAAAGTAGACAAGTTTTTCAGTCCTGCGGTGCACGGAGGTGAGCGTTCTGCTTACACTGCGCCATGTGCTCAGGGTGCCCTGTGCCCCCCATGTAAGGGGTAAGTAGTGGCGAAGAGAGGGCAATGATGGTGGTGGACAGCTGCAGTCCGCTCAGCCACACACAGACTGTCTCCGTAGGGTTACTTTCACACTAGCGTTTTTGCTAAACCCTGCTAGATCCAGCTTCCGTTACTGATAATACAACCATCTGCATCTGTTATGAACGAAACCGGTTGTATTATCTTTAAAATAGCAATGATGGATCCGTCATGAACACCATTGAAAGTCAATCTGGGACGGATCCGTTTTCTATTGTCAGAGAAAACGGATCCGTCCCCATTGACTTGCATTGTGGGATCCGTCTTGCTTCACATCCCAGGACGGAAAGCAATGCTGGTGTTTGCTCTCCGGTATGAGTATGGAACGGAATGTATTGGGGAAAATTCTGTTCTGTTCAGTTACGTTTTGTCCCCATTGACAATGAATAGGGACAAAACTGAAGCGTTTTTTCTGGTATTGAGACCCTGTGACGGATCTCAATTCCGGAAAATATTAACGCTAGTGTGAAAGTAGCCTAAGTTGTACTGCAAACATTCACAGCTTATTTTGCCTTCAAGTATTTAGTCTCCTATAATGTACAGTTGTAGCCAAAAGTTTTGAGAATTACATAAATATTGGAAATTGGAAAAGTTGCTGTTTAAGTTTTTATAATAGCAATTTGCATATACTCCAGAATGTTATGAAGAGTGATCAGATAAATTTCATAGTCCTTCTTTGCTATGAAAATTAACTTAATCCCAAAAAAACCTTTCCACTGCATTTCATTGCTGTCATTAAAGGACCTGCTGAGATCATTTCAGTAATCATCTTGTTAACTCAGGTGAGAATCTTGACGAGCACAAGGCTGGAGATCATTATGTCAGGCTGATTGGGTTAAAATGGCAGACTTGACATGTTAAAAGGAGGGTGATGCTTAAAATCATTGTTCTTCTATTGTTAACCATGATGACCTGCAAAGAAGCGCGGGCAGCCATCATTGCGTTGCATAAAAATGGCTTCACAGGCAAGGATATTGTGGCTACTTAGATTGCACCTCAATCAACAATTTATAGGATCATCAAGAACTTCAAGGAAAGAGGTTCAATTCTTGTTATGAAGGCTTCAGGGCGTCCAAGAAAGTCCAGCAAGCGCCAGGATCATCTCCTAAAGAGGATTCAGCTGCTGGATCGGAGTGCCACCGGTGCAGAGCTTGCTCAGGAATGGCAGCAGGCAGGTGTGAGCGCATCTGCATGCACAGTGAGGCGAAGACTTTGGAAGATGGCCTGGTGTCAAGAAGGGCAGCAAAGAAGCCACTTCTCCCAAAAAAAACATCAGGGACAGATTGATCTTCTGCAGAAAGTATGGTGAATGGACTGGGGCAAAGTCATATTCTCCGATGAAGCCGCTTTCCGATTGTTTGGGGCATCTGAAAAAAGGCTTGTCCGGAGAAGAAAGGGTGAGCGCTACCATCAGTCCTGTGTCATGCCAACAGTAAAGTATCCTGAGACCATTCATGTGTGGGGTTGCTTCTCATCCAATGGAGTGGGCTCACTCACAATTTTGCCCAAAAACACAGCCATGAATAAAGAATGGTACCAAAACACCCTCCGACAGCAACTTCTTCCAACAACAGTTTGGTGAAGAACAATGCATTTTCCAGCACGATGGAGCATAAGGCAAAAGTGATAACTAAGTGGCTCGGGGACCAAAACGTTGACATTTTGGGTCCATGGCCTGGAAACTCCCCAGATCTTAATCCCATTGAGAACTTGTGGTCAATCCTCAAGAGGCGGGTGGACAAACAAAAACCCACTAATTCTGACAAACTCCAAGAAGTGATTATGAAAGAATGGGCTGCTATTAGGAATTGGCCCAGAAGTTGATTGAGAGCATGCCCAGTCGAATTGCAGAGGTCCTGAAAAAGAAGGGCCAACACTGCAGATACTGACTCTTTGCATAACTGTCATGTAATTGTCGATAAAAGCCTTTGAAACGTATGAAGTGCGTGAAATTATATTTCACTACATCACAGAAACAACTGAAACAAAGATCTAAAAGCAGTTTAGCAGCAAACTTTGTGAAAACTAATATTTGTCATTCTCAAAACTTTTGGCCACGACTGTAGATTGTCAGCTACAGTGAGGACATGTTCTAAAATTTTCACTATATGTGTGCTGTACTGTACTATAAGTTAGCTGGTCTAAGCCCACCAGGTGAAGAGCGACGTTGTTTTATGCCTATGGGTGCTGCTTAACAGCTGTATTTTGTGTTCTGCCCCAAGTTCTCATAAACAACCTTTGTCAGGGTCTTGAAAACTGGTATGTCATTTACAGTGCCCTGACAAGTATTCATACCCCTTGAACTTTTTCACATTACACCCACAAACTTGGGCTACTTTCACTTTACCTATCCGCTATTGAGATCCGTCATAGGCTCTCAATAGCGGGGGGGAAAACGCTTCCGTTTTGTCATAGGCTCTCAATAGCGGGGGGAAAACGCTTCCGTTTTGTCCCCATTCATTGTCAATGAGGACTAAATTAAACGAAACGGAATGCACCAGAATGCATCATCATTTTTTTTATAACCTAACCCTGCTTTACACTTCTCCATAACTTTATCCCTGACCTTTCTGGTGTGTTTCTCAGTTTTCATAAAGCTGTTTGATCACTAATGCTCACTAACAAACCTCTGAGGTCTTTACAAAACCGCTGTAGTCATACGGAGTATGGACTCTGAGTTCACACTTCAGTTATTTGGTCAGTTATTTCCATTAATTATTGTGAGCCAAAACCAGTAGTGAAGCCTACTCATAGATAGGGTATAATGGAAAGATCTGCACCTGTTCTGTGTTTAGTTGCACCTGGATTTGGCTCACAATACCTGATAGAAATAAGGGTACTTTCACACTTGCAGCATGGCTATCCTGCAGGCTGTTCCGGCGGGTGAACAGCCCACCGGATCCGCCATGCTGCAAGTACCCGTGTGCTGCCGCTCTGCCCCCGATGACTATAATGGGGGCGGGGGGGCGGAGCTACAGCACGGCAGTGCACTGCAGTGATCGCTGGACTAAAAAGTCGGACCTGCAGTACTTTTAGTCCAGCGTTCTCTGGCTGTGTGCTGTGCTGTAGCTCTGCCCCCATTATAGTTAGCGGGGGCGGAGCAGCAGCACACGGGTACCTGCGGCATGGCGGATCCGGCGGGCTGTTCCCCCACCAGAACAGCCTGCCGGATAGCCATGCCGCAAGTGTGAAAGTACCCTAACTGACCAAATAACTAAAGTGTGAACTTGGCCCCATTAGGTGACTTCTGAAGGCAATTGGTCAGACTGAATTTTAGGGATATCAGAATAAAAGGGGCTAAATACAAATGCACTCCATAATTTTGAAAACCATGTATCATTTTCTTTTCACTTCACACATACTTGCTACTTTGTTTTGGGCTATCACATAAAATCCCAATAAAATAAATTTAAGGATTTTAAATTTTATCACCTATCCTCAGGCCAGGTCATCAATATCAGATCAGCAGGGGTCTGACACCCGGCACCCCCTCTGATCAGCTATTTGAAAAGAAGGCTGTGCTCGTGCGAGCGATGCCTTCTTTTCATTCTTTACCTGCTCGCTGTCAACATAGCAGTGGAGAGCAGCTGTAATTATAAGAAGCCATCCCATTCACTTCAATGGGACAGCTCGTTTCTATACACTTGAATCGGAAGGAGCCGTCCCATTGATGTGAATGGGACTGTGATGTTGACAGCGTGCAGGTAAACAATGAAGGGAATGGGGTCATAAACACTTTTTTTTTTTTTTTAATTGCTGATCCGCTGTTGCGCAAATTATAGAGCAGGTCCTACTCTTGTTCATTTTGCAGACGAGAATAGCCCTTTCTATTGATAGGAGTGAGAAAGACAGAATGTGCACGGAAGAGATCCATGTTTTGCGGACCTGTTATGTACATGAAGCCACAGAGTGAAAATGTCCTGAACATCAATAAATAAAAAGAACATTAGCCCCTAATGCGCCTTTTTAGAATAGTCATTAAGGGGCCTCCTCACATGAGAGCCAGACTCCTGCTGTAACCGGTTAAAGGGGTTGTTCAGGATCAGAGCTGAACCCGGACATACTCCCATTTTTATCCAGGTACCCTCTAATATGAGCATCGGAGCATTTCATGCTCTAATGCTCTCCTTCGCTCTGCGCTGAATCACGCAGGAAAACGGCTTTTTTAGGACAGGCATGCTCAACCTGCGGCCCTCCAGCCGTTGAAAAACTACAACTCCCATCATTCCCACACAGCCTACAGCTATCAGCCTACAGAAGGGCCTGGTGGGAGTTGTAGTTTTACAATAGCTGGAGGGCCGCAGGTTAAGCATCCCTGTTTTAGGAGATCCTGTGACGTACCTGGCTCTCCATGGGAAAAGCTATGCGGAGGCCTCCGGGGAGCCAACACTAATGGGTGGGTTTTAGTGCTGCCCTAGCCTTTAAAACTGCTAGGGCAGCGCTAAAGCCTGCCCTTCAGAGCCGGTGATGTCATCTGCAACACTGCTAGGCAGAAGCCTCCGCCTAGTAGTGTTAAAAACATAAAACAATTGGATGTCTGCGCTGCAGGCCTGGGCTACATAAAGGTGCAGGTCTGCCTTCAGTGTATTCGTAGCAGGCTGCGTCACTTTTACATATGTCAGTATAGCACAGAAAAATACATAGCATTTAATGTACAATGCAATATAGGCGATCAAAAGATCACCTAATAAAGCCCCTTTGTGGAACTAGTAAATGATTAAAGTTTTATTAAATAAAAGTGAAAAAATATATACACCTTTTTTAGAAAAAAAATAGCTACATTAAAATCCCCTCTACATATTTGGAAGACAGGGCAATATATGCTGACTGTTTTCTCTTTAAGGAACAAAATTACCTTTTTAATGGGTTTTTTTCGAGATTTTTTTATTTTTTTTGATTACCTATCCAGACCTAGCTTATATAGGAGGTCTAACATCCGGGACCCCTGCCGATCAGTTGTTTGAGAAGGTAGCGGTGTCCCTGTGAGCGCCATGGCTTTCTCTCTGCTTTCGCTAGGCCGAGTGACGACACGTTTATGTGTCACATCGCCTAGACGCATTTCTGCCACAAAGAAGTGAATGGGGCTGAGCACGAAGAAGGCTGTGACTGTCATAGGATCGCTGTTGCCTTCTCAAACACCTTATTGCCGGGGATCGCAGGTGTTGGACCCCCACCAGTCAGGTACTGATAACCTATCCATATCTTTAGGTCATCAGTAAAAAAAAAAATCTTGGAAAACCCTTTTAACTTTCAATTTGTTTTCAAATATAATGAGGTACTTCATTGTGCCAACAATAACCCAGTTGTAAGTGTGTGCAGCATGTACCAACCTCATTTATATGAAGTGGAACTTCTTCTACGTATGCTTTGGCTTGATGGGTTATTTAGCTGGAATTGCGTAACTTTTTGTTATACTGTCATAGGCAAGCACACACTGTTCTTCTCGAGGACCTCATGACCAAGGCATGTAAGATAATGCTATTAGCACTGTGAAGTTATCTACGAGCAGTTAGTACATCTCTTCATAAAGACAATCCGTATCTCCAAGTGTTGATAAAGTCTACATCAGATATGTTCTCAGCCTTGGAGTGGTGACATAACCGCAGTAGTCTCAGAAGTTTCTAGTTGTGGGCTCGATGGAGTAATGTTGACAAATGGGAAAGTGATTTTCAAGTATCCGGCTAAGAGAGGGAGTGATATTCGGACCCACCCTTTGGATTGTAAATGCCACACATTTAAGCAAACCAAACCGTGGGATGTTTTAGAAACCAGCACTTTCACAATTTCCTGGGGAGAAACTGCTCTAACTCCTTGGAACTAAAGGTTATATCCACATTGGGAACCTGCTTTACAGCTTACATATCAATCTAATCTCTAATCATAAATGTTGAGTAATTAAATGCCTCCCATCACATTACATTAATACTGATCTCACGTTAGAGTGGTTATTGATCCCGTTATAACTCCTAGCTGCATCAGTTCTGCTGGTTGTCGACAATAAAATTGTCGTCAGCCATAGCCCTGAACAGCCTAGCTTACTTCTTCGTAGAGTACTATACAGTTCCTGATGTCAAGACTACCCTTTTTAGATTGGAGTGTACATGATCCGTATCCATGCTGCTGATGAGTAAGCAAAAGGGTGCTGAGACATATCAGTTCTAAAGTCTGCAGAATTCTGATTACAGCTGGGGAAGGTAATGCAAGCTGTAACCCAGGATCAGTCCAAACCTAAGGGCTCATTCACACGACCGTAAGTGCGGTCTGCAAAACATGGATCCCAGCAGTGTGCGCCCTACCATTTTTCTTTCTATTACCTCTTGTAGAAATGTCCTATCCTTGTCTGCAAAACTGACAAGAATAGGAAATGTTCTATTTTTTTGCAGGCGGGCATGAAGTGCTGTCTGCAACTTTTGAAGGAACATGGAAATAGAGGTATTTGCAGCAGTGGAAGGGTTAATGGAGGCAGGGATAAATAGAAGCGTATGCGCAGAGAGTACCAGGTCTGACTTCCTGATGAAGGGTAACGTAATTACCCGAAATGCGTTGAAGCTTAGTGGTGCCCGCGACTACGTCATCTTTGCTCCCAGTGAGCGTGTAACCACGAACTGAGAGTCGCGCCACCGGCCGGTGCGCGACTCACACACGCCGACAGTAGAGACCGGACTCCAGAAGCTGCGCTGACAAGCAAACCTCAAGCCCTGCAGAGGGGAGAGAAAAGCCTAGAAAGAGAATGGGAAAAGAACTACACAGGCACCCAAAGAGTTCACAACCAAGCGGGGGACGCAAGGAGGGCAGCGTAACGGGAGGTAACTACTTGGCTCTGCATAGACACAGTACACCATATATTTTTACCTAGACATAGAACGCGGTATCTAATTAATAGAACTTTTGAAGGTCTATTGAAATAAATGGGACCGCATCGGATCCACCTTTTTCCGGATACATATGATTCAGAACAGGTGCAGATCTTTCCATTATACCTTATCTATGAGTAGGCTTTACTACTGGTTTTGGCTCACAATAATTGATGGAAATAACTGAAGTGTGAACTCAGAGTCCATACTCCGTATGACTACAGCTGAAAATATGATTGTGTGCATGAGGCCCAAGGCTGGGACTACATGGAAATCTTGGGTGCAACACCCATGCAGCCACTGAACTAGTCACAGCACGGCTCGCAATTTACCACCACCCCAAGATCACCAAAAAATCCAACACTGCTGGATTTTTGTGATTCCAGCGTCAAGATCATTGCAACTTACAAGTCACTCTAAGAGCCAATTCAGTTCAGTGGCTACAGTGCTACACGGCGATCTTTGATTGTGTAGGAAAAACTACGCTGGTGCTTCCAGGGTATCAGGCGTTGATGGTGCAGCAATCATCAGATAGTAAGGGCCATTAACACCAAATTGAACCTTTATAGCTTGTGTTGAAGAATGTAACACCGTAACTATAGATATTGCTACTATACAGTTAAACACATGGTATAACTAGAGGTTTTTCTCTGTGGAAGGAGACTGATGGATAGAAAAGTGGTCCTTCCAAACCTGGAGTGCACAATCCCAAGGCCACAATAAAACTTAAAGTGGTATTAACATTGTATATGCCATAAATGTCTGATGGGTGCAGGTTCCACTTCCAGGACTCCGTCCTATCATGAAAATGATGGGTTCGCACTCCAGAATGGAAGAGGCAAGGCATGCGTTTGGCTCTACTGCTTGCAGTTTATGGGAGCTGCTGAGACAGCCAAGTGTTTAAACTACAATGAAGATGGCCGCTCTTGTATATGGTTACCACTCCTCCTGCATAGTGGTCCGGAGATTCCTACTCTGCCGGAGTATAGGGATACCAGAGATGGTGCCAAACAGTGCACCACTCCTTTCTGACGTGGGACTTGTATTTGAGTAGCCACCAGGACATAGACCATCAAATCGGTGACCAGATGGCTGGGACCCATTGAGAATGGCATTTCAGATATTTCACCCCTGCTCTAAACAACCTTTAACTGTTTTCTGTAATGTTGCGGTATGCTTCTGTTAGTGCATGGGGAATGCCACCATTTATGTATGCTTTTTCTGTTCCTGTCGCCTTCATTTTTGCTGAGTGATCAGCGACTTTATTCAAGTTGCTTTGGTTGGGAATGCCCTTTTTTATGTAGATTATATAAACTGTGAACAGTGTATTGTTTTAAAGGAAACCTGTCACGTTGAACATGATGTCTGACTTGCAGGCATGCTCCTCTTTGTTGCGGCTATGACTTCTCATGTTCTTGGCAGCAGTGGTTATGTGCCTGTATACCGCACATTACTGCTGCAGCCAGTCACTGGTTTCAGTGGTATATGGGACAAGAATGCTGAGGTCAGTGATTGGCTGCAGTGGTCACATGTGGTATACAGGCACTTCACTGCTGCAGTCATGAAAATGAAACTAAAGTCGGCAGGATTGAAGTGATGGCTCTGGAGTAAACGGATACTAGCAAGTATACATTTATTGTTTTTAAGACTTTCTCCTTTAATATTGACACTAAACTCCACTTGAACTTGATTAATATACTTAACTGGCTTCCCGCGCCACTCCTAGTCACCGCGATGCTTCTGCTGATTTTCCCACATGTCGTTGGTGGTGGGTGGTGGGGGGGGGGGGGCAGATGGCTAGGGAGGCTCGTCCCCGCCTGCCATTGGCTGCTCCCCTCCGCCACCCCCGACACCAGATGTTGTCATCCGCACAGGGGGAGAAGCTGCAGTGGCGGTGCAGGGACCGGGAGTCGGGTAAGTATATTCATTGTGAGGGGCCCGGGCATATGGGTCATGGATAACCCCGTTAAAGCTTCCGATAAAGTTTGTCAGCCGTTTTAACCATTCTGAACTTGCTGACACAAATAGTTCAGGGCTGTGGAAAACAGGGCAAACATGCCTTTTGTACAGCTCCTATTATTGGGAATAATGTGAATATGAACTTTATTTTGCCAGATTCCTTTTTTGCAAGTGCACTGGATGTTACTAAGAAATGCATTGCTTTGCAGCCCCTCCTCTCTGTTCTGGATGATGGCATCCAACCAGGAGGCCACTACAGCTGAAACTTAGAGAGAATCCACAGGGGTCAAGTAAGCTCTATGGTGCTTTTTGGCAGTGGATTCAAATCGTATATTTAGAAAAACGTCACACCCTATCACTTCAAACTTTGAGATTGTCCCCATTATTCTGCTAATTTGTTAAAAAGGAAAAACTGAAATCTTGCATTGACATAAGCATTCAGACAATTTACTCAGTACTTAGTTGAAGACCCTTTGGCAATGATTACAGCCTTCAGTCTTCTTGGGTCCAATGCCACAGGGTTTGCAAACCTGGATTGGAGGATTTTTTGCCTTTCTTCTTGGCAGATCCTCTCAAGCTTTGTCAGGTTGGAAGAGGACCGCTGGTGGACAGCCATTTTCGGGTCTCTCCAGAGATGTTCAATTGGGTTCAAGTCCGGGCTGTGGCTTGACCACTCAAGGACATTCATAGAATTGTCCTTAAGCCACTCCTGTGTTGTTTGGGCTGTGTGCTTAGGGTCGTTGTCTTCTTGCAGTTGAACCTTCAGCTTAGCTTGAGGTCCACAGCACTCTGAATCAGGTTTTCAATAAGAATATCTCTATTTCTTAGAGTTCGTAGAAACTGTTCCCACCAGAGTGACTTTGCACACGAAGCATCTAAGCTGTTTCATCGCTTCAGACAGAGATTAATTTGACTCTTGCCTCTTTGAAGCATGGAGTTATGCCAATTCGGTTGATCGATCTATTTTACTTAAACCTAAAAACAAAAATGATTCCCAAGAAATGATTAGGGTCATAGGCACCTTTGACCCCGAATCACAACAGATCCGTGAAATCCTGGGACGTTATTGGCCTCTGATTAAAACAGACCCAGATCTGGGTAAATTACTCCCAGAAAATCCAGCTATTACTTTCAGACGGGGACAAAGCATAGGAGATGCCTTGGTCACCTTGAGCTCCCTGAGAAAAAGACTAGGAAATTGGGAACTTTCAGGTGTGGTAAATGTAAAGCATGTTCATTTATTTCCACAGGCAATACTTTTACAAATAGCTCAGAAAATAAAACCTATACTACTTGGAGTTTTGCCAATTGTAACATCAGCGGGGTTGTGTATTTAGCTCAATGTAAATGTGAACTCAAATGTGTGGGGAAGACATGTAAAGCATTTAAGAAAAGGATCTACATCCTCAATACCACAACACTTTTTGGCCTAAATGAATGTATTGAATTTGCTTGCTTTATTTAATTTTCTCAGCCTATATATTTTTTCTTTCTCTTTTTTTTTTTTTCTTCTAACATTTGATATTTATTTACTCTATGTAAAATGGGGTAGGAAGCAGTATTCTGTGTATGTATTGTTATAGATAGAAAGCATTATTTTATGTATACACTGAGATAGATACATGGTGGTTTTGTATTACAAATAAGGTTTTTCACATATACCTTTATAATATAATTATTTTTTATTATTCATTCACCATTCTCACTCTCATTGTATACTCTGTCAGTATGAATTTTTTTGTATAATCATGTGGGATATGATTGTGTATTGTAACTGTATCTATGTTATTTATGGATGTAATTTATTATGAAATCATGTGCAATATATATATTATCTATTTTTTAAATCATGTATTTTTTATGTCTAAGGGCAGATCATCTTCATAGATGCAGGATAGGTGACAGATGTCCATGACAATTGTCTGTCATATAGACGCAACATAATCGCCATTGGACACTGAACTGGGTCAAGCGCTCGTTCGCTTTAAATATATATATATATATTTTCCCCTGTGACGTGCGCACATGATGTACGGGCTGGCGCGCGGTACCTCCCACCTGACGTCTTGACGTCCACTGGTTACATGACGTGAGACGTCACGCTCATGGGCAGTACGAGGTGATGCCGGCTGGGGGGTGGATCGCGCGCTGAACCGCGTCCATCGTGATACCGCCATTATGTACGCAGGTGAACAAAATATACAAACAATTGCAGTGGGTGTGAATGCAACCCTATTGGAGGATAGGTTCTTTATAATCACATGATCCACAGTGATGGCGCTACCCCCTGACGAAGGCACGCTGAAACGTGCGTTGGGGTAACGCCATCCCGGTTTGGATATACTACATTTGGGTGAGTCTCCCTATATACGGTGATCATGACTATCATTTAGTTACTTTCTAAGGTCAACGGTTTACCATAGGTTATATTCTGTTGTTGCGCTTCACTGATTTGTGTGATGCTCACAATTAAACACCGTTGTGGCCAGTTGTGGCAGTGATTTCACTGCCCTACATATTTATATTTGGTCATATAGTATCCTGAGACTCTGCCATAGTTAGACCCTTGATATATAGTGTACCTTTATACTATTATTATCATGTAGTATACCACTGGGATGGTGGTTTTTCTTGCTGCTACTTTTTAAACACAATGTTTTTTATGTATGTATTTACTTGATTCAATCAAATATATATTTTGTTACTGTACCTCTACGCTTCAGCTTTTGTAGGTTTTTGTCTGTTATGGGAGCGGGTACTCCTTTTATGGTTTCAATTATTGGCCCCTTTATTTCTGCCGCAATATGTATTGCTTATACTCACTGTAGTCTGGGCATGAGGGTCAACGTTGGTCTTAGTTTGGTATTAACGTATAATTTCATGGAGTTTACTTTTTCTTATCCACTTCATCTATTATTTTCTTGAGGCTTCAGCCACCTCCCTTGTAATTCTACTCCTTCCCTATATATAACCATTTATCTGCCATTAGCCTGATTAGGTTAGGTGAGCCTATTCCTCTAAATATCTAGGCATTTTGTATTCTTTTCATTCATTGGACATTTACCTATTTCGTTCTGATTAACGGAACACGCCTCCTATTACAGCTCAAGTAATTACTATTGTGCCTCACTCGTGACACGCTAATCTTACTGGCGGCGTCTATAAGAATGACGGCGTCCCATCTGTGATCTTCTCCAGCGGCAGAGATGCGCCCCATATCGAGATTTTGACTAGATACGCTCACCATGGAGATCTATCTTTGGCCACATCATCTTCTTTTATCTCCGCACTTATGGGCACCCAAGTAGACTCTTGAGACCTCTCAATATCACTAGGATGTATATACATATGAGGGGGACACCATTTCGCCTCCTGTCAACTGTGCTCATATTTATTTTACTTTCATATCTTTGGTAACCAATATATTTCAGGGTTTTATCACTTTCCCTGTTTTGTTATCTATATAATTGTGGCTTTTATAGTAATATCCGATTCTACCATTGGTGCGTCCTCTTTGTACCTTTAGGAACGGTAATAGGTGAACATTTGCATCTCTTTATTTAATCCCCTAGAGATCTTACTATAAGCCAATTGAGTCCCCTGATGAGCCCTGACACTCTAAGGGCGAAATGCGTTGGGTCAGGGACACATTTCGTATTGGGTATACAACACCTGTAAAGATATTTATATATACCTAGTTCTCTATATTAGGGTCTGTTTTGTGTTCTCCTCATAATACATTTTCATTTTTCATATAGTTGTACTCCACCTTAATATAAAAGGTTTTTAGGCAGGGTATTGAGCAATAGGGCGGGCTTTTAGGTCGGAATAAAACTACGACATGTCAATGGGGCCGGAGGGGTAGTTCGGGGGCACACGTGTACTAGCGGCAGCACGGACCCGGCAGGCTGTTCACCCGCCAGAATAGCCTGCTGGAGTTCCTTGCCACTAGTGTGAAACTAGCCTTAAATGGTGGTAGTCTGTGATACACTAGGTATTATTTACCACTTCAGTCGACCTAGCCCTCTGACAGGCTATTAGTCAGAACTGTGATTCTTCGAAAAGCAGTATAAAATCACAAAATGTCGCAAATTGTTGCTTACATTTTTTCCAGAATTTGTGTCTTTAGGTTTGTCATAGACTGAATGAAAAATTCCTCCCATTGTGCAAATTGAATGATGCCGTATGCAGACCCCCTGTGTATGGCAATATTGTATATCACTGACTTGCATTACATCTAAACAGGCTCTAAGAGTCATCTCTCCTTATTACTTATAGTGGATCTTCTTATGTGTGTAATGTCAATGGCTTATGAAAGGAAACTGCTCCGTGAAATCTGTTGTGTACAGGAAACATTTGAGAAGTTGCTATTAACTTGTTTGTTCTATTCTTACAGGTTTTTGTTGAAACTTTGGATAAATGCTTTGAAAATGTTTGTGAACTTGACCTGATATTTAATGTGGATAAGGTGAGTTATGAGGATACCCATAAAATAAATTATTTTGCCATTTTTATCATTTCAACAGAATGTGTCATGTAAAAATCTTGTTTATCCTTAAAGGGTTTCTACAGGTTCCAACACTGGGTTTTGACAGCGGAACCCCGCCAATCAGCTGTTTGTGAAGGCAGCAGCGCCGCAGCCTTCTCACATAATTTCCTAGGTCAGTGACAACACATTTATCAGCGACATGCATGGCCTAGGTATAGCTTAGCCCCATAGAAGCGAATGGGACGGATAACAAGGACAACCGCTATACAATGTATGGTGCTTTACTTGGTAAGCTCTGAGAAAGCCGCACAGGAGTGCCAGTGCATTCTCAAACAGCTGGATGACGGACCCCCACCGATCAGATACTAATTACCCATCCTGAGGATAGGTTATTAGTATTTAAATCTCGGAAAACCCTTTTAGAGAGCGTCTGTCCACATGATCAACCCTAATAAATCAGGGATGATGCCTGGTAGGATTGATCATGCTGCGTAAAATTGTATATTTCTTATTTCTTTAGGGTCAGTAGTCGAGATATGGCCTAGGGGCTGGCCTGAGTAGCAAGAGCAGCCCTAGCGCAACACCCCTGCTCTCTGTACTTCATTTTTCCCTTTGATTGGCAGAGCTAGATTTCTCATCTAGCCCTGTGTTCTCAAGCGATCGCCAAGTTGGCCCAGTGACTTGGCAAAGCGCATTGGGTCTTCTGCTGCTTCCTACGCTCAGGGAGCAGCATCTGATCCACTGCGCAGGCTCCGAGTCACTGAGGCGACTGCTGTGATAGGGTCTGTTATGCTGACAGATGCTCTTCAAATTCATAAGGAAACACTTCCAAAAGCCAACGCTAGCAAAATGGCTCTCTTTCTATGAAAGATACCTCTTTGCATAGTTTTTAGGCCAAATGCGCTGTGTCCAGCTGTTAATTTGAAGTGTATAGCATTTTTTATAGTGCTATACAAAATGCTTGAAACTATGGGGAAGACTTACTAATCCTGTAGAAGGTGTAAACTTAGGATGTCTAGACCTGCAACAGATTTATCACCGCGGCTCAGGCTGGATGATAAGTGTGGTGGATAAATAGACACTTTTCTCTATTTCTATACCAAGTATTGTTTGGCTTATTTTGAGACAGAATTTTAAGCCAGAATTGTGGCGCACTTTTTGCACAAAATGTCTCTTAGGCCATGCCTTTTGTAATTTCTGTGACTAGGCACAGAAACTTTCCTTAACCCTATATGCACCAAATCGTGGCACCTTTTGGTGCAATTTATGCGGCCATCTAGGTACACTCTCTCAATATGGGCCATTGTGTTTTTTTGTTTGTTTTTTGTTTGTTTTTTACAAGCCTTTAAAGTGTTGAAAAATTGTGTGTGTGAAGGAGTAAAGTACTTCATACATCTTGAAACGCACTTTCTTTTGTAAGAAGAGTCTTGCTGTTTGTCCACGTGCTAGTTGTGGCGGTGAGCATTTTTTGGCCTCGCTGCTCGGCACACAAATATTGCATTACCATAGCAATAGCACAAATTCCTTCCTTCGTACGTCCTTACAGACCTCTGTAATTTGTCCATAACCTGGCAATAAAGTAATTGAAGACAAATTAGATAATATATGCTGCAGTAATTAGAAGTGAAATAGCAGGTATAAGACCTGTGTATTACTGTAGGTTGTGATGCTTTTATGGGTACTGTAGTTCTGTTATCTCTTCAGATAAAAAAATGCTGACATTCGTTTTGTCTTCTCACTTGAAAAAAAAACCTTGCATAATACAGAATTTTGCTCCCATGACCTTAGAATATAGCTTTAGAAAATGTAACAGCCTGAATTATTGCCTCAATAAAGTTAATATGTTTGGAATTATATTTAGTGAATTGATAGCACAAACATCTGAAGGGGTACGCAGGTTATGTAAAGTTATCTCCTATCCACAGGATACCAGATAACTATTATATTGGTGGGTGTCCTACCGCTGGGGTCTCCTACGGTCATGAGAACGGGGACCAAGTTCCCCATAACGGCCGATCTGTTATGCATACAGTGCTCGGGTATCTCTGAAACTCCCATGGAAATGAATGAAGTGCTGAGCCACGCCCCCTGCACTGATCACATGATGGTGACGTCACCCCAGGTCCTTCGGCTTTTCCAAAGTTCGGGTTCGTGAAAGCCGCCCCTTATGGATTCCATATGCCGGGATAGTCCGCGGTAGTGGAATCCATAACGGGATGCGGCGATTACCCCAACCCGAACGCCGAACTAATTTTTGAAGTTCGCTCATCTCTAGTCGTGACGTCCCTGGCCTGCGGTAAACAGTGAGAAGGCCGCGGCGCTACTGCAAGTGCCACTGCCTTCTCAAACAGCTGATCGGCGGGGGTCCCGGGTGTCAGACCCCTGCCGTTCAGATGATGATGGTCTATCCATGTGTGCATTATTGCGTCCCAAAATGCCCGTACTATTAAAATATAAAAATATTTATCCCATGTGACGTAATGGGGAAAAAAATCCAAATCCAATCCAAAACTTCACCTCCCAAAAATGTAATAAAAAGTAATCAAAACATCATTCACACCCCAAAATGGTATTAATTGAAGGTACATATCACTCCACAAAAAAATGAGCCCTCATAGTTCAGTAGTCGTAATTATAAAAAAAAGTTATGGGGCAGATAAATGGTGATGAAATGGAAAATTGAATAGACAATTTTATAGACAAATTGAATAGACAACTATACAAATATGATATCGAAGTACCCAGAGAATAAAAAGTATCAACCGGTCAGTTTTACCGCATAGGAAACACCATAAAAACGAAACCCCTAAAACTGTGGCAGAATTGCAAATTTCAGCTTCTCTCTACATTGTAAGCAAAAGTAAAAGTTGCCATAAGAAAGTGCATCTTGCCGCACAAAAAACAGCCCTCATATGTAAATGAAAAAATAAAAAAGTTATGGCTCCAAAATCACCATTTCCTCAAAGGATGAAAACAAAATGGTAGATATACAATCAGTGATGGTTTTCTCTTCTGCCTGCAGGTACATTATATTTTGCATGAAATGGTGATGGGTGGGATGGTTCTGGAGACGAATATGAATGAAGTTGTTGCTCAAGTAGAAGCTCAGAACAAACTTGAGAAATCTGAGGTGAGTTTCCATGAAAAACAGGAGCCGAAGCCTAACTGGGACAGATGTTTGGTATACACTATACACATATACAGTATACACTATGCTGGCTATGGCCACATGTTGACAACCATTGAATGTGGCCCTCAAAAGCAGTGTAAGGGTCCATTCACACGGACACCGGCAATGTGCAATCCGCCAGCCCTATAATAGAAAATGCCTTTTCTTGTCCGCAATTGCGGGCAAGAATAGGACATGTTCTATTTATTTCAGGAACGGAATTGCAGATCCTGAAAAAACGGATCTGTAAAAAACGCATGCGGATCCCGAAAATGCGGATCTGCAGCTGTTTCAGCCCTATTAAAAGTGAATGGGTCCGCAAATTGTGGAACGGATGTGGACTCAAATTACGGATGTGTGAATGGACCCTGAATGCACTGTAATAATTAGTTTCAGTACATTTGCCAGGTAAGTGTTTAGTAATGGTGAATAAACAAATTTTCTATCTTTTTTTTTTTTTTTTTTATTATAATTTTTTTTTTACTATGCATATTGAACACTTGTGGGTGTATGGTTGCTTGTCTAGTACAAAAATGGGACCTTCAACGAAATCTGCTGCTGAATTATTCAGCGTCGTTTATCTAGGATGAACCATAACTCCATTTATTCTTTGTTTTTGCCACTTTAACTGAGGAAGCCTGCATCAAAAACAATCACCTAACCTGAGAATAGTTGATAAATGTACGATGGCTGGTGGCGCCACATGATCACTAGAATGTAAAGGAACGGTGGTCATGCATTCGAGCTACCACTTCATTCTATGGGGCTGACAGAGGTTGCAGAGTGCAGTGCTTAGCTATCTCCGTCAGTCTCATAAACTTTTATTGACCAATTGTTTAAGGCATCATTTGCCCTCAGTCTCACCTTCTCTTCTAAGTCTCTTTTCCATTATGTGACTTATACATCGTTGCATTATTGCAACTCTAATATGATTTTATTATATTATAGCAATCTGATTAATTGATTTGACACAGAATAGCATACAGGTATTTAATATAATGGCTATTGTATTCCCCCCTGATAACTGCCTGCTCGTTGGGGAAGTTGGGAGCTGCAGTTACGTAAAGTCATCTCCTCCACTGTGTGGGGACGAGCAATGGCTGCTGCAGTCCCCATACAGATGCATTGTGTCTGGGCAGCACATCCCTGTTTAGGGCTCATGCACACAAATGTATTTTCTTTCCATGTCCGCTATTCGGAACCATTCATTTCAATGGCTCCGCAAAAAAAAAAAAGTTACTCCGTACATCCGCATTTCCTTTCCGTAAAAAATAGAACATTTCCTATTGCCTGCATAACAGACAAGGATAGGACTGTTCTATTAGGCGCCAGCTCTTCCGTTTCACAAAATATGGAATGCACACGGACGTCATCCATATTTTTTGCATATCTGTGTTTTGGAGACTGCAAAATACATGCGGTCGTGTGCATGAGCCCCTTACACTGCACCACCTGCTGCCCAGAAACTAATATTTAGGTGTTCACCTGAACGGTGATATCGCCTGAAGAATGAGCACTTTGCCGGTTCCCTGGGTGATCTGTACACGTGCCAGTACCTAACATTTGTTCCTAATAATCGTCCCAACTATTGCCTCTGGTAATTCCCAAGTATCGTACAAAGTTAGAAAGCGCTTCCCGTGTGGCTGAGCTGCAGTATCGGCCTCTGGATAAGAGTGGCGCCGTTTATGAAGGAAAACACACCTGCCCTATCTAGACTCTGAATTTACGACTGTCCATTATCTTTAATGAACTTACTAGATAAAAGCACTTCCTTAGACCATGTGTCACAGATGGTTTTATAACCTGTTATGTCATATATTTTATGAATGCCACTTTTTAGTGAAGGGCATTTGTTCACAGGCTTTACTTTTCTTTTAAACAACCGTTGCTTTAGTTTTAAAACTATTTATTATATTATCAGTTGTGTGTTAACGTAATTTCTATATTATTGTGTACTTTACCCCATTCCTGGCCGTTTTGTTTATGCTTAGAAACTGTTACTTCATGAATGACCCTCCTCCTCATCATCATGGTCTTTAACCCCTTTGTACCCTGTCACGTACAATTACATCAGTGAGCACAGTGAGTTGGTGCTCAATGCCATGATGGTACAATACAGCAATGGCTTGTGCCGTCATTGCTGGTGCTAACTTTATTGAACAGCTGGCATCCGCCAGTAGCTCAAAGAAATAAACACAATGCAACAGCGCTCTGCAAACCAAATAAAGTACAATAATGCCATAGTTGTAGAAAATATTCTGGTGTTAATGCTACACTTATTTTGTAAATTTGAGATTCTTGGCAAATACATTTTGTACAAAATTATTTGGGCCCTTCTGTCAAACGTCAAGCGATCTCTATAAGACGGGAACCTAACACTAAGTCCTATTATGCGCCATAATGGCCACCATAAAATTCTGCTATGTTATGTCTAGTTCTGTTTCTGGATAACTTCTGCTTATGAATAATTCAAAAATGTATCCGGCCTCAGTACAGCATGGCGATGGGGTGATTAGCACTGTTGTCTTGCAGCTTTTAGGGTCCTGGTTCAAATCAGACCAGAGACCAACACCTGCGTGTTCAACTCGTGTGTGTGTCCAGCAATGCCGGATCCAGTGATCTCAGGCAGGCTGTTCTCTGCCTGAACAGCCTGCCTGAGATGTGAACGTGGCCTTACATGGTTAAACTGTCACTGGAATATCACACTGACTCCTGTTGCCACTAGGAATAGGATCACTTGACCTTCTGGCAGTTTGTATCCCTTATTGGATTGTGAGAAAAAGCTGTAGCGAAATGATTTTCCAGTAAGAGCTGCTAGGACCTGTTATTCTGCTCAGTATTGCTGGCTCTGTTCTCTGTGGTATTTTGGCCTGTAAGTCTCTGCTCTTGCATTACATATTTCACAATTCAGCTTGCTTTCTGTACTGGTTGATAGCGGTCTATGTTTAACCATTCAGAAAAATAGATGGTCAATAAATGTCATTGTTTACTTGCATTACTTTGGGGTCAGTACTTGGTACCATTTGACTTTCTGTATTATTTTCAACAACACGTTGGTAACCTGGATGACGTTGCAGAGACCAAGAAGTTAGAATTTTCTGTTCCCGTAGCATAGCATCTTCCAGTTTGTTTTATGACTCATTTTAACTTTTTTTTTTTTTTGCTGTACTATTCTGCCACTTACACATTTCAGTGCATAGCCTGGCAGGAAAGGCAGGGTATTACTGAATAATAAGAAAAGAATATTATAAATTCAGATAAATAGATTCCATTAGCAATGGTCTTTTCACATTACAACGGCAATGTACGTTAAGATAGGGGGCAGAAAAGTTCCTGGCGCATATGTTACATGGACCCTTAGTCCCCTATTATACTGATGGATACTTCTAGGTGAGTATCTGTATGGGCTGCTGTTTTACTGCATGGCACAGCAGCCTGCGCTATTCGACTATGGGGGACAGATGGTACTTGGTGGCATCTGTTAAATGCATTCTCCTTAGGTGCACCCTGCCACTTAGTGTGAAAAGTGCCTTAGTGTTGAGGACCACATGCTGTAAATAGGAAGGTGCCACCACTAGTGTTAAGCGAACTTTGTGTTTCAAGTTCGGCGTACAAGGTTCGGGTTATCTAAGAATTCTGTTATGGATTCTGCTACCATAACTTATGGTCCGTGGTAGCGGAATCCATAACCTAATTATTAGATAACCCGAACCTTGTACGCCGAACTTGAAACACAAAGTTCGCTCATCCCTAGTCACCATATATCAAAGATCTAGGTTGGATGACTAAGGCCCCTTTCACACGGGCGAGTTTTCTGTGCGGGTGCAATGCGTCATGTGAACGCATTGCACCCGCACGGACCCATTCATTTCTATGAGGCTGTGTACATGAGCGGTGATTTTCACGCATTATTTGTGCATTGCGTGAAAGTTGCCGCATGCTCTATATTGTATGTTTTTCACGCAACGCAGGCCCCATAGAAGTGAATGGGGCTGCGTGAAAATCGCAAGCAAGTGCAGATGTGGTGCGATTTTGACACGTTTGCTAGGACACGATCGGGATGGGGACCAGATCTTTATTATTATAAGGGAAAATAATAGCATTCTTAATACAGAATGCTTAGTAAAATATGGATTGAGGGGTTAAAAAAAAATATTAAATCGCCTTATCCACTTGATAGCGTAGTTGCCAATCTCTTATTTCTTTCTTTAATCATGAGCTGCCGGCTAAAGGACCTGTGGAGACGTCACATCACATGGTCCATCACCATAGTGATGGACCATGTGATGAGCTCAGTGACGTCACCACAGGTCCTGAAGAAAGAAAAGGAGACCGGCAGCTACGCGATCAATTGGATGAGGTGAGTTAATTTTATTTATTTTTTTGACCCTCAATTGACCATCTACTAAGCATTTTGTATTAAAGAATGCTATTTCCCTTATAACCATGTTATAAGGGAAAATAATACAATCTACACTACAACTAGCCCAAACCCGAACTTCATTGAAGAAGTTCAGGTCTGGGTACCACATTCAGTTTTTTTCTCATGCGCGTGCAAAACACATTGCACTAGCACAGAAAAAACTAAACCACGCAATGCAATCGCAGTCAAAACTGACTGAAATTGCTGCGCACCCGCACGATTTCCCCGCCACACACCCGCATCCTATCCGGCCCCAATCTGCAATGCCCATGTGAAAGGGGCCTAAGTGTTAGTAAGTATTGTTAAAATGTTTTATCTCTCCTTGTAAAGTGTCGCAGCAGCGCTAGAAGCTGAGAGTACGCTATTTTGGACCATTGATGCCCTCTGATCTAAATCTAAACCTAGAAGAGAGGTAGGGAAAATCATAGGAAAATTCATTAGTCTGCAAGTTTCTCATACAGTCCGGCAGAGAAAACAAGGTTCCATCGTCTCTTGATACTACAGTGGGAGAGCTCTAATCAGATCTATCAGCATATTATGCTGACCAGTAACAAAATATGGGGGACACATACCTTTTCTTAGGAGCTGCTGTGTATCTGGTTAGTCTCTGGTGAGAGGCGAGGGGGAGCATGCACCTCTTGAATACGGCAGACTCCTAACTATGAATCTGCAGTATTCTTTAATCACGCCTATTCGCCAAACAGCACTATTTTTGGGCCGTTTGAGATGACAGGGATATGGACCTGGCAAAAGACGTGACATTAAACTTCTGACATATTCTTTCATATTAAACGATTACTAGTTTACACCACTTGGTCCAGGAACTGTGGGGAATTTCTGCAAGGTGTGCAGTGCTGTGGGTGAACTAGCTGAATTTATAACTAGGTTGGTTTAGGGTGGCATATAAATCTGAAAAATGTCACGGCAGACGGCCTTCAGTGTTTCCATGCTCGAAGCTCATGAATTGCAGCTAGCGTTTATTGTGGCTCCCAAAAGGCATTCTCCCTATGTAACCTAAATTGTGGCAGGTAAACAAGAGTCAGATGTTGCAGGTGTAAACCTTCATCCACAGGGCAGGTTTATTCACAAATCCCTCTCCATCCTACTGGTCAGTTTATTTGAGGTGCCATTTCTGAGTGCCCCAATATCTAACTACATTCTTAGCTGGCATAGGATAGTCTTCACAGATGAACAGTTTGGTAAGCCTGAGAAGGTTTTTCTGCTGTAACGTGATCATTGTGCAATGTCTAACCATCCTTGTTTTTGTTTTTTTTCCCTCATGATTTATTCTTCAGACTGGATTTTCGGCAGCTCCAGCCAGAGCAGTTTCTGCAGTGAAGAGTATGAACTTACCAGAACTACCACGAAATATAAATATTGGAGACATCAACATCAAAGTCCCTAACCTTTCTCACTTGGTATAATAAAGGCTGGGTTCTAGTTGTACTGGTACTTGCCTGCATCTTCAGATTAAACTCCGGACTGTTTCATTATTATTTACATGGTATTTGGGGAATTGGTTGTAGGCATGTCATAGAATAACCAAACCTACAAAGACACGTGTATCGCCCACATTTCCCTGACGAAGCCTGGTGGTGAAACGCGTTGGTTAGGTGAGGGGATACTAGGAAGGGGGCACTATATACCGATTTGTTCTTATTACTCATCTGTATTGTTTGATCATGTGTTTCCCTATTTGCATATTGCAATTTGCAGTCCTGGTTATACAATTGATTCTGTTGCTTGGGTCCTTAGTTGCAGACTTTTTGGAACAGTGACTGCTCTCAATATAGGTCCCTTTATATATTGCTGGGACAGACTGTGGTCCCTTGTGGGATTGCTTTCACGCACATTGTATTTGCCGTGGCCACACATGACCATATAGTGTGAATTTTGATTGTTGTATATTGCATATCACTAGCCCCCTTCCTGGAGCCCCTCTTTTGGTGCTTTTTATTTCACTGTCCCTTCATTGACTCCTATGTATATGTTATTTATTATATTATTACTAATAAAGTTATTTTGTTACTACAAAGTTGTGGATTTGTGTGTATATATACTTGGCAATTATATGTGGGCGATGCACGTGCGTTTGTAGGTTTGCATTTTCCATACATGTGGCCCTGTCCCGTCTATGTTATAGGTGTTTGTTATAGAATAAGAAAAACCATAATCGGGTATATATAACACTTGTAGGTAGACTGTTTTTATGCTTAATCTCACAATTTGGCGAACTGCACAACAATAGCAAATGATGAATGTAGAAAGTGTTACTGGAAACTTTCATAAGAAACTACATAAACGATGTACTTGCACATTCTGTGACACTGTGTTTGCCAATCTACACAGGTGGCAATGGTATCTCCCAACATTTTGAATCTGAGACTCATTCCCAACTTCATTTAGGGAGTAATCTCTTGGCCATAAAAGCAGAAGCATGGATAAATACTCATGCTTTTATATTTGCATAGTAGATGGGACTGCAAAATAAAGTTCCCCCTTTAGTAACAATGTAAGCTCTGTTCACAATCATCCCAAAGGCTTTTAGATTCCGTATATTTGTGTCCATAACTTTGCAGAACGGATGTAGACCCATTCATTTCATTCGGGACGCAAAAGATGCGGACAGCACATGGTATACGTACTTCCGTTATGTGGCCCCGCAAAAAAGATATATTCTTGTCCGCAATTGCATTTCTATCCTAGGGCCGGTCGTTCCATTCTGCGGAATGCACATGGCCGCTATCCGTGTTTTGCGGATCGCAAAATGACCCCTTAAGCAAATAATTGCTTATATAGCTATCTCCACCTATTATTGCTAAATTGATCTTCTTGAGAAATAAATAAAAAGGGAATGTAACCTTTTCTGGTGATTTAAGTTACACATTTGTAGGTTTTATTTCTATATACTGTTATTAAAACACAATGACATTCGTTAGGCTACAAAGTATTCTTATAATGATTATGGTAAAATCTGTTTTCCATCTGTGGATGTTTGGTTGGTATTTTCTGTTTCTGTTAATAAATGACCTGTATAATGTTAAAATTAAAAGCAAGTATGCTATTAAATGTGCCATCGAGTTGATTTGTTGATTGCATTAACTACATTTGCCTGAAAATGAAATATCTTTAAATACTGCATCTACAAGGAGTTGTTAAATGAAACTTTCTGTGTATGAATGTAATGATGATACTGTATATGTTTCGTATATTTCACCCTAAAGCCTTTTTCCCCTAAAAGTGAGGGAGAAATGTCAGTGCGTCTTCCATTATGGAACCGACCAGTAGTACTGGGGAGAAGTAAATACAGCGCTTCCTGTGTGGGCTCTGTACTCTCTGCTCCCTGCTCTTCTTGTGACCGTACTGCGTGCTGTGCTGTGACCTGCATGAGGACTAGTGTTGATCATGAATTTTCGAATTGCGAATTTTAATCGCGAATATCAGCACTTTGAGAATTCGCGAATATTTAGAATATTGCAAAATATATTCGCAATTGCGAATATTCGTTTTATGCGAATTTTTTACATGCAAATTTTCGCAAGCAAGAAAATAATGTCATTATTTTCTTGTTTGTGAAAATGCGCATATAAAAAAATTGCATAAATTAGCATAAAAATTTGCATAAACATTTGCCTAAACTGGTATTTAAAAGGTATCTTTTAAATGCCAGTTTATGCGAATTTTTATGCTAATTTATGCGAAATTTTTAATGCGAATTTTCGCAAACAAGAACATAATGTCTGGAGATTACGAATTTGCGAATTTTCGAATATATGGTGAATATTCGCCCAAATATTCACAAAATATCACGAATTCGAATATTGCCCCTGCCGCTCTTCACTAATGAGGACATAGGTGCGCTCTGTGACCTAACACTGTGCATCATTGGCTCACCACATCTAAGGTCTGATTGGGGGTCTTATTAACATTGGGGGTTTGATCTGAGGTCTTTTTAGGGGTCTGAGCTGAGGTCTAATTAACATTGTGGGTCTGAGCTGTGGTCTGATTAACATTGGGGGTTTGATCTGAGGTCTGATGAAAAATGCTGTATTTTTCGCTTTATAAGATTTCCCCCCAAAAAGCAGATTCTAATTAGCACTTCCAATATCGCAGCACTCACTGGTATACAGGAGGCGTGGGGAATGATGAGTGAAGCGCTGCCTATACTCGCCGCTCTCTGGGCCTGGAGAATTGCAGGGAGCGTGACTGCAGGAGACACCGCCAGACCTGCAGAGTAGTTGCGGAGCAGGAGAGGCAAGTTCATTTATTTATTTTAGCTGTGGATCTGATAATTGGGGTGTGATCTGTGAATCTGATATAGGGGTCTGATCTGAGGATCTGATTATGGAGGTCTGATAAAAAAAATATATTTTTTCTTATTTTCCTCCTCCTAGGTGCATCTCATTATCAGGTTCATCTTATAAAGCGATAAATACTGTACTTTTTTTATTTTCCTTCTTTTAAACCTGGTGTGTCTTATGTGCAGGTGTCTTATAGGGACATGCAGATTCCGTATGGTGTCCTGTGGCACATTTGTCCACAGATGTTAAAACTGAGCTTCAAGCTTCTGCACACTCGTGGGTTGCCGAAGCTGGGGTCTCCGTGTCCTATAAATGCTCATTTGATGACAAATCTGGAGACCGGTCAGGCCAAGGAAGTGTTGCAACCTGGCGCAGCCATTTCTGGGAGAGCTGGGTGTGGGTTGAGCAATTATACTGTTGAAAAATGCCATTGGGAAGCCTTGCTAGGCCACACGTGACCACAGGATGTCCTGAACATATCAAGGGTGCTGCTCGTGTTTCAGTGGATCACACAATCCTCTCTACTGGTGGTCTGTTTGGGCCATTTGGAGCTTGTTCCCAACACATCCTAACAGTAAGGTGAGAAGGTCCAGATGGCAGGCAATTCATTGAAACAACCATTCTGCTTCGCTCAGTCCAATGATTCATCAACTCTCAAAGTCTTTCAACTGTGCAAGATGTCTTACGGGCAGCAACACTGGTGCCTTGCAGCATGCAGTTTGTATCTTCTCCCCATGTTTGTGTGGGTTTCTTCCAGGTACTCCGATATTCTCTCACACTCCAAAGACATATTGATAGGGAACTCAGATTGTGAGCTCCACTGGAGATAGCAAGAAATGATAATGTCTTAAAGCGCTATGGAATATGTCAGCACTATAAAGTGTGTTGTAGAGGCATGTCTACTATCTCTCACCAAGAGGTACACTACACAAAAGTAGCTTCTGAGAGCCTTTTTATAGGCTTGTAGAGAAAGAACTTTTATACCTTAATTGTGGCAAGAGCCAGTGTCTTAACAGACCACACCTGTAATCTTTTACTTATCTGCTGATTTTGCAGCAATCTGATATTTCTATTTGGGTGCATTTTTTTTTTTATTTTTTTTTGTCATTGACTGTATATCCTTACAAATGAAAATGCTTTTTTTCTTTTGGTTGGGGTTGTTAAAGTGTAAGGCCTCGTTCACACTTGAGTGAAACACAAACGTTCTTTGTTCTCTACGGACAGGACACATACCAATTGAGGTTTTTGTTCACACACATCAGTGGTTTTCCACTGGTGGTGAGTCAGTGAAAAAAAACGGAGACATGCACCACTTTGGCCCTTGATGTGGTCCCAACGGCACGTTGTATAGGTCCGTACAGACGATCTGTAATTTAGTTTTTTTATTGGTATGTGTGAGATTTTAGTCACCTTTTGGAAGGTTTAAGTGATGGAGAAAAGGGGAAATTGAGCATTTCGATTATTTCCCCCCATTATGCTATTCACCATACGGGAAAAATGTTTATATTTGGGACACGGCAAGGCCAATAATTTTTTTAATTTTTTTAATATGGGGAAAGGAGTGATTTGACTTGTTGTATTTTCTTTTTTTAATTTTTCTTTTTTTTTTTTTTTTAACCATTTAAAGGGAACCTGTCACCAGGAAATTCACTGATAAACCAGGCATGCTGCCTTGTAGGGCTCATCCTGCTGAATATAATGATACCTTCCACTTGGTGATCTGGTGCTTTATTGTGGAGAAAAAGTACTTTTAATCTATATGCTAATGCAGTGTTTCCCAACCAGTGTGCCTCCAGCTGTTGCAAAACTACAACTCCCAGCATGCCCGGACAGCATTTTGCTGTGCAGGCATGCTGGGAGTTGTAGTTTTGCAACAGCTGGAGGCACACTGGTTGGGAAACACTGTGCTAATGAGCTGATTTGAGTCCAGCAGTTGATATGAGTCCAGCGTTTTTTCTATTCAGAGCTGTAGCCCCTCCCCTATTCACTTCTTCAGATGTAAAAGGGGCGTGGTTTATTACATCATTCATTTTAATAATTGGCTGGAAAATGAATAACAGGGAATGCTAAGGTATTATTTTAATGAGGTAAAAAAAAGAGGGAGGAATATACTATTAAAGTTAGTAATTATAATAAGGGCAAGTTTGTTCATGGTGTGATAAATAATTATTTAAAGGATGTAATAAACCACGCCCCTTTTACATCTGAAGTGAATAGGGGAGTGGCTACAGCTCTGAATAGAAAAAACGCTGGACTCATATCAACTGCTGGACTCAAATCAGCTCATTAGCATATGGATTAAAAGTACTTTTTCTCCACAATAAACCAACAGATCACCAAGTGAGAGGTATCATTATATTCAGCAGAGTGAGCCGTACAGGGCAGCAATGCCTGGTTTATCAGGGAATTTCCTGGTGACAGTTTCCCTTTAAGTCTCCTTAGGCGACTTTAACATGCAGTTCTCTGATCATGTCTCTCCTAAACTCCAGTGATTTAACATTGCAGCCCATGGGAGATGAAGTGTGTGCCTATCAAGAAACTTCACTATAAGAGGCCTTTTTGCTTTCAGAGGCACAGAGGAGTTTTTTGGTGCTTCCAGAAAATAACTACTCAGATGTGGTTAATAGTCTGTGATCGGCATTATCTGCTGTAGAATTTAGTGTCTGAAGCAGTAGGGTAATCAGCTGTGTGAAGGAGCTGCAGAAAATTGGTGGTAATTTTTTAAAGGACCCCAGAGGTGGTTGTTTTTTTTTGCCGCCTTCAATTGTTCTTTGAAAAATATTATCACTGACCATCTTTCCAGGACGTCCCCCATGTCAGCACTACAGGAGATTATCCTTATTGATCTCTGTAGGGACAGTAAGACAAAGAGATTAAAAGGCCCCTCCATGCCCCAAATCTACAGTGTTCTTTCTGTCCCTACAGGGATATGGATGCAGAGAGAAGTCACTGAGTGGGATGAAGAAAGAAGAATAAAGAAACACCCTTGTTTTTGTGGGTCTGAATAGGTCAGGGCTGTCAGGGGGTGTCCAGCCTCTCCTCTTGGCTCCTTAAGGGCCTAGCTAGCACCTCTTGGAGGATGTCCCCTAGTATTACCCAGATACTGCAAAGCCTTTGGCGGTGTCTTAGATAGGCCGCAGTATATGTGGTGCCGATGCGCTTCCCCTTCTGGGCTAAGCGGCGTCTCCTTCCCTCTCCAGCTTCATTAGGCGCACATACATGTTGGACATCATTTCTGGTCGCATCATCAATCACCGTGAGAAGATGGCGATGCACAGTACCTAAAGGAGGAGCATCGTGGCTGCAGGGGGTGGACCAAGCAAAGTAAGCCCATTTAAGGGGAGCAGACCATAGTCAGATGTTCCTGCTACTATGGAGGTCCAGATGTCTGGTAAGCTGGAGGTGAACACATCCCCTCCCCTGTGCAGGCTCTTCCATGCTTATGTTCTATCTTTAACCCTTTCTACCCCAGAGGTTTTTTGTTTTTACATTTTTGTTTTGCACTCCCTGTCTTCCCAAAGCCATAACTTTTTTTGTTTTTGTTTACATAGCCGTATGAGGGCTTGTTTTTTGCGGGACAAGTTGTATATTCCAACGCCACCATTTAATATTGCATATGATGTAGTGGAGAGCGGGAAAAAAATTCCAAATGGGGTGAAATTGCAAAAAAAAGCTATTCCGCCATAGTTTTACGGCTTTTGTTTATTTACGATGTGCGATTAAACTGACCAGTTACTTTCATTCTTCAGGTCAGTACGAATCCGGCTATACTTTATATGTATAGTTTTTCTTATGTCTTGATAGTGATAAAATAATAAAGTTGGAAAAAATCTGTTTTATTTTTTCATCGTCATATTTTGAGAGGAAAGGCTCTCTCTTCTTCTATCCTAGGTGGAGAGGGAGACGGGACATAAGTCTCATTTAGAACCTAAAAAGAAAGCCAGAAAGTGTTCAACCTGTTTAAAGAAATTGCAGGAATCATACAAAAAGCAGATCTGTTCAGACTGCATCACTAAGATACTAAGGAGGAACAGCCCTCTTCTCTGTCTGACTTGAGAGTGATAAACAGAGAAGTACAAGCGTCAGTATCCAGCCAAGTGCCTCTGCCACCCGCCATTCCACCACCATCAAAAAACCTAGAATACAGCGGAGTCAGACTCGGCAGCGGATTGCGCATTAGGATACTTTTCGGAGGGTGAATTAGAAGACGAGGAAGAGATGTTCCCTTCTGTCTTTTCAGAGAATCCCAAAAATACCAGTTCTCCATGAAAGACTTATACCACGTACTGACTACGGGTTATTGAAGAAAGCATGGGAGTCCTCGACAGCACCAAATTCCAGTAGGACTAATTCCTACTGTCTCTGCATTCAGAGCTCAGACCAGATAGCAATTTATAAAACTCTACATGTTTCAGTGCTACTTTCTGCTCCCTCCTTGTGTCTTACAAGTTACAGTAGCATTTCAGTAGGAGGCAAGGACTTGAGAAGATCAGTGAGTGACATCAGCTTGAAGTCAATCGGATCTCTGATAAGTTGGATGAGACTGACCTTCAGTTATGCGACTGCTATGTTGTCTGAGTTAATCACGTGACTTCTCTGATCACAATAGGGACTAAAACAGGCAGCAAAGCTAAATTACACATACTGCCAATGCTCTGCTGGTGAGTACTACACACGACAATAAAAAAAAAAATGCACAGGAGTGCTTACTTAATAAAGACTATTTGGAAAGCTACTTCTTTAAATTCTTTAATGAAGGCACATTACACCCTAGATCTCACTCTATAATGGAAAACATATTCAGTAGTTCACAAGGGTGTAATGCTTATATAAGTAGGACTAATATCCTTGTTTAATAAAGTGACAGTCATCAACATAAACCGGTTAGACAAGTTAAACTTAGGTGCTCACTTAGAGCTTAGGGAGGCCTAAACATGTCTCTTTTATCGAGGCCTTTTGATAGAAGTAAATGTAAGTTAAAATCCACCCAACCTGTTACTATAGGTTTCAACTACCCTTGAAGGGGTTGTCCAGGCAACAAGTATTGATGGTCTATCCTCAGGATAAGGGTCCATTCACACGTCAGTATTTTGTAATCTGCATCATTCATTTCAATGGCCCTGCAAAAGAGGCGGACAGCACTCAGTGTGCTGTCCGCATCCTTTGTTCTGTTCTGTTGTGCGGATCCACAAAAAATTGAGCTTGTCCTACTATTGTCCGCAAAATGTGGTCCATGGTCCCATTGTAGTCAATGGCTCCGCAAAGATGCAGATGAGATCAATATGTCATAGAAACATAGAATGTGTTGGCAGATAAGAACCATTTGGCCCATCTAGTCTGCCCAATATGCTGAATACTATGAATAGCCCCAGGCCCTATCTTATATGAAGGATGGCCTTATGCCTATCCCATGCATGCTTAAACTCCTTCACTGTATTTGCAGCTACCACTTCTGCAGGAAGGCTATTCCATGCGTCCACTACTCTCTCAGTAAAGTAATACTTCCTGATATTACTTTTAAACCTTTGCCCCTCTAATTTAAAACTATGTCCTCTTGTAGCAGTTTTTCTTCTTTTAAATATTCTCTCCTCTTTTACCGTGATGATTCCCTTTATGTATTTAAAAGTTTCTATCATATCCCCTCTGTCTCTTCTTACTTCCAAGCTATACATGTTAAGGTCCTTTAACCTTTCCTGGTAAGTTTTGTCCTGCAATCCATGTACTAGTTTAGTAGCTCTTCTCTGAATATCCTTCTGCAGATATGGTCTCCAGTACTGCACACAATACTCCCAATGAGGTCTCACTAGTGCTCTGTAGATCGGCACGAGCGCCTCCCTCTTTCTACTGTTAATGCCTCTCCCTATACACCCAAGCATTCTGCTGGCATTACCTGCTGCTCTATGACATTGTCTGCCCACCTTTAGGTCGTCTGATATAATGACCCCTAAATCCCTTTCCTCAGATACTGAGGTTAGTACTGTATCACTGATTTTATATTCTGCTCTTGGGTTTTTACGCCCCAGGTGCATTATCTTGCACTTATCGACATTAAATTTTAGTTGCCAGATTTTTGACCATTCCTCTAGTTTTCCTAAATCCTTTTCCATTTGGTGTATCCCTCCAGGAACATCAACCCTGTTACAAATCTTTGTGTCATCAGCAAAAAGACACACCTTACCATTGAGGCCTTCTGCAATTTCGCTGATAAAGATATGTCATCCGCAATTGATGATCAGTTTCCAGGAAATAGAAAAAAAAAAAATTTTTTTCCAGTACCCTAGCAAAATATATTCCTCCTTCCGTTTTTTTTGCAGAAAAACGGAACAGATGCGGATGTACAATTGGTAAAAACAGAAGTTTTTTGCGGAAATACGGATCCACAAAAAACAAAATGGAAATCTGAAAAACAAAAATACTGACGTGTGAATGGACCCTAAGTTGTCAATATCAGATTGGTGGGTGTCCAACACTCTGCGGCATCCCTTCCAGTCATCTGTTTAAGGCAGCCAGGGTGCTGGAAACTATATAGTGGATGAAGCAGCTGTGATATTTAGCAATGCGATGTCTCTACAGCATGCTCGACTATTTTCAGAAGTGCCATAAAAATCAATATGGAAGCACACCGCGCAAGCGAGGCCACAGCTCCATTTACTTCTATAGGGCTGATGGAAGTCCCACAAAAATGAATAGAGAGCAGCCGCGCATGTGTAGTCTGCTCTCATTCATATTGCAGGCTCTGTTGTAGAGATAGGTTTGGGTCCCAGAGGTGGGACCTGCACCTTTCAGACATTGGTAGCATATCCTAGATGGGGCGACCCCTTTAATAAGGGCTAGTTTTTGTAGGGTGAGGGTTACACTGACACTATTTTGGGATTCACACATTTTTATATACGTACATACATTTGGGATACTAACAGTTTTGATTGTTTTTTTTCTGCCTTTGTGTTTTGGTTGTTTTTTATTATTAATTATTTGTTTATTATAGTCACTTCGAGGTGTTCACCACCATATAGCAAAAATAAAATGCTAGTTTTATAGCTTTGGTTGTTAACAAATATGCCAGCTGTGTAGTTTGTGTTTTTTTTTTTTTTTTAATGAAAGGAAATAAGGGTGTTTCTAGTTCCAAGAGAAGTGAAATCAGCGGCACTCACCCATGTATAGTAATCCAAAACTTTTATTGTTCAATCCAGCAATCCATAAAATGGGCTAGGGGCAGACTAATCCTCCTCACGAGGGAATTAGCGGTGACGGCTGTTTCGTGCGGAGATTGGGCTTCGTCTGGCTACGCCTCTGCCCGTGCGTGCGTCCACGCTAACTAAATAGCACGCCAACCCACGTTTCCATGGTGACTAGGATCGTGCGCCCTATGCCGGACATAGTTAAAAATTAATCATGTATACAGAGAAAGATACACAATATCAATCAATAGAGAACATCCGTAACTTCGAATATATAAGAGGACACTTGCGCATACTCATAAATCAGACTAATAAGCAACATTGTAGCAGGCACAATAAGCGACAATTTCGCCGCCTATGTATATACTGAAGTCGACACTTATCAATGAGAGACTGGCATAGACAAACGTAAACTCTCAAAATACTCAGACCATTGTAACAAAATGGAACATGCAGATACTACATTAAGTTCATCTGTTCATGCACAGATAAATCATTCTTATCATTTAACCCAAGGTCCCCCATAGCTTGGGTCCAAATTATCCACCTTTATTCACACTAAAGTAACAGACGATGCCTGTCCCCTCCTCTAATTGGGGGTATTAATAATTTCGATACCTGCAAATCTTAAGCAACGGGGATTGCCATGATGTATCTCACGTACATGGTCGATGAGGCGGGGACACCCCTTTCCCGTCCTCACCGAATTCACGTGTTCTTTAAACCGCTCCAATAGTCTTGCCTATAAAAATCTGCGGCACTCACAAAATACCACATATACAGCAAAATTAGTTCTACACATGATGAACTGGTGCACTCTGTTTGTCACTTCGCCTAACGATAAGATTCTACTCTGTGAGTTTTGTGGGCAAAAGGAACATCTGCCACATTTGAAGTTACCGACCAATCTTCTTTCAGTAAGCCAAGAGGTATTCCTCAATGGACGAATTACACTGTGGACCACCCTATCTTTGATAGTGAGACACTTCTTAAAGGCAACAAGAGGCCTTTGTTCTGCCACTTTCTGCAGCGCTGCGTCCCCCTTCAACAGATCCCAATTGTTTCTTATTGTAGTACGTATAATATCAGCTGCCGGGCTGAATTTAAACACAAATGAGACTCTCTCAGGAGGAGACTCATCTTTGCTTCTTTCAATGAGGAGCTCCTGCCTAGGGCAACTGGCCGCTCCCTTCATAGTGGTCCTTACGTCTATCGATGAGTAACCCCTAGCAACTAGGCGCTCAACTAGTGAGCTGGCCTGTTGCCAAAAACCATCTTCTGTACTGTTAATCCGCCACAATCGTATAAATTGACCATAGGGCACTGCCTTCATGACAGACGGAGGGTGAAAACTGGTACGGTGTAGTAAGGAATTGGTAGCCGTGGGCTTGCGGTGTCCCGTAGTAACAATTCTACCTTCAATGATGGATAATCTCACATCCCAAAAAATCCAAACTATCTCCGCCAAAATTTAGCGTAAATTTTATATTCAAATTATTGCAATTATTAAGATACTCCACGAACCCACGGCACTGTTCCTCACTCCCCGACCAGATCATAAAAATGTCGTCAACAGCGGAGGAACAACTTTATACATTGGAGGTAGCGGTTACCCACCGAAAACACGTAATAATCCTCAAATACCGCCAGGTACAGGTTGGCAAACGTACACAAAACGGGTGTACCCATAGCCATACCTAGTACCTGGCGTTACCATTGTTGCCCAAACAAAAAAACTTTATTGGACAGAACAAAATCAAGGGACTCCTCTATGAAGTCACAAAATATGCCCCCTTTCTTAGTTCTACTTAATACTTCCTTTAAAGGCCAGACCCCTAAATTGTGGGGAATCTTAGTGTAAAGGGACTCGACGTCCAAGGATACCAAGTGATAATCGTCGCGCCAATCCAAAAACTGGAGGGCGCGAAGAAAATCACTGGTATCCTTGAGATAGGTGGGAGTGCCGTATAGCAATGGTCTCAATAACCAATCCACATATTTAGATATTTGTTCCGTCGCTGACCCCACCCCTGCCACTATAGGGCAGCCTGGGGGCGGGTCAGCGATTTGTGTATTTTCGGAACAAAATACCATACAGGTGATCTAGGGTGCTGCAGGAATAACTTCTCTGTGATGTTATCAGGTAAAAACCCAACGTCAACATGTTTCTTTAAGAAAGCTTCCAATCGATTTAATATCTGGGGAATGGGTTTACTATCCAACGTCTCATAGGTATGCCGATCTTAGAGCTGCCGTAGAGCCTCGTCCATGTAATATTCCCTGGTTGGCCAGTTTTATCACAATGCTTTCTTGAGTAGTTAACCATTTGAGGGCCATACACTCCTCAGCATTAATATTCGTGGGTGCTGCCGGATATACCAGCGCACGCACATCTCTTAACACTCTCTTATAAAAAAGGTCAACTGCGGAACCACCAGCATGGGAGGAAGGAAGGTGGATCTAATGCCCCCTGTGAATCTTGGACCATCTATCTGATCAAACTCCCCCTCATTGTCACTCCCATCTATCAGCGCTACTAGGGCCCTTTGCTCCTCCTGATCGAATCGCCTTTCAATATGAAACACATTTACAGTCATCCGTGCAGGGATCTCTCCTGACATTGGGGGGCGCTTTGAAGTTAGCATATCACCAAACATTTTCTTTAAATACAGTTTGCGAATATTCTTATCCACTTTAACCCCTCTAACTTAAACACCCTTAATGACCAGACCACTTTTTACAATTCTGCACTACACTACTTTCACGGTTTATTGCTCGGTCATACAACTTACCACCCAAATGAATTTTACCTCCTTTTCTTCTCACTAATAGAGCTTTCATTTGGTGGTATTTCATTGCTGCTGACATTTTTACTTTTTTTGATATTAATCAAAAATGACCGAAATGTAATTTTTCACTTTCTGTTGTAAATTTTTTTTTTAAATAAACTACATTTCTATATAAATTTTTCTCTAACTTTATTGTTCTACATGTCTTTGATAAAAAAAAATCCAACAAGTGTATATTTATTGGTTTGGGTAAAAGTTAGTGTTTACAAACTATGGTGCAAAAAAGTGAATTTCCGCATATTGACTTTCTGAGCACCTGTCATGTTTCCTGAGGTACTACAATGCCCAGACAGTAGAAATACCCCACAAATGACCCCATTTCGGAGAGTAGACACCCTAAGGTATTCGCTTATGGGCATAGTGAGTTCATGGAAGTTTGTATTTTTTGTCACAAGATAGCAGAAATTGAATTTTTAATTTTTTTTTAAATTTCATTTTCCGCTAACTTGTGACAAAAAAATAAAAACTTCCATGAACTCACTATGCCCCTCAGTGAAAACCTTGGGGTGTCTACTTTCTAAAATGGGGTCACTTGTGGGGTATTTATTCTGCCCTGGCATTTTAGGGGCCCCTAAAGCGTAAGAAGTAGTTTTGAATCCAAATGCGTAAAAATGCCCTGTGAAATCCTTCTCTCATCCAGCATGGGTATATGTAAAAATACACCCCAAAATACATTGCCCTACTTCTCCTGAGTACGGTGATACCACATGTGTGACACTTTTTTGCAGCTAAGATGCGCAAAGGGGCCCTAATTCCAAGGAGTGCCTTTAGGATTTCACAAGGCATTTTTACGCATTTCCAGACTTCTTCTCACGGTTTAGGGGCCCCTAAAATGCCAGGGCAGTATAAATACCACACAAGTGACCTGATTTTATAAAGAAGACACCCCAAGGTATTCTGTGAGGGGCATGGCGAGTTCATAGAAGATTTTTTTTTTGGGCACAAGTTAGCAGAAATTGTTTTGTTTTTTTTTCGAACAAAGTCTTATATTCCACTAACTTGTGACAAAAAATAAAATTTTACATGAACTCACCATACCCCTCACGAAATACCTTAGGGTGTCTACTTTCTAAAATGGGGTCACTTGTGGGGTATTTATACTGCCCTGGCATTTTAGGGGTCTCTAAAGCGTGAGAAGAAGTCTGGAATCCAAATGCGTAAAAATGTCCAGTGAAATCCTAAAGGTACTCATTGGAATTAGGGCCCCTTTGCTGCTGCAAAAAAGTGTCACTCATGTGGTATCGCCGTACTCAGTAGAAGTAGGGCAATGTGTTTTGGGGTGTATTTTTACATATATCCATACTGTGTGTGAAAAATATCTCTGTAAATGACAACTTTTTCCATTTTTTTATACAAAGTTGTCAATTTACAGAGATATTTCTCTCATCCAGCATGGGTATATGTAAAAATACAGCCCTAAACACATTGCCCTACTTCTTCTGAGTACGGCGATACCACATTAGTGACACTTTTTTGCAGCCAAGATGCGCAAAGGGGCCCTAATTCCAATGAGTACCTTTTTAGGAGGGCATTTTTAGGCATTTGGATTCCAGACGTTAGGGCCCCTAAAATGCCAGGGCAGTATAAATACCCCACAGGTGACCCCATTTTGGAAAGAAGACACCCCAAGGTATTCCGTGAGGGGCATAGCGAGTTCATAGAAGATTTTTTTTTTGGCACAAGTTAGCGGATATTGACTCTTTTTTTTCTCTCATAAAGTCCCTTTCCACTAACTCGTAACAAAAAGTTCAATATTTCATGGACTCAATATGCCCCTCAGCAAATACCTTGGGGTGTTTTCTTTCCAAAACGGGGTCACATGTGAGGTGTTTGTAGTGCCCTGGCATTTGAGGGTCTCCGCAATCATTACATGTATGGCGAGCATTAGGAGTTTCTGCTATTCTTCTTATATTGAGCATATGGGTAATGAGATTTTTTTTTCCGTTCAGCCTCTGGGCTGAATGAAAAAATGAATGGCACAGATTTCTTCATTCGCACATTCGATCAATGTGGGTGAAAAAATCTCTGCCAAAAGATATGCAAGAAAAAAAGAGGGGCCTGGCGATTGCCAGGACATAGGGCTCCGCCCAAACATCCATACCCACTTCAGCTCCTATGTCCTGGCAAACGTGATTTCTCCATTCACATCGATCAATCGATCGTTGTGGAGGAAGACGTCTTTGCCAGATTTTTGATACAAACCCTCAGTTCACACTTTCGCGTAAACGCCGCTTTTGAACGCACATAAAAACGCACAACAGTAAAGGAACCATGCATTCCAATGAGGGTGGTTCACACTTGCGCGCTTTTATGCGCTGCTCATAGGCGCCTATAAACGTCCGGACGCATAGGCAAGTTTGTTCGCGCACTCGGGCTTTTTTCGAGCGCTTGGTGCTAATAGACTTCAATGGGAAACGCGATAGGCGTGTTGTTCGGGCGTTTGTGCTGCGTAAAACGCGCCTATGGACGCGCGTTTTTCACAATTCACACCTCAGATTGGCCAAACTATATAGGGAGGGCTGTTTGGTCATTGGCCAACTATGCAGTCAATCACAGAAACGCGCGTCAAACGCGCCTACACTATTTACCAAAACGCTTGAAAAAAACGCGCCTACACGCCAGTCTTGAACGCACCAAAAACGCTAGGCTTCAAAACGCTCAGGTCTGAACCCAGTGAAAGTGTTTGCCAAATCATATGAACTCCAACACCTCTCCTCAGCTCATATGCCTGGGCAAACGTACCTGTACTGCGGAGAAAAAAATCTCGTCCTGCAGCGCCGCATACACCGACTTCACATGTAAACTGACAGCAGCGCAATGCTTCACTCAGAATGCACATAAGTGCTGCAGCGTTTTCGTCGGTTGGTCCAGCTGGAAAGTAAAGGGTGGTTAGTAAAAAAAAAAGAAAAGAAAAAAAAAACAGCAGCAGGCTCTTAAATTTGAACGTTACAAACTTTATAAAACCCGAACATCATAAAACTTTTAAAACCTAAACTAACTCAAGATTTCTTTTTCTTGCTACCTGTTTAATTTTTTTTTTGTTTTTTATTTTTCACTCTTTACTTACCTAGCAGAAACCTCTCCTCTCCCATAGGACAATGTGTAAAGTGTAAATCGCACAGAGATGGTGCGAAGTACATTATGCACTTTATCTCAAGTGAAAGGAGAGGTTTCACATATCTGCAGTAGCACACTAGCACCCCTGTGTGTTACGGTCTCTCAAAACTTGGTATCCTGAGAGACCCTTGTGTTAACTCTGCCTGTGTCCTGCGGTCCCTACGTCCCTAAGTGTACCTGAGTGTGGTACTTCCGGAAACAATCCCCTAAGCATAGGGCAGGGTGGTCAGGGCAGTCAGGACAGAAATAGCGGGTGTCACGCCTTATTCCACTCCTGCTACAGACACAACATCTTTTTCGGGGTGACTGTTGGGTTGAGGTACCAGCAATGACACTGGGGAAATGTCGCTCGTGTAGGCGGCTCACTACACTGGAGGTTGGGGCCACGGAACCTCCTGGATACAGAAGGTTCTCGATGATCTCTTCTTGAAATTTGAGGAAGGATCCTGTTCTCCCAGCCTTACTGTAGAGAACAAAACTATTATACATAGACACTTTTTGCAGCCAAGATGCGCAAAGGGGCCCTAATTCCAATGAGTACCTTTTAGAGGGCATTTTTAGGCATTTGGATTCCAGACGTTAGGGCCCCTAAAATGCCAGGGCAGTATAAATACCCCACAGGTGACCCCATTTTGGAAAGAAGACACCCCAAGGTATTCCGTGAGGGGCATAGCGAGTTCATAGAAGATTTTTTTTGGCACAAGTTAGCGGATATTGACTCTTTTTTTCTCTCATAAAGTCCCTTTCCACTAACTCGTAACAAAAAGTTCAATATTTCATGGACTCAATATGCCCCTCAGCAAATACCTTGGGGTGTTTTCTTTCCAAAACGGGGTCACATGTGAGGTGTTTGTAGTGCCCTGGCATTTGAGGGTCTCCGCAATCATTACATGTATGGCGAGCATTAGGAGTTTCTGCTATTCTTCTTATATTGAGCATATGGGTAATGAGATTTTTTTTTCCGTTCAGCCTCTGGGCTGAATGAAAAAATGAATGGCACAGATTTCTTCATTCGCACATTCGATCAATGTGGGTGAAAAAATCTCTGCCAAAAGATATGCAAGAAAAAAAAGAGGGGCCTGGCGATTGCCAGGACATAGGGGCTCCGCCCAAACATCCATACCCACTTCAGCTCCTATGTCCTGGCAAACGTGATTTCTCCATTCACATCGATCAATCGATCGTTGTGGAGGAAGACGTCTTTGCCAGATTTTTGATACAAACCCTCAGTTCACACTTTCGCGTAAAACGCCGCTTTTGAACGCACATAAAAACGCACAACAGTAAAGGAACCATGCATTCCAATGAGGGTGGTTCACACTTGCGCGTTTTTATGCGCGTTCATAGGCGCCTATAAACGTCGGACGCATAGGCAAGTTTGTTCGCGTTAATTCGGGCTTTTTTCGAGCGTTTGGTGCTAATAGACTTCAATGGGAAACGCGATAGGCGTGTTGTTCGGGCGTTTGTGCTGCGTAAAACGCGCCTATGGACGCGCGTTTTTCACAATTCACACCTCAGATTGGCCAAACTATATAGGGAGGGCTGTTTGGTCATTGGCCAACTATGCAGTCAATCACAGAAACGCGCGTCAAACGCGCCTACACTATTTACCAAAACGCTTGAAAAAAACGCGCCTACACGCCAGTCTTGAACGCACCAAAAACGCTAGGCTTCAAAACGCTCAGGTCTGAACCCAGTGAAAGTGTTTGCCAAATCATATGAACTCCAACACCTCTCCTCAGCTCATATGCCTGGGCAAACGTACCTGTACTGCGGAGAAAAAAATCTCGTCCTGCAGCGCCGCATACACCGACTTCACATGTAAACTGACAGCAGCGCAATGCTTCACTCAGAATGCACATAAGTGCTGCAGCGTTGTCAGGTTGGTCCAGCTGGAAAGTAAAGGGTGGTTAGTAAAAAAAGAAAAGAAAAAAACAGCAGCAGGCTCTTAAATTTGAACGTTACAAACTTTATAAAACCCGAACATCATAAAACTTTTAAAACCTAAACTAACTCAAGATTTCTTTTCTTGCTACCTGTTTAATTTTTTTTTGTTTTTTATTTTTCACTCTTTACTTACCTAGCAGAAACCTCTCCTCTCCCATAGGACAATGTGTAAAGTGTAAATCGCACAGAGATGGTGCGAAGTACATTATGCACTTTATCTCAAGTGAAAGGAGAGGTTTCACATATCTGCAGTAGCACACTAGCACCCCTGTGTGTTACGGTCTCTCAAAACTTGGTATCCTGAGAGACCCTTGTGTTAACTCTGCCTGTGTCCTGCGGTCCCTACGTCCCTAAGTGTACCTGAGTGTGGTACTCCGAAACAATCCCCTAAGCATAGGGCAGGGTGGTCAGGGCAGTCAGGACAGAAATAGCGGGTGTCACGCCTTATTCCACTCCTGCTACAGACACAACATCTTTTTCGGGGTGACTGTTGGGTTGAGGTACCAGCAATGACACTGGGGAAATGTCGCTCGTGTAGGCGGCTCACTACACTGGAGGTTGGGGCCACGGAACCTCCTGGATACAGAAGGTTCTCGATGATCTCTTCTTGAAATTTGAGGAAGGATCCTGTTCTCCCAGCCTTACTGTAGAGAACAAAACTATTATACATAGCCAATTAAATTTGGTATACAGACACCTTCTTATACCAGCGTCTGGTCCTGCGGGAAAGTAGATAAGGAGCCAACATCTGATCATTGAAGTCCACCCCTCCCATGAGCAAATTATAGTCGTGGATTGAGAGGGGCTTTTCAATGACACTGGTTGCCCGTTCAATTTGGATTGTCATGTCACGCTTGTCTCTCCATTTCACCGCGAGCAGTTCTTCGTTACACAAGGCAGCCCTCTCCCCCCTTGCAAGAAGAGTGGTAACGAGCGATTTGGGGAAGCCCCGGCGACTAGGTCGCACGGTGCCACAGCAGCCAATCTGTTCTAGGAACAAATGCCTGAAAAGGGGCACACTTGTGTAGAAATTGTCCACATAAAGATGGTACCCCTTGCCAAATAAGGCTGACACCAAGTCCCAGACTGTCTTCCCACTGCTCCCCAGGTAGTCAGGGCAACCGACCGGCTCCAGGGTCTGATCTTTACCCTCATAGACACGAAATTTGTGCGTATAGCCTGTGGCCCTTTCACAGACCTTATACAATTTGACCCCATACCGGGCGCGCTTGCTTGGGATGTATTGTTTGAAGCCAAGGCGCCCGGTGAAATGTATTAGGGACTCGTCTATGCAGATGTTTTGTGCGGGGGTATACAAATCTGCAAATTTCTGGTTGAAGTGGTCTATGAGGGGCCGAATTTTGTGGAGCCGGTCAAAAGCTGGGTGGCATCTGGGACGAGAGGTTCTGTTGTCACTAAAGTGCAGGAAACGCAGGGTGGTCTCAAATCGTGTCCTGGACATGGCAGCAGAGTACATGGGCATGTGATGAATTGGGTTCGTGGACCAATATGACCGCAATTCATGCTTTTTTGTTAGGCCCATGTTGAGGAGAAGGCCCAGAATAGTTTTAATTTCGGAAACTTGGACGGGTTTCCACCTGAAAGACTTTGCATAAAAGCTTCCCGGGTTGGCGGTTATAAATTGAGTGGCATACTGGTTTGTTTCTGCCACGACTAGGTCAAAGAGCTCCGCAGTGAAGAACAGCTCAAAAAACCACAGCGCCGATCCGATCTGAGCTGTCTCAACCCGAACTCCTGACTGGGCGGTGAAAGGGGGAACTAATGGTGCGGCTGAAGATGGGGGCTGCCAATCAGGATTTGCCAGCACCTGCCTGTCTGTGCGGTGGCTGAGACGGGGGAACTACTGCACGTGCCACCGTACCAGCTTCAACTGCCCTTCTGGTGCTCGCCACTTCACCATGTTCTATGCCAGTGCTGGTACTAGGTCCAGGATGGGCTGCGCTGCTGGTGTATGCCTCACCACGTAATCCGACAGCGCCAGCCCCACTCTGCTCACCTCAACCTCATCGTCCGAACTTTGGGTCAGACTGCCACTGCTTTCTACAGGTTCGTATTCTGACCCACTGGATTCGTCAGATGAGGGTTCCCATTCCTCATCCGACTGGGTCAGAATCCTGTAGGCCTCTTCAGACGAATACCCCTTACTTGCCATTTGGACAACAATTTAGGGGGTATTCCCTGAGACTACCCAAGAAAAAAAGCAAGCCTGTCTTACAAATGGGAGGCTAGCGAAGTACAGGAAGCCGCTGCGATTGATAAAAATTTTTAAAACTGATTTTTTTATCGCCACAGCGCTTGTGTAGTGATTGTGCAGTGATAAAAAAATTAATTACATTTTTGTCACTGCGGCAGGGAGGGCGTGGGTGAACGCACGTGTGGAATCGCCGCTAATTCCCTCATAAGGAAACACTGTGTTTTGGGTGGAGGGTGACTAAGGTGACACTAATACTATTATAGATCTGACTGTGATCAGTTCTGATCACTTACAGATACTATAAAGTACCAACGCTGATTAGCGATACCCTAATCAGCGAATCAGTGACTGCGGTGCGGTGGGCTGGGCCCTAACGGAAGCTAACTACCTACCAAAGAGGGCCTAAACTAAGCTAAACCTAAAAGTCAATACTGGTGAAAAAAAAAAAGTGACAGTTTACACTGATCACTTTTTTCCCTTTCACTAGTGATTGACAGGGGTGATCAAGGGGTTAATTGGGGTGATTGGTGGGTGATCAGGGGCTAATTGTGTAGGTGCTTGGTGTACTCACAGTTACATGTGCTCTTTGCTGGGACCAACCGATGAAAAGGACCCAGCAGAGAGCACAGAAGCCATTTAACACATTATATATATAAATATAATGTGTTAGATGGCTTGTGATTCTATTTTTTAAAAGTCATCAGCCTGCCAGTGCTGATCATTGGCTGGCAGGCTGATGACCAACTTCTTCTGAATCTTTTACCGCCGCGCAGTGCGCATCTCCCGAGATGACGCGCCGATGCGTCCAGGAGGAACATCCCGGCCGCCCGCAGGACGCATCCCTGCGTTAGGCGGTCGGGAGGTGGTTAAATAGATCTATTTCAAAATCATCAACCCTGAATTGCTCAGTCAGGCTGAACCCCAGTCCCTTATTAAGGACTGAGGTGCAGCCCTATGGCAATTCATAGGGTGTGAGGTTAACCACAATGTCCTGTGAGGGTCGATCACTAGCGCTAGTTTGCTCAATTATTGTCTCCATGACACTTGTCTCCTTCGTCGTGTAGATTTCCTTGGTCCACCTGTTTTTTCCTTTTTTTTTTCCTCTCCCCCTTCTAGTTCTCCTAAAGGGACACCGCCACTTAGTGGTGGGTTAGCACCTCCCTCAGACACACTAGAATTTGAGTCGGTGGTCGAAAAATCTGTCCGATTCCTTCTAGGGGGACGTCTAGCTCTCTGTTTCTTTTTATGCCATTCAAAAACTCTGTCACTCTCATAATCATGTTTATCGTGGAGGAACTTATCTTTTTTCCGCTCCTTTATCTCCATCTGTGTGATGGTCAATTTTTTATTTAATCTTTTGTCAAAGTTGTTATACTGGGTCTTTGTCAGTCTCTCTTTTAAAGTGTCTCTTGCTTTTATGAATTCGGCTGTTATTTGTTCATACTCCTTACGATCTCGGCTCAAAACTAACTCTATTATTTGCTGGGAAAATCGCATGTGCAGCTCTTTCCACTCTGCTACAAAATCGTCGTCATCCTCATATTCGAGCAAATCTTTGTAAATTCTGAGTCCCCTCGGGACCCTATTGCTCTTTTGGTAGGATCTTAAGGATTGCACAGTCCAAAATAATCTCACCTCCTTATCGGCTAAATAGAATATTCTGGCTTCCAGAGCTCGTGTGCTCATGGTACAAACATCATCTTTCTCATTACATATCGTGAAGAAGGAGTCCACCCCCTCTCTGCCCCTATTGAGACTGGTAGGTGAGTCAATATCGGTTATTGTCGGTGCTTGATGCACTTTCGATTCAGTGTGCTCTGCCCCTGGGATAGACATAATCATACGACAGTAGAAGCAAGAACCGGGACGCAACTACCAGCGTTCCATATAATCCACCACACAAAGACAACCAGGACCTCCAGTCTATGTTCGCATGGATAGTGGTGCTCAGTTGCATAAATCAAAGTCCTATAAATCCAGTTCCAAGAGAAGTGAAATCAGCGGCACTCGCCCATGTATAGTAATCCAAAACTTTTATTGTTCAATCCAGCAATCCATAAAATGGGCTAGGGACAGACTAATCCTCCTTACGAGGGAATTAGCGGCGATTCTCTTGTAAGGAGGTTTAGTCCGTTTACTTATTTTTGGTACTTTTACAATTTTTTTCCATAAACTTTTTGAATGTTTTCCTACTACCATTTTTTTATAGTCCAACTATGGGATTTAAACAGGTGATAGTTCGGCATTGCAGTGTGTTATGCTGTCAGCAGGGCCGGCGTCAGCACCCGGCATACCCGTTCAAGTGTCGGGGCCCACTGTTCCTTAGGGGGCCCACTCATTTCCACTGCACCTTTAAACATTTTGACGTACTTCAACGTTATGCTGCTGCTGCGCCTGCGCTGCCATCTCACAGGATCTCCAGCAGATCGGACGAAGACTGGAGGAACGTGCACGTGATCACAGTAGGGGCAGAGCTGATCAGCAGCGGGAGCGCAGCTGAAGACACAGCCGAGCGCCAAAGAAACCCCCCCCAAGCCTCCACCCTCCACTAATAGGAAAATAATGAATTGAGCAACAAACCTCTTTGTAGAGGAATTCCTTAGACCCCCTTCCCAGTATACATAACGTCAGGCTACCACATATAATGTAATGTATATGGATGAGAAATGCACAGCAAGCAGTAAAGCAAATAATCCTAAAGGCTCAGCAGCATGTCCAGCCTCAGTCAGCAGTGAGTGAGTGTGTCATTACTAATAAGTTATCACTGAAGTTATCAGTAATGACAGACTCACTCACTGCTGACTGAGGCTGGACATGCTGCTGGCTGAGCCTTTAGGAATGTTTGCTTTACTGCTTGCTGTGCATTTATGTTCCTCATCCATATTCATGTATGTAGTTGTACATAATGTGGCAGCCCCACTCACTATGCGGTGCTGACACAATGGATGGAGCGGACTGCGGCGGTGAGCCTGCCCCATACACAGCAGGGGCTGTGACGATCTCACCATCGTATAAGTGTCTGTCCATTTATATGTGTCTGTTCCTGTGTGTGTGTTTGTGTGTGTCACTGTGTGTGTGTATCTCTCCTTGTGTGTCACCATCACCATACCCACAGTGTTCCTATGTCTTGACGCAGCTGCATCAGGACGTTCTGTGTGGGGCAAGAAGAAGAAGAAGGAAGAATAGGAGGCAGCGCCACCAGCATGGAGTCCCGTGGGAGAGGCACAGGGAAGCACACTAAGGACATAGGTAACACTACCACATGATCTACACTAGTCTTATCTGTGGTTTTACATAGGACTGCAGGTAATATTACCACATTATCAGCTCTAGTGTTAACTGTGGTTTTACATAGGACTGTAAGTACACTACTACATTTTCTGTACTCAGATAGCCATCATTGTGTTATCTGTGGTTTAACATAGGACTGAAGGTGATATCTACAATATTACCTGTACTCAGAGAGATATCAGTATGTAAGGGAGCCCACTAAGACTTTATCGCCCAAGGGCCCACATGAACCTGGAGCTGGCCCTGGCTGTCAGTGTAAAAAAACAAAGACATGTAGTATGAAGGGGTTAACCTTTGCTTTAAATTCATTGTTACCCGGGGTGTAAACCATAACATTTTTAACTTGACCCTGAATGACACTTATACATTTTACAGGCATGGAACTGCTGATGGGCTAAACTTTGTTTCAATAAGAAAAACATTTCCTTCAACATAAAAAAATGTGCTTTAACTGTATGAAAGAAAAAAATCCTTAGTCATTTCCTTGAGGTTTTCTAAACCTACCGGTAGTTACAGAAAATTTAAACTTTGAATACTGGTTAGATTTTGTAAGAGAATTGCAGTACTAAGTCAAAGATAATTGTCAGGTTATGATTTTTTTTTTTTTTAAGATAATCATATACTCTCTTCTTTTAATTTAATTTAAATTATAACATCTGTATCTTGCTGTTAAAAGGAACCTGTCGTCAACTTTATGCTGATCTCACTGAGGGCAGCAAAAAATAGTGACAGAAATGCTGATTTCAGCGGTGTGTCACTAATGAGCTAAAAGTAAGGGGTTGCTGAGAACCAGCATCATAATCAGTGACGCACAGGCCTTGAAAAGAGTCAAATCTACTTGAGAAGAGTCATGGTTATTCATAATCTCCTGCTCTCACCCATCTGCTGATGATTGGCAATTCTCTCCTAGAGAGAAAGGGAGAAAACTAGGTAGAAGACTGTCAGTCATCAGCAGGTGGGCAGGGAAAGCAGGAATTCATGAATAACCATGACTCTTCTCAGGTGGCCGTGACTCTTTTCCAGGCCCAGTCTGCAATGATTGTGATGTTGGTTCTCGGCAACCACTTACTTTTAACTTATAAATGACAGACCGCCGAAATCAACTCACCTGTCTCTACTTTATTCTGCCCTTAGTATGAACAGCATAAAGTTGTTGATGACAGGTTCCGTTTACAGTAAACTTCTGTATATCACTTTAAGGCCTCCTTAAGGCACCTGTTTGCGGATTGGATACGGACCCATTAATTTCAATAGGGCCACAAAAAAGTGATGTTCGCATCTGTATGTCCATTCCGCTGTCTTGCAAAAAATAAAATATTTAAAACATCCATTTGTGGACAAGAATAAGCGTTTTTAACATAAGACGGAATGTGAGGAACAGGACAATGTGGAACGCACATAGCCAGTGTCCCTAGTTTCGCAGATCTGTGATTTTCAGACTGCAAAGCGGATACAGTCGTGTGCATGAGGCCTAGAGCGATCCTTTGGTTCAAGAAAAAATAAAAAATAAAGCACATGACAGCACAACACTTAGGGCTCATTCAGACGACCGTATGAATAGGTGCGCTTCCATGCGAATGAGTGCGGACCCATTCATTTCAATGGAGCCCCAAAAGATGCGGAAAGCACACTGTGTGCTGTCCGCATCCGTAGTTCCGTTCTCCCGCTAGAAAGATAAAGCATATCCTATTTTTTTCCACAATTGCCATTTCTATCATAGGACCGGCCATGTGAGATCCGCAAAATGCATTTGCAGACCACAAAACACATACGTCCATCTGAATGATCCTTACATAGTGTCATCGGTTTTCATCTTCAGTCTGCAGATGTGACAATTCCGAGGACCGTATTCTGCCAGCTAAGATGTTTGGCCAGCGCTGCTCACATGCTCAACACTGCCCAATCTGAAGGCAGCAGGAAGTGTCTTGGGCTACCCATGTGCAGTGCGCGCAGGATAGTCAGGTAATTGGTGCAGATGAAGCTAAAAACCTAAAAAGGGGGAAATTTGTAGACTTGTGTACGTTACCTTTGTTTTCTATTAGATAAGAGGCAGATTTCTTCGAGACACTTTTCTTCGTTAAAGTAACATACCCATCCGACTAAGCCAAACATGCATTTGTAAAGAGGTTAACTTGCTAATTTTATCTGGGGGTAAAAACTGCAATAAATTAAAAAGGCCACTGTCCTGTTAAAAGAATGAGAAACCTGTCCTAGATTTTAAGACACTAACTAGGATGTGTACTTGTGACCTATTGGAGTACTGTTCCATAGTCAGTTGTGGCGAGGAGGAACCATAATACATTACTCCTGCTCAGGCTGACTGTATGTAATGTTGTGCTCGGTCAGCCTGTCAGGATTTTGGAGGCAGCATCAGTAGCTGATTATGGAACAGCCTAGTGCTCTTCCACAGTCAGCTACAGATGTTGCAGATCTGTGTCTCCAAAATACTGTCAGGCTGATTGAGCACGAGGTTCATGTCCAGTCAACCTGCACAGGAGCAATGTATTAAGGCCGTAACAATGGCCGCCACACAGCACCGCACCATGTGACAAAAAGGCCACCATGCGTATCGCACCATCTGAACAGTTACAAACCCCCTATACTGTATACTATATAAGAGACATTACTGTTCAGATGGTGCGGTACGCATGGTGGCCTTTTTGTCGCATTGTACGGTCCTGCGTGGCGGCCATTGTTGCTGTGGTGCTGTTCTGGTGGGTAGGTGGGGCCCAGTGCCAGGGTGGCATTGCCGGGCAGCAGGGGTGCTGTTTGGCTGCTGGGTCCTGCCGTCTGCTGGTGCTAATTTAGAGTAGGTTCCACTCCAAGAGGCAACCTTGGCGCGGTGAGTGGGCTTATGCCTTTGATCAAAATGTATACTAATGCCTCTTATATAGTATACAGTATAGGGGGTTTGTACACGAAATATTGTGCTGAGAAGCAGTTATAGATCAAAGCTAAGCTTGTGGATGTGCGATCTATTCTCTTTTTTTCTTTTTTTTGTAACACGTTTGATAAATTCTGTCCAGGATCAGCACTCCTCCCATTCGGCACAGGTGTTTTTAATCAACAGGAGTATATGAGTTTTAATGGACCTGCTAGCTTTCAGTTGGAGTTCCTGATAGCTTGGGACATGTTGTGTTAGACAACTGTTTAGACGGTGCGGTATGCATGGTGGCCTTTTTTTGCATGGTGCGGTGCTGTGTGGCTGCCATTGTTGCTGTGGTGCTGTTCTGGTGTGTAGGTGGGGCCCAGTGCCAGGGTGGCATTGCCGGGCAGCAGGAGTGCTGTTTGGCTGCTGGGTCCCGTCGCCTGCTGGTGCAGTGCTGTGGCGCTGGCGGTCGCCGCACAGTGACGTGCCAGGTCTGGAGTTCGCCGTGCAGTGCTGCGCCTAATTTAGAGTAGGTCCCACTCAAAGAGGCAACCTTGGCGCGGTGAGTGGGCTTATGCCTTTTGATCAAAATGTACACTAATGCCTCTTATGTAGTATACAGTATAGGGGGTTTGTACACAAAATATTGTACTGAAAAGCCATGTTAATTTTGCTGAGAAGCAGTTATAGATCAAAGCTAAGCTTGTGGATGTGCGATCTATTCTCTTTTTTTTTTCTTTTTTTTGTAACCCATCTATTTACTTCACATGCTCCATTAAGCTAAGAGAGCTGAAATGCAGTTATCTTAGTTGAGCGGAGCAGGCAGAAGCAGGAGCCCGCTCCGCTCAGCTAATCCTGGCATAGTACATAGATGGGTACAGGGTACCCATGTGCTATGTCAGCAATTAGTAACAGTCCAGGGAGCACGGGCAGGAGCAGCAATCAGCGCTCCTGCCTGTACTCCCTGCGCTCCTTCCCCATTCATAAAGTGAGTACTCCGTACTTTAGGGGTGAAAAAGTACTGTAAAAATAGAAAATTAATAAATAAAGTATATTAGAAAAAGATTTTTTAGAGGGTTAGGGACAACATATTAAGTTAGTACAAAGGTTTAGTCACTCTTTAACTCACAGAGTATTGTCCAGGTCTGGACACATGTTAACCTACTTAGACCAAGCACAGACAAGTGAGTTCAGTGCAAGAAAAACTTGCTGCGTGTGACAGTGTGAGTTCGCGTTTTGAGCTCTGCTCCTCGGAAAAGATTGCACAGCATTACAGTGATTTTGTAATTCTGTCAGTGTAATTCAAAAGATTCCAGGTCTCTCTGAGGGACAAATCATTATAAATCATTGTAATGCCATGTGATTCTTTCAGAGTTCAGAATGGGAACTCACATTGCCACATGCAGAGTCTCTAGCACTGAACTCTCTTGTCGGTGTTTAGCATTGGGCTGCCAGTATATTTTTGGGTTTTTGATTCAGTTTTTGAATCTAAAAGAAATAAAAGTAGAACCATTCCTATATCTTTGCTATATACCGGTAGTTTCCATTTACGATCCACATCTGGTTTTGGCTTCAAAACTTCCTCAAAAAATTTGAACAAATCCTTAACATGTACTGTCACCCTTTTTATGCAGTTTTTGAAGCTAAAGCCAGAAGTTGATCCAAAAAGAGGTGACAAATGACAACTCATTTTTTCCATTATACGTTTCCTCAGTTTATGATCCTCTCCTGGCTTTGGCTTCAAAAACTGCATATAAAACAGTGCAGAAACATAACTTAAAGGGTTTCTGTCACCAGATTTAGCCCTATTAAGCTAGCTGACATTAGCAATGTGCTAATGTCAGCTAAACCTAACTAGCCTATTCCTACTTTTCTCCGTGCCCCCGTTAGGCCAAAAATCGAACTTTTATAATTTGCTAATTAGTCTCTAGGAACAGGGGGGGGCGTCGTTCCTGCTCCTAGAGGCTCTCTTCTCCCACCTTTGTCACCTCCCTCCATGTCCTGATTGACAGGGCCAGGCAGTGCTCGCATCCTTCTGCCAGCCCTGTGCTCTCATGAAATCTTGCGCCAGTCTGAATTCAGCGCAGGCGCTGTGAGGAAGCTTGCAGCCGGCGAGCGTCTTTCCCTCACTAATGTCAGCTAGCTTAATGAGGTTAAATCTGGTTACAGAAATCCTTTAAACATTTTATTATTACCTGAGAAAGCAGGATCTTGAAAAGGATACAGTTGCTTAATATTTTATTATAGAGTTGTCAACCCTAATTTACATTTGGTAACATAATTCTAAAATCATGAGAAAGTGCGCTTTTTATGGCAATAAATCTAGGCACTGCTTTGCTACACTTTACTTCTATATGATCATCTGCTTTGCTAACGTTACCCTCCCTTTCTGAACTGTTTCTTGTTAGTCTTAAAATATCCAAGACCTCAGCCGTAAAGGGGTTATCCGGGTTCAGAGTACATATCCCCATCTTCACCCATGAGACCCCCCTGACATGAGCATCGGAGCAAGGACTACTGCCTAGAAGTGTTCCCGGTGACACCACCGACTCTGATGGGCGGGCTTTAGCGCTGCACTAGGCCAGGGCTAAAGCCTGCCTTTTAGTGGCGGTGACGTCACCGGGCTCACTGCTGGGCAGAAGCCTCCGCCTAGCAGTCCCTGTGGAGAACCTGGTACGTCACAAGATCTCCTAAAAATGCCTTTGGCCTGCGTGTTTCAGCGCTGGGCAAAGGAGCGTATCACAGCAATGCTCAGGTGCTGATATCAGGGGGCTGATGGGGTAAATATGGGGATATGTCCGGGTTCAGCTCTGAACCGGGACAACCCCTTTAAAGAAGTTGTCCAAGTGATTATTATTTTTTATAGGCTTAGAACTGCGTAAAATCGCAAAAGTCATATTCACATTACAAATCCACAGCTGCTCTGATGCTTCCTGTTCTCACTTGACTCATAGGAAATGACCACGCAGCCAATTACTAACCACAGTGCTGATGTACCTCACCCAGTGTTGGCTATGCGGTCATTCCTCTGTGTTGGGAGGGACAAGGAAATATCTGTACGAGTGCAGTGGGGGATCAGTAACCTGAGTATGAATTATTTTATTATTTAGCACTATTCAGAGTTTTTATTTAATTGGTCAGGGTTTATCAGGGATACTTTGTTGCTAAGCCATCATATCAAAACCTTTAGCATGTGTTAAAATATTATATTAATACAGTGTCAAATATGAGTATTAAAGGGAAACTTTCAGCTCCAAAACAACCCCCAGACTAGAGTAAGCGAGGTATAGTGTAAGTGACGGTGAGTCCGGTTATATAAATTTTATCTTCATACTCACTTGCTTTCTGACACTGTGGTCCTAGAAACCAGCAGTAAAATGCATTAAGGGGACTCATCTTCAAGTCATCCTGTTCATTTTGCTGTTGGTTTGTTAAAGCACAGTGTTGGAATGCAAGTGAGTATGAAGATAAAAATTATATAACCGCACTCTATATCACTTATACTATACACCGCCTACTCTTGTTTGGGGTTGTTTTGGAGCTGACAGATTACCTTTAATTAAAGGGGAATTCCCATATAGACATTTATGGCTTATTCGCAGAACATGCCATAAATCTCCAATAGGTGCAGGTTTCAATCCGGTCTCCATTTATGGCTATTTTGGGAAATATGCAGCCACCCCTCCATTCTCTATAAACCAAGTAAGAACCCAGAGCACAGCAGGTGAACCTCAAAATTCCCACCACACCACTATTAGTTTAAATTAGTAATGATCAGCAGTGCAGTTAGTGTCAAAACACCTGCTTTACTCCAAAGGAGCAATCTTCTCACCAACAGTGTAGGCACTGTCCCCCTATTGGTCTCTTCATAGTGTCCTCGTTGACAGTCCTGTAGCCTTGTATGGATCACCTAAATTGCTGTACATAGCCACGCTGCAGCAAAAAATACTTTCAAATCACTGTTTGTCACCTGGAGCTGTCTCCTTGCAAGACAGACCCCTTTAGGCCCAGAAAAATTAAATCAAATACACAAAGGTAGCTAATAGCTCATTCAGTCCTAGTCAACATCAACTTCACTGTAGTAAAAGTACATGTCTGATGATCATGTATTCAGACTCAGTTAAGTACATTTTTACTACCACCGAATCTACAGATATGGTTTACCTTCATTAAAGGGTGTGTTAGTGATGGATGAACTGGTATTAATGAAAAAATGGATAGCGCAGAGGCAAAACTAGTTAAGTACTTATGAGCTCTAGCCTGAGACGTTTTCTATTATTTTACTACGTTTTATATAAGATGTTAATATACCGAGTATTCTGAATAAAAACAGCAGGTTGTTTTCTCTTAAATGATTCTGCACAAGGTTGTGTCTCTTTGTGTCTCCATATTCCTGTAATTGTTGGAGGATCGTGATCCTAGATACACAGCTCCAGATGATACACAAAGGTAGCTAATAGCTACATATTTCTGTTTATGGCCTCCATATTAAAATGTAACCTTTATTAATTCATTTTAAGAAGGAGAGATCATCTCCCTATAAAAAAAGCCATTAAAAGATAAGGGTTGGAGAATGGTGTGTAATTTATCTTTATGCCCTTTTTCCAAAATTGACACTATCAGATATACGGAGGACTGATATTTCTCATATAGTCGGATCTAGTTTAAAGTGGACGTGTTATTTTCACACCATCCCTTTGCTATAGCCTTATTTGCGGTAGAGTTATTTCTTCAGTTTTTATTGCCGACGAGTTGTGTTAGTCTCACACCACTTCCTCTAGTTTTAACTGCTGTCGATATTATAATATAGGAAAATATCAGTTTTATTTTATATGACCTAATTGGTCTTACATTTTTCCCCAGATATTGAAATATATAGTCGGCACTGTGTGAAGTTTCTCCATATTAGGAGAATTTATTGGTCTTCTACCCTCAAAAAACTTGCCCTCCACCTATTCATTAATATTATTTTCTGTCTGGGAAAAAGGATTTTAAATTCCCTATCGGTTTTCTCCCTATATCTACAGCATTATACTGAGTGTCTCAGCAATAGTAGATTTATATTTTTTCAGTCCCCTATCTCTGAAGGTCCGTTGGATGATTGTACTGATGTGTACTGTATTAGAAACCCGGAGCGCATGCAGAAGGCTCCCAGACTTTGTTAAACCATACCCCAAACTCAAACTAAAAATAATCCTATTTGTCCCCCCGACATGTTTCGCCACATATGTGGCTTCATCAGGGTGACGGGATAAACAAACCAAGTGCTTCCTTTTCCTGATATATAAGGCGGGGGAACACCCTCCCCTCTGCTCCGTTAGCCTATCTAAGTTATTCTCCGGTTTGAAGGTTAGGATATTTAACTCAGATCATAGGTAGGTAATCCTGTCAATCTTAGTAGTAATTACCTGCTTTCCTTTAACCCATAAGGTGCTGCGATCTCTCTTCCAGACATGCGCCTAAACTTAGAATCTGCGTGGAGTCTCCCATTCAAATGCGCATGTCGCGGCACTTAGGCTAATACTGCTTCTTTACTCTACTCTGGCGCATGCGCTGGCTGTTAGAATCTGCGTAGAGTCTCCCATTCAAATGCGCATGGCACTTAGGCTGATACTACTACTTTACTCTGGCGCACTGTATGTCGGAAAGACAATACAGGAGTTGAGACGCAGAATATCAGGACATCTAAGTACTATTGAAACTAAGAAAGATACTTCTATCTCTAGGCACTTTAGACAAGTACTTGACAATAATCTGAATGCCTTAAAATTTATTGGGATCAAAAAAATCTCTTTAGGTCCCAGAGGGGGTAATTTGGACAAGAAATTGCTCCAAGTGAAAGCCCGCTGGATATATAGATTAGACACAATGAGCCCTGGCGGCCTCAATGAAGGGTTTTCCTTTACGGCATTCCTGTAATACAGCATTAGAAATAATTTGTCTTTGTAAAAAAGAAAAAAGATTTTTTCAAAGCCAATTTAATGGATCATGGTACTTTTCCTGTCAGCCCGATTTAAATCAATAGGTGCTATCTAGTCCTCTGAAGATCAATGTAGGTGGTTTTTATGGATAAAATACCTAATAATGTAGTCTCCTGATATAAATAATAACTATAAGAAAAATAGAAAATAAAGGAAAAGCCCCCAGACATACGCCCTACAGTGGTATTAGGCTGTAAATTATCGTCAAATATGAGGATAAAGATTATCTGAGATTATATCATTATTCTTAATTATTATATCTTCTTGCCAAAATTAAAGATTGAAATGAGAAAATAATAGCCTAAAATTGCAGGTGAAATATGCAGATAAAAATCCCTAGTTATTAGCCTATTAAAATAGTCTCTTAATATAAATAATAATAAATATGGCTAAAACATCTGGCAAACATCACTTCAAAAATTTCATGTGAATAAAATGTATATTTTGATAGAAGACTAAGAGTGAAGACATGCGTGGTTACATAAAACACATAAAACTTGTGCAGAAGTTAAAAGAAAGCATTTAGAGTTTAAGTGTGGAAACAAGTGCAGAAAGAGAAATTCTGAGATCACAGACTAACAGCCAGCGCATGCGCCAGAGTAGAGTATAGAAGCAGTATTAGCCTAAGTGCCGCGACATGCGTATTTGAATGGGAGACTCCACGCAGATTCTAAGTTTAAGGCGCATGTCTGGAAGAGAGATCGCAGCACCTTATGGGTTAAAGGAAAGCAGGTAATTACTACTAAGATTGACAGGATTACCTACCTATGATCTGAGTTAAATATCCTAACCTTCAAACCGGAGAATAACTTAGATAGGCTAACGGAGCAGAGGGGAGGGTGTTCCCCCGCCTTATATATCAGGAAAAGGAAGCACTTGGTTTGTTTATCCCGTCACCCTGATGAAGCCACATATGTGGCGAAACATGTCGGGGGGACAAATAGGATTATTTTAAGTTTGAGTTTGGGGTATGGTTTAACAAAGTCTGGGAGCCTTCTGCATGCGCTCCGGGTTTCTAATACAGTACACATCAGTACAATCATCCAACGGACCTTCAGAGATAGGGGACTGAAAAAATATAAATCTACTATTGCTGAGACACTCAGTATAATGCTGTAGATATAGGGAGAAAACCGATAGGGAATTTAAAATCCTTTTTCCCAGACAGAAAATAATATTACCAAATAGGTGGAGGGCAAGTTTTTTGAGGGTAGAAGACCAATAAATTCTCCTAATATGGAGAAACTTCACACAGTGCCGACTATATATTTCAATATCTGGGGAAAAATGTGAGACCAATTAGGTCATATAAAATAAAACTGATATTCTCCTATATTATAATATCGACAGCAGTTAAAACTAGAGGAAGTGGTGTGAGACTAACACAACTCGTCGGCAATAAAAACTGAAGAAATAACTCTACCGCAAATAAGGCTATAGCAAAGGGATGGTGTGAAAATAACACGTCCACTTTAAACTAGATCCGACTATATGAGAAATATCAGTCCTCCGTATATCTGATAGTGTCAATTTTGGAAAAAGGGCATAAAGATAAATTACACACCATTCTCCAACCCTTATCTTTTAATGTCTTTTTTTATAGGGAGATGATCTCTCCTTCTTAAAATGAATTAATAAAGGTTACATTTTAATATGGAGGCCATAAACAGAAATATGTAGCTATTAGCTACCTTTGTGTATCATCTGGAGCTGTGTATCTAGGATCACGATCCTCCAACAATTACAGGAATATGGAGACACAAAGAGACACAACCTTGTGCAGAATCATTTAAGGGAAAACAACCTGCTGTTTTTTTTCAGAATACTCGATATATTAACATCTTGTATAAAACGTAGTAAAATAGTAGAAAACGTCTCAGGCTAGAGCTCATAAGTACTTAACTAGTTTTGCCTCTGCGCTATCCATTTTTTCATTAATACTGCCATAAAGTATGCAATTAATTACACAATCCAGTTCATCCATCACTAACACACCCTTTAATGAAGGTGAACCATATCTGTAGATTCAGTGGATGTAGTAAAAATGTACTTAACTGAGTCTGAATACATGATCATCAGACATGTACTTTTACTACAGTGAAGTTGGTGTTGACTAGGACTGAATGAGTTGCCACATTCAAACGGGAAAATGTGGCTCACCCAAAGGCATAACGATATTTGTCACTTGTGAAAATCTATGATTTAAATAAGCAGAGAGGAAGCTAGTGAAGACAACATGGGCTTATTAGCCGAGTCTGTACTTAACATCGGGGCATTCAGGTTATATTGGGATATTAATCACACGGTCATCTGAGTACATTGGTTATGAGGAAATATTTGCTGTGTTGGATTGCTGACTACTATGACTGGTCACATGCAGCACGTTGGCTAATGGAAATGTGGGTTGGGAGGATAAATGTCATGTTTGGAGGCATAAGATGAGGACAGAGCTAAGCATGCGTTAATTATTCCAAGTCACCCAGATTCACCAGCTGTGACAACAGATACATAGGTTTATACATATACAAAATAATACAGCTAGATGTTGTTTTTTTTCTATGTTTTTTCCAAACAAAAATGAAAATGAGATGTTTGCCAAAAGCTTCTATTTTAGCCCAGAGCTGCATTCAGCAGGCTTCATCTCTGAATTCTCCCAACATTTCTTGCATGCAATTGTTCAGTGCCATTTACTGGAGAAGTGTTTTGGTAAAGCTTAACAGAATCTGTAATTGAAAGAAAAAAGTCCATTACCTACAGAACGTGTACGCTAAGCTCCAGGCTGTACTAAGATATCAGTAAAATTGAAAGGTACATTAAAAACATGTCTGTTATGCATTTTGGACCTCTGTATGATGCTTACACTTATTAGGTGCACATATTAAAACCATGTATATATACACTGATGAGCAAAAAGGTAACAATGTTTAGAACTTGAGTAAAAAAGATACTTAATCACCATTCCGCAAATTAGACTGCTGCAGGTCCGAAGAGTGTTGTGGGGTCGATCACACTTTCATAAATTGTACATACAGAGTTCGGACCGCGCGTTGTAAATAGATGGTATCAAAACAGTTTTTCCTCTCCCTTCAAGAGGTACCGAGGTCTGCAAATATCCTGTTTATGGATATCCTGCAACTTATAAAAGAAGCTAGTACAACCACACGGATTTACACTATTTAGCTTCTTTTATCTATCTCATACATAAATTAGACTTAAAACTATTTAGCATATGATTAGTTATGCAGATTCTTGTGATGTAGCTTCATTGTGACTGTTTTGCTCCTAAAATTCTAAATTTCTATTTTTATTATTTTGTTAGTATTTTGTAAATCCACCTTTTGCTTTCAACACTGCCTGAATCCTTCTGGACAAGCATGATTCAAGTATGTCTCGACCAAAATCTGTTCCCAGGTCTCTTCTACACATTCCCAATGTTGGTGCATACTGGTCAACTCACTTGGTTGCAAATACAGCTTATTCTTTAACTCTACTCACAAGTGTTCGATTGGGTTGACGTCTGGGGACGGTGGGGGTCAAACCGGCATCTCTAATTCATTGTCATTAAACCATTTCTTCGCCAATCTCGAAGTATGCTTCGGGTCGTTGTCCTGCTGGAAAGCTATGTCATCCTTTTCATACCCATAGTACTCGAGTGTACGTATTAACTTGTTTTGTAGGATACTCGCATATAGCTCAGCATTTAGACCACCACTGATCCGTGTCAAGCATCCAACGCCTTTGGTAGTGAAACAACCCCACATCATCAGGCTTCCTCCACGAACTTGACATTTCCTTCAATTTCTAGATCCGCTAGTCCCCTTTTCCCTTGTTTCTTCCAGACCCATTTGCACCCATCAGAGCCCAGTCTATTGACTTTCATCTCATCGCTCCAAATCACCCATTTCCAATCTTCTACTGTCCACTGTTCGTACTTTTTTGCAAACTTGAGCCGACGCTTCATATCATGATATTGAAGTCGGGGCTTCTTAACCTTTTTTCAGGCCAGCATTCCAGTCTTGTGTAATGCACATCGCACGGTGCTTGCTTGAAGCGTACAAACCACCTCCGCCGCTGTGTTTGTCATACTAGAACTAATAGAGCTTGTGATAACTGACTTGTTGACTCTGAGATTTTGCATAGATGTCCACCTATTGGCTTTGGAATGGATGGATGGACTTCATTTTGTATTCTTACAACTGTCATGGTACTCACATGACAAGTTTCTTGGCTTATCTACCGCTATTGATGATCTGGATGATGCGGTTTTTCTTTTCTTGGGAAATCTTCTTCATGGCTGCTCCTCGAATCGAACCACTGACCTTTCGCATGGGAATCGACCTAATAACTCACTGTGCTATAAGGGAATGTGAGAACAGGTTGTAATTTGTAGTATACAAGAAGAAAAAGATTGTTCCACCACCAGGAGAAAAACAGTAACAAATGCAGCTCCATGACAAGAATGTGCATAACTAATCATATGCTAAATAGTTGCAAGTCCAGTTTATGTATGAGATAGCCAAGCTGATTGTCTATAAAATAATGGTAGTCTCAGGTTCAAAGCTGCAGTGGATGGTGAGATATGGAGCCTGAAAGTCAAAAGTTCATAACATTGTATAAACAGTGTATAAAAAAGTATTAGCCAATAGAACTGAGAATGTAGAACATGATAAGGCCTCTTTCACACTTGAGTTCTGAGGATCCGGCGGGCACTTCCGTCCCGCCGGATCCGTCAGAACGCAAGTCGCCTGAAAGCATTTGAAGACTGATCAGGATCCTTAGAAATGCTTTCAGGTTACCATGGCAGCCAGGACGCTACTGAAGTCCTGGCTGCCATGGTACTCCGCAGCATCGTACTTACCTGCGCTGCGGTCGCCGGGCGCTCCTTCATGACATCACAGGTCCCTGCAGTGCATAGATCAATGCGCCGCCCGGACCTGTGACGTCATAAAGGAGCGCCCGGAGGCCGCAGCGCAGGTAAGTACACTGCTGCGGAGTACTTACCATGGCAACCAGGACTTCAGTAGCATACTGGCTGCCATGGTAACCGATCGGAGCCCCATCTTACACTGGGGCCCCGATCGGAACTGTTGCTGCGCATGGGCAGAGCTAAACGTCAGATCCGGAGATGCGCCGAAACAACGTTTAGCTTAATTCCGGATCCGGATTAATGCACTTCAATGGGCATTAATTCCGGATCCGGCATTACGGCATGCCTTCCTGATTTTTGGACGGAGACAAATCCGCAGCATGCTGCGGTTTTGTCAACGTCCAAAAAACGTTCACATACTGAACGGAAAACATCCTGATGCATCCTGAATGGATTTCTTTCCATTCAGAATGCATTAGGATTATCCTGATCAGTATCTTTCCGTCTTAGAGCCCCGAGGATGGAACTCTAGGACGGAAAGCAAAAATGCACATGTCAAAGGGGCCGAAACCCCACAAAATAGCATGAGACTGCATAATGCCACATCACACTCCACCATGTTGGGTTATATAACACATATGTCCCTAACATTAAAATAGAAACATGAGTAGAAGATGCACATACAGTATCAATCTGCAATAAGTATTGGTGGAAATATGATCACAGCAACAGTGCAATATTAGACTGTATTTTTGATTCAGGTCATATGATTCAACCGGAACATCTGATATCTTTCCCAATAGAGTAATTTACATCTGTGGTCCCACTTCTGTGGGGGTCACAGATACGTTCAGCCCACTGAAAAGTTGTAGTATTACCAGCATGAACAGTAGTAAAATGCAAAGTAGCAGCAGATTTGTGTCTAGTTTTGCCATGTGGTATATCCAAAAGGTGTTTCCCGACCCTTGGTTTAATTTTATTAGTCATGCATTCGATTTACTGTAATCTGCAGGATGTGCATGTAATTACATATATTGCATGAATAGTGTTGCCGTTAGGATACTATTGTATATGAAACGGTTGTTAGGATACATTCACAATCTTTTTAACGGCTGTCACACAGCCTTTTTCAGAACCAATTGAAGTCAGTGTGGCTATTCACATGGCTGTTTTTTTTAATAGCGCGTAAATAGCGGCCATCAAAGAATAGGACATGTCCTACTTTAGGCTGTTTTCACAGACAGATGGACCACACTTAGATCAATTAGGCCATTATTAAAGGTGTTTAGATAGACGTGCACCTGTCTAAAAACGGGTACACTAGTAGAAAATGGTCTTTTAGGGTTTAAAATAAAAAAATTGCGCACCTCATCCACTTGCACGTGCAGGGACATGTGCTTTTCACTTAATGCAGAAGGACCTGCTCCTCCAGCGCGATGACATAACCATGCTGGGAGCGCAGGTCCTTTTCTCATCAAGTGAGGAGCAACTATGTCTGTACATGCAGCTGGATGACGCAAGCAGAACTGGGCATCACTAATGGGGGAATTAATAATCCTGGGGGGCACTAACGAGTGCATTCTTTATACTGGGGGAGCGCTATGGGACCTATTATTCACAGTGGGGGCAGTATGTGGCAATTATTTACACTGAGGGGGAACTATTGGGGCCATGTGATGTCCAGGGAGGACTATAGGGGGCATTAAGTATACTGTGAGGGCACTGCAGGGGTTGGGATGTTTAAAAAAGAAAACCAGTTAAAATCATCAATGGCCCTTTTTAACTCGACACTATATGCTAAGAAAAATGCAACAGATGTATTCGTTTTATTAGACCTTCTTATGTCTTGTTAGGTTGTAAAAGAGAAGTGATATTTATATTGCTAGTAATCTTTACTGCTTTGTCCAGAGTCCTTTTAGGATGTTTACAACTTTATTAGAAACTGTTGGGCCAGTATAACCCATTGATAAATTGTAAATATCCTAAATGGACTCTGGACAAAGCAGTAAAGATTGATACCAATAAAAATAGAACTAAAATCTAAAAAAGACATAAAAAGTTCTAAGGCAATTAATACATCTACGGTATTTTTCCACATCATATAGGGGCACAATTATTAGGACTGGCGTTCTAGATGCCGGTCTTAATAAACCTCTAAACTGGCACTGGATTCGCCGGAGTTATGTGGAGACGCAGCCCTCTTTATAACTTTGGCGGATCCTCCGCCAGTTCTAAATGTAAGACAGCTTCTGAGCTGTCTTATATTTGAATGTTTTTCTCGTTCTAAAATAGACATAGAAAATGGTAAGTGAGACGGGGCTGCTGGTCCGTCCCCTTTCCTGCCCCCACCACGCTAGGATGACCACATTTCCTAACTGCCATTCAGGGACACTTACTTTCACAAGATCATCATACGGTCGCGGTCCCGCTACTCGGCCGTGCAGCAAGGCAGGGGAGGAGCCACATACACACACAGGACAGTACTATGCGATGCCGATCTGATTCGGCGATCGCATAGTATAAAGAAGTGACTGTCACCAGGGCCGGTTCTAGGTGAAATGGGGCCCTGGGGCAAAAAACAATAAGTAACAATAAGTAACAGAGCCCCCCCCCCCCATCATGTGCCAGTAGCCATATGCCCCTCTTTAAGTGTCAGACTGACACTGACTGCCAGTAGTAGCCGTAGCATAGGCCCCCCCCCCTATAATTTGCCACACACAGTGTCCACACTCCATTGTCCAAGTAGCCATACCATAATTAGCCCCCCCCCCCATCATCTACCCCAGGCCCAATAAGTGCCAGAGCCCACTCCATTCCATTGTCCACAATCCAAGTAGCCAATGCCATTATTTGCCATACCATAATTACCCCCCCCCATCATGTAACCCAGGCCCAATAAGTGCCCCCCCATCATGTGCCCCAGCCCCCAGGCCCTGTAGCCAGCCACAGCTATTGACAAATGACAACAAAAAAAACAAAAAAAAAAACACTTGACTTATACTTACCTCCTGTCCTAAGTCCTTGGCTGCAGCGAAGTACGATCAGGCTGTGTCCCGTCCTGCCTCCAGCGCTGCTGACTGTACGGCAGCGGCTCAGTCAGGGCTTGAGTCAGGCGGCGCAATGACGTAATCGCGCCGCCTGCGCCGGTCCGCTGCCCCCTAATTGGCTGCTGACCGACCCTGCACAGCCTATCAGAGGAAGGGGAAGGGACACACCTCTCTCTCCCCTGCCCTGTGCGGCTGTGCGCAGGCCGTAATGGCGGCTCAGTGATCGGATCATTCCGGGACACTGCATTGTCCCGGAATGAGGGTGACCGGGACCCGGGACAGTCTCTCCAAATGCGGGACTGTCCCGGGCGATCCGGGACACGTGGTCATCCTACACCACGCCCACTTTTTTAGACCTGGCGTGAGCGGGGAGAAGTCTCAGATTGCAGCACAACTAAGGCCTCTTTCACACTTGTGTTGTTAGGATCCGGCGTGCACTTCCGTCGCTGAACTGAAAGCATTTGAAGACTGATCAGTCTTCAAAATGCTTTCAGTGTTACTATGGCAGCCAGGACGCTATTAAAGTCCTAGTTGCCATAGTAGTAGTGGGGAGCGGGGGAGCAGTATACTTACCGCCCGTGCGGCTCCCTAATATGTATAGTTTTTCTTGCGTTTTGATAGTGAAAAAAAAATTAAAAGTGGGAATTTTTTTATTTTATTTTTTTGTCGCCGTGTTTTGACCCCTATAACTTTTTTGTAATTATGTGTACGGAGCAGTGTAGGGGCTCATTTTTTGTGGGGCAATCTGAACTTTTAATTGATACCATTATGGGGTGCGTATGATGTTTTGATCACTTTTTATTCATTTTTTTTTTAGGAAATGAAGCGTCCAAAAATGGCGAATTAGCCATTTGGACGCTTTCTTTCCGTTTTTATGTTTACCGTATGGTGAATATTTTTTAATATTATTATAGTATGGGCGTTTTCGCACATTGCAACACCCATTATGTGTAATTTTTTATTTTTTATTTATTTTATTTTCATTTTGGGGAAAGGGGGTGATTTGAAATTTTATATTTTTTTATTTTATTTTTATTTTTTTAACTTTTTTTTTTTTTTTACCACTTTCTTATAGTTCCCATAGGGAACTATAAGATGCAATCATCAGATTGCTGTTCTCATATATTCCAATGCAATAGCATTGGAATATATGAGAAAATCGCATATTTCCTATGGAGCCTATTACAGTCATAGGCTCCATAGGAATACTAAGTAGTAACTTAGGTTTCATTCACAGAAACCTAGGCTACTAAATGCATGCTCCGGCTCCCCCTTGTGGCCATCAGGGGAGCCGGAGCAAAAAAAACCGAAAGTGAAACTTTCGGTTTTTGCTCGATCAGATGCCATGGTCAGGATTGACCACGGCATCTGAGGGGTTAAATGTCCGCGATCGGCATCGCTGCCGGTCGCGGACATGAGCTGCGGGTGTCAGCTTGATGAATCAAGCGTTTATCCGCAGCTCATGTGCCCGCTCCGTGCGGGAGCGGGCGCCATCTTTAAAGTCCGGACGAAGGGCGTACATGTACGCCCTTCGTCCTTAAGGGGTTAAAGGAGAGTGGAGAAAGCCTAATAAGAAGGTTTTTATCTCAAAAACTCTCAAACTTAAATATCCCTTTAAGGAGGAATACTGTGCTACCTGGGATAAAGCTCCCAAGATAGATGTAGCAATCTCCAAAGTTTCCAGGAAAGCGGCATTGCCCTTTGATAATTTGGGGATTTTAAAAGATCCATTAGATAAGAAAGCAGACACCTTTTTGAGAGGAGCTTGGGAAGCCTCAACTTCCTCTTTTACCCTGGGTTCAGACCTGAGCGTTCTAAAAACGCGCGTCTTACGCGCGCTTTTGTCGCGCGTATTTCAGCGCGTTTTTACAAATAGGAAACGCGCGTTCGTACGCGCGTTCTTGTGATTGACTACTGTGGTGTCAATCACAAAATGCGCGACAAACGCCCCAAAAAAAGCTCAAGTACTTGTTTATGTGTCGGGCGTTTTACAGCGCGTTCAAATGCGCTGTAAAACGCTCAAGTGAGAACCAGGGCCATAGGAAAGCATTGGTTTTTATGTGTTGAGCGTTTTACAGCGCGTTTGAACGCGCTGTAAAACGCTCAGGTGTGAACTTAGGGTTAGACCGAGCATTGCTTCTACCTGTACTGCCTGGTCACTTATAGTGTGGCTATCCGAATAAGAGAACCAACTAAAGCAGGCATCCTCAAACTGCGGCCCTCCAGCTGTTGCAAAACTACAACTCCCAGCATGCCCGAACAGCCTACGGGTATCAGCCTACAGCAGGCCATTCTGGGAGTTGTAGTTTTACAACATCTGGAGGGCCGCAGTTTGAAGATGCCTGAACTAAAGAATAGAGGACCTAGAGAAGAAATTCTTGCATCCCTGCCAACAATAAAGAAGGCAGCGGACTTCCTAGCAGACGCCTCTGCCGACTCTGTCAGATTGGCGGCTAAGTCCGCCGCTTTGTCTAATTCAGCTCTTTGGTTGAAAAAATGGCTTGGTGACCTTCCGTCTAAGAACAAGCTATGCGGTGTCTCTTGTGAAGGGGAATACCTTTTTGGGCCTGCCCTGGATGATTTATTAGATAAAGCGGCTGATAAAAAGAGGAATTTTCCAGGGTTTTAGAGTTCCTTTCCCTCTAGGAATAAGTTCAACCGTTCCTTTCGTCCCTTCAGAGGTAATCAGGAGTCAGATAAAACATCCAGAGAAGATAGATTTCGTAACCAAAGGAAGGGTAGAAGTTTTTACTTCAATCAGTCCTTTGGGGACAAAAAGAAACAAGATCAACAATGACGCCAGGGGACAGGTAGGGGGCAGACTAAGAAATTTCTTTCATGCCTGGTCCCAGATTTCCTCAAGTCCGTGGATTCTGGACACCATTCTCAATGGATTCAAATTAGAATTCCGGCATGCCCCTCCAGTAAGATTCTTATCTACAAAAGAGCTGCCCTCAACAGTAGGGGTTTCTGCTATGGAAAGCGAGGTTTTAAAATTGATAGAAAAATCTGTTTTAATCCTGGTGGCAGAAGAAGAGATAGGCGAAGGATATTACTCCCCCCTGTTCCTGGTAAAGAAACAAGATGGCTCATTCAGGACAATAATAAATTTAAAAAAATTAAACCTTTTCCTTCAGGTAAACAAATTCAAAATGGAGACCATAAAATCTGTTATAAACCTACTCTTCCCTCACTACTTTATGGCAGTGCTCGATCTTAAAGACGCATTATTCCACATCCCGATTTGTCCGGGACATCAAAAGTTCCTGAGAGTTCGCTGTCAAAATAGAGGGTCTGCTGAGACATCTTCAATTGCAGGCTCTACCGTTTGGCCTTTCTATGGCCCCGAGGGTTTTTACAAAAATCATAGCGGAAATGTCAGCTCACATAAGGGAGAAAAATGGCCTTTTCATACCGTACTTGGACGATTTCCTAATTATAGGAGAAACAGAGTATGCCTGCAAAATGGCAGTACAGAAAGTGTCAGAAATCCTGGGCAAACTAGGTTGGATTGTAAATCAGAACAAGTCAAGACCATGTCCCACCAGGAAACAATCCTTTCTGGGGTTAATTTCAGACTCTTCATGCCAGAGATGTTTTTTACCAGAAGAGAAAGTAATTCTCATCCAAAAGAAGATCAGGCATCTAATCAGGAATCCAGTGGTCATACTAAGGAAAGGAATGTCTATCTTGGGATCTCTCACATCCTGTATTCCGGCCTTGCGATAGAGGCAACTCCATTCAAGGGCTCTGCAGTGGGAGATTCTGTCTCACTGGAAAGAAGAATATTCTCTAGAGGCAAAAATAAGAGTCTCAGATGGCACTCTCCAGAACTTGACTTGGTGGCTGGAGAGGGAAAATCTAGTTCAGGGAGTACCATGGAAGTTACAGGACTTGGTATGCCTGACTACAGATGCGAGTCCCTGGGGGTGGGGTGCACACATTCAGGAAATTTCACTTCAAGGTCGGTGGAGCAGTATTCAGAGAACAGGGTCCTCCAACCTGAAAGAACCAACAGCTGTCTGCCTGGCAATGAATTCTACTCTTCCAAGGATAAGGGGCAAAAATGTAAGGGGTTATGAGTTATGACAGACAACAAGACAGTTGTATCATACCTGAACAGGCAGGGGGGTATGAGGTGCAGGTCTCTGATGCAGGAAGCCAGGGAGATTCGCTTGCTGGCAGAGAAAGAATCTGCTTCAATATCAGCGATACATATAAAAGGTGTGGACAACAAACACGTGGACTTTCTCCTTCGTCACCGTCTCTCTCAGGGGGAGTAGGCTTTAGATCCTTCCATCTTCAGGAAAATAACAACCCTCTGGGGGCAGCCAGAGATAGATTTATTTGCTACTCACCAGAACAAGAAAGTTCAGAAGTTTTTTCCCCTAGATCCAGTGGGATCCCCCTGTGGGATCGATGCTCTGATACAGAAATGGAACTTTCCCCTGGCATATGCATTTCCTCCTCTTCCCTTGATTCCCCGCATGTTACGGAAAATCAGGGAAGAGAAAGCGAGAGTCATTCTCATCGCTCCCTTTTGGCCACGAAGATCTTGGTTCACGTGGCTCCGGATCATGTCCATATCGGAGCCAGATCCGCGGTCTGCTGAGCCAGGGTCCAGTAGTTCATCCAGGCCTAAAAAAATCTCCACCTAACTGCCTGGAACTTGAGAGATTCCTGTTAGAGAGGAAGGGATTCTCCAATGCCTTTATCTCTACCCTACTTAAGAGTAGAAAGAAAGTAACTGTTGTCATTTATTCTAGGGTGTGGCAGAAATGTTTAGATTTTGGGCATATCCAATTAAATGAGATCCCTTCTTCTGCGCCCATCCATCTAATATTGGAATTTCTTCAAAGGGGTCGGGACCTAGGGCTGGCATGTACTACCCTGAAAGTTCATGTCTCAGGTTTATCAGCCCTGTTTAACCAGGACATTGGGGGGTGCCCATGGGTTTCAAGATTCTTTAGGGCAATAGAGCGTTCTACCCAATAGCGCCAGCTAGACCTCCCCCTTGGGATTTGAATGTAGTCTTAAAAGCCCTAACTCGTCCCCCATTTGAACCCATTGAGTCCAGTTCTGTCAAAAACCTCACCTTGAAGTTATGTTTGCTAATAGCTTTAACTTCTGCCTGTAGAGTAAATGAGATCTATGCCATCTCTATCAATCCCTCTTACACCACAATTTTAGAGGACAAAATCGGTGATACGTCCTGATCCGGCTTTCCTCCCAAAAGTTGTTACCAAATTTCATAGATCTCAAAAGATTATTCTTCAACCCTTTTTAAGAATCCCAGGTCGGAAGAAGAAAGATCGCTTCATTGTCTTGACGTCAGGAGGGCATTAATTAATTATTTGGCTTGCACAAGAGATTGGCGCAAATCTTCTTTGCTCTTTGTTCTCTTTCAAGGGGCGAATAAGGATAGCGCGGCCTCGAAGAGCTCCATCGCTAGATGGATTGTTTCTGCTATTTCGTTGTCTTACCTTTCCTCTGGTGTTTCTCCTCCTGCGGGCTGAAGGCACACTCTACCAGGGCGGTGGCCACCTCCTGGGTGGAAAGATCCTCTGTCCTTATAGGAGACATCTGCAGAGCCGCCACCTGGTCGTCTCCCTCTACTTTTTTCCGACACTACCTTCTGGATCTGAATTTTTCGCCTTCATGTTCCTACTTTGGGGAAAAGGTTGTCCTTTCTACTCTCCCACCCTGATTTTTCTTTTGGAATTTCTCTCGTTGTGCTGTCATGGGTGAAGGGCAAAAATGATGATTACTTACTGGTAATTTGATTTTCCAGAGCCCATGGCAGCACCCTTATATTCCCTTCCTGTTTGGGTTTCTTCTGTGTGGTGGTTCTATATTCACACAGTGTGCAGTTAAAAAAAAATATATATATAAAAAGGAAAAAGTATGTTTAAACTGTTATCTAACAATGTACCATAGTATATAATAGTATATAAGACCAAAAAAAGACATTTGTCCATCCAGTTCGGCCTGTTTCCTACAAGCTGATCCAGAGGAAGGCAAAAAAACCCTGTGAGGCAGAAGCCAATTTTCCCCACAAATTCCTTCCCGACTCCAATCAGGCAATCAGAATAACTCCCTGGATCAACGACCCCCCTCTAGTAGCTGTAGCCTGTAATATTATTACACTCCAGAAATACATCCAGGCCCCTCTTGAATTCCTTTATTGTACTCACCATCACCACCTCCTCAGGCAGAGAGTTCCATAGTCTCACTGCTCTTACAGTGAAGAATCCTTTTCTATGTTTGTGTACAAACCTTCTTTCCTCCAGACGCAGAGGATGTCCCCTCGTCACAGTCCTGGGGATAAATAGATGATGGGACAGATCTCTGTACTGACCCCTGATATATTTATACATAGATATTAGATCTCCCCTCAGTCGTCTATTTTCTAAAGTGAATAACCCTAATTTTGCTAACCTTTCAGGGTACTGTAGATCCCTCATTCCAGTTATTACTTTAGTTGCCTTCCTCTGAACCCTCTCCAGCTCTGTTATGTCTGTCTTGTTCACAGGAGCCCAGAACTGTGCACAGTACTCCATGTGTGGTCTGACTAGTGATTTGTAAAGTGGTAGGACTATGTGTTGGCGGCCTTCCTCCGGTGCTTGGATATCACACTGAATTGGTAAGTAATCATCATTTTCCATCGCATTATACTGTATACTGCTGCATCGCAAATAAGAGGTGACCACCAGAGAGACCGGCACCTTTTCCTGCAGTGTGCAAGCATGGCCACCACAGCTAAATTGCAGGGTGGTCATAACCCCTAGATACGAGCGGTGTAAAATGCAATGGAAAAATGAACCTTGTCTACATGATAAATAACATTTGCTGAAGTGAGACAACCCCTTTAATCAAGAAACACTGGACCAGTTGAATACATGTATACCATATGGCATGAATCAAAAATAAAATCTAATGTTGCACTCTTGATATTGCTGTATTCCAGATCGATATGTGTATTTTCTACCCGTTTCTATTTTTGTAACAGACATATGTGTTACATACCCCAACATGGCTGACAGTCATGCGACATTATACACAGTCTCATGGTTTTTTGCACAGTTATATCACGTTCTATATTCTCAATTTCATTGGCTAATATTATATATATAGTTTTTATATGTGTACCTACTAGCACATTACAGAGGTTTTTGACGCTCCATATGGTTTTTGGAAGGCAGATTTTGCTCGACTGGTTTCTAGACACCATGTCCCATTTGACCCCCCCGTGCACTCTACAGTAGAAACTACCAAAAAGTGACTCCATTTTAGAAACTACTGGATAAAGTGACAGTTTTATTGATACTATACTAGGTTGGGTTACATATGATTTTTAAACGCTCTGTATCACACTTTTTGTGAGGCAAGGTAACCCAAAAAATGGCTGTTCTGGCACAGTTTTTACTCTCTGTTTTTTCAGTGTTCATCTAACAGGTTAGATCATGCTCTATTTTTATAGAGCAAGTTGTTACGGATCATTTATCAAACTGGTGTACATTAGAACTGACTTAGTTGCCCATAGCAAGTAATCAGATTTCTCCTTTCTTTTCCCACAGCTCCTTTGGAAAATGAAAGGTGGAATCTGATTGGTTGCTATGGGCAACTTAGCCAGTTGTACTGTAAACCTGTTTGATAAATGTTTTTGAGTCTCCATGTTCTGAAAGCCTTATTTTTATGCCGATCGTCTAGGGGCTCGTTTTTTGTGGGAAAAGTTGACGTTTTTATTGGTATCATTTTTGAAAACATATGATTTTTTTATCGTTCAATGTTACACTTTAAGTTGACCAAAAAATTAGTTGTTTTGGCACAGTTTTTATTTTTTATTTTTTTACAGCACTCACCTTAGGGGTAGATCATGTGAAATTTTTATAGAGCTGGTTCTTACGGACGCAATGGTATCTAATTTGTCTCTTTTTTTTATTTATTTCACTAACATAATAAAAGCATTTAAGAAACAATAAAATCATGTTTTTGTGTCTCCATTTTCTGAAAACCATATTTTTTTTATTTTTACAACTTTATGGGAAAAGGGACTGCTTTTTTTTTACTTGAAACTTTTTTTTTATTATGAAAAACAATTTCTTTTTTTTTTTTTACTTTTTTTTGTCCCACTGTGGAACTTTTTGGGGTCTCCTCCCTCTGTATTTCACTGTATTAGGCCCCATGCACACGACCGTTGTTTGTTTCCGCGTCCGTTCCGTTTTTTTAATGGGTCCATCAAAAAATGCGGATGGTCAACCGTTTTTGTTCCGCATCCGTGATCCGTGTTTTCATTCTGTCTAAAAAATAGTGCATGTCCTATTTTTTTCACGTTTGCGGACAAGGATAGGCATTTTTACAATGGATCTGCCATAAAAATCGGATCCGTCAAAAAAAACGGTCCGTCATCCGTTTTTTTTGACGGACGCAAAATTTCAAGGAGGAGCGGACGCGGAGGCAGGCAACGGTCGTGTGCATGTAGCCTTACACTGACAGTTGCCTAGGAGACCCAGCCAGGGGCTGGATCTCCTAGGCCTCTGTAGAAGGCAAGCCCCAATGCTTCTGCAAGGCATCGGACTGCCTTCTCACCCATCGGGTGTCCTTCACCTCAGCGGTGGGACCCGACGGAGACCCTGACCAGCCGCAAACACCTTCTATGCTTCGGTCAGCGCTGACTGCGGCATAGAATGGGTTAATGCCAGTGGATACAGCAGGGGCCCAGCAGATCTGCATTAAATACTAGTACGTCAAATTGCGGGAAATCAATTCCCGCTATTACATACTATCACGTCATATGTCGGGAAGGGGTTAATACCCTTTTGATGAGAAAAGCTCCACAAAAGATATGTTTTTACTGCTTTCTCTAGCCTATAACTAATGCAGTCAGCAGTTTATCATTGTCAAAAGTGCTGACAGACTTTCATTAAGGTTACATGCAAAAGACCGTATGTGTTTTGCGGTCCGCAAATCGCGGATCCGCAAAAAAAACGGATGACATCCGTATGCCATCCGCTTTTTTTTTGTGGATTCATTGTAACAATGCCTAAAACGGACAAGAATAGGACATGTTCTATTTTTTTTATGGGGCTACGGAACGGACATACTCATGTGGACAGCAATGGGTCCGCATCCTATCCACAAAAAAAACGTAACGGACATGGAAACAAACAACGTTTGTGTGCATGTAGCCTAATGGTGTGTGGTTTAGGTGAACGTTAAGGCCCCTTGCAGACGAGCGTGCCGGATTCAGTCCGGGTGCGTTGCGGACGGGTTGATGGAAACCCGCGCAAGTTTGCACACAATTTGTCTGTGATTGCGATGTTCAGTTTTTTCCGTGTGAGCGCAAAGCGTTTTATTGCGTGTTTCACATGGCCATTTTTACACGAAGAGTTTTCCGTGCGGGTACAATGCGTGACGTGAACGCATTGCACCCGCACTGAATCCTGACCCATTCTTTTTAATAGGGCTGTGTACAGGAGCGATGTTTTTCACGCATCACTTGTGCGTTGCGTGAAAATCGCAGCATGTTCTATAGGCTACATGCACACGAACGTATTTTGTTTCTGTGTCCGTTCCGTTTTTTTTGTTGATATGATGCTGACCCATTCATTTCAATGGGTCTGCAAAATATGCTGACAGCACACTGGGTACTATCTGCATCCGTATGTCCGTTCCGTAGCCCCGCCAAAAAAATAGAGCATGTCCTATTCTTGTCCGTTTTGCGGACAAGGGTAGGCATTGTAATATGCATCTGCAAAAAAAACGGATTCACAAAAAAAACGGATGCCATACAGAACGTCATCCTTTTTTTTGCAGATCGCAAAACACATATGGTTGTGTGCATGTAGCCATATTCTGCTTTTTTCACACAACACAGGCCCATAGAAGTGAATGGGGCTGCGTGAAAATCGCATTGCATCCGTAAGCAAGTGCGGATGCAATGTGATTTTCACGGATGGTTGTTAAGGAGATGATGTTAATAAATAGGTATGAGCCCCATGACCGCATTAAAGTCCATTAACTTTTTAATTATTATTTTCTATTATATCATGGTTATAATAGCAAATAATAGCATTCTTTCATACAGAATGCTAAGTAAAATGTCAATTGAGGGTTAAAAAAAATATCTTAAAATTGCCTCATCCACTTGATCGCGCAGCCGTTATCGTCGTCTTTCTTCTTCTTGCAGAAGACGTCAGCGCAGTTCCAGTTGAATGAAGATAGAAGAACCTTAATTACAAAGGTAAAAAAAACATTGACACTTAAATACACTAGTTAAATCCTATATGATCCAATTCAGTAGAATTGCAGGATATCTGGACACATACATGAAAATACTGCACTGTATAATTGATCACATTGACAATTTAATATATGGCCACAGATGAACCATATGTATCACACGTCCAGATGGCACACTTTCTATAAAGCTCTGTATGAACTTTATTTTTGCTTTTCATCACAGATATACCTTGGGAGTAGATCCCAATATACAGTTGAGCTCTGCTGGAAAGCTGGGACATATGCCACTGACATCAATATCTGATCATTGGGGGCCTGATGCCAGTTGTTCTGCAGTAGCTCCAGCATCATCTATTGTGTATAGTAGACCCAGCTGCTTCCTGCAACGCTGCTCCCATTTGCTCCATCCAACACTCATAATGGACAAAGCTGTAGTTCTGGCTTTGACTTTTTGAGCTACTGCAGAGGGTGTGGGCTGTTGGACCCCCACTGGTCAAATATTGATGGTCTTTCCTGAGGATAGGTCATCAGTATAAAATAACTGGGAAACATCTTTAATATTGCCAAATCTATGTCCGAATAGCCTTTAGCCTCTGGAGACCCCACAAGGGCTTTTAATCTGAAGACAACTGTAAAGTTCGCATTCAAATTACTTTATTCTAGCAAAAAATATGATAATAGTAATCCACCTATGCTATTTCCATGCAGTCTTTACAAATATTTTATTATGAGTGCATTGCATACATTAAGTTGCTAAGCGTCAGCACTGAATTTAATGGGGCATATTTATCTATGTATTTATTTGGGCCAAATGCCATATTTATAACGCCCTTGTGCCACTGTACAAATGTGTCTGAAAAAGTGGGTGAGACTTCAGTTTTTCAACCCACCCCCACCCCTTTCTATCAGGTGGCACCTGGTGCTGTTTTCCCATGAACAGAATGTGCATTTTATTGATGCATCGGGCACACACTGCCCTGGGGGAGAGACCGGTGCACCGCTTGTACAGTGTGCCAGCAATAATAAATCTTCCTTTTTGTTTTTATAGCTTTACAGATGAGGAGACGGTTTAATTTGAATGTTATCTGCGCCTCGCCCAGGGCACAATCTGTATCTTTTTTTTTTTATGTGGAATTTCGCCAAGGATTACAATTATTAGATTCATTTACCTTCACTGATTTGGGATATCTCCAATAAAACCAAAGCCCTTAAAGGGACACTTCTATCAGAAAGGGGTATTTTCTAAACTCAATATTCATAGAAAATGTTTTTTAAATGTTTTTATTTTTTTTCAATCATCAGTAGTGTACTACTATGCTGTTAAAAATGGCATACAAGGTCTTGTTCTTCTATACTATACCAATAACCAGATATCCAGAAACAGACAAGAGAGTTATCTCAGTTTTTTGATACTGCTATACAGGAAGGAGATTATCTCCAGGGTAGTCTAATAATAATAATAATAATAATAATAATAGTAGGTAGAGGGTTGGGATAACAGCTCTATGGTTCTCCTGCTAGCTTTAGATAAACCATAGCACAATTTTTTGGCCAGTCAAGGAAGGACACTTATAGTTCATTGTGTCACTGGCTGAGGTGTGTTATGGCTGCAGCCAATGTTTGCCTGAGCAGCAGTCAGCCATTTCAAGCAATGTTGAGACAGTAGCAAGAAGTGGGGGTGCATAAGGGACCCATTACTGTACAGCTTCTGTGCTGGAATATCGCTTAAAATAGTAGCACAAAAATCATTAAATATAAACATTTTAAGGTTCAAAGTTGCCCAAATAATGAAAAATAAATATTATATGTTTAGGTATAATGTACAGGTAGGAACCAGACAGATTAATTTTGGAGCAGCTTATTATTGTACATTTATTACCCAGGTCAAAAAAAGGGACATTTAAATAGCAAACAGGGGCAGAGGCACTTGAGTCAAAAGAGGGACTGTCCCTCCAAAAGAGGCACACTTGGGAGGCAGCAAAGACTGCAATCCTGCTTAAACTACAAATTTAGTATTAAGAAACAGTTAATTTACTGCAGCACTCACCTCCAGTTTTTTAAGGGGGACACGGACTACACTGGTCCAGACGTGGCCAAGTGAACAATCCAAAAATAGCAAATACAAATTTAATATTGTACCAAAATAGATCTCTTAATTAATATACAAGCTAAGCATAGCCACTAGAGATAAGCGGCGTTTGTAAAAATTCGGTTCGGCAACTTTGCCGAAGTTCTCCAAGAAATTCGATTGACAAATTGCTATAAATCAGGTATACCCAGACCACTGCGCCTAAGGGTACGGCCACATGGAACTGCCGCCTTTCATTTAATAATGAAGATCGCACTGCACTGTATAGTCGGTCTTCATTGTTATTGGCCGCGCGGCACCTTTTGCTGGTATGGGGTTTGGCTGGTTAGGTGAGTGCACAATATGCAGTTTATTGCTGTTTTTGCGTGCAATCTCCTGCAGGTTGACAGTAAACACAGAATATTAATCAGCTCTTGTATACCCACTTCTTCAACCCCAGCGCTCTTCTGCCCTACAGATGGAAGCCCTTCTTCTATCATCTGCTTTTCCTCCTTTTCTACATCATCTAATATCAATAAGAATATGTCATCAGGAACATCCAGCTCCTCCTTTCTCTGCATCTTACTGTCTTTTCTAGGAAGTAAAGCCAGCAAAATATGAAGATGGTCACCCTTAAGACCTGGCCACCCTAAGGTGTGCAGACTAGATGGTATTGGTTGGCACGCTGGCAGTGGAATAATAAAAGCTTCCATCTTATTGGTATTGAATTACATTTACTGCTGATGTAGGAATCTATATTTCTATATATATAAAGAAGGACGTATGTATGTATGTTCTGCGATCACTTAAAAACGCAACCATTGATTTAAACGAAACTTGGTATACACATCCCTTGCTACCTGGAAATAAATCTTGTGGGGATCATATGCCCCTACACAGCAGCTGCATGGAGTTTGTGTGCGCCAACTTTTTTTGCTACACACATATGCTCTGTAACTCAAAAACTCATCGATCAATTTCTACTAAACTTGGTACACATATTACTCACTATCTGGGGAAGAATACTGTGGAGGTAACATTCCGCTACACAATGAGTTTCTGTCTGTCCCGACATCTGTCTGTTCTTTTTGCGCGACCAAACGACTGGACTGATCTGCATCAAATTTGAAACACAGGTACATCAGGTGTCGGGAAGGGTTTAGACCGGGTCTCAGCTCTATAGGACATACCGTTCCTGATATATTCCCAAAAATGACCTGCATTAGCCAATACAAGTCTGCAAGTCTTTATTTTCATATCCCAACTGCCATACACATGGTCACATGTCCCTTATCAGCCAATAGAAGCTTGCAGGCCCTTAGTCTCCACATACACACAGTTTTACTCCAGTTTTCCATAACAACCCAGCCATTTTTCTTCACTGCTGTAGGTCAGCTTTAGGCTAGGGCTACACAACGACGTGTCGCGTGACAATAAGTCGCATGACACATAGGGCACAACTACACTGCTACCTGTGTCACGCGACATTGATGACGCACCAATGTCACGCGACAATTTTTATAATGATAATCTATGGTGTTGCACTGCGACATGTGACATACGGCTCTTGGATGGATTTTTTGCAACTGTCGTGTCGCAGTCGCAGCATGTCACATGTCTTTTTTTTTTTGGGAAAGATTATTAATCACATACTTACCTTCCAGAGTGCAGCCGTTCTTGAGATCTTCCTGCCGGTCATGTGGTCCCTCCAGATCGCTTTTCTGTGCTTCCGGCCGAAGTCAGTCTTCTCTTCCTTTCTCCAGCACGAGTGACAACACCGCCTCCTGCTGGAGAAAGAGCCGGCCGGCCGGCAGTCTTTACAGAGCACTAGGCTGAATGCTGGTGCGCATGTGCCGGCCGTCAGCCTCTGTATCGTACAGGCTTCTATGTGAAGCCTGTACTGACTCCTACACAGCGCGATGTAAGCGCTGTGCAGGAGTGACAGCATAGCGATCAGTCACAGAGGCTGATCGCTATGCTGTGCATGTCACAGGGGGCACTGGATGGCACAACGGGGTACTTTATGGCAAACAGGGGTCACAGGATGGCACGAGGGAGTACTAGGTGGCGAACAGGGAGCACTGGATGGCCCGAGGGGGTAATGGATGGGACAATGGGGGCAGTGGATGGCACAAGGGGGCAATGGATGGTAAACAGGGGCACTGGATGGCAAACAAGGGGGAAATTCATGGCAAACAGGGACACTGGATGGCAAACAAGGGGGCAATTCATGGCACAAGGAGGCACTGGATGGGGGGGCAATTGTTGGCAAACAGGGGCACTGGATGTAAAAAAAGGGGGCACTGCATGGCATAGTGGGGGCACTGGATGGTACAAAGAGGCACTGGCTGACAAATAGGGGGCATTGGATGGCACAAGGGGCAGTGGATGTCACGGTTATGGACACACTGTGGATGTCACTGTTATGGACGCACGGTGGATGTCAATGTTATGGGGGCACTGTGGAGGTTACTGTTATAGGGGCACTGTGGAGGTCACTGTTATGGACGCACGGTGGATGTCAATGTTATGGGGGCACTGTGGAGGTTACTGTTATAGGGGCACTGTGGAGGTCACTGTTATGGGGGCACTGTGGAGGTCACTGTTATGGGGGTGCTGTGGATGACACTGTTATGTGGGATCTGTGGATGTCACTGTTATGGAGGGCACTGTGGATGTCGCTGTGTTGGGGGTGCTCTAGATGCCACTGTTATGGGGGCACTGTGGATGATGGCAGCTCAGTATCAGTGATAGGGATCATGCAAACTACTGTGATCGGCCCAGGAATCCATGGCTCAGTCTATGTGTCAGCCACAATTTCCAGGCCAACCTCGGCTCCCCTGACCAAATAGGAGACTGGCTGTATCATACATTACTGTCATATCATCAGTTCGGTCAGGAGAGTGCAGTCGGACTGGGAGATGCTGCGACACACGGACTGTGTTTCCCAGGCTGATCATGGTCTTATCTCACATGTATCACACATGATGGCCCAAGATAAACCCTTCAGCAGTCAGGACCAAAAAAGATAGGGTTAGGCCTCATGCACAGGACCGTATCTGTTCTGCTTTCTTCAAGTAGCAGATCTGCTAAATAAGGATACTGCCTGTGTAAGATGTGCATTTTTTTCCAGAGCTATTGAGCTCTATGGGCTTTATGATCTACATTGTGAAGACCAGAATAAGACCTGGTCTATCGTTTGCTGTACTGATATACGGATGTGGAAAGCACACGGATGAAGTCCATGTGTTTTCCACATCCATATGTCAGTTCTGCAAAAAAAAAAAAAAAAAAAGAACATGTCCTATTCTGGTCCTCATAATGCAGACCTGAAATCCATAGAAATCAATGGTACTGCAAAAAAAAAAAATGCGGGTCGCACATGGACAGTATACTTCTTTATCAGATCTGTGTCTCGCAGACCGCAAAATGGATATGGTCGTGTGCATAAGGGTTTAGATACACAGCTCAGCAGGTTGTATGATACAAAATGGAATTAGATACACATCTCAGCTGGCTGTATCATAGAAGATGGGATTAGATACACACTTCAGCTGGCAGTATCGCACATAACAGGCTCTGTATCAGGCACACATACATGTTAGGATTAGATACAGATGTGTTTGGACGTGCTTGCCGATTCCAGCTGTTTATCAGACTCTGGAGATGGTGAGGGAAGAGCCCGTGGACGGTCAGTAATGAGTTTAGATACACAGCTCAGCAGGCTGTATCACACAGGATAGGATTAGATACAGATGTGTTTGGGTGTGCTTGCTGCTTCCAGGTGTTTATTACACTATGGAGATGGTGAGGGAAGAGCCTATGGACGGTCAGTAATGAGATTTACACACTGAGTGAGAAGTAGATTCATGTCTGTGTGCAGAAAGAGGAACACAGGAGTTATAGAGGGAGTAGCTGCTGCAGACAGAGCAGTGTAGGGGGCGTGGTCAGCCTGTGACTCATCTCTGTGCAGTGCAGCCAGGCTTGTGTATCAATAAAGTTATGTATTCAACAAAACAAGAAGGGGGGAAGGAAAGCTCGGACATGAAAAACAGGTATTGGAGGTGTATGTATGCAGGGTTAGGGGTGTTATGAGCACATAAAAATAATTTTGATTTTGGGACCGGACAACCTCTTTAACCACGCCAGGACCGGATGCGTTCGGCGGCCGGGCGGGTCATTCTGGGTGGACGCATCCAGGCGTCATCTCGCGAGAGGCGAGATTTCCTGTGAACGCGTCGGGAGGAAGGTAAACTACAGCCTACCAGCGCTGATCATGCGCTGGCAAGCTGTAGTAGTTAAAAAAAATCGCATATCAGACGCTGTTTTGTTAACAGCGTCTGATATGCCTGCTGCCTGCTCCTCTGGTGGTCCCTTTTGCTTGGGACCATCAGAGAAAAGATATGTAAGTGCACCAACCACCACACAGACCCCCCCCCCCAGTCACTGATTAACCCCAGATCACCCCATGTCACCCCCCTGATCACCCCCTGTCACTCCCCCCCCGTCACTAATCACCCCCCTGTAAGGCTCATTCAGACGTCCGTATGTGTTTTGCGGACACCAGCAATGTGCTTTCTGCATTTTGCGGATCCGCACATTGCCAGAACTATATAGAAAATGCCTTTTCTTGCAATTGCGGACAAAAATAGGACATGCTCCGCAAATGCTGATGCCGCGAGCACATAGTGTGCTCTCCGCATCACCGCTGGCCCCATTCACACTGAATGAGTCCGCATCTATTCCGCAGAATTGCGGAATAGATGCGGACATTTTTGCGGACATGTGAATGGGGCCTTACTCTTTTTTTTTTTTTTCACATTTTTTGGCAGAGATTTTTTCATCCAGATTGATTGATGCGAATGAAGAAATCTGTGCTGTTCATTTATTTTTTTTCAGCCCAGAGGCTGAACGGAAAAAAAAAAATCTCATTACCCGTATGCTCAATATAAGGAGAATAGCAGAAACTCCTCACGCTGGCCATACATGTAATGATTGCGGAGACCCTCAAATGCCAGGGCAGTACAAACACCTCACATGTGACCCCATTTTAGGAAGTAGACACCCCAAGGTATTCCGTGAGGGGTACGGTGAGTTCATGTAAAATTTTATTTTTTGTCACAAGTTAGTGGAATATGAGACTTTGTAATAAAAAAAAAATTTCCGCTAACTTGTGCCAAAAAAAAAAAACTTCTATGAACTTGCCATGCCCCTCACGGAATACCTTGGGGTGTCTTCTTTCCAAAATGGGGTCACATGTGGGGTATTTATACTGCCCTGGCATTTTAGGGGCCCCTAAAGCGTGAGAAGAAGTCTGGAATCCAAATGCGTAAAAATGCCCTCCTAAAAGGTACTCATTGCTGCAAAAAAGTGTCACTCATGTGGTATCGCCGTACTCAGGAGAAGTAGGGCAATGTGTTTTGGGGTGTATTTTTACATATACCCATGCTGGGTGAGAGAAATATCACTGTAAGGCCTCATGCACACGACCGTTTTTTATGCTGTCCGCAAAAAGGGGTTCCGTTGTTCAGTGATCCGTATCCATTTTTGCCTTCCGTTGTGTTTCCGTGTGTCTTCCGTTTTTTTTAGCGGACATGACCCAAAAGATTTTACCAAAAGACAGGCTGACAATTTTTCCCAAGTGCCTGCCAAGGGATCCGCAAAAAAAACGGACACGGGACGCGGATGACACACGGATGGCCATAAGGATTTTTTCACGGACCCATTGACTTGAATGGGTCCGTGAACCGTTTTTCACGGACAAGAATAGGACAGGTTATATTTTTTTGACGGACTGGAATCACGGACCACGGACGCGGAGGACAAACGGTGCATTTGCCGAGGTTTCCACGGACCCATTGAAAACCAATGGGTCCGCAGAAAATCACGAAAAACAGAGCAACGGACACGGAATCAAACAACGGTCGTGTGCATGAGGCCTAAATGACAACTTTTGAAAAAATTTTATACAAAGTTGACAATTTACAGAGATATTTCTGTTATAACTTTACATTCCCCATATGTCTACTTTATGTTGGCATCATTTTGTAAATGTCTTTTTTTTTTTTTAGGACGTTAGAAGGCTTAGAAGTTTAGAAGCAAATTTTTAAATTATTTAGAAAATTTCCAAAACCCACTTTTTTAAGGACCAGTTCATTCATGGAGTCACTTTGTGGGGCTTACATAGTTGAAACCACCCATAAATGACCCAATTTTAGAAACGACCCCCATTTTACAAACTTTATTAAGCCTTTAGGTGTTCCACAAGAATTAAAGCAAAATGTAGGGGAACTTTTAACATTTCATTTTTTGTGCAGATTTTCCATTTAAATCCAATTTTCCTGTAACACAGTAAGGGTTAACAGCCCAAAAATATCTATATTTATTACCCTGATTCTGAAGTATACAGAAACACCCCATATGTGGTCGTAACTTGCTGTATGGGCACACGGCAGGGTGCAGAGGGAAAGGAGTGCCATATTGTTAATGAAGGGCAGATTTTGCTGGAATGGTTTTCAGGTGCCATGTCACATTTGAAGAGACCCTGAGGTACCCCTAGAAAGTAAAACCCCAAAAAGTGACCCCATTTTGGAAACTACCCCCTCAAGGAATAAATCTAGTGGTGAAGTGAATGCTTTGACCTAATAAGCGTTTTATAGAATTTAGAAACACATGGCTGTGAAAATAAAAAATTTACTTTTATTTCGAATATTTTTCATTTTCACAGGGGGTAACGGGAGAAAATGTATGTATTTTGTTTTATGTTTTATTACTTTTTCAGCATAAAACCACTTTTGTGTTAAAGTAAAATAAATGATATTTTGCATCGCTATACACTAACGTCCATAACAATTTTATTTTTTCACCAATATAGCTGTGTGGGAGCTTTTTTTTGCGGGACGGGCTGTAGTTTTTATTGGTATAATTTTGGGGTACATAAGACTTTTTGGTCATTTATTTTTTTGTGGAGGCGAGGTGACAAAAACAGAAATTCCGTCATTGTTTTTAACATTATTTTTTTACGGCGTTCACCGTGCGGGATTAGTAACGATACTTTTATAGATCAGTTTGTTACGGATGCAACTGTACCAATTATGTTTATTTTTTTATTTTTTTAATTACTTATACTGTAAATGACAGATGTGAGAAAAGACTTTTTATTCTATTTTTATTTTTTAAATTTTTATTTACTCATTTTTTTAACCTTTTTTACACTTTTTTTTACTTTTTAATTTTTTACCCTTTTTTTTTTATCAAGACCCATTTGGATCTTGAAGATCCAGTGGGCCTGATGGCTATACAGTGCATTGCAATAGTCATCTATTGCAATGCACTGTATAGTCAGTTTTACACTTACTCTAAGGCCCCTTTCACACGGGCGAGTTTTCCGCACGGGTGCAATGCGTGAGGAGGACGCATTGCACCCGCACTGAATCCGGACCCATTCATTTCTATGGGGCTGTGCACATGAGCGGTGATTTTCACGCATCATTTCTGCGTTGCGTGAAAATCGCAGCATGCTCTATATTGTGCGTTTTTCACGCAACGCAGGCCCTATAGAAGTTAATGGGGCTGCGGGAAAATCGCAAGCATCCGCAAGCAAGTGCGGATGCAGTGCGATTTTCCCGCATGGTTGCTTAGCAACGGGACCAGATCTTTATTATTTTCCCTTATAACATGGTTATAGGGGAAATAATAGCATTCTTAATAAAGAATGCATAGTAAAATGAAGTGGAAGGGGTTAAAAATAATAAAAGTTAACTTACCGTAGCCACTTGATCGCGTAGTTGCGATCTATCCTCTCTTTCCCTGCATCAGCTAAGAACTAAAGGACCTGTGATGACGTCACATCACATGGTCCAATCACATGGTCCATCTTACCATGAAGAAACATGACAGGTGCTCAGAAAGTCAGAGCTGCTTCAAAATGCCGAAATTCACATTTTTGCACCATAGTTTGTAAACGCTATAACTTTTACCCAAACCAATAAATATACACTTATTGGATTTTTTTTTATCAAAGACATGTAGAACAATAAATTTAGAGAAAAATGAATATAGAAATGTAGTTTTTTTTTAAACATTTTACAACAGAAAGTGAAAAATGTCATTTATGTGATTAATATCAAAAAAAGTCAAAATGTCAACAGCAATTAAATACCACCAAATGAAAGCTCTATTAGTGAGAAGAAAAGGAGGTAAAATTAATTTGGGTGGTAAGTTGTATGACGGAGCAATAAACCGTGAAAGTAGTGTAGTGCAGAATTGTAAAAAGTGGTCTGGTCATTAAGGGTGTTTAAGCTAGGGGGGCTGAAGTGGTTAAAGAGGCGTTCACTGTGGATGTTACTGTTAAGGGGGCAGGCTGCTGTGGAAGTCACTGTTAAAGGGACGGACACTGTGGAGGTCACTGTTAAAGGGGCAACTGCTGTGGAGGTCACTGTTAAGGCTACAGGGTATTGTGAGGTCACTGTTAAGGAAGCGGAGTACTGTGGAGGTCACTGTTAAACGGGCGGGCTACTGTGAAGGTCAAAATGAAGGGGATAGGCTACTGTGGAGGTCCCATTTTAAACTGGCTGGGCACTGTGTGTGTGTGTGGGGGGGACAGTGTTAGGGATGGGGGACTGTGGAGTTCACTGTTAAAGGGGCGGGGTGCAGTAGAGGTCACTGTTATGGGGATACTGTCAATATCTTTTAACGACACACACAAACATTAAATTAAATTGAGGAAATATACCTGTGCGAAGCCGGGTCCTTCTGCTACTAAGTAAATAAAACTGACGTTGAATAAGTCTCCCTGGACTGTCCCTCTCCATAATTTTCAGCAACACTGTCCCTAGTGCATAAGTGCTTGCCACGTCTCTCCCTATGCTCAGCTCACAGGACAATGGCGGATACCACGTGGGGACTAGGGATGTGACATCACAGGGGATGGCTATCTGCATATTGGCTGGCTGCATGATCTTGCTTTCCTGGACTTGTCTCCTCTACATTTACTTTCACTTTCTAACATGTGCAGCCACCATTTTAGGAAATCTGATTTATTAACATGAAGCGTGAGGAAATTCGGATTAGTTTAGAATCTAAGTTTTCCTGCAGACCGAATTCCGCTTCAGGTTCTTAGCTTCGCTCAACACTAACAGCCACCATAAAATATGCATGACAAAAAGAGATATTACAGACAGTAGGTGAAGAGCATGACAGACAGGAGTCAATATGCTCAAAATAATACATAAGTATACAAAGAACAGTTTAAAGCATAAAAACAATTAAAGCATAATTAGAGAGTTTTCAAAATAGGGATATATGCAAAAAGTTCCTTGCAGACTTGAAATCCGTGTTGTGGAAAAAAATGGATGTTAATTCTTGCCCAAGTTTCTGTGCACACATTATACCATGGCTTGCGGCCCCATTCAGCGGGGCTAAATCCTCCAAGTACAGCTGAATATCCACAGCAGAAATCCGAGGGTCAGCTTCAGATTTCTGCCTCAAATATAGCAGTGGACTTATCCTGATTGAACGTTCCCAAAACCTGGAAACAGATGTAAACTTGGAGCATCAAACTCCATTAAGATATTGCTTTGTTTTAGGAGAAGTAGTTCTTCCATGCACAGGCTCAGCAGGGCATAAACTGCTCTTTAGCTGCAGGACTGACAATGAGTTCAGTGGATAAAAAAAAATCCAGCACGGGGGGACGTGGCCAGCCATGAGTGAGTGAGGATGTGCTCTGCTTGAGCTCCTCTACAACCCCATCATAATTTCTCACCAACCGGCAACTTCTGATGGGTAAGACCTTGAAAAAGAGTAGAGCCCGACCATCGGCTCCCCTGGCTTCCACTCAAGGCGACCTTCCCCGCTTCTTCGCCGGCAGTCAGCCTTGCCATGCGCTCCCAAAATTGCGCCAGCACCCGGACTATGCAGCCAACAGACGCGCTCTCTGAAGTGCACGGGAGCCCGACACCACAACCCAGCAGGTGACGCTCCGCTTCGGTGCCATCTCTGTCTGCCTTCATTGAGCAGCAGGAACAGCCTCATAGCCAGGAACAAGTGCCTCTGGCTGCATATGAACCGTGCTCTCCACAAGCGCGCAACGGCTCTGATACCCTGCTTTTGCCTCAGGTCAGTACAGGAGGCTCTCCCCTCTCCCCACAAGCATAAGTGGCTCCCAACCTTGAAACTCCAGGAGGCTCTGTATTGAGGCCAGCAGCTGGCCCAGTGCTCATACGCCCAAGCCACCCACAGTGTTGGAAGCCCCAGACACTTTTCAAGAGCCCTTTTGTGACCGGGCACTGCCATATGCTGGCCCCCATCTCCAGGGCCAGCCCTTAGATCAGCAGCAGAGGTCCCCTGGCAGACCATCACTTCATGTCCCATCTCCTGCTGCGCAAGAACCCTTCCGTCCCCTTCCAACTCCCCAGGTCCTTCTTTGGCAGCATTTGGCAACTATGGCGGATTTATGTACCCTTATCTGCTCTCTACCATCTAAGGCAGATTTGTCTAGCTTCGCTACCGACATCCTACCAGAATGTAAATGGGAATTTGCTCAAGTCCGCTCAGAAATAGCTACTCTTGATGCCAGAGTTAATTGTGTACTCATGCAACTCTGTCAGCAAATGTTAAAGCACTACAAGACAAAGTCCAAACCCATACAACAACACCTGGGCGATATAGAACACCGCAGTCACTACCATACTATGTGGATTAGAGGCCTTCCAGAGTCAACAGTGACTGCAGACTTGCTGCCCACAATTGTGAGAATATTCAATTGAATTCTGGGATGCCCGCCAAACTCTCACATAGAGATTGATATGGCCCACAGAGCCCTTATAACTCCTAACCCTGATGGCGCTAAACCAAGAGATGTTATCTGCAGAATCCACTTTTACGTCAAAGAGCAGATCTAATGAAGGAGTCGCCATCACGCTGCTACAAGATCTTTCACGCCACACTCTGTCACAGCGATAGGCTCTACATCCACTCCTAGACCTCCTCAAAGATCAAGGCATTCTCTATCGATGGGGCTACCCATTTGCCCTATTTGCAGGTCCCAAAGGACATGTTGCTGCTCTCCGTAATCCTTCGAACCTAGCGCATTTTCTCCAACAACTAGACCTCCAACAACTAGACTAGCGACGATCTACTGGTCCTCGACGTGGATCTCCATCTAATCCCATTACCTGAGGGACTACCTGCTGTTCCTGATCGGGACCGTTAACCAGTAGCCATAATGGCTTCTCTCTTCTGCTTGCCTTGCACTTATATGTTCTTCTTGCTCTCTCTCAGTGGTTGGTGGTTTTGATTTACCAGTTCAGTTTGATAGTGATTGTTAGCCAGAATCCTACTCCGCACTGATGAGGGGCAACACCCTGAAACAGCTGTCTGTGGATGGATAACTGGGTTAGGTTTTCCCCGTCACATCCTTAAAGCTTGTAAAAAAGCGGGATCTTGACATAGGGGCCACTTAATATGGTGGATTTGGTGATTTCTGTAATGGAGACACCCCTTTGCTCGGTTTTCCTTCCTTTGAGGGATATCTGGCTTTCATTGTGTTGTAGACCCATAACTGGGGCTCCACATTTATTTTGCATATTCCTGTTTCCCAGGGAGCTTTGCACTTCAGATTGCTCTGTTGAGACTCTTAGGTGAGGTTCCGCAGTGTTTTTTGTAGCTGGTTTCCCTGAGATCAGCTATTGTTGTGTTTGAGTAGTCTCCGAGGCATTGCTCCCGTTAGTCAGAATCCTACTCCGCACTGATGAGGGGCAACACCCCGAAACAGCTGTCTGTGGATGGATAACTGGCTTAGGTTTTCCCTGTCACATCCTTAAAGCTTGTAAAAAAGCGGGATCTTGACATAGGGGCCACTTAATATGGTGGATTTGGTGATCTCTGTAATGGAGACACCCCTTTGCTCGGTTTTCCTTCCTTTGAGGGATATCTGGCTTTCATTGTGTTGTAGACCCATAACTGGGGCTCCACATTTATTTTGCATATTCCTGTTTCCCAGGGAGCTTTGCACTTCGGATTGCTCTGTTGAGACTCTTAGGTGAGGCTCCGCAGTGTTTTTTGTAGCTGGTCTCCCCGAGATCAGCTATTGTTGTGTTTGAGTAGTCTCCGAGGCATTGCTCCCGTTAGCCAGAATCCTACTCCGCACTGATGAGGGGCAACACCCCGAAACAGCTTTCTGTGGATGGATAACTGGCTTAGGTTTTCCCCGTCACATCCTTAAAGCTTGTAAAAAAGCAGGATCTTGACATAGGGGCCACTTAATATGGTGGATTGGGTGATCTCTGTAATGGAGACACCCCTTTGCTCGGTTTTCCTTCCTTTGAGGGATATCTGGCTTTCATTGTGTTGTAGACCCATAACTGGGGCTCCACATTTATTTTGATAGTGATTGTAGCAGACTTGCTCTTCTCTGGCTGTTACTTTCCTCCAATAGTTAGACATACTCCCCCGGGACGGTTTGCTCCCTGGTGACTGCCTACTTAGACCTCTAGGTCATATTAGTTATCTATTCTGCTTTTTTTTTTTTCCCTCTCCTTTGTCACGTTTCCTTCTTTTTTACCTTTCTTATTTTCTTTTATTTCTTACTCAAGATTGTGTCTTTCAAAGGGCCTCAACACTCCTGAAAAGAGAGCCCAAGTACTTCACCATTTTCATCACCAGATGGTACACATTGTCTGTTTTCCAGAGAAACACTTCAAAGAGGGTGGTGCTCCTAGCATAAGGCATCGGCACTACACAGCCTGGCACTTTGGAAACAAACCGGTGAACAAGACAAAGGGAGTCGCCATAGCGATCCATAAATCTTTGCCTCACCAAGTGCTGTACTGTTGATCCTGGGGCCAGGTACCTGATTCTTTCAATAATGATTTATTGAACGTGAATTCACCTTTCTTAATGCTTATGCCCATAATCAAGATCAGGCCTCCTTTATTCTAGACTTCCTTTTCTCTCCAAATGCGAGTGGGCTTGACGTTTAAATGAATCTCTCCTTGTTGACCCGGTGTGCGCTGCTGATCTGACCAGCACTGTAACAAACTTTCTGTCTGACCATAGTACAGATACTACCCCACTCCCAATGCAATGGGAAGCATTGAAATGTGTCCTGCGCGGACTCCTTATTAAGTCTCAAGAAGGAGAAAGCACACTCCCTCAAGTTTGCACTGCAGAAGGTTGCCTCTTTAGAACTTGCCCACATCAACTCTACATGACCTCTAAAATGCACATATGGACGCTAAATGCCTTTTGGAAGCTTCTTATAAATGTATGATACAAATATTCCGTAGCAAATTTTATGTATATGGAAACAAGAGTGGGCGTTTGCTGGCAAGAGCTCTTAGGATAAAATTAGCTGTCTCCCACGTCCCTGCTATAAAAAAATCCCGTGGATCGCATGGTACACACCGCTACAGATATAGCATCTTCATTCCATTCTTTTTACTCTGAGCTCTACAATCAACCACGAGCTTCCCCAACGCAATCAGATCTTGCACCTGAATCCCTCGCTCAGGTTCCTAAACTATCTACACTGGAATACCTACAAATGCCATTTACAGAAGCCGAACTTCAAACGGTTCTTAAAACCCTTCCGGGGGGCAAGAGCCCTGGCCCTGTTGGGTTCACTGCTACATTCCACAAGTCCTTCTCGACTTCTGTCACCCCTTTCTTGCTCCGGGTCTTTGATGCGGTATCCCCTGGGCTTCACTTCCCGGCGCAGACCACTGAGGCTCATATCACAGTCAATCGCAAACCTGGCAAGGACCCACATTTGTGTGCTAGCTATCGCCCTATCTCCCTCTTGAATGTTGATCTCAAAATATTTGCCAAACTGCTGGCTAACAGACTAAACGCCTTTCTACCTTTGATTATACATACTACTCAGGTGGGGTTTGTGCTGGGGCGGGAGGCACGGGATAACACCCTTAAAACATTAGATATCATCCACCATGCTAAGTCCAACAATATTCCCCTTATGATCTTATCCCTAGATGCTCAGAAAGCCTTTGACTGTATCTCCTGGCACTCTATCCACACCGTCCTTTCACAGCTGGGTATAGGTCCAGGATATCTGTTAAAGATTCTAAGTTTATACCAACAACCTTCCGCACGAGTCAAAATAAATAGCTCTCTCTCCCCCTTTTTCCATTTACAATGGGACATGACAGGGTTGCCCGCTGTCCTCTCTACTATATGTTCTGCTTATGGAGCATCTTATGTCCTCCGTACGTGCCAACCCAGACATCTCGGGAGTAGAGATCGCAGACCATGAATACAAGTGTAACGCTTTCGCAGATGATCTCCTGCTCTATATAACTAATCCCCGCGTTTGTCTACCGTCTTTGCTCCATGAGATCTCCCGATTTGGTGAATGGACCAATTTCAAAATCAGTATGACTAAGTCTGAGGCCTTAAATGTTTACCTATCCGGTACATTGGTATCTTCTCTTAAAACATCTTTTCCCTTTACCTGGGGCTTTTTAAATTGAACTTTACCCCTCTTCTCCAGCAATTCCAGAGGGACTTAAAGGCCTGGTGCCGACGGGATTTTTTCCTGGTTCGGCAGGATTAGCATTTTGAAGATGACTTTGCTCCCAAAACTCCTCTATCTCCTGCAGACCATTCCCCTCTGTATCCCGTCCACATTTTGGTCCCAAATACGCTGATGTTTCACACAATTTGTGGGGAGGGGGGGGGGGATTGGTCTGCCAGACTGTAGACTCTATTATCACTCTACTGCCTATGCTCGGCTCTTAGACATGATGCGCATTGATACCTCCAAGTCCTGGGTACATATTGCATGAGAATCCTCTTCATGCTCCTTAACAGTCCTTCCATGGTTAGTGGGCACCCCACGATCCCCCTCTTCACGGTCCACCACACGTTCACAATATTAGCGTCCATAAGTCACCATACCTCTCTAATTGATCCCAAAGTTCCCCTGGTCCCAATCACTGATCATCCATGCTTCTGTCCGGGGCACTCTTCACACCCTTTCCTTCAGGGCACAAAAATTCGTCCACTCAGATTTTACCATGTCCTTTCTGGACCCTCCCTGAAGTCTCCACCTCAACTGCTCAGGACCCCTTCCCCATTACCATGTAATTCCTTTGAATACATACAGCTCCAGCATTTTCACTCCTATATGAGTATGACCGACACACTGACCCAAAACCTTACAACATTCGAACAGATGTGCATAACCCCCTCAGTGGTTTTTAGAAACATATCAACTGTTTACAAATTACTCATACATCACCGCTCCTTGCACTCCCTCCCCTTCTGTTGGGCCTGGGAACAGGACTTAGATATACACCTCACCCCATCCCAATGGAATAGGAATTTTCTCCTGACCCATAAAGCATTGATGTCAACTAAGGCCCAAGAAACAAGCTATAAAATCTTAACCAGGTGGTACAGAGTGCCAGCGTTGCTTCACAAGAGGTTTCCGACAGTGTCTGATCGCTGCTGGAGATGTCATACAGAGGAGGTTACGATGATCCATATTTGGTGGCAGTGCACTGTCCTGCGCCCTTTTTGGAACTTTGTGCACAAGGTAATCAAAGAAGTTACGGGCATACCTGTAACAGAACACCCCTGAAGCCCTTCTACTTTTTGTTCTTGACCTGAATATCCCTGCCTATAAGAATTCACTTTTGAAATATATGATCCAGTCAGCTAAGGTAGTCATACCACGACACTGGAAATCCACCTCCCCCCCCCCCCCTCTCACCGGAGGAATGGTTTGAAGAGATCGCCCTATATCAGAGAATGTCGGACCTTATTAGTGTGACACCCTCAGATTCCTCACGATTTTTGAAGACATGGGGGTTATGGGATACGTTTCGCTCCACAGAGTCATTCCAAAACGTACAAATGTAAATACTACGTAGCCAGTCTTTAGCCCCTTCTTACCATTCCCCCTCCGAGACCCCCCCAATGTCTTTTACTTTTTTTTAATTGTCTTTTGTCAATGGTTATTTCTTGTATTTCGTTGTAGTTTGCATCCACGTTATCACACGGTTTGTTATGTTTGAGCGCTAGATGTTCTACGTGCTCTCTTTTCATGTATGACTATTATACGGCTGTACCAAATGTTACTGAAAAGATAATCTTATACTAAAAACCTTAATAAAAACTTGAATGAGAAAAAGTCCAGCACAACTGCATTGTAAACCAAAATTTCCCATAGAGGATATACTGTAGAAACATCTCCATGGCCACAGAAATGCAGCATGAACACAATTAAACTTCCATGTATTAGCATGCTTATTGTGGCATGATGTGAGATGAAGGTTTATGTTTCACTCTTTCAAGGTCCGGGCAACCAATATTCTTGGGCAGAGATAATGAATGAGCATTCATATGAATGTTCCGTCCTGATAATTCCCCACTCATGTGAGCTGCATTTAAATGCAATGATCATCAGATCTGTATGGGAAAGACTGGTCATTACTATGATTGTTTGTCTCCATTGAGTTTCATTGTTTGTCAGCAGCACATCTCAGTTTACATGGACCAATGTGCTACTGACAAACAATTATTTTTTGGGCCACATAAACAAGCGACTCACAAACAAATGAGCATTTTGCATGTTCTTTGGGTGATCATAGGCATGTACAAATATTTGTTCCGAATAACTCATAATTGTCCCATCTAATATGGGAAATATTCGGGTTTGAAGGTAAACTGGACTAAATCTGTGATATATCTAGTGGATAAGGTGGCTCGCTATTCCATCTCGGCCCAGTCGAAACTATTAATAGTGGATAAATTCAAGTATCTAGGGATAGTTATACATAAAGAACTCTACCAACTTAACATTCTCAATGTGACACCCACCATGGAATATATCACCCAGAAGCTGAAGGTGTCGGTGACGCTCCCCCTATCACTAATAGGAGGTATGAACGTCTTTAAAATGATAATACTGCCCAAACTACTGTATCTTTATAGGGAAACCCTGATACTGTTACAGAAATCCCACTTTATGGCTATTGATAAACTACTGACTCCATTTCTGTGGTCCAACACCAGACCAAGGATAGCTCGGGACAGACTGAAAGTGCCATACGTTCGTGGGGGTTTAACCTTGCCTGATATGTATAGGTCCTACCAAGCTGTTCAACTGACGTATGCTAGCTGGTGGATCTGGGCTGACGCCAACAACCCTGCAACTGTGTTGGAGGCGGCACTTTTGGAGTCATATGAGGCTCTGACGAACTTTCTGTATCGAGCAGGTAATTACCCAGTTAGGTGTCTTACCTTTAATATGACAGCAGTCATAAATGTGTGGAAGGGAAAAACTCGAGTGTACGGAGATAAAATGACAGAAGCAGGGTGGTCTCCAGTGGTACCTCTATGGTGGAACTCAAAACTACCTGAACTCTACGAGAAATTTAAATATGTCACCCAATTGTATTCGGATAGTAACTTTAAAACCTTTATGGATCTAAAGGGGGAATTCTAGCTGCCCCAATCAAGCCTATTCAGATCTTTTAAGCTAAGACACGCGTGTACAGAGAAATCTGGGAGGGACTCGGTTAAGCTAGAGTACGGGGCAATTGAAAAAATAGCACGTCAAAAATATATGGGTAAGGCCTCTTGCACACGACAGTATTTTGCGGACCGTATACTGGCAGTTTTTTCAGTTCAGTATACTGACAGTATACTGAACCATTCACTTCAATGGGTCTGCAAAAAATACTGAAGTGTCTTCATATGCCTTCCGTTTCTGTTTTTCCGTTCCGTTTAAATATATAACATGTCCTATTCTTGTCCGCAAATCACGTTCAGTGGCTCCATTCAAGTCAATGGGTCCACAAAAAACGGAAAGAACAATGGAACCGAAACGGAAACACAACGGAAGCAAAAAACAGCAAAACGGATCTGTTGTAAACGGACCGCAAAACACCTAAAAAGCCATACGGTCGTGTGCAAGAGGCCTTAGTCGGTGTCTTCTTTTATTTGGGTCTTTTGTCACGGTCCTCCTTGCCGCTCTCCGGATCCTTGGCCAGATGGAGGGTGGATATTCCGGAACTAGAAGATAGGCATGTGAAAGACATGGTGTACAACTGGAGAAATACAGTTATTAGTGCTAGAGACCAGTTGACCCAGATCAAATGGTTACATCGTATTTATTTAACTCCAGTTAGATTGCAACGTATGCATAAACTGGCTAGTGCTTAGTGCACTAGATGTGATGGAGACTGGGGAACTCTGATCCATATGATCTGGACTTGCCCAATTGTTGCTGCTTACTGGTTGGAGATACATGAGTTTCTGAACCGGAAACTGGGATTACCGGAGGTTTGCTCCCCAGAAAACAGTTTGCTGGGATTGGTCAATGACTTGATTCAGACCAAGTACTCTAGGATGCTAGAGGCTTGTAATGTTCTATGCTAGGAAATCCATTTTACTAAACTGGAAACCTCCTAAGATCCCTTCTGTCCAACACTGGACGCAGATTATAGATGCGGCCCTGCCAATGAATAAGCTAACCTTTTTGGCTAGGGGGAGACTGGAGAGGTTTGAGAAGATCTGGGGGCTTTGGTTAGTGGCGAGGACATCATTGTTTAGAGGTGGTAGGGAACCCGTGGCGTCGTGGTGGATGTGGGTGTGTGAGTGTCTGTTAGTCGAACCAATGGAGTCAATACACTGGGTCGCAGCGCAGGCATGAATATGTGCACGTGCTATTGATGTATATCATGAGGAATATTTTACTAAGCGTTGAACAGAATTCACTGTTGCCACGTATGAGTCACTCGCTGCAGCAGAGCATGGGACCATGCCCATGCTGCGGCGGGTGTAAACACAGGACTGGAGTGGCAGGAGCAAGTAAGTATGAATCGTCGGTTTATGGAGGCAGACTGGGGGTACTTGCAAAAAAAAAAATCATTATTCTTAGAGAACCCCATTAAGATGTCCAGTTCTCCTTTAAGACTGTGTTGTAACCTGGAATTTCTTAACAATGCAATGCTACTTCACCTAGAGCTCAGAATTAGATTAAGGAAGTTATTCACAGTATCAAATTATATATTTACAGCATTTGGCACCAAAAAGACAACATCAGGTGGTTTTACCAACCTAGGAAACTCACAAGACACCGATAGTTATAATTAGGGATGAGCAAATCGACTTCGGATTAAACATCTGAAGTCGATTTGCATAAAACTTTGTTCTAATACTGTACGGAGCAGGAGCTCTGTATAGTATTAGAATGTATTGGCTCCGATGAGCCGAAGTCTTTGCTTCACGAAGTCTCATGAGACCACTTGGAACCGAACCCGAAATGCAGGACTTTCGTCTCCTGTCAAAAATCATGTTCTGAGCAGACACCTAACGGACCCCATTATAGTCTATGGGGTCTTTAGGCTCCATTGCGCTCAGTTAGGTCTCAGCTTTCTGCAGAATCCGTCCTTTCCGTTTTCCTGCTTCTCAATGGAGCAGGAGAACGGAATGGAGCCTTATTGGAATAAGCACTTGTAATTACGCAGGTAATTACTTGTAATTAAACATGTAATCTTGTGGAGGAAGCAGTGCTCGTACGAGTGCCGCCTCCACTTTAAACAGTCTGATGGTACCCCCACCAATCAGATATTGATGGCCTGTCCTCAGGATAGATCATCAATATGTAGTGGCTGCGCACCCCATTAAACTGTATGCTTATTTGCAAATGCTCTAAAGGCTCATCTGAGATGTTTGGGGTTCTCTGTCATCACCCATACATTGTGATGTCATCATCTGCCCCATCACCTGTATAAATACATATTCCTCTGCCTGATTTATTAATATGCTATTTCATATAGTGTTTATGATATGACTATGATCGATACATGTTGGTTTTATCACCCTACACTCGTTAATATTAAAAAGATTTTCTCTTTTACAGATTAACAGTCTGTATTCCATTATTTCACCAGTTTCTGATTACAGGCATTTAGTTATTAAAACCAGTGCAGGAAGTAAATGATTTTATATTATCTCAGAGCTCATATGATTCACATGCAGACTGCAGTTGTTCACCTTTTCTTATCAAGACTATTTACATGTGTGTAAAATTTATATCAGTAAGATTCAATAAAGAAATATAGTACAGTCTCCATGGAAATGTTGCTCTTGTTGGCTTTGAACCCAAAAACGATGGGGGTCATTTATCAAGACTGCTGTTTTAGACACCGGTCTTTTTTTTTTCTCTTTTCAAACTTTATTAACTTTTCTCAATATCAAACAAATCATGCTAACAAAATAAATCTACTAGTATTTCCACCCCCCCCCCCTCAAGCATGCACAAAAAGAGAAGGGAAAAAAAAACAAAAAAAAAAACTACTCACTCTTCATTAGTTCCACCAGTTCCATAGCTTAGTACATTTTTCATTAGACCCTCTTTGTTTGTACAACATACATTCATACTTTTTAACTTTGTTGACTAGATTTAGCCACGTTCGATGCTCTGGGGGGAATGAAGCAAACCACAGTCTAGAAATAATCAGCCTAGCTAGAAAAGACACTTTAACCAAGAGGCGGAGTTTAGAAGACTGACAGGCTATCTCAGAAAAATCACCCAAGATCCATACTCCAGGCACAAATGGAATCTGAATCTGGAGTTTTTGTATCGAAGTGGTTTGAACCGAGTGCCAGTACTCCTTCACTGGAGGACAGTCCCAGAACATGTGTAAGTGATCGGCGCCAGGGCAATCACAACGCGGACAATTAGAAGAGTTCCTAAAACCTCTCTTTTGTAACCACAACGGTGTTATATAAATCTTATGGATAATGTTAAACTGTACTACAGTGTAGAGTTGTTTCGGTACCAAAATTTTGATTCGGTATCGATACCATAAAAAAGTATTGCGATACTCGATACCATTCGATACCACGCGAAAAAAATAAAAACGCCAAAAAAATCCGCGTGCATTCCACATTTTATGAAACCGCCGGCTCATAATACAACAGTCCTATCCTACTTTTTTGTGGGGACAAGGCGACTAAAAGAAAATGGCGAATCGTGCATTTTTTCTTTTTCTTTTTTTTTCTTTTACGGCGTTCACCGCATAAAAGTGGATATTTTAATAGTTTGGACTTTTGAGACGTGGCGATATGTAATATTTTATTTATGTATTGTTTATATATTTTATATGTAAAATTGGGAAAGGGGGTGATTTCTAATTAATATTTTGGTGTACTTTAACGTTTTTTTTTTTTTTACTGTTTATTTATTAACTATTTTCCCCCTTAGGGGCTAGAACCTGGGATATTCTCATCCTATTCACCCTGATAGAGCTCTATCAGGGTGAATAGGATCTCACCCTCTCCCTGCTGCCCTGTGCTCTGTGCACACAGCAGCAGGGAGCAGACTATGGCAGCCAGGACTTCAGAAGCGTCCTGGTTACCATGGTAACCGATCGGAGCCCCAGCATTACAGTGCTGGGGCTCCGATCACTGCCACTGCCACCAATGAGGAGGAGGTAAGGGGACCCTGTGGCCACTGCCACCAATGATTTTATTACTGGGGGGAAGGGGGAGGGACAGGGGGGGGGCACACTGCCCACCAATATTTTAATACTAGGGAGGGGGAGGGGGAGGGGGGGCACACTGCCCACCAATGTTTTAATACTAGGGAGGGGGGCGGAGCACTGGCCAGAGTAATTACGTTCATATATAAATGCAGGCAAAACGCACAGGCTGCCGGCACCTGCCTGTGACCGAAGCTGCGATCAGAGGCTATTAACCCCTCAGGTGCGGGTTAATCTAATTTTTACTAGTAGTGGTATCAAATTGAGCTGTATATAGTCTTGAACTTTTGCAGTCACCGTAATCCCCAAGTACTTCAATGACTCAGAGAGATTCAAACCGTGTATTCTCGTTTCGGTAGGTAAATCATCCAGCGGTAAAAGCCCTTTTTTCGTCCAATTAACCTCCAAGCCTGAAACCCCACTATAAGCATTAACCATCTCCATCACTCAAGGTAGTGTATTTTCTGTCTGTTGTATAAAAAACAAAACATCATCGGCATATAATGAAATTCGGTCCACTGTTCCCATAACTCCAAACCCCAACATCCTGGGGTCCTGTCTAACCTTGGCCGCCAGGGGTTCAATGTATATGTTGAAGAGAAGCGGGGAAAGAGGACACCCCTGACTGGTTCCTCTCTCCAATGGAAAACTCCCTGTCAGCACATCATTGATCCTCAACCTAGCCACAGGGGATTTGTATAGTAACTGTATCATTTTAATAAATTTTGGACCAAATCCCATTCTTGCCATCACTCTCCAGAGGAACCCCCACTCCACCCTGTCAAAGGCCTTAGTGGCATCCAAGGACAGGATGGAGCGGGATCCGTCCGCCGGAGACTGAATATTAGCGAAAAGACGATGTAAATTGTAATGAGTGCCCCTCCCAGGCATAAATCCATTTTGATCTGGATGGATAACAGATGTAATTACTTTAGAAAGTCTATTGGCAAGGACCTTGGAGAGAAATTTAACACCGGTCTTAATAACCCCTATATCTGGTGGTGGATCGGCGCATCCAGCGCCAGTCTAAATGTAAGTCAGCTTCCTAGCTATCTTACATTTAAACCATTTTCTACACCTAAAACAGGCATAGAAAATGATGGGCCTCTCCACCCTTCCACACCCACTTTTTTTTAGACCTGGTGTGAGCGGGGAAAATATATAGGATAATAAATCTAGGATAATAAATGACCCCTGATGTTTCTGCGGGCACTGCAGGATTTTGGTGATTCCAGTGCATTACATGAAGCTTTCCATTTGACAGCAACTTTTAGACGAGCGGGTGTCACGCTCCAGACTCGCAGAGCAGCACCCGGTCTAAACTTCCAGCACAAAGCAGGTTGCATAGCATTATATTGATTTATGATGCTATGTTAGACAGGTCTGGAATGTATTTGATAACACTGACAGCATTATGTAAGTGTTATCCAATACATTCCAGAACTGTAAGGGTTACATAGCATCATAAATCAATATAATGCTATGCGACCTGCTCCATGCTGGAAGTTTAGAAAGGGTGCTGCGCTGCGAGTCCAGAGTGTGACACTCGCTCGTCCGAAAGGGGCCTAAAACACACATACAACACTGAACTTATGTTTTCCCCCTCTGAGGCTAAGTTCTCACGGCAAAATCCGCAGCAGAAAAATCAGTAGCAAATTACTAGCTGAAAAAAGCCCTTTTCTTCAATGAAATCCGCTCCATATTTTATTGGTGTGAACATAGCCTGATAAAACTTTGACGTTTCAACCTAGTAATTCAAACTAGTTAAAAAAAAATATCCCTAAACTACCCCTGCAATACCCTTATATGGCTTTGTCTGTATAGGTGTCTGCCAGCAGACATTGGACACACGTCCTCTCACATGGCAGGCTGAGCTCATATGTAAGATTCTGAACTTAAAGGGTTTCTGTCACCAACTTTTGACATTATAAGCTGTCTGACATTAGCTATGTGCTAATGTCAGACCAGCTTGATAATGTCTTTTTTATAAAAATCCGCTGTATATATAGTCTGAAAAACTTACTTTTATATTATGTAAATTAGCCTCTAGGAGCAGGGGGGCGTTGCCCTGCTCCTAGCGGCTCCGTCCGGCAACCTGCTGGCACGCCCCTTCACACTTTGATTGACAGTGCAGGGCAGCGATCCTCCTGCACTGTCTCGTTCTGAAATCGCGCGCCGCGCCGCTCTGTATTCGGCGCAGGCGCGGTGAGCAGAGGACGCTGGTGCCTGCTGTCCTCTGCTCACCGCGCCTGCGCCGAATACAGAGCAGGCGGCGCTGCGACTCAAACGAGACAGTGCAGGAGGATCGCTGCACTGTCAATCAAAGTGTGAAGGGCGTGCCAGCAGGTTGCCGACGGAGCCGCTAGGAGCAGGGCAACGCCCCCCCTGCTCCTAGAGGCTAATTTACATAATATAAAAGTAAGTTTTTCAGACTATATATACAGCGGATTTTTATAAAAAAGACATTATCAAGCTGGTCTGACATTAGCACATAGCTAATGTCAGACAGCTTATAATGTCAAAAGTTGGTGACAGAAACCCTTTAAAAATTAGACTGCTATGTGTGGTCAAAATGGCACCTGTACTATATGTAATATATATAGTATAGGCACTATTTTCTGCTGCAAAAATACAGAGTTCTCGATTTTTTTTATTGAAGCGCAATTTCTGTAACTTACCCCTCAGTCAATTATATGTTTGACCAAATACAGCAGTCATATTTTTATGTTGAGAATTTTGTATAGCCGGCGAATGATTTTACAAATATCCAAATGGCCTTCGTAAGCAAAAAGGTTCCCCACCCCTCATGTAAAGGTTACAGTTATGTGAAATAGTCATCTGTGACCAGCTTTAGTGTAGCAACAGGGGGCACAGGGCCCCAATTCTGCAGATTGCTGGTTTCCTAGCAATTAAACCCCAACAATTCAGACATTTATTTATGTATATGCTATATATGTATACTGCGAAAGATTCACAACATAATACAGTACCAGATTAGTAGATGAGATTTTCAAAATGGTGAAGAAATGCAGCAAAACACACACAAAAATCTGCATAAACAACACTGCTTTGTGCAGGTACCCTTAGGGTACCGCCTTTCGGACAGGTTTCTGCAAGCCAAAATCAGGAACGGATCATAAAAGGAGAGAAAGTATAAAGGACAGATAGGACTTCTATTTAATTCACTCCTGGTTTTGGCTTCCACTTTCTTGTGCTTTCAGTGTCTACAGACGGAACCAAAATAATGTCAATGAAGCTATTCATCTACAAGAAGTGTAGAAAATTTTCCCGATCAGTTCTGTTCAATTACCCACTACCATTATTATATTTTCAGAGAATTGGACCTTCTGGTCTTGAAAGGTGAACTTATCGTCCTGGCTTTTGTAAAATAGAAACCCGGGTGCTGAGAGGTAGACCACTGAACTCTAGAAATGATGACAAGCTGTTCTAGATCAGCAAAGAGAACACTGCAGACCTTGATGGCTGTTGGCTCATAGACCTCCACTGCTTACATGTCTCAATACTGTATACTTCCCCCTAAGGATGTAGCTTTTTGGTACTTTTGCGGTGGCAGTATTTATTTATTTATTTTTTCATTTTATTTGTCAGTCTGTTTTTTTTTGTTTTACTACTGACACGATGAGGGGGGCTTGTTTCTTTTTTTTTCTTTCCTTTTTTTTTTTTGCAGGACCAGTTATATATATAAATTTTGGTTAAGGAACTAAAGGAATTAAACTTCTAATGAAACCAATTCAAACCTGAACTTGATCTTCTAACAGTCCTACACCTGAGGCCTACACCACTGCTTTCAGTTCAATAATGGCTTGAGTACCACATATCACAATCAACTACCTTTTATGTCACTCCCATTTCCTCACAGATTGTAAGCTCTTGCAAGCAGGGCCCTCACTCCTAGCAGAGGCGTAGCTATAGGGAGTGCTACTGGGAACAGGAGCTTGAGGGGGCCCAAAGACCCTTGTGCCTCATAAGAGGACACTGGTATTATAGAAAGTGCATGCTGGTCAAGTTACACCTCTGGCTGGAGGAAAGAGGTTAGGTCAAGAATTTGGCATGGGGGGGTGCCGTTTAAATTTTTGCCTAAGGCAGCATGAAAACTATGTGCTTCTCTGACCTTGGCCACAAAGCACTGAGGGAAGGGGCCCAAGCAGGACTCTTGCATCAGGGCCCATGAGCCTTTAGCTATTACCATGACAGCTAGTGTTTCAGTTGTATATTGGCCAGTTACGTTGTGATGTCTTTTGTTTTGTACATGAACCCTCTGAATTTCTAAAACTCTACAGAATATGGTGGCACTGTTCTGTCTTCATACACGTTCACACTGTGCAGTCTGACATTCAGCATAAACCATTCTTGTCTTCCAAATAAAAGGACTGTTTTCTGTCGCCTAACTTGTCTATGGGCAAAACAGGAGTATTTGAGGTAAAACTATAAGAACACAAATAACATGTATAAATATATAGCATAGCATGTATTCTAACATTTGCATAACACTGTCCAAAATGGCTGCCTATACATGGATTGCATGTCTAGCATCTAACAATATATCAACTTCTTCAGTGAGTAACACTTATACCTAGCTAAACAGCACTGCATAACATAATATCCCTGAGACAGAGGTAGATGTCACTCACCAGATATACTTGCACAAAGATTGTGGAGATTAAGAAGAAGATATGCAGGAGACAGCTCTGCTGATGTCTTGTAACATGGAGACTGGACTTCTCCTTTCCAGAATGACTTGCACTACCCACAATGCCTAGCACCACCCACCAATACAATAATCTTTATTAACAAGAAAGTGTAATACATTTTTACCACCACTAGATGTAGCTGTTACCAAACTAATAACTACAGAAATACAGCAGATGTGATCTGTAATGATACTGAAATGAATCTCCCAGTGCTGGGACAGAACAGGCACTATATAAGTAAATATTATTATTATTATTATTACAATATCACAACATGCTAGCAAACCCTTGACAGCTTGCAGTTCACGACATACCCACTGGGTGGCCACACAGACACATATACTGTAGGATAGACATCACGTTGCACCGTATCATGAAATCCTGATTTTAAATATTGCTGGTCATAAATCTTGGGATATGTTAAAAGAGGAAAGATATGGAAGGACACATTTGTGTGCGACCTTTCAATAAAACAAAAAGACATAATACAGCATTTTTAACCCCTTAACCGCCTTCCGACCGCCTAACGCAGGGATGCGTCCAGGCGGCGGCAGGTCTGTTCCTCTTTGACGCGGCGGCGCGTCATCTCGTGAGAGGCGAGATTTGCTGTGAACGCGCGCGCTCACAGCAGATCGCGTCTCAGAAGTTATACTACAGCCTGCCAGCGATGATCAATCGCTGGCAAGCTGTAGATCTAAAATAAAAGGCATCAAACAGGTATACTAGACGCTGTTTTGTTAACAGCGTCTGATATACCTGCTATCTGGTCCTCTGGTGGTCCCATTTGCTGGGATCGACCACCAGATGACCAGGTAGCTATGTAAAGTAGCACCACACTACACCCCCCCCTGTCACTTATTAACCCCTTGTTAACCCCTGATCACCCCATCTAGACTCCCTGATCACCCCCCTGTCACTGATCACCCCCCTGTAAGACTCCATTCACATGTCCATATGTGTTTTGCGGATCCACGGATCCGCAAAACACGGACACCGGCAATGTGCCTTCCGCATTTTGCAGATCCGCACATTGCCAGAACTATATAGAAAATGCCTTTTCTTGTCTGCAATTGCGGACAAGAATAGGACATGTTCTATATTTTTGCGGAACGGAAGTGCAGACCTGGAAGTGTGGATCCGCAATTCCGGATCGGAGTGGGACAAAGTCTGTCCCCAACAGAATTGCGGACGTGTGAATGGGGCCTAAGGGTCCCTTATCACCGCCAGTTAGTTAGCTACTTGTTAGGTAGTTAGTGCCCAGCCCACCGCAACGCAGTCACTGATTTTGGCAGAGATTTTTTCATCCACGTTGATCGATGCGAATGAAAAAATCTGTGCCGTTCATTTTTTTTTTTTTCAGCTCAGAGGCTGAACGGAAAAAAAAAATCTCATTACCCGTATGCTCAATATAAGGAGAATAGCAGAAACTCCTAATGCTGGCCATACGTGTAATGATTGCGGAGACCCTCAAATGCCAGGGCAGTACAAAAACCTCACATGTGACCCCATTTTAGAAAGAAGACACCCCAAGGTATTCTGTGAGGGGTATGGTGAGTTCATGTAAAATTTTATTTTTTGTCACAAGTTAGTGGAATATGAGACAAATTCCGCTAACTTGTGCCCAAATTTTTTTTTTTCTGTGAACTCGCCATGCCTCTCACGGAATAACTTGGGGTGTCTTCTTTCCAAAATGGGGTCACTTGTGGTATATTTATACTGCCCTGGCATTTTAGGGGTCCTAAAGCGTGAGAATCCAAATGCGTAAAAATGCCCTGTGAAATCCTAAAGGTACTCATGGGAATTAGGGCCCCTTTGCGCATATTGGCAGCAAAAAAGTGTCACTCATGTGGTATCGCTGTACTCAGGAGAAGTAGGGCAATGAGTTTTGGGGTGTATTTTTATATATACCCATACCATATGAGAAATATCGCTGTAAACGACAACTTTTAAAAAAAATTTATACAAAGTTGTCAATTTACAGAGATATTTCTCTCACCCAACATGGGTATATGTAAAAATACACCCCAAAACACATTGCCCTACTTCTCCTGAGTACGTCGACACCACATGAGTGACACTTTTTTTGCAGCCTGGGTGCGCAAAGGGGCCCAAATTCCAACGAGTACCTTTAGGTTTTACAGGGAGGCTCACAATTTAGCCCCGCCCAAAATGCCAGAACAGTATAAACACCCCACAAATGACCCCATTTTGGAAAGAAGACACCCCAAGGTATTCGCTGAGGGACATACTGAGTCCATGAAAAATTTAACTTTTTGTCACAAGTTAGCGGAAAGGGAGACTTTGTGAGAAAAAACAATAAAAAATCTATTTCCGCTAACTTGTGCCAACAAAAAAAATCTTCTATGAACTCGCCATGCCCCTCACGAAATACCTTGGGGTGTCTTCTTTCCAAAATGGGGTCACATGTGGTATGTTTATACTGCCCTGGCATTTTAGCGGCCCTAAAGCGTGAGAAGAAAAATGCATAAAAATACCCTCCTAAAAGGTACTCATTGGAATTTGGGCCCCTTTGCGCATCTTGGCTGCAACAAAGTGTTACACATATGGTATCTCTGTACTCAGGAGAAGTAGGGCAATGAGTTTTGGGGTGTATTTTTACATATACCCATGCTGGGTGAGAGAAAATCTCTGTAAATTGACAACTTTGTATAATTTGTTTTAAAAAGTTGACATTTACAGAGATATTTCTCACACACAGTATGGGTATATGTAAAAATACACCCCAAAACACATTGCCCTACTTCTACTGAGTACGGCGATACCACATGTGTGACACTTTTTTGCAGCCAAGATGCGCAAACGGGCCCTAATTCCAATGAGTACATTTAGGATTTCACAGGGCATTTTTACGCATTTGGATTCTCACGCTTTAGGGCCCCTAAAATGCCAGGGCAGTGACCCCATTTTGGAAAGAAGACACCCCAAGGTATTCCGTTGGCACAAGTTAGCGGAAATTGATATATATATATATATATATATATATTTTTTTTTTTTTTTTGTTTTTCACAAAGTCTCATATTCCACTAACTTGTGACAAAAAATAAAATTTTACATGAACTCACCATACCCCTCACGGAATACCTTGGGGTGTCTTCTTTCTAAAATGGGGTCACATGTGGGGTATTTATACTGTCCTGGCATTTTAGGGGCCCCTAAAGCGTGAGAAGAAGTCTGGAATCTAAATGCATAAAAATGCCCTGTGAAATCCTAAAAGTACTCATTGGAATTTTGGCCCCTTTGCGCACCCAGGCTGCAAAAAAGTGTCACACGTGGTATCGCCGTACTCAGGATAAGTAGGGCAATGTGTTTTGGGGTGTATTTTTACATATACCCATGTTGGGTGAGAGAAATATCTCTGTAAATGACAACTTTTTCAATTTTTTTATACAAAGTTGTCAGTTTACAGAGATATTTCTCTCACCCAACATGGGTATATGTAAAAATACATCCCAAAACACATTGCCCTACTTCTCCTGAGTACGGCGATACCACATGTGTGACACTTTTTTGCAGCCTGGGTGCACAAAGGGGCCCAAATTCTAATGAGTACCATTAGGTTTTACAAGGTTGCTCACAATTTAGCCCCGCCCAAAATGCCAGAACAGTAAACACACCCCACAAATGACCCCATTTCGGAAAGTAGACACCTCAAGGTATTCACTGAGGGGCATAGTGAGTCAGTGGGAGATTTTTTTTTTTTTGCCAGAAGTTAGCAGAAATGGAAACTTTATTATTATTTTTTTTTCCTCAGAAAGCGAAAAAAAATGAAATCATACATGAACTCATCAAGCCCCTCTGCGAATACTTTGAGGTGTCTTCTTTCTAAAATGGTGTGATTTGGGGGGTATTTATACTTTCCTGACATTCTAGCACCTGAAGAAACATGACAGGTGCTCAGAAAGTCAGAGCTACTTCAAAATGCCGAAATTCACTTTTTTGCACCATAGTTTGTAAACGCTATAACTTTTACCCAAACCAATAAATATACACTTATTGGATTTTTTTTATCAAAGACATGTAGAACAAGAAATTTCGAGAAAAATTTATATAGAAATGTAGTTTTAAAAAAAAAAAAATTTGCAACAGAAAGTGAAAAATTTAATTTTTTTTGCAAAAATTTCAGTCATTTTTTAATTAATAGCAAAAAAAGTAAAAATGTCAGCAGCAATGAAATACCACCAAATGAAAGCTCTATTAGTGAGAAGAAAAGGAGGTAAAATTCATTTGGGTGGTAAGTTGTATGACGGAGCAATAAACGGTGAAAGTAGTGTAGTGCAGAATTGTAAAAAGTAGTCTGGTCATTAAGGGTGTTTAAGCTAGGGGGGCTGAAGTGGTTAATGACCAATGACGTACTGTGTACGTCATGATGTGGTGTTAGTTACCACATCTTGCCGTGCACAGTACGTCCTGAGATAAAAAGTGTCTCCGCAAGTACACTCGTGGTGACACCGGCATCTAAACGGGTGTCATGGACAGCAGAGCTATCTGGGCACCCGGCAGAGGACCAATCACAGCGGTCCCTGCCTTTGGATCGCTGCGATTGGTCAGTCAGATTTTACTGACCAATCGCAGCGTTCAGCAGCGCAGCTCCGATCCCATCATTGAGTTTATGTGAGATTGGGGCCGCGCTGCTGTATTTCTTTGCCCCGATCTTCAGGATGGCCGAGCGGAGGTAACATTTGACCCCCGACCCCCCCTCCCTCCTCCTTACCTCCCACCCCTCCTCTAAATGTACACCATCAGGATGGCCGAGCGGTGTTAGTGGATTGTCAGGTGTAACATACACCTGACAATCTACTGTAACGGCCAACATCAGTATGTGTCTCCATTTAACCCCTTCCGTGCTGTGGTCCGTAGGGGTTAACAGGGAGGAAGCTGTCCCCCTTCCGGTGCTGCTCTCCTCTCCTCTGGTAGCCCAACATGTAGGAGAGGGAAGGAGCTCCCTCCTTCCCCCCTCCCATCAGTTGCCATAGTAACCACAAGATGCCGCTCTGAAGTGTCCGATGGTTACCATGGCAACTGTTAACATTGCAACTGGATTTGCAGGCATCCAGTTGCCATGGTGATTAAGCTACCTATGAATTAAAAATACACTGCAGTACATTATACAATGTATTATAGTGTATTGTAGAACCATCTTCAAGAACCAAGTTGGTCTGAGTCCAAAAAAGTGTAAAAAGAAGTAAAATAAAAAATCTAACATTTTCCAAAATATGCACATTTATAATTGTTAAAAAATGAAGAAAAAAAAATACCCTAAACATGTTTGCTGTCGCTGCGTCCGTAAGAACCTGCTCTATAAAATTATCACATGACCTAACCCCTCAGGTGAACACAGTAAAAAAAAATTTTTAAAACAGTGCCAAAAAGACATTTTTCTTGTCACCTACCATCACAAAAAGTGAAACCCCAAACCATTAAAAAGGGGCATATACCCCTCAAAATAGTACCAATCAAACCATCACCTCATCCCGCAAAAAATGAGACCCTACATAAGACAATCGACCAAAAAATAAAAAAAACTTTGGCACTCAGACTATGAAGACACTAAAACATTATTTTTTTGTTTCAAATATGCTACTATTATGTAAAACTTAAATAAATAAGAAAAAGTAAACATATTAGGTATCACTGCGTCCATAATGACCTCCTCTATAAAAATATCACATGACCTAACCCCTCCGGTGAATACTGTAAAAAGAATTAAATAAAAAACAGTGCAAAAAAGAAAAAAAAAATTCTCCTACCTTCACAAAAATTGGAACACCTAGCGATCAAAAAGGTGTATGCCCCGCAACATAGCACCAATCAAACAGTCACCTCATTCCGCAAAAAATGAGATGCTACCTAAGACAATTGGCCAAAAAATAAAACATGTATGGTTCTCAGACTATGGAGACACTAAATCATTATTTTTTTGTTTCAAAAATGCTATTATTGTGTAAAACTTAAATAAATAAGAAAAAGTATACATATTAGGTATTGCCACGTCCGTAACAATCTGCTCTATAAAACTATAACATGAACTAACCCCTCAGGTGAACGCCATAAACATAAATAAATTAAAACAGTGCCAAAATTACAAATTTTTCGGTCACCTTGCCCCAAAAAGTGTAATAATGAATGATCAAAAAATCATATGTGCCTAAAAATGGCACCAATAAAAACATCAACTCTTCCTGCAAAAAACAAGCCCCTGCACAAGATGATCGGCAGAAAAATTAAAAAAATTAAAAACATACGGTGCCAAAACATCCAATCTTTGGTTACCTTGCCTTACAAAAAACATAATATACAGCGATTAAAAATCATATGTACCCCAAAATAGTACCAATAAAACTGTCACCTTTTCCCACAGTTTCCAAAATGTGGTCACTTTTTGATTGTATCTACTGTATGGTGCATCAGGAAGGCTTCAAATGGGACATGGTGTGTAAGCAAAATCTGCCTTCCAAAAACCATACAGCATTTCTTTTCTTCTGCTCCCTGCCATGTGACCATACATCAGTTTGCAACCACATGTGTGGTATTTCTGTAAACCGCAGAATCAGGGCAATGAATCTTGAGTTTTGTTTGGCTGTTAACCCTCGATGTGTTAAAGAAAAAAATGTAAAAATTTAGAAATTTCATCTCCATTTTCCCTTAATTCTTGTGGAACACCTAAAGGGTTAACAAAGTTTGTAAAATCAGTTTTGAGTGACTTGAGGGGTGTAGTTTCTGCAACGGCATCATTTATTGGGGGTTTCCACTATGTAAGCCTTACAAAGTGACTTCTCACCTGAACTGGTCCTTAAAAAGTGGGTTTTAGAGATTTTCTTTAAAATTTAAGATTTTCTTCTAAAATTCTAAGCCTTACGTCCCAAGCAAATAAAATGACATTTACAAAATGATGCCAACATTAAGTGGACATGTGTGGAATGTTAAGTAATAAATATTTTATGAGTTATCACTTTCTGTTTTAAAAGCAGAGAACTGGAACGTTTGGAAATTGCGATTTTTTTCAAAATGTTTGATAAATTTGGGATATTTTTAACGTATAAAGGTGAAATATTTTGACTCCTATTTACCACTGTCATAAAGTACAGTGTGTCACGAGAAAACAATCTCAGAATGGCCTGGATAAATAAAAGCGTTCCTAAGTTATTACCACATAAAGTGACACACGATCTTTGCCATGCACTGCCGTAGCTCCACCCCCACCCCATTATAGTCAATGGGGACGGAGCGGCAGCACGGCAGTGCACGGCCACTTGCGGCAGGACGGATCCGGCAGGCTGAATAGCCTGCCGGATCCGTCCTGCCGCAAGTGTAAAAGTACCCTAAATTGTTTTTTAGCTCTGTATATAGAAAAGAGAAAGGAGCTGATATTTGTGGTGCTGGGGCTGTTAGTACATCCAGTAATATACTCAGCTGGCTAGCTGTAGATCTGGTCCAAGCTAAGATAAATAAGGTAAATATGAACAAGGCTCTAGGTCCAGATGGATTACACCTAAAAGTGCTTAAAGAGCTCAGTTCATTTATTGCTGTGCAGCTGTTCATAATTTTTAAAGAGTCTCTAGGTACTGGTAAGGCAGATATTGTATCCATATTCAACAAGGGCTCTAGGTCCTCCACAAGTAAGGCTACTTTCACATTAGCAGATTTGCTGGATCTGGCAGGGTTCAGCAAAAACACTTCCGTTACTGATAAAGCAACCATCTGCATCCGTTATGAACGGATCCGGTTGTATTATCTATTGACTTGCATTGACTTACATTGTGGGTCATGACGGATCCGTTTGGCTCTGCATACCAGGACGAAAAGCAAACTGCAGCATGCTACGGTTTGCTCTCCGGTATGAAAATGGAACTGAATGCATTTTGGAGCATTCCATTCTGTTCAGTTACGTTTTGTCCCCATTGACAATGAACAGGGACAAAACAGAAGTTTTTTTTCCCGGTATTCAGACCCTATGACGGATCTCAATACTGGAAAATATTGACGCTAGTGTGAAAGTATCCTAATTGTGGACCAGTAAGCTTGAAGGGGTTATCCAAACCCTATAATGCCCCCTCTAATGCCTGTACCCCTCACACAGGTTGCAGTTATCTTGTTCCTCAGCATCCTCATCATTTCTAATGGCCACCTCTGCATCTCCCCATCATGCGGATCAAAACATCCGGTGAGGATTTGGGGCAGCCATTAGCAGGCTGCGATGGGGACAAGCCTCCCTAGCATCACCGGATGTTTCGATCCGCGTGACAGGGAGATGCAGCGGCAGCCGTGCAGGCATCAGAAGCGATCCAAGTGCCGGGGAGCGGGGTTACTATAACCTGTGTAAGTTGCCTGGACATTAGAGGGGGCATTATAGGGTTTGGATAACCCCCTTAACTTCTGTTGTGGGGAAAATGTTTGAAGAACTCTTAAAGGACTATATACAGGAGTATGTGATTGTAAATAACAAGTGATAACCAGTATGGGTTTACCAAGGACAGAAGTTGTCAGACTAACCTGATTTGTTTTTATGAGGAGTTGAGTAGAAGCCTAGACAGAGGGTTGGCTGTGGATGCAGTGTTTCTGGATTTTGCAAAGGCTTTTGATACTGTCCCTCATAGACATTTAATAGATAAAATAAGGTCTATAGGCCTAGAAACTATAGTTTGTTATTGGATTAAAAACTGGCTGAAGGATCATGTCCAGAGAGTTGTGGTCAATGATTCCAATTCTGAATGGTCCTAGGTTATAAGTGGTGTACCCCAAGATTCAGTGCTTGGTCTCCTACCAGTTATTTATTAATGATATTGAGCATGGGATTAATAACAATGTTTAATTTTTGCAGATGACACCAAACTATGAAGTATTGTGCCGTCTATACAAATTACAAGGTGTATCAGGGCTTGTTTTTTTGTGGGAGAAGGTGCACTTTCTACTGGCACCATTTACGGTTTCATATAATGTAGCGGGAAGTTAGGAAAAAATTCCAAATGGGGTTATATTATAAAAAAAACACCATCTATTTCCTATATTGTCCACTGATGCTACATAATAATAGTCTGGTCAGGCTAGTAGTTGTAGTGCTCTCTTCTTATGCCCATCTTCCTTTAAGTCTTCTGATGCCCCATAATAACAGTCTGGACATGCTGGGGGGTGGAGGTTCTGTCTTTTTTCAAAAAAGACCATGCATCAAGACTCTTCAAGTCCAACAGTACCTGACAACAGTACATTTTTCAAGCATTTTCAGCAGATGCAACTGTCTGAAACAGCCGTTTAACTGTTTAACTAATATGTCATGTATACATTAAACGTAGGACAAAAACATGATGGGAACACATCCCTACACACTTGAGAAGTAATTATTAGAGCTAGAGAAGCAGATCTGATAGATTTCATCGCTATGCTATTGCATCGCTATGGCACCGTTTAGGAGTGGGCAAGAGGATTTATCTTGGTAAATTTAGTATTCTGCAGTCTGTTACAACTCCACATTACCAAATCTATTTGTACTATTAGCAACTAGGATATTCCTTCCAACAAAATAGCCACACTCACTATGTAAACAAAAGTTATCCTCCACACTAAACCCAGGTCCTTTCTCCTACAAATTCTGGCATACATGCACTAGCATGAGAGGGTAGAGGAAGGAAGAGAGGTCATGACTGCAACCTGAGAGAACAGTGCACTGCTTTTCTTGTTTATTTTTCATAGTCTGCAGTTGTGATATCTGACGAAATAAGAACATAGAATATAATCTTCTTATGAGTCTTTGTTATTTTGTTCCTGTTTAAGACTGTCTGCCATGCTAAAAGTCCAAACAAACTGGAAGTTAAAGTTAAAGAGCCAGGAAAGGAAGAATAGAATAAAAAAAAATTATATCAGAAAACAATCCATCCGTTTTTTTTGTAAAAAAAATCAATAAAAAATCAATAGCAGAAAATGAAAAAAGAACTCCTGGAAAACTTAACACGATTGAGCTGACACTAACAAAGTATAAACTGCTAGTGGTGCTTGGTCAAAGATCACACAACTAAGGTAGTGCACCATTTTTTGGGTTCTGCAGCAGTGTATGTGATGGGGCAGGGTCACATTAATACTGGGTGGCATCTCCCCTTGCTGCAGTACAGGCTTCCACTTCCCAATGGTAATGGCCATACAGACGCTAGATATCCTCCTGTGGTATGTCATTTCAAGCTCTTTCAACTTGGCTCTGTGTTCAGCCAAGGTGGTTGTTGTCTGGGAGATCCATCATCCAATCCACTCCCAGACATTCTTTATGAGGGAGAGATCTGAGAATTGAGCTGTCCAGGGGAGCTGCTGGATACCTTGAAAAACATGCTGTGTAGTATTGGTATTAGACGGGAGTTATCTTGTTGGAACACCACATCTCCTAACTGAGTCAAAACAGGCAGTAGGGCTGATTTTAAGATGTTGTAGACATACCAAAGGCTGCTTAGTGTTCCTTCCATGAATACCAGATGGAAATGGGCATAGTAGCTAATGGCGCCTTACACCATGACACCTGGTGTTGGTACTGTGTGTTTTTACACTATGCATCATGGCAGTAGGCACTCTCCAGCCCTTCTGTGAACTTTAATACAGTATGATGGCAGAGCCTGCTTTTATCAATGAACACTATTGTTTGCCATTCATGCCTCCAATGGTCTCTCAGCATCAGTGCAGGCACTCATGGCGATGATGAGAGGTCAATGCCAAATGAGCTGTGTGTGAATACATTCCTGCTTCCAGTAGATGATTTATTATTGTTTGGGTGGCCTCTGCAGGGGCTAATGCAGGGCCAATTTGTGATGCCGTGGCTGTCCTTTGAGATTCGACAGCTCTTTTTATATAGAAATCTTGACATGCATCTGTCTGTCTTGACTGTCCAGAATCCTCTGTGCATGTGTGAGTGCCCACCTCTGACCACTGTCGAACACCACCAATGCACTATAGAATCTTCTCATCAAACTGTTTCTGAGATTGGAGGGGTGGACCATCCACCTTCTGGAAGTCCTACTATTCATCCCTTTTCAAAGTCATTAAATGCACAATTAGTGTATGCATTCATCTGGTAGGCATAGTGAACACTTTGACAATATCCAATCAACAGTCCTGTAAGAGAGAAGATGAAAAACAGTGCTGTCATGCAAGCAACAGTTATACCAGACAAAAATAGTCTGTGGAAGATTTGTATGTAAAGTAAGGCTCTAAGAACTATGATCACTACATACAACGCCCTCCAGAGCTGTCATATGGTAAAATATGCTTTTTATCGTTACTCCTTCTAGGTGTTCTTTTCTTGTTTTCTGGAAGTGTACATAGAATATTCACATATACAGTAGGCTGTATCCCTTTAAGTTTTACCATGAGAATAAGTTTTGGAACAGCTACACTATAACGTCAGACTTATGTACCAAGAAATATGAAAGGTATTACTGGTATTGGTATTTAGAACCTGTATCCTCTGTTTACTTTGGATTATGTTACTGGATTGAATTACAGGGTTATGGATGAAATACATTGGGTTTTACTGCCCAAAGATTTCTAGTTTCTGCCAACGTAATTGTGAAATTCAATGTTCTTTCCTGTTCAACTTTATGTTTTTATTTTTTTATTGCATAAATCCAGATTTATGCCTGAGGAGTACTATATTTCTCAATTGCAGAAGTTTCGTTCCCAGCAAAAAAGTGTCACGTCAAGGGAAATAACAGATATGTAGGCCCAGGGCCGTTTCTACAGCCGGGCGAGGGGTGCGACCGCACTGGGCGCATCACTCAGGACAGAAGACGGGGTCGCCGTCAGTAGGGCCCAGCGCCGGAGGGGGGCCCTTTCTGTCCGGAGGCAGCAGGAGTGGATATGAGCGCTTCCATTGTGGAAGCGTTCATCTCCATGTTCATCTGTATCGCCGTCAGATGAATTGTGTGGAGGAGCAGGGGAGAAGCGTCTTCCTTGCCCGTTCCTCTGATAGGCTACAGGCCTAGTGCCTGTAGCCTATCAGTTGCCGGTGCAGGTGGCTCGATGATGTAATCGCGCCGCCTGAGCCGTACAGCGTGGGACACAGGTCGGAAGAGGCCTGCATCGCATCACAGACAGAAGCATATGGTAAGTATATGTGTTTATTGTTTTTATTATTTATAGTATACTGTGGCAAGAAGTGGGGTGGGCGCCATAGATACTGGCACAATATAGAGGAATACAATGGAGAAGAGGGAAAGCACTTTGGGGGCCCTGTATACTGGCACAATATGGAGGGATGCTATGGAGAAGAGGGGAAGCACTATGAGGGCCCTATATACTGCCACAATAAGGGGATGCACTATGGAAAAGAGGGAACGCACTATGGGGGCTCTATATACTGCCACAATATGGGGGGGCACTATAGGGGCCCTATATACTGGCACAATATGGGGGGCGGCACTATGGAGAAGAGGTGAAGCACTATGGGGGCCCTATATACTGGCACAATATGGAGGGATGCTATGGAGAAGAGGGGAAGCACTATGAGGGCCCTATATACTGCCACAATAAGGGGAGGCACTATGGAAAAGAGGAAACGCACTATGGGGGCTCTATATACTGCCACAATATGGGGGGGGGCACTATAGGGGCCCTATATACTGGCACAATATGGGGGGCGGCACTATGGAGAAGAGGTAAAGCACTATGGGGGCCCTATATACTGCCAAAATATGGGGGGCCACTATGGAGAAGAAGGGAAGCACTATGGGGGCCCTATATACTGCTACAATATAGGGGGGCACTATGGAGAAGAGGGAAAGCACTATGGGGCCCTATATACTGTCACAATATTTGGGGGCACTATGGAGAAGAGGGGAAGCACTATGGGGGCCCTATATACTGCCAAAATATGGGGGGCCACTATGGAGAAGAAGGGAAGCACTATGGGGGCCCTATATACTGCCACAATATGGGGGCCCATATACTGCCACAATATGGGGGGGGGCACTACGGGGGCCCTATATACTGCCAAAATATGGGGGGGCACTATGGAGAAGAGGGGAAGCACTATGGGGGCCCTATATACTGGCACAATATGAGGGGCACTATGGAGAAGAGGGGAAGCACTATGGGGGCCCTATGTACTGGCCCATTATGGGGGCACTATGGGGGCCATATATACTAGCACATTATGGGGGCACTATGGAGAAGAGGGGAAGCACTATGGGGGCCCTATATACTGGCACAATATGAGTGGGCACTATGGAGAAGAGGGGAAGCACTAAGTGTAGGATTGCAGAGTGCTGTCCAAGTATGCCACCACCTGCTGGTTCAGGTTCTGCTCCAGTTCTAGCTACTGCTGCTGGTGAGTAGTTTCTTCACTAGGTGGGTGAAGAAAGCTGCTCATCAGCGACTCTAGACTTAAGCTACTGCTGATGTAGCTGGTGCTGCTCCTACCGCCCCACCCCGCCACAGCAGCCATGGCAGTGGAACGAGAGCGCAGAGGGCCACCCCGGACAGACCTGCGAGAGGAAGGATGATGGTGCAGATAGGCAGCGGCCAACTGACTACATAGGATGTCTCTATAGTAGTTCAGTTTGTCCTCCCTCTCTGTGGGTGTAAAATAGGCCCCCATTTTGGACAGCTAGCGAGGGTCCAACAAGGTGGAGAGCCAGAAGTCATTCATGTGCCAAATGGTGACAATTCAGCTGTCATCACCCGAGCAAGTGAGCATGAATCTTCACTTAACTGGCACCCGAGCAAGTGAGCATGTATCGGGCCAAATGCGCAAGTGACTAGGAGGGACTCCATGCCTCCATCTCCACTGCATACTGCCACAGTGTGCCTGGGTCATCTTTCTCGTCTTGCTGATTGCCCTCTTGTTCCTCTGGCTGCTCCTGATCCTCCTCACCTGTGTAGAAAAACCACCCATTTCGCTACACATTGCTTGTGCTTCAACATCCTCCTCCTCTCCAGCTCAGCCCCCACAGGCCAGCCAGATTTACCAGCATCTGTTCCAGGATATGAAGCAGTGGAATGACGTTGTTCATCCTGTATTCCTGGCTACTGACAAATAACGTGGCATCCCCAAAGGGCCTGAGCAAACACCAAGTGTCATGCATGAGCTTCCACTGGCTGACATCGAAGTTACACAGGGAAATAATCCTGTTCACTTGGATCATCAAGAAATCGTTTATGGCCTTTCTCTGTTCGTATAGTCGGTCCAACATATGGAGGGTGGAATTCCAATGAGTGGAAATCTTGCATATCAGCCTATGTTGGGGGACGTCGGTCTGCCGCTGCAGCTCAAGGATGGTGTGCTTGGTGGTGTACAAGTGGCTGAAGTGCATGAAAAGTTTCCTGGCCATTTTTAGGATGTCTTGCAGATGGGTGGAAGAATTCAGGAACCACTTGACAACCAGATTGAACACATGCGCCATGCAAGGCGCATGGCTCAGCCCTCCTTGACACAGCGCCGACACCATGTTCTTCCCGTTGTTGGTCACCATGGTTCAGATTTTGAGTTGTCACGGAGAAAGCCAGGATTCAATTTCTTGATGAAGGACACGGAACAGTTCCTCCCCTTTGTAACTCCGTTCGCCCAGGCAAACGAGGTGTAGAACAGGGTGACACCACCGTGCCCTGCACATGTGGTATGCTGGAGGTGCACTGTGAATTGTCCCTGCAGTGAAGGCTGAGGACACTGTTTGGATAAGGAAGCAGAGGCAGACATTTTTGCAGGACCAACGGCATGAGAATGTGGAGGTGGAAGCGACATCATCTGGCCAAACTGCTGGTGTGGCTGGGCAGGAACCACATTCACCCAGTGAGCCGTAAAAGGACATGTGTTGCCCCTGACCGTAGTTACATCTCCACACATTGGCGCTGCCGTGCACATTGGCAGACACAGACAGGCTCAAGGACTGGCCCACCTTCTGTTCTACATATTTGTTCAGGTCTGGTACTGCCTTTTTCGCAAAGAAATTACGACTTGCGACTCTCCACCTCGGCCTGGCACAAGCCATAGTTTCTCTGAAAGGTACAAAGTCCACCACTTGGAAAGGGAGGGACTGCAGTACCAGCAACTTGGCCATGAGCACGTTGAGCTTTTGCGCCATAGGATGACCAGACGCGTATTGCTGTCTCTTGGCAATCACTTTGGTGATCGACTGCTGACGAAATAAGTGATGAGGAGTAGGAGGACTAGGAGTAGGAGTATCAGGAACAGTAGATAATGGGAAGGACAGACAGCTTCTTTCGGCTGAGGTGGTGGAGCCTTGACTGCCTGAAATCGGGTGCTTGCCACTGGGTGATGCAGCGGTTGCTGCAGCAGGCTGGACCACCACATCGGAGCAATGGTTCTCCCAGGCCACTTTATGGTGACACTGCATATGTTGATGCAGGGCCGTGGTGCCAACATTGGCACCCTTGCCATGCTTCACCTTCTGCCCACAGATTCGGCAAATGGCCATGTTCACCTCCTTCAGCGGCTTAACAAAAAACTGCCACACCGCAGAATAGGTGATTTTACCCCCACTCTGCACTGACTGACTGCTACCACCATTGCCTCCGTGAACCCCTGCACCACTACTTTCCGAGCAGGTAGTCTCCTGCGAAGCAGGGGGTCTACCCTGGGCACGTTTGGCTCCCGATCTCCCACTGCTTCCACCCTGCTGACTCCCAGCCACGCTACCAACTTGCTGGCTCTGCCGCTGTCTCACGCGCAAGCTGCCACCCTCTTCTCCCGATGATGATGAAGCCATTTCGTCACCCGGCTCCCAATTGCGATTGGCTATATTATCATCGAGTACTGTCTGCACGTCACTGATGTCCTCCTCAACGGTCTCTGGGCCAGGAGCCTGACCACTCACAACACCAGCTCCCACGCAACTTTCCTCATCACTACTTGCAAGCCTACTGGAGGAAGTGGCGGATGTCTCCTCCAGATCTTGACTGGGCAGTAGCTGCTGACTGTCCTCTAGTAGCTCGTCCTCGCAGTATAGTGGACCTGAGCCCACAGCATATAATACTTGTCTGGCTGAGGGAACAGAAAAGGACAGAGGCAGGTTGAGGACAGGTGAGGGCACAAAGCCTGCTCCCGGGCAATGCCAACTTAGGGTTGTGTCTGATGAATCCACTAACTCTTGGCTGGGGGTGTCTGATGTCACTTGGGATGAAGTGGATGACCGAGTCAACTATTCAAGCACCGCTGGGTTGCTGGTCAAGACACGACCGTTAGATGACACCGGGAGCTCAGGCCTCTTGAAGTGACCCGTGCTGCCACGCCCCCTTACTCTGCTGCAACCTGGGCCTGCGCCAGAAACATTTAGGACTCTGCCTCTTCCTTGTGCAGGGCCTGTCACTTCTCTGTCTGACATACTGTTAGATCAAATAAATAAATAAAAAGGAAATTAATACCCCCCAACAAGGCTGTAATATTGTCACTTTACCGCACAACGGCTAATAAACCTTTTTCCCCACTAATACACCCGAAAAAAGGCTTTAGAACATATAACTGCACCGCTGAACGGCAAATAAGCCCTTTTCCCCCCACTAATACACCCCAAAAAAGGATTTAGAACATATAACTGCACTGCTAAACGGCTAATAAGACTTTATTTTTTTTCCACTAATACACCACAAAAATCGCTTTAAAACAAAAAATGGCTTTAAAACATATAACTGCACCCCCGAACGGCTAATAAGACTTTTTTTCCCCCGCTAATACACCCTAAAAAAGGCTGTAATTTTGTCACTTCACTGCACAAAAGACTAATAATCCCTTTTTTCCCACTAATACACCCGAAAAAAGGATTCAGAACATATAACTGCACCGGTGAACGGCAAATAAGCTTTCCCCCTCCCCCCACTAATAAACCCCAAAAAAGGCTTCGGAACATATAACTGCACAGCGGAATGGCTATTAATACCTTTTTTTCCCCACTAATACACACGAAAAAAGGCTTCAGAACATATAACTGCACTGCTGAAAGACAAATAAGCTTTCCCCCCCCCCCACTAATAAACCCCAAAAAAGGCTTTGAACATATAACTGCACAGCGGAATGGCTATTAATACCTTTTTTTCCCACTAATACACCCAAAAAAGGCTTCAGAACATATAACTGCACCACTGAAAGACAAATAAGCCCCCTCCCCCACTAATACACGCCAAAAAAGGCTGTCATTTTGTCACTTCACTGCACAACGGCTAATAAGCCCTTTTTTTTCCATTAATACACCCGAAAAAAGGCTTCAAAACATATAACTGCACTGCTGAACAGCAAATAAGCCCTTTTTTCCACTAATACACCCCAAAAAAGGCTTCAGAACATATAACGGATAATAATACTTTTTTTTCCACTAATACACCCCAGAAAAGTCTGTAATTTTGTCAGTTCACCGCACAAAGGCAAATAAGCCCTTTTTCCCCTCCTATACACCACAAAAAGGCTTTAAAACACATAACTGCACAGCTGAACGGCTAATAAGCCCTTTTTTCCACTAATACACCCCCAAAAATGCTTTACAACATATAACTGCACTGCAAAACGGCTAATAAGACGTACAAATATTTCCTAGTAATACACCCTGTTAATGGCTGTATTATTGGGGTTATTGGGGTAATAACAAGCAAGGTTTGCTGGAATTACAGAGGTATTATCTATTGCAAACTTAAAAGCAGTTGTATAATGGCAATTGGGATCCCCAGTCAGTGCAGCAAGGGGTAATAGAATTGCTCCTATTACCCAGGCTGTACACTCCCCTATTGGACCCTGTTCTCCTTTTATAGTGTGGAATAATTCCTCCCTATCCTTTCCCTACACTTCTAATGATCTTTCCCTGAACTTTTATTCAGCCCCAAAAAAGTTTTAAAGTCTTTTCCACCACTTTCCCTAGCGGCTGTCACGTCTTTTCCTGCACTAAGTACACTGGAAACGGCTGAATCCAAGATGGCTGAGGATATTTATAGGGCTGTGACATCACAGGGGCTGGCTGCTGATTGGCTGCATGCATGGCATTGTGGGTGACCCCTCGTTCCCAGACTTCTTTGCTCTAACACGTGCAGCAGCCATTTTAGGAAAAAATGCGATTGTCTACCACGAACCGTGAGGAAATTCGGATTCGGTTCGAATTCCACTTCTTCATGTTAAGGATTATTGTCCTGCTGCAGAATACATTTGAAGCTAATCAGATGCCTCGCTGATGGTATTAATTAATAAGTATCTGCTTGTATTTCTAAGCATTGAGGACACCATTATCCTAATCCCTAATCCCAAATCCCTAAATCCATTTGCTCAAATCCAGCCCCAAACTTCCAAGATAACTCCACCATGCTTCATTGTTGCCTGCAGACACTCATTATTTTACCGTTCTCCAGTCCTTCACTGAACAAATTGCCTTCTGTGACAGCTAAATATTTCAAATTTTGACTTCAGTCCAGAGCACCTGCTGCCATTTTTCTTCACCCCAGTTCCTATGTTTTTGTGCATAGTTGAGTCGCTTGGCCTTGTTTTCACATTGTATGGCTGTTTGGCCGCAATTCCATAAAGAACATTTCTGGCCGGACTTCTCCAAACAGTAGAAGGGTCCCACTGGTTTCTGCCAGTTCTGAGCTGATTGCACTGCTTGACAGTTTCTGCCAGTTTGGCCAGAACTGTAGTGGGAATAGTACTTTCCTGGTCCCTGGTTCCCTGCTGCTGGGTTCTGGCTCTCTTGCTCCCTCTTGGGTGATGCAGATCTCGGGTCACCCTCATCAATATCTGGCTTGACGCGGGTCACATAGTCGCTGCAAACAATGACTGGCCGCAGCACTGATGTGTCCGCTATGTGTCATTTCACTTGGTAACGTGACACATATGTGACCTGCGTCAAACTGGATGTTGACATGGGGAGACTTGAGACCTGCATTGCCCAAGGGGAAGCAATGGAGCTAAAACCCAGCAGTGCGGATCAGGTAAGTATGATTACCACCTTGGATTGGCAGAAAAGGTCCCCAGAGGTAAACAAGCCCTTTAAATACAAGGCTAGGTTGCGTCCCTAAGAGGTTAACATCTGCATTTGGACTGTGAAGATCTAAATTTTAACTTTTCATATTACAATGATTACATTTACCGAGACAAATTCATTTAAATCTGCAGAGATATTCTAAGGTATTCAAAGCTGTATAAGGTATTTAATACTTTAATCTTTAAAGGATCTATCCTGTTCTTTACCTACTAGTGGACAAAAGAGGAATCAGCAAACCAGGCTTTTCACCCGCTGTGCCCGTGACCACCAGACAAACCATCCGGATAAAACAAAGTAAAGTAACAGATTATAGAATTGCAAGCTCCAAATGCTTGATAAAGGTGTTTTGGCTGAAACATTGCAATTTGGTTTGTACTGGATGCACTTACTATAATAAATGGTTTGAAGCAAGATTTGGAGCCTGCAGTACTGCAATCTGTTAATTTGCTTCCGTTCTTTATCTAGATAGACATATTTAGATTAATTCAAGATAAGACAGATGTTTCAATATCCAGTAAAACAGCCTGTACCAGTGCTTCAATGAAGTGGAGAGCGTGAGAATGCCACCACACAGGGCACCAGAGCTAGACTTTAGTGAGCAAAGTGCTTATCACATCAGCATTTACATTCCTCCTCCTAACTGTGAATGTCAAGGACAACTGCAAAAACTAAAACAATCACAAGCAAATAGTAACATGAATATTATGCCATAGATCAGTAAACTCTGAATTGTGTTCAATTTACATGAACATGACCTATAAACCCAAGCACTTGTTACCCCTTAGGTTATGAATAAATTGATCTGTGGCAGGGGCGTTACTAGGGCCTCAAAAGATCTGGGGCCCCTGTGAATATGACCCAGTTCTCTAAATGCCCCCCGCACTTTCCTGCACTTGCTATACTGCAACACGTACCTCTCACAACCAGGGCCTCCCAGGTCATGTCTCCTCTGAAGTAGATCTTCTCATCTTCTCCATTCAGTCCGGACAACTTCTTTCAGCTATGCCTAATTTCTACAGAGTGTAACACACAGAAATCTTAGCTTCCTCACTTTTCTATAACCATCCCCCAACCTGGAGTTCCCACAGTGTTATCCTGCTGCTCGCTGGGCCCCCAAATACCCCCAAATACTATCCTGAAGAAATATGAGCGCCTCCATAGTAATAGTGCTCCTCATAGTCCCACCAATAGTAATTCCCTCCTAGAATGACCTCATTAGTAATACTGCACCCTACAGTGCCCCCAACTGTGATAATGCTCCCCAAAACTGCCTCCATTAGTAGAAGAGCCCTCCAGTATTAATAATGCCCTCACAGAGCCCCCAGTAAAAATAAAGCCCCCCTATTGGTCCCCCAGTGGTAATAAAGCTCTCTCCTCCCTCCATCATACAGTCCCATGTGAATTACATCACACCATCTCTCCTTTCCCTCCAAAATACAGTCCCATGTAAATAACATCACTCCCCTCCCTTCAGCCCCTCCAATATACAGTCCTATGTAAATAACACTATTTTCTTCCCTCCGCCATAGAGTCCCACAAGATGGACTCACCTATAAAACCCTGTAACATGAGCAGCCTTATCTGCTAGATATGTGTCTTTGACACCAGGCATCTTGGGGTCAATAAGCAGCTGGTTTGTCTCCTACACTGTAATGTGTTGGGTGACCTCCTGACTCTCCCCCAAGAAATTATGTTGGGGAAGACATAGATTGGTCTAAATTAATTTTCACCCGATTCTTTTGGTCACCCTTGAGATAAGCCACTGCCAGAGGTATCGGGCAGCAGATTTCTCCACTCTCCCTATAGAATACACATACGCTTTTGGCTAAGCAGAATATGTATGATGAAATCATAAGAGATAGCTGCCGGACGAAAAATTGAATGTGTATGCTCAACTTATCATCCTCCTTCATTACATCCTCTTACTCCTGCACTATTCTATTTCCTAAAAAACTTGGCCCCGATACTAATACTCTTATATCCTTAACTTGCTACCTTTATTGCATCACTATGCACTCTAAATTAGTTTATTTGTATTCACCATTATGCATGCAGATGTACTTTATACCTACTGTATCATTCCCCTCATCCCCTTTAGTTACTGGTCCTGACAGTCATCATCTTTTCCAAGCAGTCACAACATAGCAACAGATGTGTCATCGTATTTTGCCTATTATTTGCACCATACAAATGGTATATATGTATGATAGGCTTAAAATTGTGTTGGAAGTTGCTCCAAATGTATAAATGTCATTCTTTCTTACATAAAATACAGTGGTGTTGTCAGCCTCTCCTAGTACAGTAGACAACAGAAGCACCATGAATGGACAATGGGGGGAAATGTATCAAGTCCTGCTCTCCAGAATTAAAAAAAGTCACAAAATAGGGCTATTGCAACTTTTTGAGGTCACTTGCAAAGAGAAAAAATGTAGTGACTACTTGATTACTTGCTTTTTACACAACTCACTCCAGTTTTGAAAAGTGAGTACGAATGTGGGCATGGTTCACTATGTTAATAATTTTCACTCCAGATTTATCACTAGGGCATTTAAAGGGTTTCTGTCATCACGTTTTGACATTATAAGCTGTCTGACATTAGCTATGTGCTAATGTCAGAGCAGCTTGATAATGTCTTTTTTATAAAAATCCGATTTATATTTTGGCTGAAAAACGTACTTTTATAATATGTAAATTAGCCTCTAGGAGCAGGGGGGCGTTGCCCTGCTCCTAGAGGCTCCGTGCAGCAACCTGCTGGCACGCCCCTTCTTACTTTGAGTGACAGTGCCGGGCAGCGATCCTCCGGCACTGTCTCCTTCTGAAATCCCGCGCCTGCACGGCCGCTCTGTATTCGGCGCAGGCGCGGTGAGCAGAGGACGCTGGTGCGGGATTTCAGAAGGAGACAGTGCCAGAGGATCGCTGCCCGGCACTGTCACTCAAAATATAAATCGTATTTTTATAAAAAAGACATTATCAAGCTGCTCTGACATTAGCACATAGCTAATGTCAGACAGCTTATAATGTAAAAACTTGATGACAGAAACCCTTTAAGAAAAAGTCCCAAAGTCACTCCAGTAGGGGGCTGGTGCAGGAGACTAGAGTAGTGTTAGGTGTACAGATGCCCCAAATTTTACAAATACATGAAATTTGATAAATTTAGCCCAAAATACATTAACGAACACTCAAGGAAAACTGACTTGAAATATTAACCTCAAGATAAATTCTCCACATAGTCTACATGCAAACATTTTTGGATGGTCTTAAGAGTAACAGGTCAAATGATAGAGAACACATACAAAAATCATTAAATTTAGATATATACATTAGCTGATACATAGGACACTGAAACATCAGATACAACAATTAAAGTGCTCATACATATGTTCTTAAATCCACCAACTCCACATAAGTACTTTATTTAACCACTTAAAGACCGAGCCTATTTTAATTTTTACATTTTTTATTTTTCCTCCCCAGGTTCAAATAGCCCTAATGTTTTTAATTTTCCATTCACATGGACATGTTTTTTGCAGGACAAGATGCATTTTTAATGGCACCATTTAAGTTACCAAGTCTTGTATTGGAAAATGCGAAAAATAATCTTTGTAGGGTAAAATTGAGGGTTTTGATATCATGGTGTGCTAAAAATGACACAACGTCCTCATTCTGCAGCTCAATATGATTACAGCGATACCACAAACGTCCTCATTCTGCAGCTCAATATGATTACAGCGATACCACAAACGTCCTCATTCTGCAGCTCAATACGATTACAGCGATACCACACTTGTATAATTTTTATTTTTATTTATTACTTTTAAAAAATAAAAACCTTTATATTTTGATCTACAGAGCTGTATGATGGCTTGAGTTTTGCAGAACAAAGTGTAATTTTTATTGGTGCCATTGTGGTATGTACGACTTTTTGATCGCTGTTATTAAAAAAATTTGGGTGGGGGACAAGGTGGCAAATCGTGAGTTTTGATTTTTTTTTTTTCGTTATGGCATTCCCCTAGCAGGAATCATTTTTTTATATTGTAATAGACATTTTTAGACATGGTGGTACCTAATATGTTTAATTTTTCTTTGTTTATATATTTTTATATGTAAAATTGGGAAAGGGGGTGATTTAAACATATAATAAAAACATATCATTTTTGTTACTTTATAACTAGTAGGCCCCTTAGGGGGCTAGAACCTGAGATCTTTTGATCCCTTGTCCCATTCACTCTAATAGAGATCTATTAGAGTGAATGGAATTTTGTTGCGCTCCCTGTTGAGCTGTGTCTCGTGCATAACTTAGCAGGGAGGTTACTAAGACAGACCCTGTTATGGTAACCAATCAGAGCCCTGCGATTTCACTGTGGGGGCTCCAATCAGAAATCCAATCCAATCACATCCCTTTGCCTTACCTCACAGATGCCACGATCGCTGTTGATCGCAGCTTCTGAGGGGTTAAATGATGATATTTGACGTGATCGCCATTCCCCATCATTGCTGCCAGGTGCGTTCTGTATTATACAGCTGGCACCTGTCGTGTATTGAGCGGGCTCACTGCAGCAGCCCACTCCATACAATTGCAGGCCCATAATGACGTACATGTACGGCATTATGCGTTAAGGTGTTAAAAGGCTTTATTAGTATCAGAAAAGTTGGGGTCTAACACCTGGCACCCCTCCCAATCAGCTGTTTAAAAAGGCAACAGCCTCCTTGCAGCTCCCCAAGCACAGCAACGTACATTGTATAGTGGCTGTGCTCAGGGGCGGATTAAGTGCATGATAGGCCCGGGGCTGTCTACCTAACTTGGGCCCCCCCCCCCCACTCCATTTTAGGTTTCAGGTTTTTTTTCTGTATAAATAGGCTGCGGTGCTTTGTAAGCGTCACAGTCTCTTCCTCGGCCATATGACATCACATTCATCGTTCACATGGCCTATCTGCAGCTCTGTCCTATCTGAGTGATTGGGGCTGAGCTGCAATACCAAGCACAGTGCTATCACATGGACAGCGCCGTGCTTTGTAAGAGGCTGCGGCGCTCACTGGAACATCGCGGTGTCTCCTCTAACAGCTGATTGGCGGGGGTGCCAGGAGTCAGACCCCCACCATCTCATAACTCTCTGAGTACAGATGTCATAGATGTTTCCTGCAGTCCTATGTAACACCCCACATAACACAGTGAATTATTGTGTTATGTGGGGTGTTACCTAGGACTGCAGGGAACATGTACATTATCTGCACACAGAAAGTCATCACTGTTATCTGGGCTGTTACATAGGACTGCAGGTGAAAAATTTAAATTTGAGGTGCCAAATTTAAAATACATATGATTATGATAAAGACTTGGAGGAGAAGATGAGGCGCAGGTCACAGCAGTGAGGATACAGCACCACATACCTCTTACATCCAGGGACTTCTCCTGTCATGTAGCTCTTCTCTTTCCTCTTCTCCTCCGTTTGACCCAGACCGCCATGACTAATTCCTCCTGCCGCATCTCGTCCCTACAGAGTTTGTTACACAGACACGTTAGATTTCTCATAATTGGGGTCATTTATCAAACTGGTGTAAATTAGAACTGGCTTAGTTGCCCATAGCAACCAATCAGATTCCACCTTTCATTTTCCAGAGGAGCTGTCAAAAATGAAAGGTGGAACCTGTTTCTATGGACAACTAAGCCAGTTCTACTACAACAGTTTGATAAATGACCCTAAAGATCCCTATAGTGTCTACAGCAGTTATAATGTCCCATAGAGTGCCCCCAGTAATACTAACATCCTATATTGTGCTCCAGGTAACAATACCTGTATAGTGTCCCCAATACCCCACACTACCCCCATATAGTATTTTCCCTTCACACTGCCCCCATACAGTAATTTCCCCACACTGTCCCCATATAGTAATTTCCCCACACTGTCCCCATATAGTAATTTCCCCCACACTGCCATCTATTAATTAATTTGCCCCCACACTGTCATCCATTAATTAATTTGCCCCCACACTGCCATCTATTAATTAATTTGCCCCCACACTGTCATCTATTAATTAATTTGCCCCCACACTGTCATCCATTAATTTGCCCCCACACTGTCATCCATTAATTTGCCCCCACACGGTCATCCATTAATTTGCCCCCACACTGTCATCCATTAATTTTCCCCCACACTGCCATCCATTAATTAGTTTGCCCCCACAACTGCCATTCATTAATTTGCCCCCACACTGCCATCCATTAATTTTCCCCACAACTGCCATCTATTAATTTGCCCCCACAACTGCCATCCATTAATTAATTTTCCCCCACACTGCCATCCATTAATTAGTTTGCCCCCACAACTGCCATTCATTAATTTTCCCCACAACTGCCATCCATTAATTTTCCCCCACAACTGCCATTCATTAATTTGCCCCCACAACTGCCATCCATTATTTTGCCCCCACAACTGCCATCCATTAATTAATTTTCCCCCACACTGCCATCCATTAATTAATTTGCCCCCACAACTGCCATCCATTAATTTTCCCCACAACTGCCATTCATTAATTTGCCCCCACAACTGCCATCCATTATTTTGCCCCCACAACTGCCATCCATTGATTAATTTTCCCCCACACTGCCATCCATTAATTAGTTTGCCCCCACAACTACCATTCATTAATTTGCCCCCACACTGCCATCCATTAATTTTTCCCCACAACTGCCATTCATTAATTTGCCCCACAACTGCCATCCATTATTTTGCCCCCACAACTGCCATTCATTAATTTGCCCCCACAACTGCCATCCATTATTTTGCCCCCACAACTGCCATTCATTAATTTGCCCCCACAACTGCCATCCATTATTTTGCCCCCACAACTGCCATTCATTAATTTGCCCCCACAACTGCCATCCATTATTTTGCCCCCACAACTGCCATCCATTATTTTGCCCCCACAACTGTCATCCATTAACTAATGTGCCCCCATGGAAACATGCCCCACTGTCCCTTAATATCTCCCCCCCAAGTTAGCACACACACAAAAAAAAATAAAAAGCTAATACCTGTATGCTGAATGGTGTGGCAGGCGCGCGTACATCAGAGCGTGCGTGCGCCACTATACAGGCGCACGATGATGTCATCACGCGCGCCGCGCGATGATGTCATCGCGCACGCCGGGCTTATACCACCACATAGGCCTCAGGCCTACTAGGCCTGAAGCCTATGGCGGTGATAGGCGGCGGGGCAGGGAACTATACGCTCCCGTGCCCCGCCGCAGTATGTGGGCGCTCGGGTCGGCATTGGGCCCCCCAGTGATGCCGGGCCCGGGGCTGCCGACCCGAACGCCCCTATGTTAATCCGCCACTGGCTGTGCTTGCTGTCCCCCTCAGCCCCATTCACTTGAATGAGACTGAGCTGCATCTAGGTCATGTGAATGATGAACGTGACATCACTGGTGTAGGAAGAGGCCACAAAGTTCGCCAGAGCGTCACAATCTGTTCAGCAAGCTAGTCATCGGGAGACCCCACTGATCAGATACTAATGACCTATACTGTGGAAAGGTCATCAGTATGAAACACTAAGAAAACCCCTTTCATAATGAGGGTTCTCAACAAATATAATTTGTATAGTGCTCCTTTCATACTGTTGTTATCTTGGCTTGACATAGCCAAAAAGGTGTCAAATCCAGGCCATTCTTTTCTTTGGTGGTTGCTTTAATAACCCTTTTCCCAGTGAATTATCACTCATTATTATTGGGGTAGAATAGTAAGGCTGCCCATACAAGGTCAGGTTTTGAGATGCAATTCTGAAGCTAAAATCCTAAAGGGAGAGATAGTATAAAGGACAGATGCTATTTCTACTTCTCTTTTTTGGCACACTCGATTTTAGCTTCAAAAACAGCATCTGAAAACCTGATCAAAATTTGATCGCGTACAGGCACCCTTAAGGAATCCAAGGTGAACATAAGCCCATTTTGAGGTCATCTGTTTGAATTTCAATTTCCCAAGCTAGTTTTTGTCTACAACAAATGTTTGCTAGGAAGCCAAGTTTAAATGTGTGTGTACTGACTCATTCAACACATTCTGCCATAAATTGCAAATTGAGCAGCTTTGTAATACATCACTTTGTAATAACAGAGCTCTCAATTAAAGCACAGCTATAAAAGTAAATGTAAAGTGTTCTAGAGATCACTGTAAACAGTAAGGACTTATTCATTAAAAAAATCTGCATCATACTTGTACAAGATCCAAAGACAATGTGAGGCTAAATAAAAAGTGGATATGGTTGATTTTGTTCACTGATTAGAAATGATGCCACATTTTAAGTGAATTAAAGAGAAAGGTTTTAGCAAAATTAGTGAATATGTTAAATTATGATTTTCTTCTTTGAGCGTTTCTTCTCATTGTTTTAAGTGAGGATGTCGGACTGAAACAGAACAGTTAGGGCTTATTCACACAACTATATGAATGGGTCCTCATCCGTTTCGCAATTTTGCGGAATGGGTGCAGACTTATTCATTTCAATGGGGCCGCAAAAAAGATAGAGTGTTACCTATTCTTGTTCGCAATTGCTGACAAGAATAGGCATTTCTATCATAGTGTCTGCCATGTGCGTCCCACAAATTGCGAAACGCACACAGGCGGGTATCCGTGTTTTGCAGATCTGCAAATTGCGGACCACAAAACAATTCGGTCATGTGAATGTAGCCTTACAACTCTGTGGGAGATACAGAAACTGTACTGTATATCTAGTTTGGAAATATATGAGCTCCAATTTTGTGCTGTTCTTGCCACTTTTCATAACAGTGGTTTGGGCTTAGCCATCTTTTCATGGCAGGCAGCACAGATTTTCAGTCTATAGCAATGTCTTTTGGTGCTGCTGTGGTGGAGGGGGGTTAATAGCTCCTGGAACATGTCTTCTGTAAGAACGAGCAGATAATTACAGCTTTGGTTCTTACAGCAGGCTCTAGCTCCACAGCCTGGATAGGAGGAAGCTCTGATCCTGACTGTTAATCCTTTGATTCCTACTGCAGTATAGTCAAAGGATATTCCCCCTTCCACTGGGCCACCAGATTTCCTGGTAACCCAACTAGAGAACCCATCTACAGTCAGCTCTGGGGAGTGGTGCAGAGAGTGTGGTTGCACTAGGGCCTAGAAGCCTGAGGGGCTTATAAGGTCTCTATTTCTCATATGAGGAGAAGAGTACTGTAAATGAAGAATGAAAGGTGGTGACTCTGTTAATCATTTTGCATTGGAGGCCTGGAGCTTCTCATGTCCGTATTTTATAACACACCCCACACATATTAGGTATATATATATATGGCCATAATAACTTGAAGAAGTTATTAAACTGGTTGTTTAGAATTTTGAATGAATGGTATAAAAAGAGAAAATCACTCTTTGTATACGAAAAATATATAAATTACACAGTAATCTAAATGTGCCCCCAAACAGTGCTAACATTTTTTTTTTTAAGCTATGGTTGCTGAAATGTATAGGCAAAAATGAAAATGTATACTTGATCATTTAGGCCATTTCAAGCCTGATCATTAAAGGGTTAAAAAATTTGGCACGTCTTACTCCAGCGCACTTATTATTAAGACTGCCATAGGAAACCCTAGTCTTATTAAATTCACCCCAATATACAGTACATACTCACCAGTCTGAGAGGAGCAAGTCGAAATTCAGTTCACTCTCATTATATTCATGTTTAATATGTATAAGACTACTTTCACATTAGCGGCAGCCTTCTCCGGCAGGCTGTTCCGGTGGGTGAACAAGCCTGCCGGTCTGCGCTGCTGCTATTGCACGCGTGCCGCTGGAAGTCCGCTCCGGCCCCAATCACTATAATGTCTAGCCGCAGCACTGCAAACGTGCCGAGAGGCGGCCGAAATAAAGCTACGACATGTCACCTGCCGGAGAAGGCTGCCACTAATGTGAAAGTAGCCTAATATTATTGGTCAAAATATAAAACATATGACACATGTCATAAGAATTCTAAGGCTTTTTTTTGTATGTATGTGGGAGACTTGCCATCAGATTAATCATTTTGCTGTGTTAAGGTATATGCCATGCATTTCAGTATGTGTATCCTCAGCAGAACATGTACACATAAATAAGACAATGTATCACAAGCTCTGTTCTTACTTTACAGGGTTTCAGTCAACACAATTCATCCATTATTCGCCGCAGAGAAAATGAGCATGTGTTCTCCAGGAGTCTCGTTTTGGAACATTATGTTCTAGGATGTACAGAATATTAGGACTGCAATATATCAGATACATTGTATACTGAGTCAAAGGAAGATTACTGCAAAATAAACATGCAAGGCTGATGTCCTGAGTCCATTCTAAAGCTTTTTCTACACTTTATAACCCACTTTTTGTTTATCAAAGTCATATTTATAACTAAGATATATCATTATTATTAATATTATTATTATACAATAACAATTGGGGCATAGACATGGTCTTAAATAAAAAAGCATTATTTGACTGTTAATTTGGCTGCCATCGTTCACTGATCTGTGCTTACAGGACTGCAGTGCTGATGTCACTTTGAAAATACTTCTGATATCACATCAGCTGCAGCCAATCACTTGTCTCAACTGTGTACCTTTCAGGCCAGTGACTGGTTGCAACAGTCATGTGTTGTCATCATGCATGATGTCAGTACTTCAGTCCTGTAAGCAATAGCTACCTAGTAGGACTGGATTGGCAGTGTTGGAACGACAGGTGATTGAACAGGTAAATAATGCTTATTTTATTATATGCCATTTCCTTTCCATGCCCCAATTTTTGCTTATCGCAAACAGACCTTTTAAGGACAAGCAATTTTTCTTGACGGGCCCTTACTATTTATTTTTCCTTCCACATAGCCAGAGGCGTAGAAATGACTGGGCCCCATAGCAAAAAAATGTTATGCCCCCCCCCCCTCCCGGATCCCCCATGTGTGCTTTGCGAAACCGCAGATCCACAAAACACGGACACCAGCAATGTGCGTTCCGCATTTTGTGGACCGCACATCGCCGACACTATGGACATGTTCTATTTTTTCGGGAACGCAATTGCGGATCTGCAATTGTGGATGCGGGCAGGACATAGTGTGTCCCCATAGAAATGAATGGGTCCGCAATTCTGTTCTGCAAAATGCGGAACAGAATTGCAGATGTGTGAATGGACCCTTACCCCTACACCATGCAGTACAGAATGGATTATAAAATCCATACACCATACCGTACAATATACACAATAACCCCACAGTGTAGGTGTTATACTGTATATTGTATGGCATGGTGTATGGATTATAATGTATATTGTACGGCATGGTGTATAGATTATACTGTATATTGTATGGCTTGGTGTATGGATTATTCTGTATATTGTACCGCATGGTGGAGGGATTATACTGTATACTGTAGTCATCTATAGTGCCAGGTGCGGACACAGACAGCAGGGGGCCCCTGTGCAAAAAATGTGCCTGGGTCCCCACCCCCATGCCAAATTCTCAACCTAACCTATTCTATTCTAACATTACATACAGCAATACAAAACATACAGGGTAAGGCTATTTTCACACCTGTGGCAGTACAATCCGGCCACCTAATCCGGCAGAGAAATTGAAAGGAATCGACGACACAAACCACAGCATGCAGAGGTTTATGTCCCGCTGATTCTCTGCATTTTTGCCAGATTGTGGCCGGATCTCTGCCGTATCCCATTATAGTTAATGGGGCTGGCGGGCATTCTGTCTGCATCAAGCAGTGCCGGATCCAGTGAATTCTCTGCTGGAACAGCCTGCCAGGATCACTAACGCAGATGTGAAAGTAGCCTCGTACAGCGTCACATACCTCTTATATCCAGTGACTTCTCCTTTGATGTACAGTAGATGTTCTCTTTCTTCATCTTCTCCATTCAGACCAGACCACTGTGATAATTTCTTTCAGCCATCTCACGTCTCTGCAGAGTTTGACAGACATCTTAGTTTCCTACTTTTCCATCATCCTCCAATTAACATCCCATCATGCACCCCCAATATTGAGAAGCTGTGCTCCCCAAAACTATACTGCAAAAAGAACTGTGCTAACCTGATGCTGTGCCAGGGTGCCCCCACAGTAATGGTGCTCCCAAAGTCCCAACAATAGTAATTATTTATTTGCCAGAGTGCATTTAGTATTAATAGTGCTCCTACTGTGCCCCCAACAGTAATTGTGTCCCACAAGTAATAATGCTCCCATAGTCCCCCAGTTGTAATAAAGCCTACCATAATGCCCCGATATTAATAATTCTCTTTATAATGTGTGACAGTAGACCCCCCCCTCCATCTTATAATGTGCACCAGTACAAAAAATGTGCACCCGTTGTGTGGCAGTAAAAAAAGAAATACCTCCTCTTAGTGCCCCCAGTAGAGCCAATGTCCCCAAAGTGCCCTTATGTGTTCCAATGACCCGTACTGTGTGCCACTACAAAAAACACTTAGTGCCACCAGTTGAGCTTAGGTGCCCATAGTGACCTTATAATTTGTGCCAGTATACAATACCCCTATATAGTGTCCCCAGAAGATGCCCCCATAGTGCTCCTTCCCCGTCTCCATAGTGCCCTCCATAATGTGGCACTATAAAATGCCCCTAAAGACTGCCCCACATAGATGGCCCCATAATTCTCCTTTCCTCCCTTCCCCATAGTGGCACCAAAATGGGCCTGTAGCCTATTAGAGGATCGGGCAAGGGAGACGCCTCTCCCCTGCTCCATTCATCTGTATCGCTGTCCTGAGTATGGCGATACAGATGAATACAGAGATGAGCGCTTCCACAATGGAAGCCGGCGGCCCAGACCCCCAGTGGCGTAGGGCCCCATACCCATTGCTATGGCTGCTATGGCGATCCCTACGCCACTGCACGTAGCTGTATGTTTTTTCTTTGTGAGATGGGTATTTTTCAGTGGCACCATTTTGCGAATGCATAATGTACATTTTATTGATTAGTTGGACACATTTTTTGGTAAGAAGGGAATAATAAAAATCCTGTGAATTCCATGCTTAGTTATGTGTTGCATTGTGATCCCACTGACAATCATTTGATGCAATGCCGTGCGATCTTCATGTCATATGACACATTTTAAAATGTAGCTCCAGCCTTATAAGCAGGAAGGGAAGGTACACATTGAACAAAACTTACATTTTTCTTGCTAACAATAAGTCTTATATTTTACTTCCAAATCCACCTCACAATATATTTACATACACTATTGTGGACCATCAACTACTCCAGTGTGAATACTTTAATAACAAAGTGGGAGTTGCGAGGTACATAACTTTAAATTCTACCAGAGCTGAAAGTATACAATATTTGCTTTAGCTTATAAATTCTAGGTAAAATTCTAGTTTTCCTCGTTTTAGCTTAGTAACATAGTGATGGCAATTCCTCAAGATCTCTTGGTAGTTGTCACTTTAAAACAACTCACAAAAAAATTGTCATGTACCTGCTATAACCGGATGGAAAAGGTCACCGCAGTCCTGAAGACTAATGGATGTTGACAAACAGAATAAAGCTTATTACTGTTTGCATTATCCTTCAACCACATCCTCTGTAGTACAGTTTGTGAAAAGCAGCTTTTACCCTTTTCATGGCGTAAACACTGGCACACACGGATAATGTCTTTATGTGCTCCTCCATCCACTACCTCCCAGCCATCTGCAAACACAACACTGGACTTGGTCATTGACACTGCTGTCCCCAGAGGACATTCATAGAGGAGCACATTCCAAAATCTGTTTTCTATCAGTCCCAAGACTAAGTGCACACTTTCTTTTTGACTCACTTGTTCTCAGAGCAGCTAATATGTTATAAAGAGAAAAGTAAGCGTAATACCACACAGCGCAATCCTGATCCAATTGGGCCGTGGCCATCTGCGGTTGTTAGCCCAGCAGTCCGTGCGGTCACTGCTGCCCCTACCGGCGGGCACGGGCGCCGTGCTCCCTCTTTTCCCTTCTGCTGCCATGCGCCGTGTTGACAAGCGCGGGCAGCAGGTAGCTTAACTGTTGCATCTGTGCTCCATGCCAGAGTTTACTTCCTGCTGGAGACCTGTACTGTGTTAGGGCTTGCATGAGTGTGTCTCTCCTCACTTGTGAGACAGCATGTACACGCCCTCTGTCTCACCATCCTATGGCTGGATTGCAGTATTTAAAGGCACTTCCTACCACAGGAAGATGCCTGAGCAACTTATGGTCACTAGCTTGCCTAGTTTCAAGTGTGAAGGTGTTTTTCAAGTTCTGTGTACCGGACCCTGCCTTTGGAATTATCGGATTTTGCCTATTTGCCGCCCGCCTCTGACCTCGGACTTCGTTTACGGACCTTGCTTGTTTGCCGCCTGCCTCTGATATTGGACTTCATTTACGGACCTTGCTTGACCACGCACCGGTATCTCTGACCCCCTGGTCAGCTGTCACTGACTCGGGACTGCTCTGGAGTGGCACCTGACAACTACCCTAACGGCCCAAGCTTATCCTTACCATCAGAGGCTTTAGTGAAGATCGGGTAGTTGCTTAGTCACGCCCCTAGAGAGTATAGCCAGTCAGTGGCGCAATTATTCCACACCCGCTTGAATAACAGCGGTCAAGAACCATGTAGCCAATTAGGGTGCAGCTGCCTGATATTTAACTTATGAAGACTGCACCGTATAGGCAGTCTGAATTCTTAATGGCTGCGCAGCACCTTCACTACCACGTGGCTATCAAGAATTCAGACCGTCTATACAGCGCAGTCTTCATTATTTAAATATCAGGCAGCTGCAGCCGAATCAAAGTTGACGAAGTGCAATTTGATTCGAATTTCCTCATGCTTCGTGGTAACGAATTGCATTTTTTCCTCAAATGGCTGCTGCAAGTGTGAGGTCATGGAGCAAGGAACTCTGGAAACGTGGGATCAGCCATAATTCCATGCATGCAGTCAATCAGCAGCCAGCCCTGTGATGTCACAGCCCTATAAATAGCCTCAGACATCTTGGATTCTGCCATTTTCCATGCAGTTATATGTTCTAAAACCTTTTGTGATGTGTATTAGTGGCACAAAAAAAGTATTTGCTGTCGTGTGGCGAAGTGAGAAAATTGCAGCCCTTTTTGGTGTGTGTTAGTGGGAAAAAAAGGGCTTATTAGCCATTGTGTGGTGTAGTGAGAAAATTACAGACTTTTTGGAGGTGTTTTAATTTCCTTTTTATTTATTTATTTGATCTAACAGTATGTCAGACAGAGAAGTGCCAGACGCTGCACAGGAGAGTGGCAGAGGCCTAAATATTTCTGGCACAGGCACAGGTCGCAGCAGAGTAAGGTGGCGTGGCAGCCGGAGTCGCAGCGAGAGGCCTGATCTCCCGGTGTCATTTAGCAGTCGTGTCTTGACCAGCAACCCAGCGGTTCTTGAATGGTTGACTCGGTCATATCTGTTTTGGATCCACTGTATGGTCCCATCAGAATTGGCTTATGATTTGGTAGCCAAAAGCAGGAGTGGGTACAAAACACAGAAGACATGCAAATATTCCATTTACGTGTCATCTCAGTTTTGGATCCACTCCTGTTTTTTTTGGCATTAGCAATACTGGTGGATTACTGACCAAATGCTGACCGAGTGAAGGCGGATGCTCAACAGACAGGATCCGTTTTTTGGGGGTTATTGTTCTGACGAATCAGAGGAAGGGCAAAATAATCAGTGACGTCAACACAAACTTACTGCTGACACCCTCTCCGCTCTGTCGGGGGCCTCTACTTGTATAAGCGTTTAATAAAACAGGTAGACATCTATGTGGAATCAGCTGACGATGGTGTAAAAGGAGTGTGCTTCTTCTTGGCGCTAACATCGAACTTGAGTTATTTGGTCAGTTTTGGCCCCATGACTGCCCAAATGACGAATCAGAGGAAGGGCAAAATAATCAGTGACGTCAACACAAACTTACTGCTGACACCCTCTCCGCTCTGTCGGGGGCCTCTACTTGTATAAGCGTTTAATAAAACAGGTAGACATCTATGTGGAATCAGCTGACGATGGTGTAAAAGGAGTGTGCTTCTTCTTGGCGCTAACATCGAACTTGAGTTATTTGGTCAGTTTTGGCCCCATGACTGCCCAAATAAGTGAAGTTTGCAGTGATTCTAACCCTCAGTTCACACTTGCGCGTTTTACAGCGCGTTCCTACGCGCTGTAAAACGCTCAACAGGAGAAAACTCATGTTTCCCTATGGGCATGGTTCTCACCTGAGCGTTTTACAGCGAGTTTGAACGCGCCGTAAAATGCCCTACGCTCAAAGAAGTTCTTGAGCTTCTTTGGGGCGTTTTGTCGCGCGTTTGCACCCATAGACTTCAATGGGAACGCGCGTAAAATGCACATTTAACACGCGTTAAAGTGTAGATATGCCTTTTTCAATTGGTCTCCAGAGTCACGAACGTGCGTATGACGCGCGTTTCCTATTTGCAAAAACGCGCTGTAATACGCGCGACAAAAACGCGCGTAAAATGCGCGTCTCAGAAACGCTCAGGTGTGAACCCAGGGTAATAGCGATTCATCTGCATGTCATACTGACTCACAGTATAATTTCACTACCACAGCAGACTTCCTATGTGTGTTACTGCAAGGCACAGTGTTCTACATCACTATAAGGCTACATGCACACGTTCAGGATTCATGTGCGGAGAATCAGCACTGAAATCCGTCGGTGTTCGCAGGCAAATCCGTGCGGTAAATCCGCATCAATAGGTGCGGATTTGCATGCGGATTTGCATGCGGATTTTTTTTTTTCCCCTCCTTCTCTCCAAGACAAAGATACACCCTCTTTCAACATCATTTCCTGTGACATCATCTAGTCCCGTCCTACTTCTTCACCATACTCCATTTTGAGTACAATTTGAGTACAATGGGGCATCTCCATTTTCTCTGCTTCCTTCTCTTCATGAAAAGACATAAAATGGTGGCTGATTCTCCTCCCCTTATTACATCATTTCCCTTTCCTATTGCATACATGCGGATTTTGATGCGGATCCGCATCAAAATCCGCACTGTGTGCGTGCACCATCCGGATTTTATCCTCCCCATTGAAGTGAATGGAGAAAATCCGCAAGATATCCGGACAGGAAAAAAAAAAAGAATTGACATGCTGCGGATTTTAAAATCCGCACCGCAGGTCAAAATCCGCGCTGAAAAAATCTGCATCGTGTGCATTGAGAATTTCAAATTCTCATACAATACAATGTACAAGATGTACGGTGCGGATTTTCCGCACGCAAATCCGCGCGGAAAATCCACACGCAATCCTGATCGTGTGCATTCAGCCTAAAGGCTCTCTGAAGCCAGGAAATAGCAGTTTTTTAACATGATTCGTCACAAATAAATTCTGATCGAACTGAATATTTTCAAAAAATTTTTGAAAAATTCGCTCGTCTCTACAAATAATAGTCAACTCAAATTAATCTAGTTTCAAGTCTCTCATAAAAGAACTGTTATTTGCCAGAAAAGTATAATTGTTACTGATTTTCCTGTATGAAACACATGGCCTCTAACTTGGAAAGTGTTCTGGTGCTTGACCCAAAAGTTGTTCATGGCCATTTACTCAGTGCTCTCTTAGGGTACGTTCACACGACGACAATTGTCGCGCGACAAAAAGTCGCACTATTGTCGCGCGACAATTTTTATAATGGGAGTCTATGGTGTCGCAGTGCGACATGCGACATGCTGCGACTGCGACACGACAGTCGGAGAAAATCCATCCGGGATGGATTTTTTGCGACTGTTGTGTCGCAGTCGCAACATGTCGCATGTTGCACGTGCGACACCACCATAGACTCCCATTATAAAAATTGTCGCGCGACATTAATGTGACATCAATGTCGCGCTACAAGTGTTGCAGTGTAGTGGTTCCCAAATTGTCGCGCGACTTTTTGTCGCGCGACAATTGTCGTCGTGTGAACGTAGCCTTATTCTCTCAGATCTGGGCTGGGAATACATTTGTTAGTCTTATTCATGGTCCGTAGGGAACATCTGATTTATCTGATTTAAAGGGAATGTATCATCAGAAAATAACCTGTTTAAATCATGTTAAAAATATTTTGTTTTAGAATGTTTGTTTTTATTTTTACATTTCACTGCTTTAACCACTTGAAGACCACAGGTTTATACCCCCCTAGTGACCAGGCCCTTTTTTACAATTCCGCACTACACTACTTTCACCGTTTATTGCTCGGTCATACAACTTGCCACCCAAATGAATTTTACCTCCTTTTCTTCTCACTAATAGAGCTTTCATTTGGTGGTATTTCATTGTTGCTGACATTTTAACTTTTTTTGCTATTAATAAAAATGTAACGACATTTTTGCAAAAAAATGACATTTTTCACTTTCTGTTGTAATTTTTTTTTTAAAAAACTACAATTCTATATAAATTTTTCACAAAATTTATTGTTCTACATGTCTTTGATAAAAAAAATCCAATAAGTGTATATTTATTGGTTTGGGTAAAAGTTATAGCGTTTACAAACTATGGAGCAAAAAAATGAATTTCTGCATTTTGAAGCAGCTCTGACTTTCTGAGCACCTGTCATGTTTCTTCAGGTGCTAGAATGCCAGGATAGTATAAATACCCCCCAAATGACACCATTTTAGATAGAAGACACCCCAAAGTATTCACGGAGGGGCATGGTGAGTTCATGTATCATTTCATTTTTTTTCACAAGTTAGCGGAAAATGACACTTTCTGAGGAAAAAAAAATAATAATAAAGTTTCCATTTCTGCGCGCGTTCATGCGAAATCTCAGGTCTCACGAGATGACGCCGATAGGCGGCAGTGAGACCTGAGACAGCCGCCGCGCTGACGCCCATCGGCGTTAGCGTGGCTGAAAGTGGATATGATGTTAATCGAAAACAGCCAAACTGTCCATACACGATAGATAAGAGTCAATTTGAGTGTGATCTGCCTACCATCTAATTTGCGGATTTGAAAACATTTTAAAATAGGAATCTAAAGTTGGCTTCGGTACTGAAGGGTACCTCTGCACCGAAGTCGACTTCGGATTCCTATTTTAAAATGTTTTAAATTCTGCAGATAGGAATACCAAAGTCATTTACCAAAGTCTCACGCAACTTTAGACGAGTTAAAGTTTTCCTACATGGACCAAATACATTGTAAATGCTGTACAGAGCAGTATTGCAAACAAAGATTTTTAACAAATCTACTTCGGATCTATGATCAGAAGCTTGATTCGCTCAGCCCTTTCAGCAGTGCTCAGGTAAGTACTGCATCCTCTTTATTAGCGATAACGTCACGTCCATCTATGAAATTACCTTTGTGCAGTTCAGTCCCGACTGCAATATCAAGTACAGGCACTATACAATGTACAGAGCAGTGCATGGTATACAATGAAGAGGTTGCAGCACTCATACAAACACTGTGGCCTTTTGAAACAGCTGATCGGCAGGGGTGCTGGGAGTCAGGTGCCACTGATCCACTGATCAGATATTGTGGACCAAACTTGAGGAATAGATCATCAACATTGAATTCATGGAAAACCCCTTTAGGGTATGTTCACACATAGGGAATACGATGCATTTTCCAGCAAGAACAAAGTGAATGACATTTAGGCTTTTTTCACATCTGCTTTTTTGCTGGATCTGCCGTGGATCAGCAAAAACACTTCTGTCATGGTATTTACAATCGACTGCATCCGTAATGAACAGATCTCTAAAATAGCAATGACAGATCTGACCATTGATTTACACTGTGAGTCATGACGGATCCGTCTTGCTCCGCAGCCTAGGGTCACTCAAAAACCCTGCTTGCAGCGCTTTTGTGTGCGTCATGGGAATGCAATAAAACGGAAAGGACTGCATTCTGGTGCACTCTGTTCCCTTCAGTTCAGTTTTGTCCCCATTGACAATGAATGGGGACAATACGAAGGCGTTTTCCTCCGTTATTGAGATTCTATGATGGATCTCAATAGTGGAAAGGGAAAGCGTAGGTGTAAAAGTAGCCTTTTTCACATTCATCCACATACTGTACTACATAAAAGTCTGCAGTGAAAACTGACCTGCTGTGCAAATTTACATCCTCGGCACATCAATTTATGTTAGCTTTACATTGTGGTTTTCATCTTTTGAGATGAAAAGAGTGAAATCTGCATCAAATCCGCAGCATTTATGAAATGAAATCCGAAAAAAGAAAAACACATTCTCTTTTAAACTGCTGATCTGATCTCCAGCAGAAACCATGCATGTTTTCTACTGCTTAAAATCTGTATTTTACAGCATTCCAGTCCCATATTAACATACCCTAAATCTCCAGTTTGTGATGGAACAATTATGAAATAGCAGACTATAAAGATTCCAAAGACTACCATTTCTTTGGACATTCACTCTATGTTGTTCTACTTTTTAAACTTTAGAAGGCAAAGCAGAGCTGAAAGGCATTGAATTTCAGACAATTGTCTTTGTTCGATGGCAGGAGGAGTTGAAAAAGAGATACATTTCATGGCCAATTTCTAGTTTGCTTCCTTCTGAACTGCAACAATTTAAAATTCTAAAACTGCTAGGATAATAATCACAATAACTACAGTGCCTACCCTACATACTAGAACCAAGGTCAGTGACAGGGGCCCTTTTACAATGGTCGATGACTGGGAATGATTCCTGATCATTATCCCATATACACATACGGCTGATCACCCTCTCACTCCCATCTTCAAGACTTCTCCTGAGCTGCACCAGTTCTCTGAAATACGCTACCCCAAGCAATTAGGTTAATTCACAACATCCACAGTTGTAGGCGCTCCCTAAAAACTCTTTTTAAGGTGGCCTATCACATCTCTTAATATAATGTTTCTTCATTCATCCTCTTATCATCATCATTCTTCTGAACCTGATCCATCAAGAATCACTATTCACCACGCCCCATACACTCAGATACACTACAGATATCAGCTGGTGGCGGCTCATGCAGCCTTATATCTACTCCCCTATTGTGTTAATATGGCTGGACCTTTGTACAAATCAAGCACTTTTAGCCTTTTGTGTCACCCCCATCTCCACATAGATTGTAAGCTCTTGTGAGCAGAGCCCTCACGACTCATGTTTTAATTGTTGACTTGTTTGCTGCTATGTAATGCATCATTTTATTTTACATAAACCCTCTGATTGTAAAGCGAAGTGGAATATTTTGGCATTATATAAATAAAGAATATTATTATTATTGTTATTACCACCCGACAAATGAGCATTTGCCCATCATATCACATCTGATCACATGTTTTATGCAGTACCAAATATTGTCTTCATCACCATGAGTAATTATGATAACAAGTTGTACCCACCAGCTGGTCTTTAATAAATGGGATTCTTAAAGTTTATTGCTGGTTAGCTATGAAGTTATTTTATATAATTGATATTAACACATTTTAAATTACAGCAATACTTCTTCAGATCTTCCTGGTAAAAATCAATCAATTTTAAAAAAAAGTTGATAATTACAGATTATCTCCATTCCTTCCGTGTTATTGGTATATGTTATTAGTTAGCAGAGCATTAAAGTAATACAGGATTGGAAAAACATGTCTGCCTTCTTCCAAGCGGAGCATAATGAGGGTATGTTCACACAGAGCTTTTTCTGTGCTGATGTGGAATCCTTTTAAGGATTCCTTGTGGTTTTTTGGATGCAGGTTTTATTCTGATGTGGTTTTTGATGCATTTTTAACATGGTTTGATCCTGCCCATTTGAATTGCTAGTTTGGATCTTGATTTCAGATGGAATCCACATGAAGAATGAATGTCACTTCTTTTTTCCACGCTGCGGTTTAAAAAAAAATATATATATAGCGCCCTGTAAATTAACAAGACGTTTTTCCATTGAAATCATTGGAGGCTATTTGTAAGCATTTTCAGCATACAAAAATCCAGGTTGAAAAAACTCAGTCTGAACATACCGTAACTGTCCATGGAGTGTGTTTGATATTTCAGTTCAGCTCCACTGAATAAATAAGGCTGCACTGTGGACAGTTGTGATGCTGTTTTTGGAAGAAAGCTGGTGTCATCATAAAAGAGCATTCGGACAGCAGAAATAAGTCATCTTAGAATATTTTAGCACATACATGCAACTGCACCGTTTTAAATAAATTGTATCTTTGTAGAAACAAAATCAATTTGGTAAGATTATTATATATATACCTTTTACAAGCATAGGAAAGTCTTTTCATTGGCTGTACACTCGTTTAGTTGGTAAGTACTTATGTCCAGGGGCGTAGCTATAGGGGGTGCAGAGGTAGCAGTCACTACCGGGCCCAGGAGCCTGAAGGGTCCCAAGACACTTGTGCCGCATAAGAAGACACACAAAGCACTGAGGTAAGGGGGGCCCAAGATAAACCCTTGCACCAGGGCCCATGAGCCTTTAGCTACTCCTCAGTTTATGTCATATACATGGTGGGCATAGACAGTATAGGTGCCCCTATACAAGAAAAGTAGACATCCCTGTCCTGAGATGATTTGTGAAGAATGTGGTGATTATCATAGATAATCTCTCTGCTCTGCAGTATATAGTTCATTGGTCCCCAATTTCTCAGGTGAGCCAAGAAAACAGTAACTCAGCCCCAGACATGCCCCATAGCGGACATAAGAAGGCACCTTTTTCTAGCATTGGAAACTTCAGTGCTGAGGCGTCATATGTGGAATGTCTACCTCTTGAGAGCAGATGTAGAATTTAAGTGCCTCCATGATTGTGAGGACATATCATCATGCATCTTCTTTCCTGTGGATGAACTGTATATACTGTAGGTAACCTTTCATATGTTTACTGTTCATAATGGGGCAGATTTACTAAGGATAGTGCCTCAAAATTCAGGCTTATAAAGCACCAAAACACTGACATTTTTGTGCCTTTCTAGACACTTTCAAAAGAGTCTAGTGGTTGTGGGTTTGGTGAGTCATGCAATGCTCCAGCATTATAAATTTAGTACACACATATTTGGCCCAAAATAAGCGTCTAAAGTACACCAAGCAACTACTGGCTCAAAGTGGTTATCCCATTACAAAGACTTATCCCCTATCCACAGACTAGGGGATAAGTGTCTGATCCACCAGGGTCTGGCTGCCAAGAAGATGCATTTGGTTATCTCTGGCACTCCCATAGAGTTGATCTGATTGGCCGTTGGCATTACTGACCGATGCTCCATTGAAACAGGTGAACACAGGGCCCCTGTTCTCAGGATCATTGGGGGCTCCAGTAGTTGAATGAGGCATTTATCTACTACATTGTGGATAAGGAATAAGTTAATTTAATGGATCAACCTTTTTAACTAAAGGTGTCTTAATGCAAGATGCACCAAATCTATCAAACAGAATGTGCCACTGTGATACATTTGGTGCATCTGCTGACTCATTATCTGTCTATTATACAACATTAGAAATCTGCATGTATGTATCTTGTTTGGGAAAATATTGTTTTAACAGTTTGCGCCAATTTTTTTTATTTTATCTAAATGTTCATGTTACCAATATGGGATTGCATAATTTTTAAAGGGGTTGTCCAAGTTAATTAAAAACTTCCCCTGTGCCACTAAATGTCAAAATTAATGATGAGTCTAAACTTACCTGTTACTCCCCTATCATTTACAACACTGCAGCTCCTGTCCTCCTGTTTGTGTACACGGCTGTAGGATCAGAGCTATGGTGCTGGAAACGATGGGGGAGTAGTAGGTGAGTATAGGCTGACTAATTATGTTATGACATTAAGTGGTATCAGGGAAGTTTTTAATGAACTTGGACAACCCTCACTGAGTGACACAAGAGGGCAGACCAAGGCCTGAGTGTACATATGGGGACAGGTTGCAAAGCTAGATTGTACAGTATGTATCCTTTCTTTATGCTCTGTTACTCATCAAATAGGTAAATTCTGCTTACGCTGGAGTTCTGACACGGGGATGATTTAAAGTTGCCTTATATAGTTAGGAATTTCTCTGTTGCAACCTATTAGGTCATTTGAGGTTTGTAACAGTTTTTTTCTAGATCTAATAAATGATTATGATAATTGCTATCAAATTCCTATTCAGCCACATTCTTTCAAGACTCTCAAAGATGCAGTACCAACTGTTATAAGAAATCAGCAGAAGTAAGACCAATTAGTACATAGGATTGTTCAACCGCGGGAAGTGTATTTGATGTCTTTTCCCACACAACCATAGAACTTCTTTAAAACATTTAGGAGGACACTTATCAACCATTTTGCTCAAGAAAATGGTGTCACATAGTCACAAGTTTGGAGCATGACCCATTCACACGAAATGTTGAAACTTTTTTTTTGGTGCTGGGGAGTGGGGTTTGCATCCACAAAAATTGGTCACAGCAGGGCAGAGCTATTAAGAATATATCTTAAATTTACACCACCTCCCTTGCTGGTGTAGATTTCTGTTCTGGTGCACAGACCTGCATAGATATACCAAACTGATTGGGACATGCCCCTCTTAATAATTTTGGTGCATTTGACACCGATGAGGGAAGGCTGATGTGTAGAGTGCTGGTCTTAAAGGGTTTCTCCGGGAATCAAGAAAATGAAAATAAATAAATATTGTTTCTTAATAAATATATTCACAAATACCTTTTATTAGTTATAATGGCTCGTTTTGTCTAGAGAGCAATTATTAGGAGAAATAAAATGGCAGCACACAAAACCTGTCCTAACCACACAGGAGACCAAGTCACTTCACAACACTGATGTAAGGGCTGCCTCATCCTCCTCTTTGCTCTGCTTGTCAGAGATTATGATCTTGAATACAGGTGAATCTATGTGGGAATGGAGCTCATGAGTAGAGATGAGCGAACTTTAAAAAATAGTTCGGCGTTCGGCGTTTGGGTTGTGGTAATCGCCGCATCCCGTTATGGGATCCACTACCACGGACTATCCCGGCATATGGAATCCATAAGGGGCGGCTTCCACGAACCCGAACTGTTGAAAAGCCGAAGGACCTGGGGTGACGTCACCGTCATGTGATCAGTGCAGATTTGATCCCGTGCTGAGCCACGCCCCCTGCACTGATCACATGACGGTGACATCACCCCAGGTCCTTCGGCTTTGCAACAGTTCGGGTTCGTGGAAGCCGCCCCTTATGGATTCCATATGCCCAGATAGTCCGCGGTAGTGGAATCCATAACGGGATGCGGCGATTACCACAACCCGAACGCCGAACTATTTTTTAAAGTTCGCTCATCTCTACTCATGAGGAGACATGAAATACAGAGAGGATGATGAGGATATGGCTGATGAGCAGCAGCACTTGTATGCAGTCTCCACTACCACAGCCCCACATTACCACAGCCTGTCCTGTCCGTCCTCTCTGTACTTCATGTTTCCTCATGAACTAAATTACCCAGAGATTCAGCTAAAGTTCCCATCATCTGTATTCAGGATCATAATCCCTGACAAGTAGAGCAGAGAGGAGGATGAGGCAGCCTTTACATCATTTTTGTGAAGTAACTTGTTCTCCTGTGTGGTTAGAATAGGTTTTGTGTGTACTAATAGGACGGCGGACATTTTGTTTCTCCTAATAATTGCTCCCTAGACAAAACGAGCCTTTATAACTAATGAAAGGTATTTGTGAATATATTTATTATAAAATAATATTTATGTATTTCCATTTTCTGGATTCCCAGAGAACCCCTTTAATAAATGTCCCCCATAGGGTGTATTAACTTGCACTCAGTTGGAGATTTTGCTGCCAAACTGTGGAAAAAATCCACAGTCTTGGAGAGCTGCAGTGTTTTTCTGTGATTCAATAGCAACATACCCTTACAATGAGGGCTCATGCACACAGCCGTAAATGTTTTGCAGTCTACAAATCAGGGATCCCCAAAGCATGGATCCCAGCTGAGAGCCTGCCTCCTGTGGAAATGTCCCATCCCTATCCCTGGAGCCATTGAATAGATGTGCAGATGTGGACAGAATACAAAGTGCTGTCCGCATTGTGTGTGGCCCCATTGAGATGAATGGGTCCGCATACGACCCTCAAAAAATTTCTGTGTGCATGAGTCCTGAAGTAGCAACTTGTAATAGGTCTGATGGCTGACTAAATAGCAGTTTTCCAAGCCAGATCAGATAATGTCTCTATTCTAGATGGTTGGCACTGTGCAAACAATTCACTTCCCAACAAGGTTACAGTTCTGATGAGCAGAACAAATTGATTATTATATTAAGGCTGTTGCTAAATGTGTCCTCTATTTTATTTCTCAAGAAACTTCATAATGTATTAGTAATTCTTGCACCTATTACTTTTAATGTAACATGATATCAGACCTAGTGGAGTCCTGTTAGCCAACAGCACTGCCAGAAGTCAGCCTTCATTGTTTTTTGATAACCATATTTGTGGGTAAAATAAGAAATGAGCCCAGTTTGGCCACCATAGTACATTGAACAGCTGAAAGTTAGAATTTAGAGATTACATTTAGCCAATGCTTAGCATTCGTTATTGCACTGAGCATATCTTACTTTTTTCTGCTGCCATTCGTAAAGGGATTTTCCAGGCTGCTGATATTGATGACCTATCCTCATGATAGATAAATTAATATCCAATCAATGGGGGCCCGATACCTGACACCGCCTTGATCAGCTGTTTCCTGCAGTCATCAGAACTGGATCTTGCACTTTGAATAGAACAGGAAGCACAGCTCCGTTCAAATTGTTGTGGTTGTGCTGGATTACCACAGATTAGCTCCCACTGAGGGGAATAGGAGCTGAGCTGCAGTAACCCAGCATGGCCACTACACTTTGGATGGACCTGTGCCCCCTGTCCCATTCAAAGTGCTATATCCAGTTCTGGTGAGTGCAGGAAACAACTGATCAAGGGGGTGTGGGGTGTTGGGCTGATTGGATATTAATGCTCTATCCTGAAGATAAGATAGAAAGAGGAACTCCAGTTTGGTTAACATAGTAACATAGTATATAAGACCGAAAAAAGACATTTGTCCATCCAGTTCGGCCTGTTTCCTACAAGTTGATCCAGAGGAAGGCAAAAAAAAACCCTGTGAGGCAGAAGCCAATTTTCCCCACTTAAGGGGAAAAAAATTCCTTCCCGACTCCAATCAGGCAATCAGAATAACTCCCTGGATCAACGACCCCTCTCTAGTAGCTGTAGCCTGTAATATTATTACACTCCAGAAATAAATCCAGTCCCCTCTTGAATTCCTTTATTGTACTCACCATCACCACCTCCTCAGGCAGAGAGTTCCATAGTCTCACTGCTCTTACAGTGAAGAATCCTTTTCTATGTTTGTGTACAAACCTTCTTTCCTCCAGACGCAGAGGATGTCCCTCGTCACAGTCACAGTCCTGGGGATAAATAGATGATGGGAGAGATCTCTGTACTGACCCCTGATATATTTATACATAGTTATTAGATCTCCCTCAGTCGTCTTTTTCTAAAGTGAATAACCCTAATTTTGATAATCTTTCAGGGTACTGTAGATCCCTCATTCCAGTTATTACTTTAGTTGCCCTCCTCTGAACCCTCTCCAGCTCTGCTATGTCTGCCTTGTTCACAGGAGCCCAGAACTGTACACTGTACTCCATGTGTGGTCTGACTAGTGATTTGTAAAGTGGCAGGACTATATTTTCATCACGGGCATCTATGCCCCTTTTTATGCAACCCATTATCTTATTGGCCTTGGCAGTAGCTGCCTGACACTGGTTTTTGCAGCTTAATTTGCTGTTTATTAAAATTCCTAGATCCTTTTCCATGTCAGTGTTACCGAGTGTTTTACCATTTAATATGTACGGGTGACTTGCATTATTCCTTCCCATGTGCATAACTTTACATTTGTCAGTGTTAAACCTCATCTGCCATTTTTCTGCCCAAGCCTCCAATCTATCCAGATCCCTCTGTAGCAGAAAACTGTCCTCTTCAGTGTTAATTACTTTACACAGTTTAGTGTCATCTGCAAAAATAGATATTTTACTGTGCAAGCCTTCTACAAGATCATTAATAAATATATTGAAGAGAATAGGGCCCAATACTGACCCCTGAGGTACCCCACTAGTTACAGTGACCCAATCTGAGTATCTACCGTTAATAACCACCCTCTGTTTTCTGTCACTCAGCCAGTTACTTACCCACATACAGACATTTTCTCCCAGTCCGAGCATCCTCATTTTATATACTAACCTTTTATGAGGTACGGTGTCAAATGCTTTGGAGAAGTCCAGATATACGACATCCATTGATTCGCCGCTGTCAAGTCTAGAACTTACCTCCTCATAGAAGCTGATTAAATTTGTTTGGCATGACCGATCCCTCATGAAGCCATGCTGATATGGCGTTATTTGCTTATTTTCATTGAGATACTCCAAAATAGCATCTCTTAGAAACCCTTCAAACAGTTTACCAACAATAGATGTTAAACTTACCGGCCTATAATTTCCAGGCTCTGTTTTTGGACCCTTTTTGAATATTGATATATTGGTTGCGGTTAGAAAAAAATTTTTATATTTATTTTCAGTTTTTTGGCAAATGCGGCAAAATCACTTGTCTTGTGACGTTTCGGCCTATCCTGAAGATAAGTCATTAATATCAGGGGCCTGAAAAAAGATGGCTGTCAAATTAAAAGGCAGTTCCTAACAGAAGAGAATGAGAGGCATCTGTTAAATATTCTGTCATTGGAAGCTCCAGATGACTGAGTTGGTGGACCTTTATATGCAGACTTGTCTAAGACTGTTGACTGTTTAGCCACAGGTTCAGTCCACGAGAGCTTCATTGAGGTGTATGTATCCTTTAGATTGACGCTGCAGTTCAATAGTTAGAATGTGAGTAGCACTACAAAAAGTCTCCATGTAGCCTCAGCCAAAGTAAGACAAGCCTTGAACTTAAATATTCAAGAGGCGCAGGAGGAAGAAACTGTGGGAACTGAGCATGAAACTACTATTAACTTTAATGGAATAATTATTTCCGTCCTGTTTGTTTGAGTAGCTCTGCTCTGATGAAAATGCCACCGATAATGCTTATATAGCATATGTTCCTCATGTCATGAGACTGGAAGGTAAGTACAAGAAAACTATTCAATCACCAAACATCATCTCACCTAACATTCAAATGTCTGTGCTGTTGTGGTGAGGGGTCTTAAAATAAATCCTAAGGCAATAAATCTATTGTTTTACCATTGATTTACAGTAGGTAGATGTTAGGACTCACATAGTGAATACCCCTTATTTAACACATGTATCTAACCAGGTATTCACTATAAATGAGTACATTTCACGTTTTCCTCCCATTGCACTTGTAGTCCAAGCTGTTGGACAATCATCATGTGGTACACACAAGAGGTTAACTCTGAAAATTTGCTGTTCAGGCAGTAGGTCAGGTTACTTGCATTTATGTTGGGAGAAATTCTGCCTACCCTGTTTCTAATTTTGAGAGAGTGAGTGAGAGGAAGAAGTTGAACGTATTTGTTGTAATAGAACAGTCATCCTCACACTGTGTTGAGTGTGTGTCTGTGTGGGAGGACTACTACGTTGCAGAAGTTAGGACAATCACAAATGTCACTCTGGATCCATAAATTGAACCTTTCACAGACAGAAGAGAAACTTTTTTCTGGACACTGCGACTTATGGGACACAGCAAAAGTTCTCTAAGTTTGTGAATCTGTGCAATGAATAGGCAAAGGTGAGTGATATCTCTTGTGGTTTTATGTTTCCAGCTCTGCAGAATACAATCAAGGATTCTTCTCAGGCATAGAAGTCACAGGTTCTTTGACTTTTATCTCTTTATTCCCACAGTCTGTTACCCTATAAAGGGCAGCGTACCATGAGTTAATGATTTTTCAACGCCATGGCAGCCTAAAACAAATTGCTAAGACGTTCACACAATGCAAAAATATTACAAGGAAGAATATGGAAAAGTAAAATATTAGATATGCTCTCAGGTCTCTATTTACAGGCTCTTATACAGACGGTGCAAAGTCACATTCCATCACTGTGATTATCTGTTATATTTTTTTTACATTTTTTATTCCTCTTTACTTATATACACGTTCCATAGCCCTGTACCAAATGTATTTTCTCACATAACACCATGTCCCTAATTGGTTTACAATAGAGATTTCCCAAAAAACTGAAGGTGTTCCAGCAATTATTACCCTCATCAGGAATCCAAATAATATAATACATAATCAAATCTCAGGACCACCGAATGAGATCAATGGGCTGAAACGTCATGCTGGGTGAATAACTTACTGTGTCTGTCTATCTATCTACGGTATCTATCTATCTATCTATCTATCTACCTATCTACCTATCTTACTATCATGTTTAGTAAATTAACTGGTTTACATCTAAATATACAGTACTGTAGTTACAAAAATTGTATTCCGTTTCTTATTACATACATCATTGGCATCCATAAAAAAAAACATGGTGCCACAAGCACAGATAAAAATTAGGCTCTAATAAAATATCCCAGAAAAAAAGAGAAAAACATGGATTGCACATCCACATGCTATGCATTCATCTATAACTGCTTCTCACCGTAATAAATAGTATACAGCCCCTGATATAAGTACTGTACATGAGGTATACCTTTTGATTAAAATGCATAACCCACCTCACCACGCCAAGGTTGTCTACTTGAGTGGGACCTACTATAATTTGGTGCGGCACCACTCGGCGAACACCAACGCTGCAGCACTGCACCAGCAGGCGGCAGGATCTAGCAGTCAAACAGCACCCCTGTTGCTAGACAAAGCCACCCTGGCACTGGGTCCCACCAACCCCCCAGCACAGCACCACATTAACAATGGCAACCACGCAGTACCGCACCATGTGAACAGATGTCAAAAGTTCACCTTTCCATATGCTTTCAGGAACTCCAACTGAGAACTGGTAGGAATTTATTAACCCTTATGCAGTCTCCTAATTAAAATCCCCTGGGCTGAATGGGAGGAGTGCTGATATCATGGGAGAAGGAAAGACACTAATAACATATCCAAAAAAGAGAGAAAAACGTGGATCACAAATCCATATACTATGCATCGATCTTTAAATGCTTCTCCGTTTTGATCAAAATGCATAAGCCCACTCACCACACCAACGTCGAGGGGGACCTACTCTAATTTGGTGCGGCACAACATGGCGACCACTGACGCTGCAGCACTGCACCAGCAGGCGGCGGCGCCCAGCTGTCAAACAGCAGAAGGGTTAATAAACTCCTACTAGGTCCCAGTTTGTAGCTCCTGAGACTACATGGAAATGTGAGCTACTGCAGTACTTGTGGAGACCACGTCCCTGAGTAGGTTCTTGCAACCCACTAAAATGGACAAGACCAATCTAAAAGGGGCTTCAACTTTCCATCTGCATGCTCTGCCTCCATAGTATGTACACACTTGTCCTAACTATCTTGCATTAGGATATAATGATGCTTGAAAGTTTGTGAACCCTTCCGAATTTTATAAATTTCTGCATAAATTTGACCTAAAACTAGGTCATGAAAGTAGATAAAGATAGCTAAATCAAAAAAATGAGTAAAAAATATTACTATTAATATTATTTATTGAGGAATATATATCACTTGTCTGTGTGGCAAAAGTTTGTGAACCTTTGCTTTCAGTATCTGGTGTGACCCCCTTGTGCAGCTATAACTGTAACTAAATGTTTCTGATAATTGATTAGTCCTGCACATCACCTTGGTTATGTTGGTGAATATCCTCCCATGTACTGCTTGCTTCAGGTACTTTCACAAGATTTCTATCGGATTAAGATCAAGGCTTGGCCATTTCAAGACTTTATCTTTATTCTTCTTTAACCATTCTTTGTTAGAATGACTGGTATGCTTAGGGTTGTTGTCTTGAAGCATTGAGCACATTCTCTTGAAGAGATGGGTATAAATCGTTTAAACCAAAAAGTTCTATTTTGGTCTTATCCGTCTACAAATCGTTATTCCAGTAGCCTTCTGGCTTGTCCAAGTGATCTTTAGCAAACTGCTGATGGGCAGCAATGTTCTTTTTCTAGAGCAGTGGCTTTCTTCTTGCAATCCTGCCATGCACACCATTGTTGTGTCCTCCTGATGGCGGGCTCATGGACATTAACATAACGTGACAAAGGCCTTTAGTTGCTTAGAGGTTTTGTTGGGTTCCTTTGTCACCTTGCAAACTATTACATGTCTTACACTTGACATGATCTTTTTTGGTTGACCACTGCTGGGAAAGATAATCATGGTATTAGGTTTCCTCTATTTATACGACATCTGGATGACTGTAGATTTGTCCAGACTTCTTTTTTCTAGCCTGTAACTTTTTTCTAGCCAGAAGAGCATGAATAACTCTTCTTCTGAGCTCTAGAGAATATTCTTTGTTCATACCATGATACATATCCACAAACATGTGTGAATATCAGATTTTAATAGATGCCTGTTCTTTAATAGAAATGTGTCACCAAAAATCTTATCTGCCAGTTAAAAACATTTAGTGACACATCTCCTTTTTTTCTAATCTGTTTTTACTTTCTGATATTTTTTTATTCTTTTATCTGAACATGATTATGGGGGCTGCCATTTTGCTTGAGCTGTTCTTAACAGAATTTAGACTACTTTCAACTGTGATATCACCTACTGTAAATGGTGATCTTGTATAAGTAGAGGTGATATCATTACAGGCAGAATTAAAATGACAGATAAACAGGTAACTACTGTAATATGATCTCTACAGACCAAGAAGAGGCATCTATTAGTATTAGTGGCCAGTATGAAACCTGCAGGATTTTATGTTTTTTTATTAAAAATAGATATTGACATGGAAAATTAACATAATCAAAAACTCTTTCAAAATTTATTGCTGATGATGACATATTTTCTTTAAATAAAACAGGCTGTCCACTCACACGTGATTGTTATCCCATGGACTGAAAACATTTGACTCCAATTTCTCCTTATCTGCTAATCCTAAAGCATCACATACTTTTTCCACTCACAGACATGTGAAATTGGATCATTTTCCTCAAAACATAAGTTACCAAGTCTAATATTTTTGACTTATTTATTTGATTTGGTTATGAGGACTTGTTTGAAAATCTGATATTGTTTTAGGTCAAATTTATGCAAAAATATAGAAAGTTCTGAAGGATTCACAAACTTTCAAGCATCACTTTCACTTTACTTTCTAGGTATTGTCATGTAGTACAAGATGTAGTGACTGTCAAAGGTTGTCATCACTTACATGATACATACTGTACAAACATGTATGGTTAACATTGTGGTTCACAAAGCTATTGTCCCTAGTTGCCCTAGAGGCCTAAATAGCAAATATGAAATTATATGGATATAATCTATGTGTCGCTATTCCATGACATAACTAGGACAAAGGAAGCGTAATTAACCATTGGCTGCATAAGATTTTCACAGCTTTTTCCTTTTACCAGTTTATTTGAACCTCTTGAAGCCTCCTCTCTAAAATTTCTGTATATGAATGTAAAGATAAGAAAGAATATTTTATTATCCACCTACCCTTATAGTGTACTGAGTATAATGTTATACTGCACACTCTGCATTGTAATAAAACATGCTACAAAATATCTAATATCTACTGGTGTCAACAGTATAAAGATCATTTTTATCTGGAGAACATGATGTCACTGCAGAGAATGTTCTACAGAGCAATTCATAGTTCAATCAAGATAAAACACACCTGGATATCAGTTTCATTTCCCACAAGCAAAGTCATTATGACCGCCCTTCAACTGTCTCTACGGCTTTGAGCTTTTAGTCTTGACATATAGGTCGTGTATCCAAAAATATTTGCTATATTGTTGTTTTGTGATTATTTAAGGGCTAATGCACACTACCGTAATCAGCCTGCGAAACACAGCCAGCCGCATCTCCAAAGCTGACCGCGGCTCCCCTAAACCCTAATCCTCTTTGCAAAGCCCGAATCACACACAACTTAATACCAAATACCAGCATAAGGGCTCATGCACGTGACTGGCTATGCTCTGTGCCTCAGCCGCATCTACCCTGATTTGCCCTTAGGCTGTGATTTGGCATTAAGCTGTGTACAATTCCAGCTTTGCGATGAGGATTATGCTCGGGGAGTTGCGCTGGCCCTGGAAGATGCGGCCGACGCACGGATCATGATTCCCAGGCCATTAACAGTCATGTGCATGAGCCCTTAGGATGTGATTTGGCATTAAGTTGTGTTTGATTCGTGCTTTGCAGTGAGGATTAGATAATAAAAAAAACTACTGAACGTGATAAATAACAGAGTTTGTGGGCCCCCCATAACTCTTTAGAGTCCTCTATCTGAATGGAGCCACAGTTCCCATGTTGGTTCATGGGGCTGATGGAGTGCTGTTCTCCTCCCTGGGTGTGGGTGTAAAGATGAAGATAAAACTCCTCTATTCTCTGTCTAGAGACTGTACTATCTAGAGACTGTACTATCAGGGCTATTGGGCCACCTGTATAGACGAAACACCCAAACATTCCCATAAATTCGTATTGGACCCATATATCATCAAATAAATGGGGCTGGTGGTGCATGATTGGTGAACTCAAGATAAATAAAGTGCAAGTGCAGAAATGCGGTCAGCAATAGATATAGATGCTATACCAGGTAGCAATCGGCTACATAAATGGTAAGCAGCACTAGGTTAAAGCAGATATAAATCTGTACAATACAAATAGATTTATTTAGCACCTCAGCACCTTTATTTAAAACATCAGATATAGTTGTCAAACCATCTGTACAGTTGTGTTCAAAATTATTCAACCCCCACTGAAATTGAGTGTTTTGGCCAGTTTGACATTGATTTTGATCATTTCAGTCATCTTGTTTACAATTAAATCAAAGAGGCCCTTGTAAGTCAGACAAATATAACATAACATTTATAATGAAATAACCACAAATGTCTTTTCTGTGCTCACATCATTATCAGTTTTATTCAACCCCCAAGTGACATTCAATCTTAGTACTTAGTACAACATCCTTTTCCAGTTATAACAGCTTTTAAACGTGAAGCATAGCTTGACACAAGTGTCTTGCAGCGATCTACGGGTATCTTCGCCCATTCTTCATGGGCAAAAGCCTCCAGTTCAGTCACATTCTTCGGCTTGAGCGCTGCAACTGCTTTCTTTAAGTCCCACCAGAGGTTCTCAATCGGATTTAAGTCTGGTGACTGCGATGGCCACTTCAAAATGTTCCAGCCTTTAATCTGCAACCATGCTCTAGTGGACTTGGAGGTATGCTTGGGATCATTGTCCTGTTGAAAGGTCCAACGTCTCCCAAGCCTCAGGTTTGTGACGGACTGCATCACATTTTCATCCATTATCTCCTGGTACTGAAGAGAATTCATGGTACCTTGCACACGCTGAAGCTTCCCTGTACCTGTAGAAGCAAAAGAGCCCCAAAGCATGATTGACCCCCCGCCATGCTTCACAGTAGGCAAGGTGTTCTTTTCTTCATAGGCCTTGTTCTTCCTCCTCCAAACATAGCGTTGATCCATGGGCCCAAACAGTTCTAATTTTGTTTCATCAGTCCACAGAACACTATCCCAAAACTTTTGTGGTTTGTCCACATGACTTTTGGCATACTGCAGTTGACTCTTCTTATTCTTTGGAGACAGCAAGGGGGTGCGCCTGGGAGTTCTGGCATGGAGGCCTTCATTACGCAGTGTGCGCCTTATTGTCTGAGCTGAAACTTCAGTACCCGCATCTGACAAATATTTTTTCAGTTGCTCAGCAGTCACACGGGACTTTTCTCCACTTTGCGCTTCAGGTAGCGCATAGCAGTCGAAGTCAGCATCTTCTTTCTGCCACGACCAGGTAGCGTTTCCACAGTGCCCTTTGCCTTGAATTTGCGAATGATGCTTCCTATGGTTTCTCTTGGTATGTTTAACATCTTTGCAATCTTCTTAGAGCCATTGCCCTTCCTGTGAAGAGAAATCACCTCTTCTCTTGTCTTCCTGGACCATTCTCTTGACTTCACCATGTCTGTAAACACACCAGTAAATGTCTAGAAGGAGCTGAGTATCACAGTCATTTTACATCTGCCTAATCGGTGCTTATTATGCTTGATTGCTGCTCCTTGACATCCACAGGTTTTTTCAATACCTGATCGAAAACACTTGAATGAACCTCTGTTCTTAAGAGTGGTCGTCTTTAAGGGGTGGAATAATTGTGTCAATGAAGAAATCACAAAAAAACCATTTAATACTGTATTACAAAAACAATTGATGTCATTTTAGTTGCATTTGGTTCTTTAAAAAGTCCTTGTAAGATTTCATTCTGAGCACAATTACAAATGTACACTAAATTCCCTAAAACCCTTTACAGCTTTGGGGGTTGAATAATTTTGAACACATCTGTATAGTATCAGTGGGCAAGAAGACCCATAAAAGGTAAGTATACATGACCACAATGTATTAAAAGTTGCCAGCAGGCCAAACAGTTCTGTACAATTACAAGTATGTACTAATACTGACCACAATGGGGTCCACAACAAAATACAAGCACCACCAGTCCACTCCCCGATGCGCGTTTCGCGCACTGCTTTCTTAAGGGGTAGTGGCTAAACCAGTGCTAGTGCTGAGTATATATAGGGCTCAATATGTAAAACGGATAATGTAAAGAACCATTTAAACCTGGGCTCAAATTGTTTGTGATAGGTAGCAGACCCAGTTAGCTGTCCGCATCTCACCTGTACGTTATAAATAAATAATCAACGCCGCTCACTACATGGCGCCTGAAATCCTGCTGCGCGAAGCGCGCAATCTGCAACCTCACAGAGTAATGGGATGCACTGCCACAGCAGCACATCCACATAGAAACAGCCGCACCATGGCCGCCATCTTGGGTGAGGGCAGCTGTACTGGCATAAAAAAATACGTGAAGGAGAATAGGAAGGCCGGCCAATATGCTTTAAAACAGAATGGTACATATGGTAACTTGAAATCGAGTGCCATACAATAAGAAGGTACAATTGGCACATGACAAGAGTCGGCATATAAACAACATGAAACCTGCCACTCTCAAAGTTTTTCATCTATAAGATACATGATGAAACCAAAATAGGAGAATATAAAACATAATGAGACAGGTAGAACACATGAAAAATATTGAAATAAATAAATAACATGATACAAATAATCTATTAATAATATATAAGTATTATATGTATGTATGTGATGCATAAGAGAACGCAAGGGATTTCAGTGCTGGGTTGTACAAAAATCATGATACTTATATAAAAATATCAATGCGGTGGACCAAAATGAGAACTGCGGTGGGATAATTCATAAATATATTTAATGAAAAATTAATAATGCATAGATAAGTAAAGAAAGGAAAAAATGTAGTACTTACCAAAATGCAACTAAGTGTGGATACATGATTTAAACTATAAAAATTACAGTCATAAGTGCCAAAATGTTAATAAGACATATGCATTAAAAATACATAATTAGATATGAAAGTGATAGTGAATAATACATAGTGTTGGGGCCAATAGGAATTGGTAGTGATATGTACGGACAACCAAAATAGTGAGTAGAGAGCATGAAAAGGAAAAGTTAAATACCATAATTTGACGGCAATAGATAGAAAAAAAGTAAAAGGACAGTGGTGAGCAAAAATATAGGTGAATGTGAGAGTGAAGTGAACTGATGCAACAATTGAAAATGGAGGAGTGTGGGTGAAAAACAACCATACCATGAGTGCAAGTGCATGCATAAAATAAGTGCAAGCATGAAGGACAAAACCGAAAAACCTAAAATGAAATAAAAAGGACAGTACAGTAAAGGAAAGGGAAAGAGGGTGGAGTGAATACACATATGAGCACCATGAAATGGTGCATAAAAGATAATTGTGTGTCAGAGATGACAACGTTTCATAAGCAGACTTACAAGACACCACTGGAATACAAGCCATTGCGAGCAGTGGTTACATGTAATAGAAATGAAATAAACCTAGAAAAAATGTGTAAGAAAATAACAAAGAGGCAAGAAAACACAGCTACATTAGCCCTCCCGATCATAAGAATACAAAGAGCCAGCACTAATTCCCATGTTACTAGTAGAGCCAACTAGTGATGAGCTAGCACCAAAGTATTTGGGTGTTCGGCTCAAAGACATAGCTATGTTCATGTGCTCGGCCGAGCACCTGAGTATAATGGAAGTCAATGGGAGACAACCATGCACCCCCTGCTCTGAAGAGGGGAGTGTGCCTGGTCCATTGTAAAAGGTCTGAAAGTGACAGAAACACCACTAAAAAGGATCGGGAACAGCATGGGGATGATGTCTGGATGCATCTTGGACTCCCAAGTCGCTGACAAAAATACGCCCAAAACTCCGCCCCAAAAGAAAAAAAAATCTATTTTTCAGGAAAAAATGTTAGAAAACATTCTTTCCTATATATTCAATTGTATATAAAGTGCAAGTGCGGCCAAAAATTACAAGCAAGAGGCACTCTGAAACAGCCTGTATATCACATAAAGGAGGGCCCCGTTCACATTGTGGTACAATTGTTTAGGTAGTGGGACTCCTACACTCATAAAGCCTATGCACTGTGAAAGGGCGGCCAAAAATGTCAAGGAACCGGCACTACAATACACCCTTTATTACACACAAAGGAGGGCATCATACACACCCTTGAAAAAATATGAATGGTGGCCTGCTGGTGACCTGAAAAACATTTGGAGCAAGGGCCTGCTGGTGACCCTCTAAAACATTACGGGTGAGGGCCTGCTGCTGAGCTGACCCTCTTAAACATTAGGGGCGAGGGGCTGCTGGTGAGCTGACCCTCTAAAACATTATGGTTGAGAGCCTGCTGGTGAGCTGACCCTGTAAAACATTATGGTTGAGGGCCTGCTGGTGAGCTGACCCTATAAAACATTATGGTTGAGGGCCTGCTGGTGAGCTGACCCCCTAAAGCATTATGGTTGAGGGCCTGCTGCTGAGCTGACCCTCTAGAACATTAGGAGCGAGGGGCTGCTGGTGAGCTGACCCTCTAAAGCATTATGGTTGAGGGCCTGCTGGTAAGCTGACCCTCTATAACATTATGGTCGAGGCCTGCTGGTGAGCTGACCCTCTAAAACATTATGGTTAAGGGCCTGCTGGTGAGTTGACCCTCTAAAACATTATGGTTGAGGGCCTGCTAGTGAGCTGACCCTGTAAAACATTATGGTTGAGGGTCTGCTGTTGAGTTGACCCTTTAAAACATGATAGGCGAGGGCCTGCTGGTGAGTTGACACTCTAAAACATTATAGGTGAGGGCCTGCTGGTAAGCTGACCCTCTAAAATATATTGGTTGAGAGCCTGCTGGTGAGCTGACCCTGTAAAACATTATGGTTGAGAGCCTGCTGGTGAGCTGACCCTGTAAAACATTATGGTTGAGGGCCTGCTGGTGAGCTGACCCTTTTTAAAAAATGTACTACAATCTGGATGGAGGCGGAGAAAACAAGATTTTACCATATACACTTTTTTGTGGTGGAAAAGGTGCATGGGAATACACTACAGTAGACTGAGTACATTATAAACAATACATTGAAATTGCCTTTATGTTCATCATCAGCTCAGCTTTCCTCTGGTGGAGTTGAGAAGTCAGGGGCAATCCAGGCTTTGTTAATTTTTATCTGAGTCAATCTGTCAGCATTGTCAGTGGACAAGCGGATACACGTATCAGTTATAATGCCACCAGCAGCACTAAATACACACTCAGACAAAACGCTGGCAGCAGGGCCAGAGCGCAAGTTCATGCCACGTGTCCAGCTTGGACACCCAATAGTTGTAAAGCACTGAGGGATCATTTAGGATGCTGACACGGTCTGCAATGTATTCCTTCACCATCTTCCCAAACTTTTCCCTCCTTGTGCCACTAGGCCGCGCTACAGGGTGAGATTGCTGGTGGGGTGTTATGAAAGTGTCAGCCTTGAAGAGTGTTGCCCTGCCTTTGTTGGAACTGCTGTGTGTTCTCCTTATGTCCCTTCCTAAGGAAGTACCGACTCTGCTGGCCGCGTTGTCAGATGGAAAATTTTGGAGCAATCTCTCAACAAGGTACCTTCTGGTATTGCACGGTTTTACTCATCCTCTACACCATAGGAATGAGAGATGAGAAGTTCTCTTTGTAGCGGGGGTCGAGAAGGGTGAACACCCAGTAATCTGTGTTATCTAAAATGCGTATAATGCGAGGGTCGCGGGAAAGGCAGCCTAACATGAAGTCAGCCATGTGTGCCAGAGGACCAACAGGGAAGACGTCGATGTCAACATCTAGATGCCTCTCCATCCCCTCATCCTCCTCCTCCTCTTCTGCCCATTCACGTTGAACAGATGGAATTAAAGTTCCATGGGTACTATCCTCTGTAGCAGAGGCAACTGTCTCCAGCTACTCCTCCTCCTCTTCAGGGCCCAATTCACGATGAGAAGATGAACTGTGGGTGGTCTGGCTATCATTCTGTGTAATGTTCTCCCCCATTTCCTCGTCTGCCACATTCAGAGCGTCGTCCTTAATTGTGAGCATCGATCATTTGAGTAGACACAGCAGTGGGATGGTTACACTGATCATAGCGTTATCACCACTAAACATCTGTGTGGATTCATCAAAGCTTTTTTAAACCTCACAGAGGTCTAACATCAATGCCCACTCTTCGCTTGTGAATAGTGGCAGTTGACTGGAAAGGCGACGACCATGTTGCAGCTGGTATTTCACAACTGCCCTCTGCTGCTCACAAAGCTTGGCCAACATGTAGAACGTAGAGTTCCAGCGCATGCTCACGTCACACAACAGTCAGTGAGCTGGAAGCCGCAAGCGCTGGTGCAGCGTTGACAGACCGACTGAAGCTGTGGACGACTTGTGGAAAAGGGCACACACTTCACTTGTAGCTCTGCCAAATTGGGGTAGGTTTTTACAATCCACTGAACCACTAAGTTTAAGATGTGGACTAGGCATGGGATGTGTGTCAGGCACAACATTCACCCAGTGTGCGGTCAGGGAAATATGGCGTCCCTGGCCACCAGCACTTGTTCATGTGTCCGTGGTGAGGTGGACCTTCCCAGTAAGCGTTGGTCAGGGCACGGGTGATGTTCTGGGACACATGCTGGTGTAGGGCGGGCATGGCACACCGTGAAAAATTCTGGCGGCTGGGGACTGCGTAACGAGGGACGGCCGCCGACATCAGGCTGCGGAAGGCCTGAGTGTCCACAAGCCTACTGTAAATGGCAACATTTCAAGGGCCAGTAATTTAAAAAGTTGCACATTTAGTGCTTGGCCTGTGGGTGGGTTATTATTTGCGCTTGCGTTTAAATGCCTGTGTTATTAACATGTGGACGCTGTGCTGGGACAGGGAAGTGGATGTTGTTGCTGATGTTCACGCGAAGGTGCAGGTGCAGGGCGCCTTCGACAGGGGATTGGCCAGCAGTGCGTAACATAGGGGAAGAGGAGGCAGTGGTGTGACCCGCAGACCCAAATTGTGGACCCAGGTGTTCGGCCCACTTATTAGGGTGCTTGGATGCCATGTGGTGGATCATGTTGGTGGTGGTGAGATTGCTAGTGTTCACACCCGGCTCATTTTGGTACATCACAAGTTGCAAACTACCACTCTTTTGTCGTCTGCACTTTCCTCAAAAAAGCGCCATACTGCGGAACACCTACCCCTTGGCAAGGTAGATTTACGCATGTGGGTGCTCTGTGTAAAGGTTGCGGGCCTGTTTGTTGTGGGCCGACTTCTCCCTTTTGCAACCCTACTGCCTCTTCCAGACTGTTGTGATGCTGCGTATCCCTTCCCTTCTGTACTACTGTCCTCGCTCGGCTTTTTACCTTCCTATGTTGGGTCAGTGACCTCATCGTCCACCACCTCCTCTTCCATTTTCTCACTCTGCTCATCCTCCTGACTTGACCTAACCACAACCTCAGGGATTGACAACTGTGTCTCATCATCATCCACCTTGTGAACGAATGATTGCCGTTCACCACCGTTATCTTTTTTAGACTGTGAAGGCTTAAGAGGTTGGGAATCAGGGCACAATATCTCAGGTATAGGTACCTCTTCAAGCGTTATTGGTGAGAGAGCCAAACCAAATACTGGTGATGAAAAGAGGTCATGTGAATATCTGAGTGTGGGATCACTTGTTTTGCCAGACTTGACATGGTGGGAGGAAGGAGGATCAGAATCAGTATTCGGTTGACCAGACTCTTGGCTACAGAGACTGGACTTAGTGGAAGAGAGGGTGGCGCTTAACCGACTGGAAGCGTTATCTTCAGCAATCCAACCTACCACCTGTTCGTACTGGTCCAAGTTGTTGTCCTGCGCTGCCCAGCTAAATTGGGCATGAAGCTGGGTAAGGTGGTTTTTTTAGTTTTTTCGTAGTATTTTCATTGCGCCCAGGGCCACGGCCTCTGCTTACACCATCAGCATCACGCCTACTTCCCCTTCCCTTTGTGCTCGCCTTCTTCATATTAATGTTTTTTTCTGTAGATGTCGAGCAGATTGTTTTACTGTCCGCTAAAGACACTGTTTTCTGATGCAGGACAGTATTGGTTACAGAACAACACAGATTTTGGACACTATACTAGGCCCAGATTAATGGAAGTTGTAATATACACAGTGTTTAGATGCTGTGCAGTATTGGATACAAAAACCAACAGATTTTGGACACTACATTAGGCCCAGATTAATGGAAGTTGTAATATAGACAGTGTTTTTAGATGCAGTTCAGTATTGGATACAAAAACCAACAGATTTTGGACACTATACTATGCCCAGATTAATAGAAGTTGTAATATAGACAGTGTTTTTAGATGCTGTTCTGTATTGGATACAAAAACCAACAGATTTTGGACACTATACTATGCCCAGATTAATGGGAGTTTTAATATACACACTGTTTTCAGATGCTGTTCAGTATTGGATACAAAAAACAACACATTTTGGACACTATACTAGGCCCAGATTAATGGAAGTTGTAATATAGACAGTGTTTTTAGATGCAGTTCAGTATTGGGTAAAGAAAACCACAAATTACGGACAATATATTAGGCCTAGATTATTGGAATTTGTAATACTGTCAGTTGAGTACTGCCATGTGCCAAATATAGCGATGCTTGAGCCGAACAGATATTCGGCCGAGCATGCTCGCTCATCACTAGAGCCAACCAGACGGGATGACTAATTAAGAAAAACATATAATATTACGAGCCTATGAAAACAACTGCAGACAGGGAAAACAATGCCCTGTCGCCATACACACAACATCAACACTGGAGACATACAAAAAATAACAATATAGTGTTAAAAACAAAGATTTAAGACAATACCATTACAAAAAAAGATGCAAAAGGGATTTTATCATTAAGACCATGTGGTGTTTGTATCTTAAGTTTCACTATCCACTTGCTTTCCACTTATTTCAACCGTCTAAATAGATCACCACCTCTTGAACCAAGAGATACTTTATCAATCCCACGGAATTTCAAGTCTTGCCAGCGGTTGTCATGTGCATTACATACATACATATAATACTTACATATTATTAATAGGTTATTTGTATCATGTTATTTATTTATTTCAATATTTTTCATGCATCCTACCTGTCTCATTATGTTTTATATTCTCCTATTTTGGTTTAATCATGGATCTTATAGATGAAAAACTTTGAGATTGGCAGGTTTCATGTTGTTTACATGCCGACTCTTGTCATGTGCCAATTGTACCTTCTTATTGTATGGCACTCGATTTCATGGACAAGTTATGTACCATTCTGTTTTAAAACATATTGGCCGGCCTTCCTATTCTCCCTCAGGTTTTTTTTAATGCCAGTACGGCTGCCCTCACCCAAGATGGCGGCCACGGTGCGCCTGTTTCTCTGTGCATGCACCGAGGTGGCAGTGCGTCCCGTTACTCAGTGATGATGTGGATCGCCCTCCACCTCCGGACTGCGGGGCGTGCGCTCACCCACTGGCGGTTGTGGCAGGGATTCAGGCGACATGTAGTGAGCGGTGTTGATTATTTATTTATAAGGTACAAGTGAGATGTGGACAGCTAACTGTGTCTTCTACCTATCACAAACAATTTGAGCCCAGGTTTGAATTTCTGGGCCAATAACATGATTCTTTCCATTATGCGTTTTACATATCGAGCCCTATATATACTCAGCACTAGCACTGGTTAAGCCACTACCCCTTGAGAAAGCAGTATGCGAAACACGCGTCGGAGAGTTGACTGGTCTTGCTTGTATTTCGTTGTGGACCCCATTGCGGTTAGTATTAGTACATACTTGTAATTGTACAGCATTGTTTGGCCTGCTGGCAACTTTTAATACATTGTGGTCATGTATACTTACCTTTTATGGGTCTTCTTGCCCACTGATACTATACAGATGGTTTAACAACTATATCTGATATTTTTAGCGTGCCATATTCAAGGTGCTAAATAAATCTATTTGTATTGTACAGATTTATATCTGCTTTAACCTAGTGCTGCTTACCATTTATGTAGCCGATTGCTACCTGGTATAGCATCTATATCTATTGCTGACTGCATTTCTGCACTTGCACTTTACCTTGAGTTCACCAATCATGCACCACCAGCCCCATTGTTTTTAATTGTGTTTTATATATTGTGTTGTGCCAATTATGTTTATTATAATGCCTTCAAAAAAATTAGATCCATATTCTTTATAGGTGTTGGCCACCTGTATAGACTTCTTAGAGTGGGCATTTTTATCTACATGTTTTGTTGGCGCATTTTTGGTCCCACTAATAGAGTTTAAGGGTGGACGTTTACTTCATGGCACACATCCATATTTTTTCCCAAAAAAATTGTGGTGTATTATTACCAATGCAAAATGACCTCATGCAGCTCATTTTATTGTTGAAGTTTTAATTCACTCCACAATTTATTATGGATTTCATCAGACAATATCAACACATCTGTTACTAAACAAACTGTGGCTGTTGTAGAACTACAAGTCCCAGTCAGAATAGATCAACAACAGATGGAAAGCAGCAGGATGCTTAAGTCTGCAGAAGTCAACCAAATAAAATAATGTACTAACATACGCGTAGTCCTTTGCTCAAGTGCCTGTGTCTCACTATGGAAGCATTTTCCTGCTGTGTGCGGCAAGGTCAACAGTTAAAATGTGTTCTGAGTTTTCTAGTGTCATTTGTTTTTTGTAGGCTGCATAGTTCTGACGAAATAGTTAGCCTCGTTCACACAGGACAGTACTAAATGTATTTCTAAGAATGCCAAGGATCGTAAGAAGCGTACCTTTAAACTGATGACCTATCTGAAGGATGGGTCATAAATACCTAAAAGGTGAGAGAAGCCCTTGAAGTAAAGCAGAGAAATGTAAAAGCAAGTCTACTTTCACACTCGTGTTTTGGCTTTCCATTTGTGAGATCCGTTCAGGGCTCTCACAAGCGGTCCAAAACGGATCAGTTTGCATTGTAATGTATTCTAAATGGAAAAGGATCCGCTCAGAATGCATAAGTTTGCATCAGTTTAGTCTCCATTTCGCTTGCGTTTTGGTGTCCGTCTGATGAAACTGAGCCAGACGGATCCGTCCTGGCACACAATGTAAGTCAATAGGGACGGATCCGTTTTCATTGACACAATAGGAAACGGATCCGTCCTCCGTTGACTTTCAATGGTATTCAAGACGGATCCGTCTTGGCTATGTTAAAGATAATACAAACTGATCCGTTCTGAACGGATGCAGACAGTTGTATTATCTGAACGGATCCGTCCATGACAGATCCGCACAAAACGTGAGTGTGAAAGTAGCCTAAAAATAAAGGGGGATTTATTAAAAGTAGAACTGGCTTACTTGCCCATAGCAACCAATCAGATTCCACCTTTCATTACTCACAGCTCCTTTGGAAAATGAAAGGTGGAACCTAATTGGTTGCTTTGGGCGACTAAGCCAGTTCTACTTTACACCAGTTTGATAAATCTTCCCCAAAATCTTTTATTTTCTCCACTATAGCAAAATCAAATGTTATACAATGTACACATATTTGGCATCGCTATGCATGTGAGAATCAGAGGATTAATTTTAGGGGTAAACATTATTTTTGACACACTGCCTTGAAGAATAAGAAAAGATAAGGTACATTGGAGCGGATTTACTAATGTGCATAGACTCTGTCTAGACTCTGATGGAAATTGCTGCTATGTAGGCGCAGTTTGGTACACTTTTTTCTGATTTGCTTGAAAAGGTATGGGGCCTAAATTGCATCAACATTGTGCCACAATTCTCACTGTAAGCCAACCAGTAGATGGTATAGAGTTAGGAAAAAGTCTCCAGCAAATTTATCATCTAGGCTGAGCCTGGAGTTGAGTCTATTTTGCAACTTTTTAAAACCCTGCTCTAAAATCCTGACCAAAATTTTTCTCCACATCTATAGGTTGCGCTGTAAGGGGCAGTGCGCAAAACCTCATTTGCCAGAATTCTGTAGTGAATGGCTTAATAAATAACCCCCATAATGTTTATCCAATTGATTTGGTAATGCGGTCCTTCCAAGCGGTTCTCTGGGAATTTATAAAATAAAATTACTGAAAATACTTAAATATTACTTTATTATAAATATTTTCCCAAATATCTTTCATTAGTTATAATGGCTCGTTTTGTTTAGGGAGCAATCATTAGGAGAAATAAAATTACTGCCGTCATCCTCTCTCTGCTCTACTTGTCAGGGATTATGATCCTGAATACAGATGATAAGATCTTCAGCTGAATCTCTGTAGGAATCAAATTCATGAGGAGACATGAAGTGCAGAGAAGAGGGTGGGGGTGTAGTAATGAGCAGCAGCACTTGTATGCAGTCTCCATTACCACAGCCCCACATTACCACAGTCTCTCCTGTCCATCCTCTCTGTACTTCATGTCTCCTCATGAACTCTATTCCTACAGAGATTCAGCTTAAGATCTTATCATCTGTATTCAGGATCATAATTGCTGACAAGTAGGAGAGGAGGATGATGCAGCACTTTACCTCAGTGTTGTGGAGTAACTTGTCCTCCTGTGTGATTAGGACAGGAATTGTGTGTGCTAGTAGTATGGTGGCCATTTTATTTCTCCTAAGGATTTCCCCCTGGACAAAATGAGCCATTATAACTAATGAAAGCTATTTGGGAAAATATTTATAATAAAGTAATATTAAGTATTTTCAGTAATTTTATTAATTCCCATAGAAACCATTAAAGTCCATACAATAATTATAAACATTTTTGTATTATGGTATAGTGCCACCTGCTGTTTCTATTGAACAGCAATTCTGTACCCATCTTATTGTGCCAAGATGGATACACATGCTTAGTCTTTTCTCTCTCTCTCTCTTCTTGATATATGGAGGAATATATGGAGGGATCCCTACAGTGGCGTAATTAGAGTGTTATGGGCCCCAGTGCATACTTTAAAACGCCCCCCCCCCCTATTTTTACAAAGAGGCGGCAGATTTTCTTTACAATAAGGGCTCTTTCACAAGAGCGGATGCCGTGCGGGTAATCTGCTGCGTGAAAGAGAGCCAAGCCCCGTTCCGGACAGCAGAGACACAGATCATTAACATGATTGATAATGCTCCGTGCCTCTCTGTTATCTTTTTACTACAAAATTACAGTGCTATAAAGTTGTCACCGTGATTTTGTAGCAAAAAGATCACAGAGAGACACGGAGCATTATCAATCATGTTAATGCTCCGTGTCTCTGCTGTCCGGAACGGGGCTTGGCACTCTTTCACGCAGCGGATTACCCGCACAGGATCCGCTCGTATTAAAGAGCCCTAAGCTGAATGCATGCCACTCACCCAGTCCTAATAAAATCTGGTCCTACCTCATCCAGGGTGTCGCTGGCATTGGCGTGATGTCCACTGGATCCAGAACAAGTTCCCTGTGGTGATAAAGAAAAAAAGAATAATCACATAAGGAAGGGATGGTGACTGCCCCTGTGAAATCACCAGCAGGGGGCGCTGTGCTGGCCTGTAAGACTAAGCCATGCCAATGTATAGTAGGGTAATCTAGGACATTTCCCCTAAGTGCTACTACACAGAAGTTATGCCCACCTTTGTTCCTGTCACAGTAGCTATGCCTACTTTTGTGCCCCCTCACAGTAGTTATGCCCAAATATGGGCCCCCTCCCCACAGTAGTTATGGCCAGATATGTGCCTCCCTCACAGTAGTTATGCCAGATTATGTGCCCCTCACAGCCGTTATGCCCTGATATGTGCCTCCCTCACAGTAGTTAAGCCTGATTATTTGCCCTTCACAGTAGGTATGCCAGACTATGTGCCCCTCACAGAAGTTATGCCAGATATGTGCCCCCCCCCTACTCTGTTGTTGCCCCCCTTTTGCAGCTTTATGGAAAAAAAACACACACATACTTGCCCTCTTCCCTGATGACGTGCTCCCACACTCACATGGCGCTGCTGGCTGTGCTGGAGGCCAATTACCGGGCTTTCAGCGCTCCTCCCACAACCAGCAACGTGATGTGCGGCCAGATGGGGGAACACTGGAGTTCAGAAGAACAGTGAAGCAAGGAGCGGAGAGGTCTCCCTGTTTAACTCTGTAAACGAACAGCCCAGCAGCCCAGCAGTGACAAGAACTGCCGGGCCGGGTGAGTGCGCCCCCCCACCTCCCTCCTTGCCTCTCTGCTCCCCCTGTGCTGTGCCCCCTCATGTTTGAAGAATGCTCTGACAAGGCCCGGCATTCTCACTGTACTTCATGCCGGGCCCGTCAGAGCGCTCCTATATGGTATGAGTGCAGCAGGCCCCCTCCCCCTGTCGGGTCGCGGTTGCATCCTCTGCAACAGCGATCGTTATGCCCCTGGATCCCTAGTATGGGCTACTGCTAAACTGCAACATCTTCTCTGCTAGTCAGGGGATGCTGAGCAAGTACAAGTACAGTAACAATGTCTCACTCTCTTTTCACTTGCTCTGCATCTCCTTTGATAAACAGAGAAGATGCTATAGTTTAGAAGCAGTCGGTTCAGCACATAAGGGATCTCTGCTTACCCAAATGAGCAGAGAGAGGCAAGACTGAGCATGTGTGTCCACCTCAGCACATTTGGATGGTGGGGGAAAGTTTCTGTGCTAGAATAGTGAGTTCCAGAGTATGGGGATCTTTTACCTAATTTTTGGGAAGCAGAAAAGAGGAGAGCAAATAATCAGGTCTTTGAGGATTGGAGATTAGATGTGGGGATGTATCAGGAGAGTAGGTTAGAAATGAAAGGTGAGAACTTTGACAGCCACAGTGCCTTGTAATTGTGTCAGCTAAGGTGCGCCTGTAATAATGCCAGAGACAGTACTCTGCAAAAGTGTCAGGTACAGTACGCCTTAATATCAACCAAAATGACCTGGGATAGTGTCAGCTACAGTAGCATACAATAATGTCAGCTATAGTACACATGTAATAATTCCAACTACTGTGTCCTGTGATGGTGTCATTTGTATTGCCTACTTTACAACATTTCTCCACAATCAAGTGCTGCTCTACTACAGTATAATCCCATAGAAAAGTGGGTCTGCTGCCTTTTCTGTTAATAGACATTAAAGGGTTAAATCTGTGTATTATACATTTCCTGTATGTGATCGTAGAAAGGTATGCTAACAAGCTCTGCCTCTAATGCTACCAGATGTAAGGCAGTTATTTTATAAGTCAATGTTCGACCCTTTATATAGGCCTTGAGACATGACTCGGATATTAAATAAGCCAGCACCTCATCTGCAGACAGCTGTTTCAGGTGATTGCTCCTCATCAGTGCAGAGCAGAGAGTACTGGCTTAACTGGGTAAGAGGCCTAATTCAGGATTTGGGGGGTACTATCTTTCCTTGGGAGAGCTCCTTAATCGGCGTGAGGAGACTTATAGGCCATACATGCTCCTTTGGAATTCTAAGAAGAAAGGGATGCAAATGAGCTCCTAACAAGCTCTGCCTCTAATGCCACCAGATGTAAACCAGAAAGCCCTAAACCAGCTTAAGGTGAGAAAAAGAGAAAAGTAACATTGTGGAGCATACCAGTGTTGAGAGGAGGTGCTTGCAAGGTTGAGACTGTGGAGGCAACTTGTTTGAGAAACTTATTGACTTCACAGTTAACTTGTCCAGGAGATGAAAGACTTGGGTAGCCTGGACATACTTTAGAGGCAGATGGAAAATCTGCTAAGGACTACATTCCACAGAGAAAAGCTGTAGTGCCACATTGTGAGTATAGAATCAAAGTGAGAGATGTGTGAAAGTGCAGAAAGCTGCAAGTGTTGCTAGAGAGCAAAGTGCATTGTGAGGAGGACTGCTCCAAAGAAGAAAAATTGGCCTGTTAACTACCTTTGCAGTCATGAGAACTGTAAGAACTGCGCAATTGCAAAGCTCTATAACATCTGCCGCTTCATGCAAAGACTGAACTGCCATGAGCACTGTATTCGAATTTTATTTGCCAGAAAAGGCACAGTTCTACTGCTAAACTGTCCTCATCATTGCCTTGCACCTCAAAACTTATCTTCACCAAGGGCACCCTTTCTAACACCAGGCAGGAACCCCCAAACCAGGGCATGCCCGAAGTGAAGAAAAAGTGTGCTGTTATTGATAGCGCCATCTTGGGGAGGTATATCCTTCACTTGAAAGGGAGTAGCTTTAGTACCATGACAAGCTGCTCTGTCTCTATAAACAACAAAAGAGGTGCAGCACTTGCCGGACCACTATGGCTGATTCTTTGTGCTGAATAATGGGATGTAAGGTAGGGGAGCTACACCCACCTTAGAGAAGTAGCACCACCCCCTAATACTAACAAATAGAGCCGCCAATCCTTAGCTGCAACCTATTGCAGAGTGCAACCCTTAAGGAATTGAGACGAGCCCATAGAATTTCTATTTAGCCCATCCTGCAGCAAGGAGAGAGAAGACGTTACAGGGTATGTGAACACTTCTTTCTCTGGCTTCTAGCTATTAGTGGGGGCCTTGGCTCTCAGACTCCTTCCAATCAAAACCTTTGATATGTTGACATATCAAAAGTTTTTTCAAAGTTCATTGATCATTTAGGTAGAAACCAAGTTATTGATAGCGATGTTATATATGAGATCTACTGCGCAAAAGAGAACCCATATACTACAAGTACAGCAGATTGCAGAGCTCCTGCAGAGGAATAACGCCTTTTCATGTGATTGAGCCTCCTCAGTCTCTGGACTCCATAGCTATGTCTATAGTTACATTCACCATCCTTTTTGAACATGACATATTTGACCTTCAAGGTGTTGATTTGGCCGCCAAATGTGTATGTATGCAGTATATAACAATTCAGTATTGTGCAGTATTGCAACAGTATTGTTAATTAGCAGCTGAAAAATGAATCTGGTTGAGCTGGAAGGGCATGTGCCAAAAACGTATGATAATTGTTATGCAAATACATGTACACGTAAATCTCAGCGCTCACGTTGCTATAAAATGAGTGTAGCAAACCATGAAGCAGGCAAGCACAGCTGGCAGGGGAATCTCTTACTGGCAACAGTTCAGGGCATGATTAAGGTAAGAAGTTACTTTTGGGATTGAATGCACATTGCTATATACCTGCTGCTGTCATACAAATGTAATATCATATGTTTCCGATCGATATGTCACAGGAGCAACGTACAGTTTAGTAAACACCTGTAGTTCAAGAATTCATTAATAAAAATATTCAGTTATTAGGTCCATAATAAGCAGAGTTGAATATTGTAAATAATAATTTATTTTCATCACGGCCAGTTAATGTCTTGTCAGTGGCAGGAGTATTTCTAGTGCAACAAGGGAAATGATTTGTACATTCAGTCTTAATGGAGCAACAACGCTAAAGCTACATTTTATAAAAGTGTCCAAGGCTGAAATCACATAAAAAGTTTTGTATTGTTTTTCGTGTTTTTTTAATGACGCTTTTAACCATCTTTTTTGGGTTAAAAAAGCTGTTGCCAGATGTTAAAATCTAAAGCAAATTATTTAAAAGTATATGCAAAAAGTGTTATGCAGCTTTTTTTTTTTTTACATAGAAAGATTAACGGCAGAAAAAGACTACCCGTTCCATCTAGTCTGCCCTTATAGTATATTTTTAATTTTTATTTATTTATTTTATCTTACGGTAAAAGTGTGTTTATTCCTCCACCATTTTTGTAGCCTGCCTCTGCACCCGTTCCATTTTATCTATCTATTTTGTAGGTCACTCTTTCTCTAACTAGCACCACATACATCAGGATCAGGAGCTCTTTCTTCCTACTGGTTAGAACATTAATTATATAGCCAGGCATCGTACTTGCTTTCCCTGCTGCCTGTCCACACTGTGCACTCATTTGCAGCACACTCTGATTATGATAGATTTTTTTCTAGCATTTATCCTATTGGACTTTAAAGACCCAAAGTAAAAAAAAGTCACCAAAAAAGCTTGTAAAAACACTGTAAAAACATATGAAATTAAAAGTACTTTGTACAAGCATAAAAGTATTTTGTACAAGCATACAAACACTGAAAAGAAATTTTGTATGAAAGAAACCTAGGTGTATATGCACAATACAGTGTAAATAATTCAGCATAGAACGTTGTGCAGATTTCATTTCTGAAAGAAATCCGCACCAGAATCTACATGTGTTACTTGCAGATTTTGATGTGGATTTGCTCCAGATCTCACCCTTTGCTTAGCAAAGGGTGACATCTACACTGAAAAGCAATAAAGCTATTGACATGCTGTGGATTTAAAAAATTGATGCCACAGGTCAATTTCTGCGTGGAAAATTCCCACACTGTGTACATGAGACTTTGAAAACCTCATTTATGTGAAAAAATCCACACGTGCATTTGGTCTAAAAGTACTACACAAGCACACTAGGAGTCATTTAATATGACCCCTTACGCCAGAAATTAATGTAAAAAAAATTCACAAACTGGCTTAAAACTCTGGTCTTTGATAAATGACCCCCATTGTCTGGAATGGAATTTCCACTGTGGAGCAACAAATCTGCAGCAAAATCCACATGTGCGCTTAATTTATTGCTATGTTTGCTGCAGAATTTACTTTATACATTGCAAATCTTGAAATCTACAGAGAAAATCTGCAACATGAATTGATATGCTATGGATTTAAAATTTACACTGCAGGTTCATCTAAGGCATATTGCCTCTTGGTCTACTTTATTTTCATATAATAGGTGGACTGAGGTGGAGCGCCTTTGGTCGGCCCCAATCTATCCAGGCTTCATGATATGGAGTCAGCCAGCTCATATTTCATCCAGTGAGAGGATGTTTACACCCACAGTACGGCCTTGGCTTACTGCTGGGCTTTTCAGTTTTGTAGATTTATTTGACCTCTTGACGGATAAATTACTCCCTTTTGGAAAATAAATAGACAAATATCCAATTCTCTGAAATGCTGCTTTTACTTATAGTCAAGTAGTTCACTACTATCGCTCCTCATCAGGGTCTATGGATAGAGATGAGCGAATTTTTTAAAAATTAGATTTGCTGGATTTTTGGGGAAAAATTTGGTTCAGTCCGAATTTATTTCCGGTGAATCGAGGCTCTGTATTCAGTTTATAGAGATTATGGTTGATTGGTTTAGGGGCATTAGCGCCAGTGAATTTGTAAAAGTGTTTAATACCAGTACCTCCTGAAGATGGTGGGTGAAAGAAGGAGCACTTGGCATCAGATGTGTAGAATTAGGCAGGTGGTAGCATCAGAATAGTAGCTGAGGCAGGTAGCCAGAAGAAACCGGTCTCTTTTGTCAAAGTGTTGGTGTGGCACCATGGATGATCTAATCTGATGCATCAGGCATTGGTGGGTGGAAATACTGGCTGATCCACACCTGATTCATCTTGACAAAGGTCAGTCTCTCCACATTTTGGGTGAACAGGCGAGTTCTTCTTGAGGTAACTATGGCCCCCGCCGCACTAAAAACCCACTCTGATGCCACACTACTGGACTGGCAGGACAGCTTTTCCTAAACTCTGCCAGTTGCGGCCTCAAATCCAGTTTGGCTGCCCAGTAGTCCAGCGAATCCTCAATGTGGGGTGGCAGGGTGCTGTCCACGTATGCCAGCACCTGCTGGTTCAGGTCCTGCTCTAGGTCTAGCCGCTGCTTCTGCTGGTGAGTAGTTTCTTCACTGGGTGGGTGAAGAAAGCTGCTTATCAGCGACTCTAGACTCAGGCTGCTGCTGATGGAGCTGGTACTGCTCCTGCCACCCCACCTCTCCCCAGCAGCCATGACAGTGGAACGTGAGTGCATAGGGCCCCCCAGTCAGACCTGCAAGAGGATGGACGATGGCGCAGATAGGCAGCGACCAACTGACTACATAGGATGTCTCTATAGTAGTTCAGTTTGTCCTCCCTCTTAGCAGGTGTAAAAAAGGCCCCCATTTTGGACCGGTAGCGAAGGTCCAACAAGGTAGAGAGCTGAAGTTATCCCTCTGCCGAATGGTGACAATTCGGCTTTTACTACGCAAGCAAGTGAGCATGCATCAGGGCATTTGTGCAAGTGACTCGGAGGGACTTCCTGTCTCTATTTCCACTGCATACTGCCATGGTGTGTCTGGGTCCTCTGCCTCCTCTTCCTCATCGCCCTGTAGCTCCTCTGGCTGCTCCTGCTCCTCCTCTGCGGTCACCTGTGTAGAAAAACCTCCCATTTCGCTACACATTGTTTGTGCTCCAATGTCCTCCTCTTCCTCCTCCAGGTCAGCCCTCACAGGGCTCATGTGGCCGTGAGATGTAGGCACCACGTCTCCAGTCCCCTGACCAGCCAGATTTACCAGCATCTGTTCCAGGACATGAAGCAGTGGAATGACATTGTTCATCCAGTATACAAATAGCGTGGCCTCCTCAAAGGGTCTGAGCAAACGGCAGGTGTCACGCATGAGCTGCCACTGGCTGACATCGAGGTTACACAGGGGAGTAGTCCTGTCCGCTTGGATCATCAAGAAATTATTTCTGGCCTTTCTCTGTTTGTATAGTTGGTCCAACATATGGAGGGTGGAATTCCAATGGGTGGAAACATCGCATATCAGCCTATGTTGCCGTTCTGCCGCTGCATCTCAAGGAGGGTGTGCTTTGCGGTGTACGAGTGGCTGAAGAGCATGCAAAGTTTCCTGCCCATTTTTAGGATGTCTTGCAGATGGGTGGAAGACTTCAGGAACGGTTTGACAACCAGATTGAACAAGTGGGCCATGCAGGGCGCATGGCTCAGCCCTCCTTGACGCAGCTCCGACACCATGTTCTTCCTGATGTCGGTCACCATGGTTCCGATTCTGAGTTGTCGAGAAAGCCAGAATTCAATTTCTTGATGAAGGACACGGAGCAGTTTCTCCTCTCTGTGACTCTATTTGTCCAGGCAAACCAGGTGCAGAACAGCGTGAGAGTGACGAGAGTCTACAATCACCCAACAAGTTTCCCCCAAAAAACATAAAAAATGTCACCACTACGTAATTCGGTCCATACAGCAAAAGGAGATGTACAATCACCCATCAATTTCCCCCCCAAAAAAACATGTTTTAAATAAAATGGCTTGCCTCCAACATAATTCTTGGATCTCTACATGAAAATAATGTGTTTGCTGTAAATCGCAAGAGTGGCATAGTTGGAGACATTGACTTCACAAGAGATGCAGAGCAGCGGAGTTCAGCCATCTATATTTGCTTCCCGCTCTTTACTGCTCCTGAATGAAAATTGGGGCAACCAGCTTCAGTTTCCTCTGATGTGTATGCCTACGGAGTCCTTTTGTTATGGCTTTGCACAGGGAGCAAGAATGTTACGCCCAATTCTGATGGAACTCCTGATCTTAAAAATTGGACTTGGACTCCACAGCAGAGGCTCTGCTGTCATGTCTTGTGTGTTGTGGAGATCGAATGCAGCCTAAGGGTATATTTGCACACATCAGATTTGTTACATGAATATCTCCAACTGCCCCATCCTACTGAAAGTAGATATCCACATGCTTCCTGCAGAAAATCCTTTATTCAGATGTATGGAATAGAATTCAGTGGCACAAATTTGAGTATACCCTTAGGTTAAAGCCTCATGGTCAGCTTTCCTGATGCAGTTTTGGAAGCGAAAATAGGAGTGAATTCAAAAAGAGAAGTATCTGTCCTTTATATTTTCTTAACTTTTACGATCCACTCTCTGTTTTTTGCTTCCAAAACATCATCAGGAAATCTGTCTGTGTAGCCATACCCTAATAGTTGCAGATGTTTGCAGAGAAATAATGCTAATTATCTGCATCTTACATAAGTCTTCCAACATCTGCTGAGAAGTTTGGGACTCAATCAGGTGTGTTTTTTCTTAACTTCAAAGAAAGAGCAATGCACCCATTGCTTGGACAAGCAACTGATAGTAATTTTTTTACATGGATGTAGTACATTGTTTCAAGCCTGATGTTTGCAATAATCATCCCCTTCATGAAATCCAGCGCCCTTCTGGCCTCAGTAGTAGTGGAGGAAATGCAATCCAGTTGGCACAGTTACATATGGCAGATTATTATTGTGCACAGGCTGCGTATTGTGTAATTTCCCATAACTATTCTATCCTGGATGTCCTGATTCTAAATATGTGTTTATATATGAGGATCTGGTTTTAATTTTCTGCTGCCATTGCACGTTCTAGTCTGATGAATTCCCTGTGTTTGTGCTTAGTGTTACATTCTCACTGCAGACTTGGCGGCTGTTTCCAGGGGTAAATGTTAGTAAATTTGCCAGGCTGGAGTCACGGCCCTGACACGCCCTGCTCTGTCCCATCACGCCCACATCGTGAAACTGGCCGTGTGACTAAATATTGTCACACGGTCAGTTAAAAAATGAACTTGTGACAATTTTTTTCAACTAAAATAGTCACAATGACCCCAAGTGTTTTATTGGGCATTGGTCGGGCAATTTACAAGTTATGGAGAAATATTACAAATTAACCCAGATCTTTACAATTAGAGGAAGCATTATATGCATTAATCCCTTCAGGATCCAGTTAAGTTTAGCCTTGAGGACCTGCGGAATTTAAAGGGACACTTTCATGAAAAAGGAAAAACTCCATATTCCAAGAAAACACATTTTTTTCATAATGCTAGGGGCGTGGTTGGTGTGGCATTAGTGGTTTAAATCTTGGTCAGTATTTATCATTTACTTCTGCGGCACACTGTTATTGATTTTGCATTCTGGTAGACACATAGCACTTGCACTTTAACTGTCTGCAGCCAAATTTGGGCTACCATTGTTATACTATGGATGCACCACAGTAGTAATAAGCACAGATATTCTGTTTGATTTTTATATGCTTGATGCCTCAGATGGATGAACAATATATTTTTCTTCATGAATTTGACCACTAGTACCACATGCCACTTATCTGTTTTTAACATGTTTTTAATGTGATACCATATATTATGTAATTAATAAAAATATTTTCATTTTTGGATAAATTATGGTTGTGACGATGTATTTTTTGACTATGTGATCTTGATATTCTTTATTGGTTATGATTGTCTAGGCGATATCGGATCAATTATTGTTATAAGGAACCCCTTTTTTTGGTGTACATTTTTTTCATAGTTATTACTTTTCTTTTTCATTTTGGCACTACTACGCATGGAAAATGAAAAGCAAAATATTGTCCTTCTGTAAGAGGTAAGAGGACATCCTACATAGATAGGTCATCTATTGTCAGTTTACTGCTGCTGTAAGGAGATGTTATCTGACTAGTAATCCTCATGATAATAGTAGGTGTAGAATTTAGAATAGCATGACGGCTCTATTGTTCTCTTTATATGCCTCGATAAGGATGTCCACAGAAGACCATTGCATTGGGCATAATTTATGACGCTCTAATTGAGTAACTGGGGACTTTCTCAAATTGTAGTCATGGCCTGACTGAAAGAGTTATGCATGGCTGTTTGCTATGGTAAAAATAAAAACAAAGGAGGATAATAATGATCCCATTCCAGCAAAACATCCCAAATGAGCTGAAGCTAAGATAATAGAGCATAACATAATAAAGCATTTTTGAAAAACAATTATGTTTTTATATTGATCATTTATTATTACACTTTATGAAATTGGATGGCACATTTGGCACAGTTTTTATTTATTTTTACAGCATTCACCTGAGGGGTTAGGTCATGTGACAATTTTATAGAGCAGATCATTACGGACGTGGCAATACCTAATATGTATACTTTTTCTTTTTTTTTTAAAGTTTTACACAATAATAGCATTTTTTAAACAAAAAATGATGTTTTAGTGTCTTAATAGTCTGAGAGCCATAGCTTCTTTATTTTTATACCGATTGTCTTAGTTATGGTCTCATTTTTTGCAGCATAAGGTGACAGTTTGATTGGTACTATTTTAGGGAGCATACGCCTTTTTGATCTCTTGGTGTTGCACTTTATGTGATGTTAGGTGACAAAAAAAATAGCTTTTTTGGCACTGTTTTTATTTTTTACGGTGTTCACCTGAGGGGTTAGATCATGTGATATTTTTTTAGAGCAGGTTTTTTACAGACGCGGCAATACCTAATATGTCTATTTTGTTTTTATTTCACTTTAACACAATAATAGCCGTTTTGAAGCAAAAAATGATGTTTTAATGTCTCCATGTTCCGAGATCTATAGTTTTTTTTATTTTTTGAGCGATTTTCTTATGTAGGGGCTCATTTTTTGCGGGATGAGGTGATGGTTTTATTAGTACTATTTTGTGGGACATACGCCTTTTTGATCACTTGGTGTTGCACTTTTTGTGATGTAAGGTGACAAAAATGGCTTTTTTTTACACAGTTTTTTTTTTATGGTGTTTATTGGACGGGGTGGATCATGTGATATATTTATAGAGCCGGCTGTCACGGATGCGACAATACGAAATATGCCTATTTAATTTTTTAATTTTTTTTTAAACCTTTTTTTAATTACTTAATTGGGGAATTTTTTTTTACATGTGAAACACTTTATTTTTTTTATTTTACACTTATTTTACACTTATTTTGCACAAGACCTCTGGGGGACATTTAACTTCACTTTCATTTTTTCACTATTGATTTCTCCTGTAACTGGGGCTGACATAGTAGCCCCAGTTACAGGGGAAATACACCCCCCAGAGGGGCTGTACAGCATAATACTGCACTGTACAGCCTCAGTGCAGGGCTGATCGAGGTCTGTGGAAGAGAAGACCTGACAGCTCCTGCACTATCCCTGCCCTGGTAGTCACATGACCACTGGGCCGGGACAGGAACCGCATAGAGCTTCCCGATTTGTATGCACAGTGCTCGTTGAGTGCTGTGTATGCAGCGATCTAGAAGGCTGGGACATCTGGGAACTGTCCCTGCCTTCTTTCTGGTTTGCCCTGCTGTTGCTGACAGCGGGCCCCCCGCTCGGCAGCTGCACGACTAGCGTGCAACTGCCATCTCTGAATGGACGTTCCAGAATGTCCATTCAGTGATAAATGACCTCCCAGAGGACGTTTATAGTCAATGGGCGGTTGTGAAGTGGTTAAAGAACTCGCCATTCTCGGATAATTTAACTGAGATTATAGGAGATATATATGAATGTAAATTTGAAAAATATATTATGTTATGCATATTAGGAGATATACCACAAAAGCACAAATTATATATAAATGTTTTTTCTATGCCCTCTTCCTTATGGCAAGAAAATGGATGCACCATGAGATCCCAAATATTCAGGAATGGAGTATATCTATTATGAATATACTTACGGAGAAGTGGTGGTATAATAGGCAAAATAAAATGCAGATAAGTAAGGTATTATAGAAGGCCTGAGAAAATTTTCTAATCTATATAGTATAAAAAGGTTTTAGTGTAAAAAGGTGAGAAGGGGAATAAAATGGAAATGGATTATTTATGGGTATGGGGTTGGGGGTATGGGTAGGGTTAGAGGGTAGGGGTTATTTTTTATAGGGGAAAAATAGAAATTTATTGCAGAACTGTATTTTTATTGTATATGTCTTATTTCTAATAAATAATAATGAAAAAAAAGTATAGAAAGAGCAGAGGTTTTAAATGTACTGTATAAGTTTTAATGAATCTTTTCCCACAAAACTTCATATTAATCTGCTCAGATCCTCCTGCTCTATAATCTACTGTCCATAGAATGCATTGCATTTCGTGGTGACAGGTCCTCTTCCCGCCCAGCGCCGTAGTACTACAGCACGCTGATCGGGCGGGTGCAGGAGCTGCACCCACCCGATCAGCTGCAGGGGACCAGCTGTTCCCGATAGCCGGACCCCTGCTGTATGCGCTGGCATCGGTGTTTTTACACATTAACCCCCACTATGCCGCGGTCAGCGCTGACAGCGGCATGTGCGGGGTGTGTGGAGGGAGGGAGCTTCCTCCCCTTCCCCATTGGGTCCCTGCGCTACTGTGACGGGGACCCGATGGCAGGGAATGCAGCCCCCTGGATCTCACAGGCAGGAAGGCTATAAGTGTATTACAGTGAGTAATACACTTATAGCCAATGCATTACAATACAGAAGTATTTTACTGCATTGCACAAGAGGATCAGACCCCCAAACATTGTGTAAAAAAAAAAGGTTAGATAAAGTTTTGCATAATAAAGAAAATAAAAGTTTCAAGTAAAAAAAAAAAGGGTTCTTTTCCCATAATTAAGTAATAAAAAAATTGTAAAAAGTAGGAAAAAAAGAAAAGTATACATATTAGGTATTGCCGCGTCCGTATCAACCAGCTCTATAAAAATATCACTGTCAGGTGAATGCAGTAAAAGAAAACCCCAAAAAACAGTGCCAAAACAGCCATTTTTGGTCATCTTCCCTCACATAAAGTGTAATACTAAGCGATCAAAAAGGCATATTTAGCCCAAAATGGTACCAATCAAACCGTCATCTCATACCGCAAAAAAATAAGGTCCTTCCTAAGACAATCGCCCAAAAGATTTAAAAATTATGGCTCTCAGAAAATGGCAGCACAAAAACGAGATTTAATTCTGTTCAAAAATGCATTTACTGTGTAAAACTTAACAAAAATAAAAATAATAGACATATTGGATATCGCCACATCCATAACAATCTGCTCTATAAAAATATCACAATTTATGCCCCCTTAGGTGAATACTGTAAAGTGTAATACCAAGCAATTTAAATGCTTATGTACCCTAAAATGTTACCAATGAAAAGGTCACCTCATCCCACAAAAAATGAGCCCCCACATAAGACAATCACTCAAAAAATAAAAATCAGTGGCGCCCATAAACCAATCCATCAAAATCTGTGCTGCCAAAGCCATATGGCGCTCCATCCGTTTTGAGTCCTGCCATGTGCCCCCACAGCAGTTTACCACCACGGTAAACTTGGGGTGTTGCTGTAATAAGGAGAAAATGGGTAACACATTTTGGGTGCTTTTTCTCCTGTTACCCCTTGTGAAAATGAAAAATTTGGGCCTGAGTAACATTTTTATTGGAAGAAATTAAACTTTTCATTTTCACAGCCAAGTGTTTTCAAATGCTTATTAGGTCAAAGTGCTCAGTACCCCACTTAATATATTCTTTAAGGGTGTTGTTTCCAAAATGGGGTCACTTTTTAAGGGTTTCCACTGTAGGGGTACGTCAGGGTCTCTTCAAAATGGTGGCCAAAAACCATTCTAGCAAAATCTGCCTCCAAAATCCCTAGAGCAGTTTACCACCACATATGGGGTATTTCTGTAAACTTCAGAATCAGAGTAATGCATATTAAGGTTTAGTTTGCTGTTGACCCTTGCTGTGTTGCAATAAAAAATTGATTAACATGAAAAATATGCATAAAAAAATGAAATTTTGAAATTTCACCTCCATTTTTCTTTAATTCTTGTGGAACACCTAAAGGGTTAACAAAGTTTGTAACATCAGTTTTGAATAATTTGAGTGGTGTAGTTTCTAAAATGGGGTCATTTACGGGTGGTTTAAATTATGTAAGTCCCTCAAAATTACTTTATAACTGAATTGGTGCTTAAAAAAATGGTTTTGGAAATTTTGTTGAAAATCTTCTAAACTTCTAAGCCTTCTAACATACTAAAAAAATAAAATGACCTTCACAAAATGATGCCAACATAAAGCAGACATATGGGGAATGATGACTGATAACTAGTTTATGAGGCTTTACTATCTGTCTTAAAAGTAGAGAAATTAAAATTTAGAAAATTGTGAATTTTTTTAAAATTTTGGGTAATTTGGTAATTTTTTTAAAAATAAATGAAAAATATATTGACTCAAATCTAGCACTGTCATGAAGTACAATGTGTCATGAAGAAACTGTCTCAGAATAGCCTGGATAAGTAAAAGTGTTCCAAAGTTATTACCACATAAAGTGACACATGTCGGGTTTGCAAAAAATGGCCTGGTCCTTAAGGTGAAAACTGGCCCAGCGTAGAAAGGGTTAAGTACATGTGAGTGTATAATACTTACACTTAGCTGTGTCCCTCTGAAATCTGGATAGCACTTCCTCAGCGGTATCTTCCTGTCTTCTCTCTAACGGCATGCGGCTCTCTGATTGGTGGAGCCACAGACAACAGCCTCTGCTGTTGAACCACTAATCAATGCTGTACTTTCTTGGTGCAGCAGACAAGAGAGTAGCGGTACTAGTCTCCCACATTCTTTCTGCTGACCGCAGTATATCCACTTCTGTCTTCCCTACCAGAAAGACACCAGATTTAATAACAGATCTTGTGGAAGGCAAGGGTAGGGTGGGGTTAAAAAAATAACTTCTAGTGCCTAGTGGTTAATATGGGCCTGCTTGTATACCAAACTTAGACAGAAACATGTATCAGAGAAGAAGTCAGCTACACAAGTTTGAGTGGGAGCAGTCTCTCAGTAGGACCGGTATCACAGCAGCAGGGTTCAGGTGTGCCCACAGATCTCTCAGCCAACAATCTTGTACAACCTAGTTTTTCAAAGATGTCTTTCTAGGAACTTGAAACACTGCAGCAGCTATTTCTATCTTTTCTCTCCGAAGTAGCCCAGGACCACTTTGCTGCAGGCTCTCTTACAGATAAGTCACCCAAGGTCACAACAGTAATGCATTGATGCCCTGATGCATGGCCTGACTGGTGGGAACAGAACCCAGCCCGTAGGCAATATCTAGCGCCAGCCCATGTAACCCCAGTTCAGTTCTCCCGTGCTAATAACTGGGACTAACGAATAAACCCATCCCATTAATCATGGCAGAGAAGGCCATTATTATGCAGCACCATATTAACTAGGAGTGGTCCCCACCCCAACACTATTGTCTCAGCTGCACTAAAGGCCAACTAAATACTGCTATATTCACAAAGCTATGGGGTACTTCCAGCTCCTCGCCACCAAAGCCTGTTATTGTTCAACCAATACCTCACACGATACAGTGACAGGCCATCCATTTTAAAAGAGCAAAACCTATTTATAACAATATTTTCACAGCAAGGTGGTAATGCGTTCCACCCATGTATATCATTGAGCACTCATGACCTTGCTGCTGGTTCACTGGTTGTCCTTCCTAGTGCCAGATCTAGTAGGTATTAACCAATGAAATATATATACATACCCATTGACAAAGACAAGAAAGAGGCTTCGTTTGGGCAGTGTACCTCTTGGTGACTGCTAGAGGTTCCTCTATGATGTACTGGAAGACATTTTGCCCTGTTGACAGACTTTGAGAGAGTGTGTGTAATTTTTATGAATTGTCCGCCATCTAGGCCATTCTTACCTTGCCATGGAATGAAACACTGCCACAACTGCTGGTCTGATGATCTGGTGAGATATCACATATGACAGTCGGTCACCCTAATAGTGATACGAGGGGCACTAACAGCTTAGCAATATATTCTGGACAACCTGCAGCCACATGTGTTGATTCTCATGGCAGGGCTTTGAAGTGGCATTTTACAGCAGGATAATGCTCACCCACTGACATCATTCAGGAATGTCTCCAACAGATTGCAACTCTTCCTTGGCCTGCCCAGTCGCCAGATTTATTGCAAATTGAGCATTTATGGGACCAGCTGGGATTCCAACTTCAAAAACCCACAAGTGTCCAGGATCTACAGGTCCAGCGGCAACATCTGTGGGCAAATCTGCTACAGGATACCATATGGAATATGTGTGTCTCCAAACCAAACCGTATCCAGGCTAGAGGAGGCCCAACAGGGTACTAGAGCCTCATTTCAATTGTACAGTTTTTCCCAGTAGACTTTGCCCTAATATTCTAATTGTTGTATTTGTATTGTAATCACTTACAGTATATCATAATTACATACACACATATAAAGTTCAATTTAATTCCTGCAACTGTCTCTATCTTTCTCTCACACTCTCTCTCTCTCTGTATATATATATATATATATATATATATAAAAAAGAAGAAACTGCAGCACTGCCGATGTAGTGAAAAGAAAATGGATCCTTTATTCACCTGTGCGACGTTTCGATCCTCTCAATGGGATCCCATATAATAGTATATAAGACCGAAAAAAGACATTTGTCCATCCAGTTCGGCCTGTTTCCTACAAGTGGATCCAGAGGAAGAAAAATAAAAAACTGTGATGCAGAAGCCAATTTTCCCCACTTAAGGGGAAAAAATTCCTTCCCGACTCCAATCAGGCAATCAGAATAACTCCCTGGATCAACGACCCCTCTCTAGTAGCTATAACCTGTAATATTATTACACTCCAGAAATACATCCAGTCCCCTCTTGAATTCCTTTATTGTACTCCCCATCACCACCTCCTCAGGCAGAGAGTTCCATAGTCTCACTGCTCTTACCATGAAGAATCCTTTTCTATGTTTTTGTACAAACCTTCTTTCCTCCATACGCAGAGGATGTCCCCTCGTCACAGTCACAGTCCTGGGGATAAATAGATGATGGGAGAGATCTTTGTACTGACCCCTGATATATTTATACATAGATATTAGATCTCCCCTCAGTCGTCTTTTTTCTAAAGTGAATAACCCTAATTTTGATAATCTTTCAGGGTACTGTAGCTGCCCTATTCCAGTTATTACTTTAGTTGCCTTCCTCTGAACCCTCCCCAGCTCTGCTATGTCTGCCTTGTTCACAGGAGCCCAGAACTGTACACAGTACTCCATGTGTGGTTTAACTAGTGATTTGTAAAGTGGTAGGACTATGTTCTCATCACGGGCATCTATGCCCTTTTTGATGCAACCCATTATCTTATTGGCCTTGGCAGTAGCTGCCTGACACTGGTTTTTGCAGCTTAATTTGCTGTTTATTAAAATTCCTAGATCCTTTTCCATGTCAGTGTTACCGAGTGTTTTACCATTTAGTATGTACGGGTGACTTGCATTATTCCTTACCATGTGCATAACTTTACATTTGTCAGTGTTAAACGTAGAAGGACTTGGATGTTTTTATTAGTAAGAAAAGGCTTTTGTCTTGCCACTCTACCCCATAGCCCAGACATATGAAGAATACGGGAGATTGTTGTCACATTTACCACACAGCCATTACTTGCCATATATTCCTGCAGCTCCTTTAATGTTGCTGTAGGCCTCTTGGTAGCCTCCCAGACCAGTTTTCCTCTCGTCTTTTCATCAATTTTGGAGGGACATCCAGTTCTTGGTAATGTCACTGTTGTGCCATATTTTCTCCACTTGATGATGTCTGTATTCACTGTGTTCCATGGTATTTCTAATGCCTTGAAAATTCTTTTGTACCCTTCTCCTGACTGATACCTTTTAACAATGAGATCCCTCTGATGCTTTGGAAGCTCTCTGTGGATCATGGCTTTTGCTGTGGGATGCGACTAAGAACATTTCAGGAAAGACCAACTAGAGCAGCTGAACTTTATTTGGGGTTAATCAGAGGCACTGTAAACGATGGCAGGTGTATGCTGACTCCTATTTAACATGATTTTGAATGTGATTGCTTAATTCTGAACACAGCTTCATCCCCAGTTATAAGTGTGTGTACACTTATGCAACCACATTATTTTAGTTATTTTTTGTTTTCTTCCCTCCACCTAAAAGATTTCAATTTGTTTTTCAATTGAGTGGTACAGTTTATAGGTCACATTAAAGGTGGAAAAAGTTCTGAAATGATTTATCTTTGTCTCATTTTTTACAGCACAGAAACCTGACATTTTAACAGGGGTGTGTAGACTTTTTATATCCACTGTATATACACCTTGTGTAGCTAGATAGATAGATAGATAGATAGATAGATAGATAGATAGATAGATAGATAGATAGATAAGACTTCAAAAGGTGAGAGATATCATCAGTGTTAATAGCCTTTGTGTCATGTTTCTACCTCAAAGGTCAGGTAAGTAAGTACAGAGCTTGTGTTAGAATATGAGCTTCGTCTTTGAACATTATATAATTGTGTATGAGCAAATGACAAATATTAAGAATCTGACACTTCTGTCCTTTCCCAAGTTGCAGAAGTATTATTGCCATTCAGGAACATCATGATGTTGTTTAACTGTTGATCACTACAAAGAGATTAGTGAGGCTGAACTAGCAAGATTAACGGTGACACATTGTTTTTGGCATCAAAAAAATCAGTGGTTTAACATTACCTGCATTCTAATCCATACTACTTTGTTCACATTTATCACCATTTAAACACCTTCTTATTGGGGGCAGATGGTTTTTAAAAACACAAAGTGGTACGGGAATAAAACAGTGCCTTGTTGGAACCAAGTGTCCAAAAATTATGCCTTAATGGGGGTAGAATGCCTGCCGGTATTTATGCACTCACAAGAGTTAATTGACAGATGAAACAGTGGATAGTTCTAAAGTTGAAAAAGCCTGGACAAATTCTCTCTTTTATTTGGGGGCAGTACAATGTGGATATGGAAAGAGTAAGGTTTGTAGGGGTACTAGTGGCAACAATAATAGCACCGGCAGTAGCTGCACAGTATGGAACAAATAAGGCAGCAAGTAAATGTGTATAAAGCTGTGTTGGGGTAGTAGTAGTGGCAGTTGTGTAGAGGTTATGGTTGTGGCAGTATGAGTAATAGAAGGGGCAGTAGGGGGATTATCAGAGGGGAGTAGCAGGTGCAGTGGCAGCAGCAGCCATATGGTATGGAACATGGTGGAAGGCAGCAAGGGCAGCAAATTGTCTCTAAGTAAAGTATGGAGCAGGGGGTTTAGGAGGTGAGATGTTGGCCACAGCACAAAGCCAGGCCTATCTTTATTATGCTGCCTGGACTTTCTTTAATAGTGACCACTTTAGTTCCCCCAGTAGTATGAACCCAGCCAGCAGCAGTGAAGAGGTCTGGGGTGGCCCTATGGGCATTTCCCCACCTGGAAAATTCCCTGTAGGATCTATGGTTAGTCAAGAGCTAGAAGGGCCACTAGGCTGCAATAGACAGCTGTTCAGTAGAAGCGGTGATTCATCTGCTGTCCTCTATATTGATGTATGTAGGATTAGTACAGACCAGATTGACAGGAGTTCAGATTGGGGACACCTAGTCAATGTGTACTTAATGTAACGCCCCAGAGTGGCGTTGCCAGTTCTGCACCCTGCTACTATCTTTAATGGGCTAGTATCATGCCATCCTGAGTACTTATTTCCAGGTCCTGTATAATGTGCATTTCCTATTTTGCAACTGTTATGTTCACGTGTAATATGCCTGGTTCACCAGCAGATGGCAGCATAAATGGCAGAGCTACAGGTACAGAGAATGGAGCTTTCAGTGCTGGACGAGCTCTGTCTAGGCCAGCTAGAGCACCTTCAGCTCTGCTTGATATAGAGGCCACAGCTTGGAACCTCAGAAACCATAAGTAAAGTTTTCCCTGGAAAAATCTAGAGTCAGACTAAAGAAAGAAGTTGCAGCTTACAGCTAAAGCAAAGTTATACAGCCAGCCTGTCAGTACAGCAGAGTCAGAGAGCAACAGATGTAGTAGAGAGGAGTTTGCCTGCCACAGTTAATGCTAACGCCTGCTGGAACCAAGACAAAGCCCGAAACTGTTGGAGAAACGTTTATTGAAAGTAAAGCTGTTATAGAACTTTATCACAAGGTCTGGACTCAATTTATTTCATCATCCCCTTCATTAACAACCCCCCTTTTTCATTGCTTCGGAGCCAACGCCTAGGGTCCAGCGTATCCAGGTAGGAGAAGCATGATGTCACTACCAGAGCTTTGAGACGTTCTCACAGCTCTGTTTCTCCACCCCTGTGATGATGTCACTACTATAGCTTGGAGGAGTTCTCTCTGCTCTGTTTCTCCGCCCCTGTGATGAGGTCCTTACTTTCAGTTTCCCTCCTCCCAGCTGTCCCTCCTGTGATTGATTCCTCTTCCTATAAAATACCCCTCTTCCTGTTTAATCATGCGGATTATACTTTTCATTTGAGTTGTATCTCTCGCTTGAGTATCTTCACTTGTGTGATATCTTTTCACTGGACCTGTGTTCTGCTGAAGCAAGTACTTTGGATATTGTCTGCTGACTTTGGATCTGTTTTCACTGCTGCTGCAGCTCCTTCAGTTAAGTGTGCAGACATTGTGTGTTTCTGTTTGTTTGCTGACTGGATCCGAGGCGACCCCGGTTCCGTCCATATACTGAGCAGGGCACCGGTGGCCGTGCCCCTTCCACTATTGTAGGGGTTACAGTGGTCATCAGCCTTAGGTACGCAGGCATGTCTCGATCCACCATCTGGATCTGGACATGGGCTTAGCAGCATAGGGAGAGCTTTTAGGGTCTGACAGGGGGTCACCCTTTATGTTCCCTAGTTTGGGTCCGGTCAGTAGCTAATTCACTGTGTATGCTCTTGTTGCTCACATACAGCCGTGACACATGACACATAAACAAGTACACTTAAAAGAATATTGTAGGCCACCCTTCACCACTCTGGCATTCCTACACCTGGGTACCATCTACCACAGTATCACTAAAAGGGGGCCCTGTACCCTTGTTGCTGCACTGCAACTGGCGTCACAAAAACAAGCACTTTTTCCTCTTAAAGGGCCCTGGGGGAATGCACCCATTGCATTAATACTGCAGGGAAAGAGCTGTGTGATACTTACCCTAGAAGACTCATTTTATATCAGGGCATATGACGGACAGAGGTCGGATAGTCCTTGCATAGACTCATTCTATATCAGGGCAGGCAACGGACAGATGTCTAGCGTATTTGCATTTGCCAGGATTAAACGGTTCAAAGTAGGGGTAATAATTATCACCCTTTTTGAAACCAGGGTAAATACTTACGATTATCCAACACTGCTCGGTGATAGTGAAATAACCAATGCAGAGTGGAATTCTGTGTTTTTGTGGGGTAATATATCTATAGATCTACATACCCACACGACATCTGGGTTTAATAGGAGGGGGGCTTCAGAAGTTTGCGTATGCCCCCATAGATATACACCTGTGTTGTTATTGACAAAGGTGCTTATTTATGCTGCACCAATGTGTTAGTACACACAGCAATTACCCTTATCTACCTATTTTACTGACAACAGGACGATTCGTAGATTAATTTTAATCAGCAATACCAATAAAGAGATTATTATTTTCTATTTTTAACAGTCTTACATAGGCATAAAGTACAAAGGTTGTGAACCGCACTGCAGAAGAACTTGTAGCGGGGTGCCTGTGGAAGCGATCCAACATCCAGAAAGTTAAGGAAAAAATTCCATTGCACTCTCAGGTGTAAATTAAATGACGTGTGCTTTATTCACCAGACTGCAGGCAGTGAGATGGTACATCTCCGTTTGCTGATTTGCATCAGTCTGGCTTGGCACATGAAAAATTACTCCATCATGTTCATATCATGTTCATAAGACTGAACTGGCTTCTACTGCTTGTGGTAGCAGAGATGGCAGAAAGTGCATGACTAGGTGGGGGGCAGAGAAGGGCCTCTAGGCCAGACACATGAGTGGCAAGTATTTACTCGCCAAAAGCTGTGGCTAGCTGCATGCAAAATGTATCCAGGTAATAAAGGAATTTGGCCTCCCTTTCAGCAATAGGAAAACATTCCCCCATTTTGCTTTCATAGCGAGGGTCTAAAAGCATGGCAGTATCATCAGATTGCTTGATGGTCAGGATATGCCTGTCATTATGTAAGCAAGAAAGCATACAGCTTGCCATATTCATCAGCTTGCCGAGGACCTAGTTCTCTCTGGCTCCACTCAACACTGAGATGATTGGTGATCATGACCGATGTCTTAGTCATAATCAGCCTCCGCCTCCTGCACAAACGATTCCTCCTCTTCCTGTTACTTCCTTCCCCTCCAGTGGTAGCTCATCTTCATCCTTATCTTCCATTTCCTCCTCCATGAGACTTTCTCATGGTGAATCCCCAAAAGATACAGGACGGCCAGCAAGATGCGTAATCTGTTCTTCTTCCACTGTCCCTTGTTGCATCAGAGTGTTCATCTGCTTAAAGACAAATATCAGGGGGATGACATTGTTGATGCTGCCGTTGTCCCTACTAAAAAATCTGTTGGCCTCTTCGAAGGGCCTAAGTACGCAACAAGCGTCTCCGATGAGCTGCCACTGCCTGGTCTCAAAACAACACATGGTCCCTGTTGACATGGCCTGGTGCACGACAAAATCATTCACCACTTAATGTTTGATCGTCCTTTATCAAGCTGTTCAATAGCAGACTATTCTGTCACTTCATGTCCTGGAGGGAATTCCTTGCTACATAAGAAAAGAGCTGAAATGTGAGGTCAGTCTCCTGGACATAGCCAGGCCCCAATTTTTGAAAAAGTGTTGCACTGCTATATTTATTTATCACGTGCGTCATGCAGGGAGCATGTGTTATTTTCCCCAAATGCAGAGTGAGTATGATGTTCCTGTCATTACCACTGACCACCTCTCCCAGACATGGGATGTTTGCTGCTTGATGCAATTTAGCAACTGATCAGCTGTGTGGCTATTGTAAGGAGTGACGCACGTTCTCTGCCATGTGACAGGGATGGCTTTTTTGGAGAAATAATGGCAGCTAGGTGTCTTCCAATGACGCTAAGCACATGCGATCAGCTCCAAGGTGCAATTAAAGGGCATTTGTCAGCAGATTTTATACCTATGACACTGGCTGACCTGTTGCATGTGTGCTTGGCAGCGTAAGGTATTTGTGTTGGCCCCATGTTTATATGTGCCTGCATTGCTGATAAAAATGATGTTTTTGCATTAAATGTCTTTTAACACGACTGTATGATGCAGTAATGAGTTCACAAACACGGAGATATGAATGCAAATTTTGCAGTAAAATGTATTTGAACTACATGGTATGGTGCAGTAATGCATTCACTAACATGGACATAACAATGCTATATTTGCAGTAAAATGTTTTTGAACTACAAAGTATAAAGCAATAAAGTATTTATTAACACAATAAGAAGGCACTTTTTGCAGTAAAATGTCTTTAACCACTTGACGACCGCCCATAGACTAAAAACATCCTATGGGCGGTTGTCTATCTCTGAATGGACGTTTTAGAACGTCCATTCAGAGGCGGCATCTGCACGCTAATCGTGCAGATGCCGAGCGGGTTGCATGCTGTCAGTGACAGCAGGGCAACCCAGAAAGAAGGCAGGGACAGTTCCCAAGTGTCCCTGCCTTTTAAAAAGCCACGCACACATAGCGCTCGGTGAATTTGGGCCTCTTTGCGCACCCAGGCTGCCGTACTCAGGAGAAGTAGGGCAATGTGTTTTGGGGTGTATTTTTACATATACCCATGCTGGGTGTGAGAAATATCTCTGTAAATGACAACTTTTTAAAAATTTTTATACAAAGTTGTCAGTTTACAGAGATATTTCTCTCACCCAACATGGGTATATGTAAAAATACACCCAAAACACATTGCCCTACTTCTCCTGAGTACGGCGATACCACATGAGTGACACTTTTTTGCAGACTGGGCGCGCAAAGGGGCCCAAATTCCAACGAGTACCTTTAGGTTTTACAGGGATGCTCACAATTTAGCCCCGCCCAAAATGCCAGAAGAGTAAACACACCCCACAAATGACCCCACTTCAGAAAGTAGACACCCCAAGGTATTCACTGAGGGGCATAGTGAGTCCGTGGGAGATTTTTTTTTTTTTTTGCCAGAAGTTAGCAGAAATGGAAACTTTATTATTTTTTTTTTCCTCAGAAAGTGTCATTTTCCGCTAACTTGTGAAAAAAAATGAAATGATACATGAACTCACCATGCCCCTCCGTGAATACTTTGGGGTGTTTTCTTTCTAAAATGGTGTCATTTGGGGGGTATTTATACTATCCTGGCATTCTAGCACCTGAAGAAACATGACAGGTGCTCAGAAAGTCAGAGCTGCTTCAAAATGCGGAAATTCACTTTTTTGCACCATAGTTTGTAAACGCTATAGCTTTTACCCAAACCAATAAATATACACTTATTGAATTTTTTTTTATCAAAGACATGTAGAACAATAAATTTGTAGAAAAATTTATACAGAAATGTAGTTTTTTTTGAAAAATGTTACAACAGAAAGTGAAAAATGTCATTTTTTTGCAAAAATTTCGGTCATTTTTGATTAATAGCAAAAAATGTAAAAATGTCAGCAGCAATGAAATACCACCAAATGAAAGCTCTATTAGTGAGAAGAAAAGGAGGTAAAATTCATTTGGGTGGTAAGTTGCATGACAGAGCAATAAACAGTGAAAGTAGCGTAGTGCAGAATTGTAAAAAGTGGCCTGGTCATTAAGGGTGTTTAAGCTAGGGGGATGAAGTGGTTGAGTTTTGAAAATTTTCTTAAAAATTTTAAGAATTGCTTCTAAACTTCTAAGCCTTCTAACGTCCTAAAAAAAATAAAACGAAATTTACAAAATGATGCCAACACAAAGTAGTATATGGGGAATGTTAAGTAATCAATATTTTATTAGGTATCACTTTCTGTTTTAAAAGCAGAGAAATTAAAATTTAGAAATATTTTCTAAATTTTTGGGAAATTTGGGATTTTTTCATAAATAAAGGTGAAATATATTGACTCAAATTTATGACTATCATGAAGTACAATATGTCACGAGAAAACAGTCTCAGAACGGCTTGGATAAGTAAAAGTGTTCTAAATTTATTACCACATAAAGTGACACATGTCAGATTTGCAAAATTAGGCCTGGTCAGGAAGGGGGAAGGGGTTAAACTACACAGTATCTTGCAGTAATACAGCACTTTTTTGCAGTAAAAATAAAATAGCATTGTTACAGTATTGCTTTTGCTGTAACTACCTGTAATCCACTACCAGTAGTGAAGCCTACTCAGAGATCAGGTATAATGGAAAGATATGCACCTCTTCTGTGTGTTTAACGCACACTTATTGTAGTTTTGGCTCACAATAACTGATGGAACTAATTGACCAAATAATTGAAGTGTGAACTCAGCCTAATATGGGTATAGTGCACATATATGCCCAATTACAAACTGTAAATTTAAACTGGTTTTTAGAAGAAAAAATTGTGCAATTGCTCATTTGTTTGGACCACAATACATGCTATTGGGGTGCTGGCAATAAGCCTATAACCTGTACAAACAAAGTCTAAAAAAAAACAAAAAACTGACTGTCTTCACTCCCTCACGCTAAACATTTTCCCTGATCAAAGCCCCTACCAAATTATATATTATTATTCTCTCCCTATACTCTCCTATTAATGTTCCTATCACATTACATTAGTGACTTGTGTATGTAATAGCTTTTTGTCAGACACCACCACAAGACATCCTTCCAGGTCACAAGCTAAAGACAGAATGGTGATTCTTCTCTCTTAGCAGAAGGACCTGCTTGTCTATTTGCCCCTGATTGGCTGATTAGGCTGTCTTTCAGGCAAACCCTCCCTTCACTTCTTCATGAAGTCATGATCCTCCTTCATCTTTTTCTTGCCTGTTGGTTTCCTCTGCCAATTTCCACCGTAATATGGCGCTGGGTGCTATTTTTACATGATTTATCTGAAGTGAACAGCTAAAACTTCCTATGCACTTGGCGGGCTTTTGTGAAATTTGTAATGAATCCCATTCGTTTAGAATTTATTTTCATATGTCATGTCTGAATAAATTCGAACCTAGTGCCTCAATTGCCCTGAAAACTTATGTATGACACTCTGGGGTATCCTAGGATGTGTCCCACTTCTTTCAAACTCTTTATCGCCTTCAGGACCCTGCCATTTTTCACCTTAAGGACCAGGCCATTTTTTGAAAATCTGACATGTCATTTTATGTGGTGATAACTTAAAAACGCTTTTACTTATCCAAGCCATTCTGAGACTGTTTTCTAGTCCCATATTGTACTTCATGACAGTGGTAAATTTGAGTCAAAATATTTTGGAAAAATTCTCAATTTTCAAAATTTCTATTTCTCTGCTTTTAAAACAGATAGTGATACCTCCTAAAATATTTATTACTTTACATTTCCCATATGTCTACTTTATGTTTGGATCATTTTGTAAATTACATTTTTTTTTGGGGGGGGGGGGGGTTTGGGACATTAGAAGGCTTAGAAGTTTAGAAGCAAAGCTTACAATTTTTAAGAAAATTTCCAAAACCATATTTTTAAGGACCAGTTCAGGTCTAAAGTCACTTTGTGGGGTTTACATAAAAGAAACCACCCATTTTAGAAACTACACCCCTCAATGTATTCAAAACTGAGTTTGCAAACTTTGTTAAACCTTTAGGTGTTACGCAAGAATTAAAGGAAAATGGAGATGATATTTCAGAATTTCACTTTTTTGGCAGATTTTCCATTTTAATCCATTTTTTCCGGCTAACAAAGCAAGGGTTAACAGCCAAACAAAACTCAATATTTATTACCCTGAGCCTACATGCACACGGCAATGTTTTTTTGCGGCCTCTGTTCAGTTTTTTTTGCGGATCCGATGGTTTCCCATTCATTTCTATGGAACTGTTAAAAATGAATGTGGATGCCTCTTCTGTTGCCTGTTTGCGTCCACTGTCCACATTTCACGTCCGCAAAAAAAATATGGCATGTCCTATTCTTGTCTGCAAAAAATGGTTTGCGGACCCATAGAAGTCAATGGGTACGCAAAAAATGCGGATGACCAACGGAAGCCATCCGTTTGTCATCCGCATCCATTTTTTTTGCGGATGGTTGCTTGGAAACCAGGGCACTTGTACAGGTACTTTAAGAAACTGGAAGACGGATCCGCGATTTGCGGACAGCAAAAAACAACTGTCGTGTGCATGCAGCCTGATTCTGTAGTTTACAGTAACACCCCATATGTGGTCATAAAGTGCTGTTTGGGCACATGGCAGGGCACAGAAGGAAAGGAACACCATATGGTTTTTGGAGGGCAGATTTCACTGGGATAATTTTAAGTTGCCATGTCATATTTGAAGACTCCTGATACACCCCTAGAGTATAAACTCCCCCAATGACCCCATTTTGGAAACTACGGGATAAGGTGGCAGTTTTGTTGGTACTATTTTAGGGTACATATGATTTTTGGTTGCTCTATAGTACACTTTTTGTGAAGCAAGGTAACAAAAAATAGCTGTTTTTATTTTTTGTTATTTACAACGTTCATCTCAAAGGTTGGTATTGTGGTATTTTATTCATGTGGTATTTTTACAGAGCAGGTTGTTACGGATGCGACAATACCAAATATGACTACTTTTTTGGTTGTTTGTTTCAGTTTTACATAAAAAAGCATTTTCAAAAAAAAAGATTTTTTAGTGTCTCCATATTCTGAAAGCCATAGTTTTTTATTATTTCTTGGGCGACTGTCTTATTTAGGGGCTCATTTTTTTGGGTATTAGATGATGGTTTGATTGATACTATTTTAGGGTGCATATGACTTTTTGATCGCTTGGTATTACACTTTTTGTGATGTTGGGTGAAAAAAAGGCTGTTTTGGCGTTGTTCTTAAAAAAAACTTTTTACAGTATTCACCTAAGGGGGCATATAATGTTATATTTTTTTAGAGGAGATTGTTAAGGACGTGGCGATACCCGATGTGTCTATTATTTTTATTTTTGTTAAGTTTTACACAGTAAATGCATTTTTGAACACTGAGGTTAACACGCCGGCATCAGTGTTTTCACCGATGCCGGATATGCAGCAGGGACCTGGCAGTCATAATACACTGCACCGTCAGATTTTTATGCTTTTTAAGATTAACAAAATATCCCCTTTGGAGGAGTAGCAACAGCTTTGGTGTTATTTTATAGAAAATGTATTTCGGCATGGAATGTGAATAATAAGATAATTTGGCTTTGCACAAAAGCCATAAAAAAATAGTTCCTTTATTGCTCTACTTACTACAATCTCCATGTAAAGTGGGCTATATTTTTAAAGAAAGGAAACATCCATTGATCACAGTTAGCACAAAGAAATAATAATAGCCATTTCTAGAACTGCTCCTACTAAAGTTTAATATAAGTTACCAAACCAGTTTGTAGTATTTATTCCATGGGACAAATCCAGCAGCAACACCCTTTGTCACCGAGTTCAGTTTTCTATTGTCTGTCAAGTCTGGCATGATGGATTAAAATTATTCAGTTTCTAATTAGGCCTGTGCAATAGTAACAGAATTAGTAATGTTAAAAGTAGTTCTTCATATACAACTTATTATATAACCGCACTGATCCAGAAAAAGGCACACAAATGATAACTAGCTTTTATTTGTCTCTTAAAATTCCAAGTTCAAATATGAAATTGATAGATCCAACACCAATTTCCAGTCAATCAGTCATAAGTGAATAAATTACCATTACAACACGGTGACTCAGTGGTTAGCACTGGTTCCCTGTATGTACTCCCTGCATGGATTTCCTCTGGTTACTCAGGTTTCCTCCCACACTCCAAAGACATTGGAACTTAGATTGTGAGCTCCACTGAAGACAGGAAGGGATGATAATGTCTGTAAAGCGCTGCGGAATGTGTTAGTGCTATATAAACATACCTTCCGACTTTGAAAGTCAAAGAAGGACAATTTTTTGCGTGCCGCAGCAAATATTTTAATCTAAGCAACACTGTTAACTCCACCCACCCAATCCACCCAGTCAACTTAGTGCCCCCACACAGAAGTTCTATCTACATTGATCCCCCATCAAAGTAGTTAATTCCACATTGTGCCCACTGACAGTAGTTATTCCTGCACTGTGCCCCTCACAATAATAATATCCACATTGCACCATCTTCACAGTAGTCATGCCTACATTGTGCCATCTTCACAGGAGTTATGGCAACATTGTGCCCCCTCACAGTATTTATGCCAACATTGTGCTTCCTCACAGTAGTAATGCCCACATTGTGCCCACTTACAGTAGTTATGCCTATATTGTGCCCCTCCACAGTAGTTATTCCCACATTGGGCCCCTTTCACTTTAGATATGCCCACATTGTTTCCCCACAATAATTATTCCCCCTGTTCAGCGCCACTTCTATTATTAAAATTTAAAAACTCTAAATACTCACCTACGTGTTCCCCCAATGAGCTTGCTGAGTTGTGTGGTATACCGAGCCCCCGAGAAGGATGGATGCAGAGCATGGGAGTGAAAGTGGCCCTGATGAGATGTAGTGTCCTACCAAAGGCCAACGCACCCTGGGGTTCGGTGCATTGAAAAAGGTGATGATTAGAGATGAGCGGATTTTTCAAAAATTGTATTTGTCCGGTTCGCCTAATTTTTCGGAAAAATTTGCTTAGTTCCGAATTTATTCGTGGTGAATCGCGTTAAAAAACTGCTATTTCCGGGCTGCAGAGAGCCTTTATAGGAGTGTAGAACACTGTGCCTTGCATTAACACGCATATGAAGTCTGCTGTGGTAGTGAAACAATACTGTGAGTCAGTATGACATGCACATGACAGGTGTCGCTCTTAAAATCACTGCATACTTCACTTATTTGGGCAGTCACAGGGCCAAAACTGACCAAATAACTCAGGTAGCAAGGTAGTGGTGGTGTCAAGAAGAAGCGCACTCCTTTTACACCCTTGTCAGCTGATTCCACATAGATGTCTACAGAACATGTTCTATTAAACGCTTATACAAGTAGAGCCCCCCTACAGAGTGGAGAGGGTGTCAGCAGTAAGTTTGTGTTGACGTCACTGATTATTTTGCCCTTCCTCTGATCCGTCAGAACAATAACCCCCAAGAAACAGATCCTGTCTGTTGAGCATTTGCTCAATAATCCATCAGTATTGCCAAATGTAAAGAAAAACAGGAGTGGATCTAAAACAGAGATGAAACGTGAATATAATATTTGCATTTCTTCTGTGTTTTCTTCCCACTCCTGCTTTTGGCTACCAAATCATAAGCCAATTCTGATGGAACCATACAGACCTTAAAACTATTACACAGACAGGATCCGTCGTGCATCTCATTTTTCCTTCCTTCTGACAGATCAGAAGAAGTGTCAAATAAATGATGATGTCAGCCAGGCCAAAAGCCAAAATAGTGGACCAGTCATGAAGTGGGGAGGGTGGGAACAGCATGAGATGTCCACAGAGTGGGCCTATGACATAGTGGTAAGGTGGAAGTAGCATGAGGAGACCACAGAGTAGCACAATGACAGAGTCTGTAGGTGGCGGCAGCAGCAGCAGCATTAGGAGAAGGCCACAGAGTGGCACAATGACTGAGTCTGCAGGTGGCGGCAGCATGAGGAGACCACAGAACGGCACAATGACAGAGTCTGGAGGTGGCGGCAGAATCAGGAGGCCACAGAGTGGCACAATGACAGAGTGTGCAGGTAGCAGCAGCATGAATAGGCCACAGAGTGGCACAATGACAGAGTCTGGAGGTGGAAGCAGCATGAGTAGGCCACAGAGTGGCATAATGACAGAGTGTGGAGGTGGCAGCAGCATGAGTAGGCCACAGAGTGGCATAATGATAGAGCCTGGAGGTGGCGGCAGCACGAGGAGACCACAGAGCGGCACAATGACAGTCTGGAGGCGGAGCATCATGAGTAGGCCACAAAGTGGCACACTGACAGAGTCTGGAGGTGGCAGCAGCATCAGGAGGAGGCCACAGAGTGGCACAATGACCGAGTGAGGTGGTGGCAGCAGCATGAGGAGACCACAGAGCGGCACAATGACAGAGTCTGGAGGTGGCAGAAGCAGCAGCATCAGGAGTAGGCCACAGAGTGGCACAATGACAGAGTATGGAGGTGGCAGCAGCATCAGGAGGTGACAATAGAGTGGCACAGTGACCGAGTGAGGAGGTGGCAGCAGCATGAGGAAGCCACAGAGTGGCACAATGACAGAGTTTGGAGGTGGCAGCAGCATGAGTAGGCCAAGGAGTGGCACAATGACAGAGTCTGGAGGTGTCAGCAGCAGCAGCATCAGGGGGAGGCCACAGAGTGGCACAATGACCGAGTGAAGAGGTGGCAGCAGCATGAGTAGGCCACATAGTGGCACAATGACAGAGTGTGGAGGTGGCAGCAGCATGAGGAAGCCACAGAATGGCACGATGGCAGGGTTACGTCACTCACTGACGTTGAGCGTCTGCTTCATTCATAAAGTGGGAGGAGCAGGAGCGCGATGTCAGTGAGTGACGTAACCCGGCCAGCCAATCTGCCTGCTACGGATGTTTGCAAGTACTGATACAGGGGAGAGCACAACTTTAGTTAACGTTATTAAGAGGTTAAGGATCACTGTTTAGAAATACTGCGGAGAGCAGCAGGGACCGATGTAAGAGTACAGCCGCAAGTTGCCGGACTCCAGCCCCTCCTCCCTCCCCGCTGATACATTGCAGGCTGCGATGTAAAATGTCAGCATTCGCCCCATAAAACGCAGGGGCATTTCCCCCCCACTTTTGGGGGGGGAAAGTGCGTCTTATGGGGCAAAAAATACAGTAAGTCACAAAAGATTTTACTGCATATTACTGCAACTCTGAACACTGAATAAAATTTGTTTTTCCACCGAAATAAGTCACAAAAGATTTTACTGCATATAACTGCAGTGCTGAACGCTAAATACAATTTTTTTTCCACCAAAATAAGTCACAAAAGATTTTACCGCATATTACTACAGCGCTGTATGCTGAATAAAATTTGGTTTTCCACCGAAATACTTCAATAAAGATTTTACCACATATATAACGGAGCACGGAGATGAAGAGGGTCTTCAGATTCCCCCCGCACTATACAGATGTCTCAGAAATGAACCACTGCTCCCGACAGCAGCTCCTGGGAAGGTCATGGAACGTCCCAGTCATCCAGCATCTATTCGCTCCACTGAAGGATTATTTTGAAAGTGTGTAGAAGCCACACGGGGCCCCACGCTGCAGATTTATCATAGAGACACCGTGGAGATTTTACCGAATATAACTACAGCGCTGAATGCTGAATAAATTATATTTTTCAACCAAAATACGTCACAAAAGATTTTACACCATATAACTACAGCGCTGAACGCTGAATAAAATTAGTTTTTCGACTGAAATACGTCACTAAAGGTTTTAGCACATATAACTGCGGTTTTTGGAAGGCAAATTTTGATGGACTGGTTTATTTACACCATGGCCCATTTCAAGCCCCCCTGATGCACCCCTAGAGTACAAACTCCAAAAAGTGACCCCATTTTGGAAACTACTGGATAAGGTGGCAGTTTTGGTGGTATTATTTTTAGGGTACATATGAATTTTGGTTGCTCTATAATACTTTTTTGTGAGACAAGGTAATAAAAAATAGAAATTCTGAAATTTCATCTCCATTTGCCATAAACTCTTGAGGAATACCTAAAGGGTTAATAAAGTTTGTAAAATCAGTTTTGAATACCTTGGGGGTGTAGTTTCTTATATGGGGTCACTTTTATGGAGTTTCTACTCTAGGGGTACATCAGGGAGGCTTCAAATGGGACATGGTGTCAAAAAAACTGTCCGTCAAAATCTGCCTTCCAAAAACCATATGGCGTTCCTTTCCTTCTGCGCCCTGCCGTTTGTCCATAAAGCAGTTTACAACCACATATGGGGTGTTTCTGTAAACTACAGAATCAGGGCAATAAATATAAAGTTTTGTTTGACTGTTAACCCTTGCTTTGTTACTGGAAAAAATGATTAAAATGGAAAATTTGGAAAAAATAGCTGTTTTGGGACCGTATTTATTTTATTTTTGTGACTGTGTTCATCTGAGGGGTTAGGTCATGTGTTATTTTTATAAAGAAGATTCTTACGGACGTGGCAATACCTAATATGTCTACTCTTTTTAATTTATTTAGGTTTTACGCTATAATATCCTTTGTTAAACAAACATAAAACTATTTTAGTATCTCCATAGTCCGAGAGTCAGTTTTTTTTAGTTTTTGTCCAATTGTCTTAGGTAGGGGCTCATTTTTTGCAGGATGAGATGACGGTTTTAAAGGCACTATTTTGGAGTGTATATGACTTTTTGATCGCTTGCTATTAGATGTTTTGTGATGTAAGGTGACAAAAAATGGCTTTTAACACAGTTTTTTTTTTTTTTTGCGGTGTTCATCTGAGGGGTTAGGTAATGTGTTATTTTATTAGTTCAGGTTCTTATGGACATGGTGATACCTAATATGTCTACTTTTTATTTATTTATTTAGGTTTTACACAATCATATTTTTGAAACAAAAAAAAAATCATGTTTTAGGGTCTCTATAGTCTGAGAGCCATAGTTTTTTTTCTTTTTTGGGCGATTGTCTTAGGTAGAGGCTCCTTTTTTGCAGGATGAGGTGACTGTTAGATTGGTACTATTTTGGGGGGAATATGCCTTTTTGATCGCTTGATGTTGCACTTTTAGTGATGTAAAGTGACAAAAAAAAAAGTTTTTTTTGGCACAGTTTTTATTTTATTTTTGACGGTGTTCATCTGAGGGGTTAGGTCATGTGGTATTTTTATACAGCAGGTCATTATGGACGTGGCAATACCTAATATGTATACTTTTTTTTATTTATTTAAGTTTTACACAACAATATAATTTTTGAAACCCAAAAAAATCATGTTTTAGGGTCTCCATAGTCTGAGAGCCATAGTTTTTTTATTTGTCTTAGGTAGGGGCTCATTTTTTTCAGGATGAGGTGACGGTTAGATTTATATGATTTTGGGGGGTATACGCCTTTTTGATCGCTTGGTGTTGCACTTTTAGTGATGTAAGGTGACAAAAAAATGTTTGTTTTTTTAGAACAGTTTTTATTTTATTTTTTTAAGGGGTTAGGTCATGTGATATTTTTATAGAGGCGGTCGATACGGACTCGGCGATACCTAATATGTCTACTATTTTGGGAAAAGGACGCTTTTTTTTACTTAAAACTTTTAATTTTTTGTTAAACTTTATTTTTTTTTTTACTTCTTTTTTCACTTTATTTTTTTTCCCACTCTGGGACTTCAACTTTTGGGGGTCTTCTCCCCTTTACAAGGCTTAATAATACTTCTGCATTGTAAAGCATTGGCTGTAAGAGTATTACTGAATGTAATACATTTAGAGCTTCCTGCCTGTGAGATCTAAGGGGCTGGATTTCACAGGCTGTCACGGAGGGCAGCCACGATGCCTAAGTAAGGCATCGGGCTTCCTTCCCTGCCATCGGGTCCCCGTCACAGCAACACAGGGACCCAATGGCAGCTCCGATCCCCGCAAGAACATCGCACGTGCCGTGATCAGCGCTGATCGCGGCACATCAAGGGTTAATGCACCAGCATAGGTGTTTTCACCGATGGCGCATACAGCAGGGGTCCGGCTATCAGTGACTGCTGGACCCCTGCCGCGGATCGGGCGGGTGCAGAAGTGCACACATATACGGCACTGGGTGTTAAGGGGTTAACTGTTCTCCATATATATGGTTTCTAAGTAAACTAAAACCTTTTAGTGGGAGGGGTGGAGTAGAAAAGTACAGCTTCAACAGAAACAATCTTGCAATTTCATAGACTTGTACAGCATTTCAATGCAAATCTATGGGATTGACCAAGCAGTTTTTCATCAGCATAGGTGTTTTCACCGATGGCGCATACAGCTGGGGTCCGGCTATCAGTGACTGCCGGACCCCTGCCGCGGATCGGGCGGGTGCAGAAGCGCATACATATACGGCGCTGGATGTTAAGGGGTTAACTGTTCTCCATATATATGTTTTCTAAGTAAACTAAAACCTTTTAGTGGGAGGGGTGGAGTAGAAAAGCACAGCTTCAACAGAAACAATCTTGCAATTTCATAGACTTGTACAGCATTTCAATGCAAATCTATGGGATTGACCAAGCAGTTTTTCAAGACATAAACAAGTCTTTAGACATAAACACGTAAACAACATAGCTAAACCAGACTGTCAAAAGGTGAGTGTGTCTGGGTTTTTCCCTCCAAGACATTGCATATTTCCTCATAGTATCTGGGGAAGATTTATAACTTCTCACCGAAAAGAAAGAACGTTCCAAAGAATCTCAGTATTAGCTGGCTGTGCATTAACCCTTTCCCCTGTGGAGTGCAGATATAGTGTAATAACATTGCAAATGAACAGGATGTATTACAATAAACATATAAAATGCAATTCAGCAATATAAAACAGTATATATAAACAACGGCATAAATTATAGTGAAAATTAACCCTTCAAAGTGCATTAAAGTAATGAGTTGATGGTTTTGTGTAGTAGAAATAGGGGCAAATGTCCACAGACATCTATAGTCCAAAGTAGCTCTGTTCCAGGGCACTACACAAGTACAAAAAACTACCCCAGTACACGCCGGTCCGACTCTACCCTTTCTCCTAGTGACAACAACAAAACCAGATACACTTCTGCACACAGTATAAATATGTATGCATAGAAATGCAACAACCAGAAACAAGTAAGGTAAACCAGAGATTTACATAGTACATACATGACCCATAGTAAAAAGACACATATCCAATAACATATGACCAATTACCATATTTACCCTTACCCTTTTTTTTTTTTTTTTAACTAGAAGAGGATCACCTATTGGCCCAAAGTTACAGAACGGGGACAGTCACAAAAATTATGATAGTAGACCCAAGGTATCCAATCACAGACCCCAATTTTTTAAAATGTTTTCCTCTACAAATTTCTCCTGTTTTTCTCTTATGATATACTCCTTTTTGAAGCGTAATCATTTTTGGAATGTATTCTGATATAATAGGAGAAGACGACTGGATTCAGTTCATGGTGATCAGCTTTCCCTGACCTGTTTACCAGAAATAAGTAAGCTAGTCAGTTAAGTTGCTATGCCTTGCATGCAGTGAGGCGGAGTATGCAGGCCAGGATATGATTCCAGTTCTCATCTGGGATGGTACTGTCATCCAACTTTCATTTACTGTACTTCTGACTATGAAGGGAAACTTTTCGTGATACAAAAATAACAATTGGCTGTTTGGATGGCTGTTTAGTATTACAAAATCAGGTCTTTACCAGGCCATTAACATAACTATTCATCTTCATGAGTTAACTTATGTGTAATTTTTGTGTTTTCATTTTCAATATGTTGCATTCATATGTATGCTGGTCCTTTTTTGCACAATACTAGCATGGGCAAATGGCCGTAGACCCTACAAGAAGATTTCCTCGTAAGCCGATGCCCAGAGTTTTTTTTTCCAGGGCCACTTTTAGTTCCCAGTCCGCCCCTGATTCCTAGAATCGTTATTAGTTTCCATTGAAGACTGCAGTGTTAAATGTCTGATGGTAACATATCTAATATAATATTATAAGGATGGTAATGAATGATAATAGTAATGAAAATAAATATCAGAAAGTGATATCCATACAAGTTAGACTCTGTACATGTGTTTGCACCCTCCATTGTAGGAGGCTTTACTAATGTACTGTATACCGCATGCCACTGTATAGATATAGAGTAACATATGTTGTCTATAAGCAGCTAAGGGGACTTTCACACTTGTGGCAGAGGATTATGGCAGGCAGGACTGCCCACCGGATCTGTCTAACCGCATGACAACTGAACGCATTTGTAGACCGATCCAGATGCGGATCCGTCTCACAAATGCATTGCAAGAACTGATCAGTCTCTCTGCTTTTGGATATATGGATCCGTCTTGTATTATTTTTTCAGTTTTAACGGTCTGCGCATGCACATACCGGAAGGACGGTTCCGTCCATTAGGTATTTCTTAATGCCGGATCTGGCACTAATACATTTCTATGGAAATTAATGCTGATTCTGACATTCCGCATGCTGCGGTATTATCTCCGTCCTGAAATATCAAAAAGACTGAACTGAAGACATCCTGATGCATCCTGAACGGATTTCTCTCCATTCAGGATGCATGGGGATAAAACTAATCAGTTCTTTTCCAGTATAGAGCCCCTATGACGGAACTCTATGCCGGAAAAGAAAAACGCAATTGGAAAGGTACCCTAAGTTTTCTTTTCTTTCATTTTTAACGGTATTAGGCCTCATGCACATGGCCGTGGAATCCAGCTGACAGCTGGAGCGCACGGCGTCACTGGTTCCACGGCCGTGTGCATGAGGCCTTACTCTATAGAAAAGCACAGTGTGCTGCATTTTTCTATTTGGTAAAAAGAAAAGTATGCTGACAGATACCAACTTGACTAATGCCAGAGGACATTCTTTTGGCCTCCCCTGGGTGAATGGGAGCATATAGATGCATTTGACATATGCACCATGAGCTTTCCCGAAGCATACTCCAAATGTGCAATGCAATGCATAGCTAGGCTTTTGTTCATGCAGAACAAGGATTCAGTGTACTGCCCCAGCCTTGGATCTAAATCCTCAATCCAAGACATTGTGGCTTGCTGGCGCTTTTAATAACCAGAATACCCTTTTAAGCCAAAATCGCTTACACTAGATTCCACAACTGCTACAGTGTGGTTCAGCCGACCATCTAATATGTGTGTGGGGGTCTCTGAACTCTCCCTCAATTGCAGATATAGGGGTGATTACATTTCATCTGCCCAATCTTCTGTTCTCATGGAAAAGAGTCCGGCAGCAGCTTTCTCCGCTATCCATGTTTAGGACTCCTACACGTTCTGCTGGATTAAGCGAGTGTGTGAAAGAAGGAGGGGGGGATGTTAGAGGACATAGCTGTTGGCTTAGCGAGTGTTCAGCTGACAGCTGTCTATTGTGTATGGCCGGCCTAAGGTTAGATACTGTTGCTCTATATTACGTTGTAAGCAAAAAATAATAAAAATAATAATTCTTACAACTCTGTGTAGTATTATCGGTCTACTCAGAGAAGCTTAACCCTATTGAAAATGACAGAAGCATATTCTATCTTTTTCCATAGGTGTACTGTACACATCAGCTGTATATTAACAGACTGGGTTATCTAAGTGGAGGCCAAGTGCTGAAGATTTGGATAGACAATTTGTTTGACCGGCTTGCAACCTTTGTGCCAACTAGTTAAAGTTTTACAAATTAACTCAGCTCATGTGCCAACTCCTACTTCTGGATTGTGAGGAGGTATAAAAGGAACAGTGTCCCCATTCTTGGTTCCTGTGGCACCTTCTGGCACAATGGGGAAAGGCTTCTACGTAAGCAAGCTCGTGGCCTTTGTCTGCATCTTCTTTGCCGTAGCTGCAGTGGCTACAATAATTGCTCTAGCAGTGGTTTATTCAAATGAGAAGTCCAACAATGATAAGGTAGAGAATGGAGGAACCACCACCTCTCCAACGAGCACCACAACAAGCAGCACCGCTTCATCAGTAAAACCTTCAGTTACAACTCCTGCGTCCAATGAAATATGGGATCAATATCGCCTTCCGCCTCACCTAGAACCAGAACATTATGATGTTGACCTCAGACCCATTTTAACAAAAAATGACCAAGGACTCTACGTCTTTCATGGAGTCAGCAAAGCCTATTTCATGTGTAAAGTGGCAACACAACATGTCATTATCCACAGTAACAAACTCAATTATACCACAGACCCCATACTCACCGATGACACCGGCAGAACTATCAGCTCAAACAAACACTTTTTTGCAGAGGAGACAAATTATTTAATACTGCCTCTCAATGAACAACTGCAACCTTTGAAAAAATATGTACTTCACACGCAGTACGTAGGAGAACTGGCAGATGATCTGGCGGGATTTTACCGAAGTGAATATGTAGAAGATGGTGTCACCAAGTAAGTAACAATCTAATAATGACAGAAATTATAGATGCTGTTATTAAATGCTAATATCTATCTATCTATCTATGTATCTATCTATCTACGGATGAAGTAGGGTTAACACTCATGCTGTATGAGACGTGTTATCTAAACTAAATGCAAGTTGCAACTAAACGCGTTAAGCAATTGCTTTTCAATGGCTGTTGTTTCAGGATAAACCGATGAGTTAAGAAATTTGAGTTAAGGGTTTGAGTGTTACCCCTGTTACATCTGTATCTATCTATCTATCTATCTATCTATCTATCTATCTATTTATCTATCTAAAATGAAAAATAATTCAACGGCACTCCCAAGAATGTGATTCAAAAGTGGTGTTCTTTAATCACCAGAGCGACGTTTCAGTGCTCTTACTGGGAATTTTCTCAAACAGAGATATCACTGCTTCAGGAAAGTCCCAGTAAGAAGACTGAAACAGCCTGCCGGATCTGTCGATCTGGATGTAAACTGAATGCATTTGCAGATGGATCTGGATGCGCATCCGTCCCACAAATGCATTGCAAAAATGGATCCGTCTCTCCGCTTGTCATGCGGATAGATGGATCCGTCTTGCATTTTTTTTTACAGTTTTAAAGGATGGATACGGTCCTTCAGGTATTTCTAATGCCGGCACTAATACATTTCAATGTAAATTAATGCCGGATCCGGCATTCCGGCAACTGATCAGGCATTTTGGACGGAGATAATACTGCAGCATTCTGCGGTATTATCTCCGTCCAAAACGCCGTTCAGTGACTGAACTGAAGACATCCTGATGCATCCTGAACGGATTTCTCTCCGTTCAGAATGCATTAGGATAATCCTGATCAGTTATTTTCCGGTATAGAGCCCCTAGGACGATACTCAATGCCGGAAAAGAAAAACACTAGTGTGAAAGTACCCTAACAATCTATCTAGCCTAATCCATCTATCTAATATCTAACAACCTATTATCAAGTTCACACATGGCAGAATTTCTGACTTTCTTCCATATATCTGAATGAGGTTTGCAGAAATCCTTGCATATGCTGCTAAAAAAGGAGTCTATTTACTGTAGATTTAAGGTATGGATAATCAGATGTAGAAATTTCTGCAACAAATTAGCCATGTATGAATATGCTCTTATACAAGATTCAGGCAGCCATTCTGATTTCTATCTGCCAATCACAGATATATTTGGACATCTGTTAAGTGTCTAGGCGTCTCTGTTTTTTTTTTTGTTCTTTTTTTTTTACTCATTAATTTCAATGACTGAGTGAACTTAATTGAATGGATTGATGATTCTTCATTTTAAAAACTGACAAGAATGATGTACGTTGAAAGTTTTTTTGGACTAAAGTGTGAATTGCACTATTTACTTTAATGTGGGTATAGTCCCGATAGCACATGGATAGAAATTACTGTCCTTGCATTGTCTTTTTCTATTAGTTTGGAAAACATTCTATGTATCCATACTTTGCACAGTAGATGGCTCCCATTCTTTTTTATGGGTGTCACGTGGCCGTGGATTATCCCACATGGTTTTCCAGACTATGCCAAAAAAGGACATGTCCTTTCTTGAAGTGGTTTCTGCATGGACACAGTCGGCTGTCCACTCATAGATTTTCCCTATGGCATAGTCCTAAAGCCGGGGGCGATCTGCTGCAGGCAAAATGCAAAACTATGGCAGAATTACGATGTTCTCTGTGAACATACCTTAATAGTGTGCAACAACAAATCTGTCTAGTTAGATAGTGAGACTTCTGTTGTTTCTATATCAATGGAAAGACAAATGGGAAAAACTGGTTGACACCTCCACAGTAGCCATCACCCAGCTTTTCCAGAGGCAGATGTAAATACGACAGGTCTAAACAGAATTTCCAGAAAAAAAGGCTCTTTTTTAGTATTGTTGGTTCAGTTTTCTCATTAAAATGTTTATTTGGTGACAGGATCATAGCCACTACACAAATGCAGGCCCCTGACGCGAGGAAGGCATTCCCATGCTTTGATGAACCCGGATTGAAAGCTACGTTCACCATCACTCTCAGACACAAACCAGACTATGTGGCATTGTCAAACATGAATGTTGCAAGTAAGTCATAGTTTCATTTCGTAAGAAATACATACAGTAGATAGCTGGGGATTACATTAGATAGATGAAGGTAAAGCTCTGCATTTACATGTGGCGATCACCTCCACAGGACGAGAGGTCTCTATTGTGATTGCTCATCCTCATACAGCTGCATTGTTTTGGGGCAGCAAATCGCTGTTCAGACAACACAATCTGCTGCCGAGAAAAGATAAATGATCGGATCATCCGATGAACGAGCTTTTTGCTCGTTCATTGGGTGATCTGCTGTACCTTCAGATGGGCAGATTGTTGGGAACGAGCCACTGTTTCAAGATATGCTTTACAGCAGCCACATGAGCCATAGATAAAATAGAGTGTATAAGCCGTGTTTGGATACACAACTATCAGAAATGTATGACATATCCTGTGAATAAGCCATGAATGTAACTAATGGAGTATTCACAGAGTACCACCCTAATTAAAACATAGCCTTTATTAAAGATGCTAAAATTGCCCAACACAAAATATACAAAACAAAAAAGAAATGTTTACGCAAAAGAACTGTGTGAAAACATCACTCGTTGTAATTCCACAATACGGGATGGGACAGATATCAGGCAGGATGGTGATAGTCTGATGGGGGACTTTCCCTGAATCTCACGCTGTACTATCGATCCCTGCCTAGAGAACGGAATGGCCGCCCCAATAGGGGCGATCCCGTATTCAGGAACCTCCTACACGCCCTAGGATGGCCCTGAAGACAAATGTACAGGACATCTAGATGGGATGCCCTAAAGTGGGTCTATTAGATACCCTACTATAAGTACAAAAAATAATAAACACTGAGTACATAAAAAAAAAACAGATGAATGCTGAGTACATACTGTATATATATATATATACTGAATGACTACGGAGTACATCAAAGTAAAGAGATGTTAGATACATCACAGTGAGTCATTGCTGAATACAGAAAGATGAATAGATGCTCAATACAATTTCTGCAGTATCGAATAGTATCCTGATTGACAAAAAACACCTTCAATATCCGAAGGTCAAATCAATTCATAGGTCCCTTTATCCTAAATGTAACTAAACTACTGGCAGCAGTAGGTAGGGGCTGGGGAGAGCTTTACAAACATAACTTTTGAGTTTGTATTATCAGGAGTAGGTTAATATGACGTTTTATTCTGGCAGATTCTTCTCCTGCAAGTGCACTGCAGGCGGCACTCTGCTTCACAGCCTCTTTTTTGAGTGAAAGCTACAGTGGTCTTCTGGTTGGAATCAACTTGCTATTACAATTTACCTTGTCAATAGTGCGTGTCCTTCCCAATAGTTGCCCCCTACAGTGATCGGGACAGTTATTGGAAAGGTGTGTTCCTTGGAACCTTGTGTGAAGTTGTACCACCGATTACTTCATGAATGCTGATGCAGTCATCTAAATGATCGTTTCTGGGGAGCAGATCTTCCTGTGGAAACAGCCATCTGCTGCTCAGAAGCAATGACAATGATCTATGGGGAGGAGCAACGGTCTCTTGTCTCCATATGGCGGAGGTGATTGCCTGCTATGTTGACCTGTGTAAAGGAGCCTAAGGCCCCTTTCACACGGGCGAGTTTTCCGCGCGGGTGCAATGCGTGAGGAGGACGCATTGCACCCGCACTGAATCCTGACCCATTCATTTCAATGGGTCTGTGTACATGAGCGTTTTTTTTCACGCATCACTTGTGCGTTGCGTGAAAATCGCAGCATGTTCTATATTCTGCGTTTTTCACGCAGCCCTAGCCCCATAGAAGTGAATAGGTCTGCGTGAAAAACGCATTGCATCCGCAAGCAAGTGCGGGTGCGTTGCGTTTTTCACTGATGGTTGCTAGGAGATATTGTTTGTAAACCTTCAGTTTTTTATCACGCGCGTGAAAAACGCATCAAAACGCATTGCACCCGCGCGGAAAAACCTGAACAACTGAACGCAATCGCAGACAAAACTGAATGGTTTTGCCTGTGAAATCGCACAGTTTTCACTGAACGCATCCGCAACGCATCCGGACCTAATCCGGACACGCTCGTGTGAAAGAGGCCTAAAGAAAAGGAAATGCTTAATAAGACAGGTTTGACCGCAGAACTGACAAGTTCCGTTTAGGGACCTAAATATACATTGCTATTATCTTGGGTAACTATATTTATTTCCATCCCTATTATGAACTTTTCTATTAATCCTCAATTCAATGTGATCTATCTTTTGACAAAAATCTTCACATTTCAGCTGTGACCACTGAACAGTGGAATAATGCACAATGGAATGTCACTAAATTTGAAAAGTCTCCAAAGATGTCAACATATCTGGTGGCCTTTATAGTTTCTCAGTTTAAAGCTATTGGCGATGATAGGGTAAGTATTTCTCTCTAATCTCTTGTGGACCAAGTAATGACTGATTTTTTGTCATTCTTAGTAATTTCAGAGCTAGTTGACAATCATTGAGTAGCTGCAAGATCACCAAGTGCACAATTCTGTGACCTCTAGAGGAATACATATTTCCAGTGATGAAGATATCAGTATTGATGGTATTTAGTACATTTACTTTATTATATCAATTATCAGGTTAAAATTTGGGGGCGTAAAACAGCAATTGAGGATGAGAATCAAGGAGAGTATGCACTGAATGTCACAAGGCCAATACTGGAGTTTTTTGAAAATTATTACGGTGTTCCTTACCCGCTGCCAAAATCAGGTATGTATACTGAATATATTTCACTTATGTCCATTGTTGGCTTGTAATACTAATTTTAAATAAGCATATTTTGGGTAAAAAAAATGTAAAAGCCACTGTTAATTATATATAGCACAGAGAGATTGTGGAGGATGACATATGATTTATATACAGTAGCTTGTACAACTTCAAAAGGTTGTCTGGTTTTATGGAAATAAAATTCAGTACATAAAATGAAATAAAATGAAAGATTAAGTAGCTTTCTAAAATGCTTTGAAGATACCTGCTCACGGTCAGTAAATGGAACCATGATTTACATCCAGTGGCTGAAACGCTGTCTAGATCGTGTCCAACTGACCCTTGTGTCTCTCTTTGCATGAGCTGCGCACCTTGGTTGTAGAGATGAGCGAATCAATTGTAAGCAAATTTTTTAAACCAAATTTTCCAAACCATTGGAGGTAGAACCGAATCAGAATTTTTGTTGATTTGGAGAGATTTCAGATAGAGAGACAGAGAAATTTTTAGAAATTGAGAAAAAAAGAGAAAAAATATGAGTCCCAGAAGACCTCAGAGTATCATACACAAATTGTCAGCCCAATTGAACCACTTTTGATTCCAGTAGAATTAATTTGGTCAGCCTACTTGGCCAAAATGAACTTGAATTAAATTTTGAGTGATCTGCTCACCTCTAGTCAGTTGGAAGTCAGTTCTCTAGTGATCTGCTCACCTCTAGTCAGTTGGAAGTCAGTTCTCTAGTGATCTGCTCACCTCTAGTCAGTTGGAAGTCAGTTCTCTAGTGATCTCTTCACCTCTAGTCAGTTGGAGGTCAGTTCTCTAGTGATCTGCTCACCCCTAGTCAGTTGGAGATCAGTTCTCTAGTGATCTGTTCACCTCTAGTCAGTTCCCTGATGGATGTGAGAACCAAGATCTCAAACACAGTATGGAATTCAAACACAACAGTATATTAGAAAGTTTTTTTTTTTATCATATAGGGATTGTGTCACCTACATAAACCTGAAGACCCATTTCAAGGTGAAACGAAGGCACTTTTTCAAGTACTTTTGGTCCTGCTCATAATTCTGCTGGATTAATTTTACTAGAGAGCATTGTAGTAATAATCCCTTTAAGTCAGACACCAGAAGTCCTGCCATAAGGACCCCCTCAATTTTCCAAGCCGTGTAATATTATAACATGAAAGAGTACACACTACATCAATTCCAAGCCTAAAGCTTTGTGTATTAGAATGATGTAAAGTAAAATGCTTCTTTCTGTATGTCTAGACCAGATAGCCATCCCAGACTTCAGCGCAGGAGCCATGGAGAACTGGGGACTTGTGACGTACAGAGACACTGCGCTCCTTTATGACACTAAGGAATCTTCTATCGGCAACAAGGAGAGAGTGCTCACAGTCATAGCTCATGAGCTCGCACATCAGGTTGGCTATTTTTTTACATTGGTGATATGTGTTCTTCCATAAACTTTGAAGTAGTCGGCCCACCTCAAACTTTGATGGCATATTGCTAGGATTTGTCACCAATGTCCAATAGGGACACAGCACAGAGACCAATGCTGTAGACTCCTGATAGTAAAGCCCCATCTGCAGTCAGACCCCTGTGCTCTATTTTCTAAGAAACACAGAGACCAATGCTGAGAGACCAATGCTGTAGACTCCTGATAGTAAAGCCCCATCTGCAGTCAGACCCCTGTGCTCTGTCTCTTGGGCATTAGCATCCACTAGGAAGTCAAAAATGCCTCTAGGGAGCGATGGAGTGAATGTCTGTGCATATACACAGTCCAATGGAGCATAATGTGACTTTTCATATGGAATCCAACAGAAAAAACTCCTCATGATGGTTACATAAAGGGAAGCATACAGAAGAAAAGGAGCGGGTTCATGCACCTCTATGGCAGCTCTATTATGATCATACTTTTTAAAGCCGGAGATATCAGAATGCAATGTGCTAAGTGTGCTGCTGGAATTTTTCTTCTGGATGTGGGCACAGCCCTTTAGAAAGACCTTGCCACTTTCCTGTGAAGATCAACCCTGTTCAAGATACTGTACATCACATGCCTTTCCAGGATACATCACGCCCCCTCAGAATATGTAAAGGTACCATGAGCGGGGTCTGATGGTACAATATCCTGGTTTTGCATCCAGTTAGAGCTTATAGTGCACTGTCTGCTGGGAGAATGCAGTCCTCCATGAAGTGCATTGGAGATTTCCCAACTCTTCTGGGAGTTCAGGAGGTCTCCCCTTTTTTCTGGGAGCTCTCCAGACGTTTCGGTAGAGATGGCAAGGATGATTGTGACTGTATTATAACTACATGTAGGATGCAGGAGAAAGCAGCTGATGAGTTAACATTATATGCAATGAAAGATAACATTCTGAAATACTTCTTTAATCAAAGTATAGTACCCATTTGTCTAAATTTGATTTAAGTACCTTTCACATTGGTAGAGTTCTACAGCAGGAAGGCCTGCTTCATATACCATGCTCAAAATACAATTTTACTTCTGTTGTAGTGGTTTGGAAATCTTGTAACAATTCGATGGTGGAATGATCTGTGGCTGAATGAAGGTTTTGCCTCATACGTGGAATATTTGGGAGCTGACCATGCAGAGCCCACCTGGAACATAGTAGGTTTCTTAAGACTTTGTAAAGTAGCATAACAAAGCTAAAAGAGAGTCAACAGTGGTCACTAGAGTTTGCTTTTTAAGACAGTTAAATATTACAAGATATAAAATTATTGGAAATTTATTTATCAAGTCCTACACTCCAGAATGCTGGTTTAAAAAAGTAACAAAATAGGGATTTGCAACTTTTTGGGTCGATTCGTGAAATTATTTTGTGGCATTTTGCATTTTTACAACATTCACTCTAATTTTGTAAAGGGGATGGGAAAGTGGCGTGGTTAACCCGTTGAGCTGATAAGCAAAATTTATTAACTGCAACTTTTAAAAATGGCACAAAAAATGTGGCAATTTTACTCCAGTAAAGGGGTAATGCAGAAAGTAACATCTCTAGACAGAAGTGACTTAGGGTATGTTCAGACGACGACAATTGTCGCACGACAAAAAGTCGCACTATTGTCGCGCGACAATTTTTATAATGGGAGTCTATGGTGTCGCAGTGCGACATGCGACATGCTGCGACTGCGACACGACAGTCGACAAAAATCCATCCGGGATGGACTTTTTGCGACTGTTGTGTCGCAGTCGCAACATGTTGCATGTTGCACGTGCGACACCACCATAGACTCCCATTATAAAAATTGTCGCGCGATATTAATGTGACATCAATGTTGCGCTACAAATGTTGCAGTGTAGTGGTTCCCAAATTGTCGCGGACTTTTTGTCGCGCGACAGTTGTCGTCGTGTGAACGTACCCTTAAAGATACACCAACTTTGTCAAATATTGTGTGACATTTGATAAATTTGGCGCATTTTAGGGCATTTTTTCCTAACAATATTTCAAGTGTAGCTATGCGTTATCCTCTTAATAGCCTGTGTGTTGGCCTTCATTATCTGACTGTTTGTTTTTACATAGTTGAGATGGCATCACACATACACTGACCACTAAGATGGGATTTATTTCTTTAATTGCTACGAAAAGCAATGACATTGTGATCAGTTGTAGTCCATCTTGCTAATAACAAGGACAGCAAAAGCAAACCCCTTCATCTTCTTCCCTGAAAGGCAGGTGGCCATGAAGCATATGGGCAGGGGTACCACTGTGAAGACAAAATCTGTGAAGGAGCTACAGTGTTTTACTAGTGTGCAGCCTCTATGTCTTGGTGACTGTTTGGGGTACTGGCAGGAATAAGCCACCACTTTTCCTAGTGTGAAATTAAACTTGTAACATGTTTTTCTATTTTCTAAGAAACGTTTAATTTTTTTGCATTTTAAAATCTCAAAGTTAAAACTCCTTGTTCTTCATAAAACAGTAAGTCTCTGAGATGTTAAACACACGTGAATAGAAATTTTCTTTCTGCATTGACTGTGCAGTTACTAGAGAAGATGCTGGGTGGGTCAAATGATTCTTCTGTAGAATTTGCTCTACTGTAATATATTCTTAATGGCAGCTCCCAATGTTATAAGCACTGAAAATGCTTTGCGTGTATCATTTAATAGTATTACATTAAAGGGTTGCTGTCAGCTGTCCTTTCGGTTTAGTAAATATTTGTGTTTTTACTAAAGAGCATCTGTCAGCAGGATTAGTTTATTAAACCAGGCACAATGCCTGATAGGGTTGACCCTGCTGAGTAAGATGATAGCTTTTAATGTATTTACTTAACTCTGTTCCCGAGAAATAGCCATTTTTATGTATATTTAAATTAGCCCATTGACGCAGTGAAGGATGGTCCAAGCATCTTGGAGCACCAGATCTTCACTGCCCTTCACCTCCTGCCTCTCCCGCATTGCCCTTGACTGGGGGGCCAGGCCGTGTAATCTTGTAGCAAAAAAGTCCAAATGGATCCAGCAAGTAAAAACAATGATTCTTTATTTCTTCATTTAGAAAAATGTATAAACAAGTAATCCTCCTGCCTAAAATCAACGCGTTTCAACCATAAGACAGGTCTTCTTCATGGATTCATAGTAAAAAAAATATATATATGCAGGAAGATTACTTGTTTATTTCTTCATTTAAAAACATGTATAAACAAGTAATCTTCCTGCATATATATTTTTTTTACTATGAATCCATGAAGAAGACCTGTCTTATGGTTGAAACGCGTTGATTTTATGCGGGAGGATTACTTGTTTATACATGTTTTTAAATGAAGAAATAAAGAATCATTGATTTTACTCGCTGGATCTATTTGGACTTTTTTGCTGCATCTACGTTGGGTGTGAACACAGCCCGGATCTGTGCAGAGAAGGTCAGAGCACCTTTACCACTTGAGAGCTGGACTTTGTTCTATCTACGTGTAATCTTGTGCCTGCACTATAGTTTCCACTATTGTCGCATGTGCCTCTGATGCAGTGCAGATGCTCTGCACATGCTGATAATGGAAACTACAGTGCAGGTGCTGAGATTCCTGTCAATCGTGGAGAATGAGGAAGTGGCAGGAGGTGCAGGGTGGTGAAGATCTGGTGCTCCAAAGTTTGCGGGACCACCTTTTGCTGCATCTATAAAATAAAAAACTATCAGCCACATTTATCATACAGATACGTCACTTTTCTGCCATGAAAACGTCAGTTTTGTGGTGTCGAAGAAGACTTTAATCTACTTTAGTTCAGCCCCCCTGGTTATCATAGCCTGGTGTACGCTGCCGGGCTATGATAAATCTGCCCTCTGATGAAAAGAATAAGGAAAGGAATAGATAAAATCTTCTGTATTCTATTTCAAAACATCAACATGGATACATCTTCAATATCTTGGGTTACGCGTTTCGATCATAAGATATTAGCCATAGCATGTTTAAGCAAATTTATGGAAGATGTATCCATGTTGATGTTTCTAAATAAAACATAGAAGATTCTATACCACTCACAGGAGAGCGGGATACTCCTTTCTTCATGATTGAAGCTTTCCATCTATTTTCCTTGCACCCACTAGTAGACTACAATTGAGAAGCCAAGTGAGCTGACTGCAAGTGTGTACTTGAAATCTTCCCCTATATATCGGTAACAGTGGAACATAACTACATGAAAAGGTATCATTTTACTCAGGAGGATCAATCCTACCAGTCATTAGGGTTATAGTTTAATATGTTTTATCCTGCTCAAAAATGCTCTCTAAACAACAATTTTAGAGCGTCTCTTTTTAGGACAACTGTATTGTATCCTTCCTCTGTTATTCCTCCTGGAAATTCATAAATTAATAGACAACTGGTTGTTACCAGGTTCTGATCTGTCCCTGTGCACTCTCACACTGTCCAATCAGTAATGATAGTGTCAAACTGTGTACACCCAATTGTCAATTTCTTCATGAAGATTCGGGAAGAATAACAGAAGAACAGCACAGAGTTAGGCCCCTTGCACACGACAGTATTTTGCGGACCGTATACTGGCAGTTTTTTCAGTTCAGTATACTGACAGTATACTGAACCATTCACTTCAATGGGTCTGCAAAAAATACTGAAGTGTCTCCGTATGCCTTCCTGTTCCGTTTAAATATAGACCATGTCCTATTCTTGTCCGCAAATCACGTTCAGTGGCTCCATTCAAGTCAATGGGTCCGCAAAAAAAACGGAAAGCATACGGAAAGGCATCCGTATGTCTTCCGTATCCGTTCCGTTTTTGCTGAACAATCTATTGAAAATTTTAAGACCAGCCCAATTTTTATTATGAAATTAATGTATACTGTATATGCCAAACGGAAAAACGGAACGGAACAACGGAACCAAAACGGAAACAAAAAACGGAACCACGGATCCGTTAAAAACGGACCGCAAAACACTGAAAAAAAAATACGTTCGTGTGCAAGAGGCCTTACGGTGAGAGAACGGCTGCTCTAGCATTAGGTTAAAGGGAGAAGTTACAAAACAAAAAGAAACAAAAGATGAAATTGAATGGACCACTGTATACAATTCAAATACTGAAAGTTCACAGGCTTACTTTAAAATGTTGCTGTTTCGGAAATGAATGGATTTTTTTCTGATGTACTCACAAAGTTGTTCTCTATTACAGAAAGACCTGACCGTGCTTTATGACCTACACAGAGTGATGGGTGTCGATGCTTTAGCCTCTTCCCATCCACTTACATCAAAGGAAGAAGATGTGAATACTCCATCAGAAATAAGCTCCCTTTTTGATTCTATAACGTATAGTAAGGTAAACTAACACACGAGTGGTCAATGATATCCGGATAGTGGTAGTTTGCTCTGCAGTCACCACAAATTCTCACAATCACTGCACGTTTTTTATGAGTGATATATATTAACCCCCCCCCCCTTCCATGCCAAACTATTTTTATGTCTACATGCACCCATAAATAAATACTAAAACTAGTAATCAGTGCAAAGAGTCGTGAACGGTTTGTCAATCTACAGCATTTTCTGCACGATCCTGACATAAACAGTCTAGAAGAATTCCTGCAGAGAACACTGGGATTATTCTTCTTCTGATCTATTATCTATGATTATTTATTTATTTATGTATAATCATTGTTTCAAACTCCACAATTCTGAGGGAATTAAATCCTTTAAACTCGTTTTATTGAGAAAGAGTAACAAGGCAAGATTGTGGTACAATCATTTGGGCATAAGGAATTAAATCCTTTGAATGTTTTTAGAGCGGTTGTAGCTTAATTTTTATGATACAGAGCTGCAAATCTCCTCTATAAGCAGATAAAAAAAAATGCTGGGGAGCATTATATAAAATGAAGAAAAGAATGTACTCACCTTTTAAATGTCCCACCAGTACTCCAGTCCCCACTGAGCCTGCAGCTGTCACATGCAACTCTTTGGTCAGCAGATGTTAATAGAGGTTCACTGCTTTTCCTACCAGCTGCTCCGTTCCTTTCAGGGGACTCTACTAGGTATGGGGCCCCCGTTCTCGTGATCCCAGTGGTAGGACCCCCACAGATTTGATAGGTATCACCTATCCTGTGGAAAGTGGATAACTTGTTATAATAGTTTAATAGTATTCACTCCATATGTATGAGCCCATGGCAGCCAGAAAAATCAAGGACTTTCACTATTTAAGGAAAAGTATCCCAGCACAATCCTCTACTGGCCCATAAAATAATCTGTGCATACATTAAACATAATATACACAATACATGACAGAAAGAACCTGTATTTTAACCCCATCATAAAGAATGATGAAGAATAAATTAATGTATTTATGATAATTAGTGTTTCATTGCACTTACATTGGATATTTTATAACACGCTTGATTTTAGGGTGCAGCAGTTATTCGGATGTTGTCCTCATTTATTACTGAAGACGTTTTTGTACAGGGACTACAGGTAAGTACCACCTGCTTATAAGACATATACTGTCAGGTATAACCTGCTAATGGTCTGCAAAAATGCTGTCTAATCTAGGAAATCTATATAAAAAGTAAACTAGTGTACGGCCACACGGTCAGGTCTCCTGATGCAATATTGGAAGTCAAAATCAGGAGTGAAATAAAAAAAGAGAAGTCCTTTCTGTCCTTTACACTTTCTCTCCTTTTATGATCCACTCCTGATTTTGGCTTCCAAAACGGTATCAGGAAACCTGACCGCCTGGCCGTACCCTAACTGCTATGGTGCAAAGATGTAGAAAATGATTGATGTGATGCAAAAAGGCTTCCATAAAAAGCTGTTTTAACAACCCTACTTTGAAGGGCTACTACTTCAATGTGCCAGTGTCGTTTCAGTTACAAGCCACTGGAAATTCATTTTGCATTTGCATTATGCCTTTGGATTACTCAATTGCATTATGAGCAACTTCCAAGTATAACGTTTTTCACAGGTTTAGACGCACCTTTATAAGTGTTTTCACTAGAATGCATTGCAACATGCAAGCATTTCTACAAGACGACATGAGACATATCTGTGATATTGTAATTGCAAAAAATCGTGTTTGGAGAAACCCTAATTATACTTACTTGCACAACTTTTTAGTCAGATTCTAGGCACAGACATATTAGTGAATTTGAGATGCTGAGGTTTTTTGGGCATTTTTGGCCTGCATAAAAAACTCATTTGTGAATATAGCTTTAAAAAAAAAAATTGTTTGGCTTTATCTGTCCAAAAATCCCACACACAGTCCTTCTGACGTGCACTTTGTAACTCTGTAACTTCAAATTTATAGCATATTTACCAATACCGGTAATTAAAGGGTTTCTGTCATCAGGTTTACACATTATTAGCTGTCTGACATTATCTATGTGCTAATGTCAGAGCAGCTTGATAATGTGTTTTTTATGTAAATCCAAGTTATATTTATGCTAAAAAACGTATTTTTATAATATGTAAATTAGCCTCTAGGAGCAGGGGGGCGTTGCCCTGCTCCTAGAGGCTCCGTGCGCCAACCTGCTGCCACGCCCCTTCTTTCCTTGATTGACAGTGCCGGGCAGAGATCCTCTGCTGCCTCCGGCACTGTCTCCTTGCGAAATCCCACGCCTGCGCCGCTGCTCTGTATTCGGTGCAGGCGCGGTGAGCAGAGGACAGCAGGCACCAGCGTCCTCTGCTCACCGCACCTGCGCCGAATACCGAGCGGCGGCGCAGGCGTGGGATTTCGCAAGGAGACAGTGCCGGAGGCAGCAGAGGATCGCTGCCCGGCACTGTCAATCAAGGAAAGAAGGGGCGTGGCAGCAGGTTGGTGCACGGAGCCTCGAGGAGCAGGGCAACGCCCCCCCTGCTCCTAGAGGCTACATTACATATTATAAAAATACATTTTTTTAGCATAAATATAACTCGGATTTACATAAAAAACACATTATCAAGCTGCTCTGACATTAGCACATAGATAATGTCAGACAGCTTATAATGTGTAAACCTGATGACAGAAACCCTTTAACTTCTCTGTAGTCTGCAGGACATTTTGATGAATACGAATTAGGCCTCTTTCACACAAGTGATATGGATTGTGTCAGAATGTGTTCAGGAGAAGGCCTCATGCATGGCCGTGGTTTGGATCCGCATACAAGCTGCATTTTATTGCGAGTCGGATGCAAACCCAATGGGGCCGCAAAAGATGCGGACAGCACCCCATGAGCTGTCTGCATCCGCACATCCGTTCCCCTGCCCATACCATGGACAAGGCTAGGACTGCTCTATCGAGGGCCGGAGGTTTTTGTGGATTTGCAATTTGCAGGCTGTATGCAAGTTCAATCAGTTGTGTCTGCGATTCTGTTCAGCGTCTCAGTTCTTTCTGCACAGATGCAATCAGTTTTTGATGTGTTTTTCACGAGTGTGAAGAAAAACTGAAGAACAAAAGTCTACATCTCCCAGAAACCATTAGTGAAAAACGCATTGCATCCGGATGCCTTCCGTTTTTCATGCAAGCCCCATTCACTTTTATTAAGCCAGTGAAAAATGCAACTTTTCCAGGTCACAAAGATGATGTGGGAAAAACGAAGTTCATGTACACAGACCCATTCAAATGAACAGATCAGAATGCTATGAATTCGGAAGGAAAACTCGCTTGTGTGAAAAAGTCCCTAGAGTTTTACCTGCCATAGTTCATCTCCAACTTCCTGAGCAAGAAATGATTGTAATTATGTCTCATTATTAGCAAGATAATTTTTCAGTGTTAAACATACAGTTAGGCCTCATGCACATGAACATATGTATTTTGCGGTCCGAAAAAAATGGATCCGCAAAACATACGGATGTCGTGCATTCCGTATTTTGCGGAATGGAACAGCTGGCCCCTAATAGAACAGTCCTATCCTTGTCCGTAATGTGGACAATAATAGGATATGTTCTATTTTTTTGCGTAATGGAAATACGGACATACGGAAAAGAAATGCACACGGAGTAGCTTTGTTATTTTTGCAGACCCATTGAAATGAATAGTTCCGTATACGGTCCATAAAAAAAAATGTAACAGACACGGAAAGAAAATACGTTTGTGTGCAAGAGGCCTTAATATGTGTGGTTTCACACAGAGAAGAGAAGTGCAATGCTGTACTTTCCTCTACAAACTGCTAGGCATGCAAAAAATGCCAGGTGCTAAAACACACTATATGGGTAAAAATGCATCAAAAAATCTGATCAAGTCAGGTCTATTTGAGGCATTTTTACTCGTCATGAAGAGAAGTGCATGTGCTTTTCAGCGCGGATCACTCAGAAATTCACAGCATGCTCTATTCTTGTCCATAAAAGACTCATACCTTCAAGTATATGGGAATGGAAGAAAATGGACACACATCAAAGGCTACTAGGAGATTTACATATTATGAAATATGTCAATTTTTTGTGGCCAAAAATAGAAAAGATCATCTTAATCAGACCTAATATAAGAATTATGCATTATTTATAATCTTTTTTTCTTTTTTTTCTCCAGACCTACCTAAAAGAATTTCAGTATAGCAACACAGCGTATATTGACCTGTGGATACACTTGCAAGCAGTAAGTTGTTTTATGTAAACTGTATCATGTATGGGTCATCACACACTCCATCATAAAAGATCACTCTCCAATTTAGCCACATACCTAGGTTGTCTGATTGGATGAAAACTGACTTTTCCAGTTAGATAGATAGATAGATAGATAGATAGATAGATAGGTAGATAGATAGATAGATAGATAGATAGATAGATAGATAGATAGATAGATATAAGATAGATATGGGATAGATAGATAGATAGATAGATAGATAGATAGATAGATAGATATGACATAGATAGATAGATAGATATAAGATAGATATGGGATAGATAGATAGATAGATAGATAGATAGATAGATAGATGAGATAGATAGATAGATAGATAGATAGATATGAGATAGATAGTTATGAGATAGATACATATGAGATGGATAGATAGATAGATAGATAGATAGATAGATAGATAGATAGATAGATAGATATGAGATAGATAGATAGATAGATAGATAGATATGAGATAGATAGATAGATAGATAGATAGATATGAGATAGATAGATAGATAGATAGATAGATAGATAGATATTAGATAGATAGTAGATATGAGATAGATAGATAGATAGATAGACCATTTTCCCAGCTATTATTTTTTGACCAGTAAAGGCAGTGGTTGCAAACAAGGTTAAATGGATACGACTGGAGTGGCATACTAAGTTCTGGCCATGCATTAAAGGAAATAGCCAAAAGAAGCCAAAAGATTGAGAAAAGTAAAACTAAAAATAAAAAGGTTGTCACAACTGACTGCTAGTTCTACTTTGCCAACATGACCAATAGGGCTCATTCAGACAGCCGTATGTGTTTTGCGGACCGGACACAGCCGTCACTCTATTAAAAAATTCCTATTCTTGTCCCAATTGAGAACAAGAATAGGACATGCTCTATATTTTTTGCGCGGCCGTGCTACAGAACAACGGATGCGGACATCTTTTGCGACCACATTAAAATGAATGGGTCCGCACCTATTCCGCAAAAACCCGGAACGGGTACGAAACAAAACATACGGCCGTCTGAACGAGCCCTTATAAACATTGGATTAAAATCTGGCTGTGTTTTTTCTTCTTTCATTTAGTGTCTGTACTTTTCTTTTTGCCTTAGGCCATAGATAAAAGTAATATTCAACTTGACAACAAAATTGAAGCTATCATGAACACATGGGTCCTGCAGATGGGTTTTCCTGTGGTGACGATAAATACAGCTACTGGAGTTGTTCAGCAGAAACATTTCCTTTTAGATCCAAATGCAACAGTCACTCGGCCATCAGACTTTAAGTAAGTTCACAGTTAAGAAATGTGGAAGGACAATATTCCTTTCCATGAAAATGTATGTGCCGTATATGCTGGACAAATTATTTGTAGTAGATTTGTGGAAAATATTTCAATTCATGTGAGTGGCAAAATTTCTGCAAACCCCATTCCGAAGTATGGAACAAATCTTCATACTCTTAAAAAGGTCACCCAACTTTTGTTTACTGTTATAAATTTTAACCCCGGCCTGCTAAAATAAAAAAACCTTCTCGCCTGTTCCCTGTAAACTTCTGAATGGATGGGATCACATGCTCTGCAGCAGAGAATGATGGTTCTCAGCGGTGAGGTGCCCAAGTGGGTCACATGCTTGGGGACACGTCACCACTAAAGCCAGTCATTGCCTGCCACATCACATTTGACACAATCCATCCAGAAGTTTACAGTACAAGTATGTGTTTTGTTTTGTTTTTGGGGGCATTTTTCTTCTCACTTGTGTTACATTTTTTTTTAGTTCCATGGCGTTTTTGCAATCCTTAGGCCTCTTTCACATGAGCGAGTTTTCCGCGCGGGTGCAATGCGTGACGTGAACGCATTGCACCCGCACTGAATCCTGACCTATTCATTTCAATGGGTCTGTGTACATGAGCGTTGTTTTTCACTTCTGCGTTGCGTGAAAATCGCAGCATGTTCTATATTCAGCGTTTTTCACGCAGCCCTAGCCCCATAGAAGTGAATGGGGCTGCGTGAAAATCGCATTGCATCCGCAAGCAAGTGCGGGTGCGTTGCGTTTTTCACTGATGGTTGCTAGGAGATGTTGTTTGTAAACCTTCAGTTTTTTATCACGCGCGTGAAAAACGCATCAAAGCGCATTGCACCCGCGCGGAAAAAACTGAACAACTGAACGCAATCGCAGGCAAAACTGAATGGCTTTGTCTGTTAAATCGCACAGTTTTCACTGAACGCATCCGCAACGCATCCAGACCTAATCTGGACACGCTCGTGTGAAAGAGGCCTTAGCATGCTTTGGGTATGGCATTTTTATGCTATAGACATCTGTTGCTTTTTTGCCAGTGTGTGTTTTTACATTTTTTACTGCTGTTTTTATAGAGATCTATGGAGGAAGTGACATCAGAAGGGATTTCCAGTTTAAAAAGACATAGCTTACAAAAAAAGCTATTTGTAAAAAAAAAAAATGCCACAAAAATGCATAAAAAGGCACAAAACACATTTAACATAAAAAAACTCTTGTGTTTTTCGTGTATTTTATAAACTAAAGAAAGAGCAAAAATGATATGTAAAGAAGGCATAAACGGTTATTAGCCTTTAATGGCTGAGATTCCGCAAAAAGATAGCACATGTTCTATCTTTTTGCCGGACAGAGGTACGGAACGGAACCCCACGGAAGCACTCCGTAGTGCTTCCGTAGTGTTCCGTTCCGTCATTCCATTCCACACCGTTCCGCATCTTCGGATTTGCGGACCCATTGAAATGAATGGGTTCGCATCCGTGATGCGGAATGGCCACGGAATGGTGCCCGTGTATTGCGGATCCGCAAATGCGGTCCGCAATACGGGCACGGGGCGCACACGTTCGTGTGCAATAGGCCTAAGGGCTCATACACACGGTCATTTTGTGCATTGCGGTCCCCAATGCACGGGCAACATCTCTGCAGCGGCCAAGACTGATCAGACCCGTTCAACTTGAATGGGTCCTTGATCCGTCCGCACCGCAAAAACATAGAACATGTTCTATTTTTTTGCTGTGCGGAGGCGCAGCCAGAAACACCACGGAAGCACTCCGTAGTGCTTCTGCGGGGTTACGATCCATGCTTCTGTTCCACATTTTCATGATTGCGGACCCATTGAAGCGAATGGGTCCGCATCAGTGACGCGGAGTGCACACGGCCGGTGCCCGTGTATTGCGGACCCGCCGTATGCAGGCCGCAATACGGCCACAGGCACACAACGGCTGTGTGCATGAGCCCTAAGCGTTAGCCAGTGGGAGGCAGAGTTACGGCCAAGTGGGCTGCGCTGCACTGTTTCCATAGCTACCATAGAAGTGAATCGAATATGCACAAATTGAATAGCATAGCAAGTTACACTGTTTCAGTTAAGGCTACATTCACACAACAGTATTTTTGGTCCACGTCCGATCCGCATTATTTGCTGATCGTATGTGGAGCCATTCATTTCTATGGGGCTGCAAAAAATGTCCACATCTGTGCGTCCTTCCCCCAAATTACAGAACATGTCCTATTCCTGTCCTTTTTGCAGACAAGAATAGGCATTCTTACAATGGGGCCTGTGAAATGTATGGGATGTGCATGGACCGCATCCGTATTTTACGGATCCTCTATTTACAGACCACAAAACAGATTGTGTGAATGTAGCCTAACTCGGGTATTATGGAAACAGCATAGCTTGCTTTAGTAGTTACAAAAAAGCGGTTGCGATTTGGCCTTTATATAAAGCACTTGCCTGTGCTGCGGGCCACTAGTTGCATGGGCACCAGCCACGTGGCCCCCATTTCACTTAAATGGGTCCGCAATCCGCAAGATTCAGTCCATACTGCAAAAAAAAAAATAGAACATGTTCTATTTTTTGGCGGTGCGGAGGCACGGACCAAAACCCCACACAAGTGCTCCGTAGTGCCTCTGTGAGCTTCCGGTCCTTGCCTCCGCTCCGCACCACTCCATGTTTTGCGGATTGTGGAACCATTCAAGTGCCCGGTGCCCGTATATTGCAGACCCACTGTTTGCAGTCCACAATATGGGCACGGGCTGCATACGTTCGTCTGCATGAGCCCTAAAACTGACCCCCTTGACCAGCCCTTAACAAGGGTATACTAATCTCAGTCATAAAAGGCTGATACAGGAATACCCCCTAAAAGGGTCTTTCCATTATGTCAATGGCCGGAGAACAAAAGCAAAAAATGTTCTAAATCAACAAAGAGATGTGCCAGAAACACTAGTCGTGGATATCTATATATTTCTCATAAAAATATCTCTTGTATTTCTGTCCCTCATATTTACAGAAATATTCTGTTACATTTTTCAGCTATACATGGTTTGTACCTATCACATACTTCAGCGGAGCTAGTGCCCTGAATACTTTCTGGCTTAATGCACGGGATGGTAAGTAGATGAACTTGACGCACATAGAAAGCAGTGAGTAATTTCACGTGTTTTGCTCTACATTTTTATTAGGCTATATGGATTTTGTTAAGACAACTCTTAGGACTGTACTACAGTAAATGAAAAGGAATAATCCTATTTGGAGTTCTCTGGGAAATAAAGAAAATAAAATAATGAAAAAATATATTACTAAAAATAAATTCACAAATACTTTTACACGTTTCTTGTCTAGGGGGTAATTATTAGGTTAATTAAAACGGTCTCCGTCACGTTAGTAAACACAACACCCATTAAATAAGGGTACTTTCACACTTGCTTTGTGAGGATCCGGCAGGCAGTTCCGTAGCCGGAACCAGCAATTTGTGTGCAAATGGACAGCATTTGTAGACGGATCCGCGGATCCGTCTCAAAAATGCATTGCAATAACGGATCCGTCTCTCCGGTTGTCATCCTGAAAAACGGATCTGTTTTTTTTTTTTTTACATTTTTAAAGGTATGCGGATGTGCAGACCAGAAGAACAATCTGTCAATGCGGTATTTCTCATTTCAATGTAAATTAATGCCGGATCCGGCTTTCTGGCAAGTGTTCCGGAATTTTGGAAGGAGATAATGCTGCAGCATGCTGCAGTATTTTCTCCATCCAAAAAACGTGCAGTGACTGAACTGAAGACATCCTGATGCATCCTCAAGGATGGAACTCAATACCGGAAAAAAATACCGCTAATGTGAAAGTACCCTAATGTAGAGCACATGCAGGATAGCCAGTTGCCTTTCTTCTCGAGCTGTCGGTCACCGAGGACTGGAATGCACAGACAAACAGGAGACACTTACCTATAGGCCATATAAATACCACAGCCAACATACACTACCATACAATCTGTGTACCTCAGCGACCATCCAGGAACAGAGCATGCACAGACACAACTGAAGTGGTAAGGAAGAGGGAAGAAGCAGATGAGGACTGAGAGGCGAGCTGGGGGTGTAGCCGATAAGCGGTGAAGTCTTTGGGTTAGATGAAGATAAGCAAGTACAGCACTCGGCTAGCTTAGTCAGTCACTTAGACTGAATGAAGCGGCAGTGCACATGCTCGTCTACCACCTCATTCAAACTCTTTTTTGAATCGTTTGATCGATAGATGACGTGAAATTATTAAACAAGAGTAATGGCTTATTTATTCACACCTCTTTCACACCTGTCTACCAATGATCTCTTTACATACTACAGGTGTGAATGGAGCAATGTGCGAATAAAAGCATGGTGGCTCAATGGTTAGCACTGGTGCTGTGCAGCGCTGGGGTCCTAGGTTCGAATCTGACCAAGGACAACATCTGCATGGAGTTTGTATGTTCTCCCCGTGTTTGTGTCGGTTTCCTCTGGTTTCCTCCCACACTCCAAAGACATACTGATAGGGAGCTTAGATTGTGAGCCCCATTGGGGACAGTGCCGTGGAATATGTCAGCACTATATAAGTGCATAAAATAAATAAATATAGCTGGTGAGGGTAGGAACAGACATAGCAGACTCTGTGTAGGCCAAAACTCCATTCAGTGCCAGGCTGCAGGCAAATATACTAACATGCAGTGGACTGGCCATAGACCCTACAGGGAAATTTCCTGGTGGACCCCCATTAATGCTAGGAGCACCAAGTATCTGGCAGGCAGCCGCAAGGCCCCTCCCGAATTCACCTGTATTGCCATCATCAGGATGGTGATACAGTTGAATAATGCAGGGGAAGTGGCAGTATTTTGTGCTGCAATAAGCTATTGCTGACCCCACCTTCTGTCAATTCAGGCCCCCCTACAACATGGGGCCACTTTTATTTATTTATATTTTACAGGGCCACTTTAAGTTACCCCTGCTAACATGTATGCCTGGAAACAGGCATAGATGTTGGCTACAAATTACGCCAGCCTGGGGCTGTCATACCCTTACAGCTTACAAAGCACAGCGCCATACATTTTATACTGGCAGTGAGTGGTATTGCACCTCAGGTGCACATACTTGAATAAGACTGAGCTACACATAGGACATGTGACCAATGAATGTGATGACATCACTGGCCTAGGAAGGGGCCATGGTGGTCACTGGAGCTCTGCAACCTCTTCAAGCAGCTGATCAGCGGGGTCTGACTCCTTTTAATCAGATGTTGATGACCTAAATTCCATCCATATTCTACAACCCTTTAATTAATATGTTGCACAACAGATTGAACGTCATTTGGGGTAAAATGCAAATACAACAACAAATTGGAAGTCATTCACAAAGACTGGCATTATGCTGGCAGTAAAAGCTCTTCATTTAGGACGAAGCTTAGACCTCGTCTTAAATAATGTGCACTGCCGGCAGCCCGTGCGCCTAAAGTAATAACCACTCCAGCCCCTGACCACAGTAGGTTTCACTCTGCTTTTTTTGCCTGTTTCCAGACATAAAAGATAGTTAATGTGTCAGGCCTGATAACCCGGCCCTGGCCATTTCCCCACAGCTCACTCACCACTTACAAGTGAGGACTGTATAAAAAATGCCTTTGCAACAAAATACTGCAATACGGCTGCTAAAAAAGTCGCAAAACGAGGTCTTGCAACTTTTTTTTGGCTTACAACTGGTGCATCGTCCGTTGTATATGACCCCCATCGTGTTACTCCAATGGACTTAAAATTTACTGTCACCTACTGAGCGTTATAGTTCAATGTAAATGATAATACGCACTTCATTTAAACTGTATTTCAGGCACCAACGAAGCCTTTAAAACAGCTGGACAACAAGGTGACTGGCTGCTTGCAAACATCAACGTGACTGGATATTACAGGGTTAACTATGATGACGTTAACTGGGACAGACTGCTTAACCAGCTGAACACTGATCTTTCAGTGAGTATTGGTTATTGGTATTCAGGGGACATCATGAAACAAATCACATGAAGGACATAGAAAATAAGACTCTGTTCACATCATGCTTGTGGTGCAAGATTGTATATGCCAAATCTAAAGCCCCAACATACAAGGCTGCGCTACGTATATTCTGTTCATTGACTCCCTGACCTTTTGAGAAGGCCCTTGTAATGGAAATTGATTTCACTTTTCATAATTGCAAACAACAAAAAGGTATAATGACTTATACCACCTAAAAATAAGGCTACATACACACGACCGTGCCGTGTTTTGCGGTCAGCAAAACATGGATACCGCCCATGTGCGTTCCGCAAAATGGACAGGAATGGACCAAAATTAGCACTGAACTAAAGCATAATCAACATGTGGTCATGCAGAGTGCTCCTTTTTACTTTTTAGTATGGGGGTAGGCGGTGGATAAACAGTTACTTACCATCAAACTCGTTTTTTGTTTTGTTTTACAGCGTATTCCTGTTATCAACCGAGCTCAAATCATTGATGATGCATTTAATTTAGCCAGGTGAGCATAAAGGTCTCCGAATATTAGCAACCTCTAGATTAGGTCATTTACTATGAAATCATTAAAAACTGACTCCATGTCTAAGGCCTCATTCACACATCAGTGTTTGGTCAGTGATTTCCATCAGTGATTGTAGCCAAAATCAGTATTGGAGCCTCCACAGACATAAAGTATAAGGCTGGGTTCAGACTTGCGCATTCAAACGCGCTGTAAAACGCTCAACACATGAAAACCAATGCTTCCCTATGGCCCTGGTTCTCACTTGAGCGTTTTACAGCGCGTTTGAAAGTTCTTGAGCTTCATTGGGGCGTTTTGTCGCGCGTATTGTGATTGATGCCACAGTAGTCAATCACACAACGCGCGTACGACGCGCGTTTCCTATTTGCAAAAACGCAAGTCTGAACCCAGCCTGAGGGAAAGATCTGCTCCTGTTTTGTGTTTAGAGCCGCACCTGGTTTTGGCTCGAAATCACTAACCAAACACTGACGTGTGAATGAGGCATAAGAGCTGTTTCACACAAGCGAATCCATTGCAGGAATCACGCTCCATGTGTGAGCGTGATCCTTCCTTCTGGACAGGAGTGCATGGCGTTAGGGTCCATTCACACGTCCGCAATTCCATTCCACATTTTGCGGAACGGAATTGCGGACCCATTAGTTTCAATGGGGACAGACGCAATCGCGTTCCCGAAAAAAATAGAACATGTCCTATTCTTGTCCGCAATTGCGGACAAGAAAGGGCATTTTCTATGAGAGTGCCGGCGATGTGCGGTCCGCAAAAAGCGGAACGCACATTGCCGGTTTCCGTATTTTGCAGATCCGCGGATCCGTGGATCCGCAAAACACACACGGACGTGTGAATGGACCCTTATACTGATTTATAACGCTATGTGTCTCTGTCTGACCTTACTCCTACAGAGCCATACTGACCTTAGGGCTGTGAGAAACAGCCTGAATAGCAGAGCATTAGAGGCAGCAATACCATGCAATGGTGGGGCACCCCTCTAAGCTGAGTGGGTGGCACACTATTTTACATCATATGCACACAATCCTCCTCCAATCAAGTGGCAGCCTTTTAATATTCCACTCTCTCTACCTTACTTTGCTACTTTTATCAATTATAATACATTTTTTTACAAGCTTTAGGCTAGATGCAGACGTCCGTTAAACCCGGACGTGAGCAGTTGCACTACAGTCATACACTGGTATGATCTATACCAGTGTATTACTATACTGCAGCAGCAGCAGGGAGCACACGGCGTCATAGCAACCAATGACGCCGTGCGCATCGGCTGTAAAGAACAAATCCAGCCCGCTTTACCACGGACTTCTCACGTCCGGGTTTAACGGACGTCTGCATCTAGCCTTACTCGGCTCAATTCGTTCTGGTGCTCATGGATTCCATGACAGACTATGATTTTGTACCAGATGTGAAAAGAGACCACGCAAAATAGCACAGCAGGTATTAGGGGCAACAGAGACCAGATTATATTGAACCATGATGCCATTATGAAGAGCTTGACCTAATATATTACTTTTACAATATATACGGTAATGGAGTTCTTAATACTGTATTAATGCTGCTATTTATTGCATTTCAGAGCTCAGATAATAAGTACTACAAGAGCGCTTGAAACAACAAAATTTCTATCCAAGGATGTGGAGTACATGCCATGGCAGGCAGCCCTCAGCAGTCTCAGTTACTTTACACAGATGTTCGATCGCACAGATGTGTACGGACCAATGAAGGTAAACTACCAGGGTGGAATTTATCATGATGGTAATATTTTAAGTTAATGGAGGTCATTTATGGTGGGTGCTACCCCAGTTTCTGGTGTAAAAAAAAGTTGCAAGAACTCATTTTGTGCAACCAAATATTTTTGCACCATGCTTGATGGGGGCGTGTCGGTGGACTAGCCAGGGCCCGGATACATTTACTATCTTTTAATCCTGGAGGTAAAAACATAATGAAAACTACTCTAGTCAGGGGCTGGAGAAGTTTCACTCCAGGCACACAGATTGCCAGTGGTGCAATCAAGTTATGACAAGGCCTGAGCCTTGTCATAACTTAGGCGCTTTCTTTGCCAACGTAGCGGGGAAACAAAGACCGGTGTAAAACACTGGTCTTTGTAAACAACCTCTAGATTTGTTTGTTAAGCGCTCATGCACACGATCGTGCCGTGTTTTGCGGCCTGCAAATTGAAGATGCACAAATCATGGATGCTGGCCGACAGGTGGGCCATGATAGAAATGCCTATTCATGTCCGCAAAATGGACGTGTACATGTTGTGTTTTTTTTTTCTTTTCTTTGCGGGAGCAACGGATGCGGAAAGCACATGGAGTGCTGTCCACACCTCTTGGGGCCCATTGTTTGAAAATGGCCTAACAATATAAGATAATGGTTATAGATGGTTATATAAAAGCTACCATCACTTAATGTGCACAATTTCTCCAACAGGCTTACATGAAGAATCAGGTTACACCACTCTTTAATTATTTTAAAAACTTGACAAATGATTGGAGTATCAGACCTGCAACTTTAACAGAACAGTAAGTACCACAAACAGTTTTAACCTCTAAACAAATTTCATTTTTCGCTTAGATTTTTAACTTTTTAACCTTCTTTCCTTATCTTCTACATTCATATAGCCTTATGGTGGCTTGTTTTTTTGCCAAACAAGATGTAATTTCTAATGACACCATTTAATATTCCACAAGTTGCATTGGGAAGCTGGAAAAAAAAAGTGTTAGGGCTGTTTCACACGAGATGATGCCGTGCATGACATCCGTTGCGAGAATGAGAGCCAAGACCCGCTGCGGAAAGCAGAAGCACAGAGCAGTAACATGATTGATAATGCTCTGTGCCTCTCTGTGACCTTTTTACTACAAAATCACAGTGAGATAAAGTTGTCACTATGATTTTGTAGTAAAAAGATCACAAAGAGGCACGGAGCATTATCAACCATGTTACTGCTCTGTGCTTCTGCTTTCCGCAGCGGGTCTTGGCTCTCATTCATGCAGCGGATGACACGCACGGCATCCGCCCGTGTGAAACAGCCCTTAGTGTGATGGTATAAAAAAAAAAAAAATCCAACTACACCATTGTTTAAGGCAGGCATCCTCAAACTGCGGCCCTCCAGATGTTGTAAAACTACAACTCCCAGAATGCCCTGCTGTAGGCTGATACCTGTAGGCTGTTCAGGCATGCTGGGAGTTGTAGTTTTGCAACAGCTGGAGGGCCGCAGTTTGAGGATGCCTGGTTTAAGGCCTCATGCACACGGCCGTTGTGGGGCAGTTCCATGCATTGGGGACCGCAATTTGTAGTCCTCAATGCACGGGCAACTTCCATATGGCGGCCTGGGCGGATCAAGACCCATTCAACTTGAATGGGTCCGTGATCCGTCCGCACCACAAAAAAATAGAACATGTTCTATTTTTTTGCAGTGCGGAGGCACGGACAGAAACACCACGGAAGCACTCCGTAGTGAATGGGTTTGCATCCGTGATGCAGGGAGCACACTGCCGGTGCCTGCACTTTGCAGACCCGCTGTTTGCAGGCCGCAATACGGCCACGGCCGGGCAACAGCCGTGTGCATGAGGCCTAAGGGCTTCATTTTGCTGGCATTCAATGTGCAGATAACCCATAGCCCTACTTCTGCAAATCAGTATGATTACAGAGATGCCAAATTCATATATTTTTGTTATGTTTTAATACTTTAAAATAAATTAAAAAACTTCCTTGCATTGCCATATTCTGCCTCCCATAACTTCTGTATAGTTCTGTCTGCGGACCTGTCGTTTTTGTTGAGATCATTTTAATGTACTGTATGTATGACTTTTGATCAATTTTAGGGGGAGGCTTATCTCTTAGATCACTTATACCAGGCATGCTCAACCTGCAGCCCTCCAGCTGTTGCAAAACTACAACTCCCATCATTCCCTGACAGCCTACAGCTATCATTCTACAGAAGGGCATCGTGGGAGTTGTAGTTTTACAACAGCTGGAGCGCCGCAGGTTGAGCATCCCTGACTTATACCATAAACTGCAATGGTTTATCACCATATTATTCCCTCACTCAGTCACTAGGAAGAGCCTGCTTCTGATTATATGTCTACAATTGGAGTCTCCTCTGATCATGGACACCACTGTGTAACAGAGCAGTCACCCACTGGCTACGGTACCCACTCAGCCCTTGAACGGTTACCATCTTTAAAGACCAATCATTCACTATATATGTATAGAAGATTTTGGGAAGGTGTTAGAGAGGTTTTACCATCATAGAAAGTGGATGGCATATCACTAGGTTATGGCACCCCTTTATGATTGGTGGGGTTGGTCCAACTTCTACAAACCCCTACAACTCTGAAAACAAGGGCCACAGTGCTGGTTTATCACTTCAGTCCCTTGCAGATTGGTCCTAGATAAGCGATGCTACCCTCAAAGGGCATAAAATTAGACCAAAAAAATGAAAAGTGCAGTAAATATACATTCAGTTGGGCAAGAACTGTTATTTATCTCATTATTTATTCTATATATTGTAGATAATTAAGGTATTTATCAAATTTATACTTGAATAGGAGACATAAGATCTTAAATATATTGTACGTGTCTTTCTATTTATTCTATTATTTTGTCTACAGATACAATGAAATTAATTCAGTCAGTATGGCTTGTAGCTATGGAATTCCAGAATGTGGAGAACTGGCCATCAGACTCTTCAACGAGTGGAAGAATTCAACAGTCAATGGGTATGTGTTAAAAAAAACTTCAGGCCTCTGAAATATTGTACTTACACTGACATAGTGTGCAGATTAAATTTCCCTTTCAGATACAGTATCTTCCAGTTATTCAATCCATATGCCTGAAATATGGAAAGCTTTACAACTGAGTTTGGTGCATTCAGTGTAAATGATAAGCAATGTGGATTCATAACAATCCAATAAAACATAAAACTGCCAATCAGTGGTTCAGATTTCAACAAAATTATGCTTTGCGCAAGGCATACTCAGCCATTTACTATACAGTGAATGTTACAGGTCGACCTCCAGATTATTCTGCTGACTTTGACATGTTGATGGGGCAGGAAGAACACGCCTCCCTTTTGCCTCTTGTCAGACCATGATGACCGGTCGCTACCTGCCTAAGGCTGGATTTACACACATTGGCCCAAATTTTCTAACCCTAAAGATGGCATAAGCTTAGCCAGGCAGTCTAGACCTGCACCAGATTTATCACATTTTCCTATGCCAACCTTTCCTAGGAAAGCCTACACCTTTGTGGAGCATGTCTTTAAAAAAAAGTGTAGAAACCTTAACCTTTTGCCAATTTTGTGCCACTTTTGAGACAGATTTTTGGCACAGACATATTAATGAATCTGGGATATTGTTTTTGTTGGCATTTTAGCAACTACATGAACAATTTTTGAAAATTATGGAAAAGTCCTCATATACAGCGTTTTCTATTTATGCATTTTTTTTATAATATATGTACAAAATAAATTATGGTACAGAAAATGCTTGAAATTAATGGCATGTTTTAAAACCATTGTGATGTTTAGAAAATGATGGCTCAGCAGTTAAAACTGACAACAAAAACATAACCACTTACGCGTTTCAAGTAGACAAATCACTCGAAGCACCTAAGAGTGGTTTGTCTGCTTGAAGGGTTATGTTTTTCCATTTGCTTGTCATGGATTTTGACTTATTAAATAATTTTTTGTTTTAACTGCTGGGTTGTTGTTTTCTACATGGTGAATTTAATGGCTTGACAATACTACTGTATAATGATGCTCAGTTATGTTATTACGTTTGTCTATGTGAACAGCATTCATCCAAATCTGAGGTCCACCATCTACTGCAATGCCATAGCACGTGGGGGAGAAGAAGAGTGGAATTTCTTATGGGAACAGTTCCGGAATACCACTAATGCGCAAGAAGCTGACAAAATTCGGGCAGGGCTGGCTTGTAGTAGGGAACCCTGGATACTGAATAGGTAAACTAAGTTTGAAAGACTCACAGATACATGGGATGCTGTGAAGAGTGCCAATGCCTTCTTATCTACTCTAATCACTAACCATTTGCATTCACAATCACAATATCTAGTCAACCCTTGGTAGTCTTGTTTCTGATATTCTAAAGCCCCCTGCTGCCTGAGCTGTGATAAAGTGTAACCTTCAAAATTCAATACAATTATAAGATTTAAAGTGTAAGCGTCTTTCTTTTTTTTGGTAATGTGTAGGGGCATTGATACTGACCATTTTTGTTATATACTTAATATATATATACTTATACATAATTACTGAAATGGTGCATTTCTATTAGAAAACAAACTCTAAATTGGCCCATTTTGAGCCTTAGCAACGCTCCCTGTCTTCTGTTACACAGTCAGTGTTAGGCTTCGTTCACATCACCGTTTGTCTTTTCCGTTCTCAAGCTCTGTTCAGGATCAGGAGAACGGAAAGGACGGATGCTGTACATAACTGACACCTAACTGACACCAACGGAGCCTAAAGACCCCATAGACTTTAATGGGGTCCGTTTGGTGTCCGCTCAGAACATGATTTTTGAGCGGACATGAAAGTACTGCATGCAGTACACAGTTAAAATAAAAGACAGGGAGCGTTGCTTTAGAGATATTTTTCTAATACAAATGTATGATTTGAGTAATTAAAGTATATTACAAAAATGGTCAGTATCAATGCCTCTATACATTACAAAAAAAAAAGATTGACCGTTGCATGTTACAGCTAGGACATGGTGTATTTGGATGCCTGTGATGGCATTTCCTGTACCCTATGTTTTATTTAAGCAGAGTACAGGTCAAGGGAGTTACGTGCACCAGAACATTTAATCCACATGTCTTTGTTGGCACTGTGTTTCATTTTATTCAAAAAACTCCTTAAGGCACCATTCACACGTCCACAATTCTGTTCCGCATTCATTCCTATGGGGACACACTATGTCCCGCCCGGATCCGGAATTGCAGATCCGCACTTCTGTTCCGCAAAAAAATAGAACATGTCCTATTCTTGTCCGCAATTGCGGACAAGAAAAGGCATTTTCTATGAGAGTGCCGGCGATGTGCGGTCCGCAAAATGCAGAACGCACATTGTCGGTGTCTGTGTTTTGCGGATCGATCTGTGGATCGGCAAAACACACGGACGTCTGAATGGAGCCAAGCACATCTGTCAGCAGATTTGTACCTATTACAACTGCCTGACCTGTTACATGTGCACTTGGCACCTGAAGACATCTGTGTTGGTCCCATGTTTATATGTGCCTGCATTGCTGAGAAAAATTGAGAGTTTTAATATATGCAACTGAGCCTCTAGGAGCAATGGGGGCATTGCCATTACTCCTAGAGGTTCTGCTCTCTCTGAAACTGCCATACCCTCTGCACGTTGATTGACAAGACCAGGTGTGATGACGTTTTTACCTCCTGTTTCTGTCAATCAAAGTGCATATGGCATGGCAGTTGCAGAGAAAACACAGCCACTAGGAGTAATGGCAATGCCCCCATTGCTCCTGGAGGCTAATTTGCATGTCTGCGGGCACATATGAACATAGGACCAACACAGATGTGTTCAGCTGCCAAGTGCACATGTAACCGGTCTGGCTGTTTTATAGGTACAAATTTGATAACAGATGTCCTTTAAAGAGAACCTGTCACCCCTCCTGACATGTCTGTTGTAGCTTCTTGCATTGTCCATTTAATAATTCGTAAGCGGGTTTTCTTATGACTCCATGTTGTGTTATTTCTATACTATTCTTGCTAGAAGTGTATGGATAAAGGTACAGATGGGTGTTGCCAGTTGGGAGTATGTCCCTGTACAGTCTGACTCTATCCAATCAGTGCTGTCAGTGTCACAGTATGCAGGGACACACTCCCAACTGGTAACTCCTATCTGTAGCTTTATCCATAAACTTATAGCAGAAATAAGAGAGAAATGGTACAAAATAGAGTCATAAGCAAATATTCTCCAGAATTGCTATTACGCAGGGAATGCAAGTAGCTACTCAAATAGACAAGTCAGGAGAGGTGACAGCTCCTCTTCAAGTAAGTAGGGTAGTTTAAAGAAAGAAACTTTAGTGCTGAAGGTATAGACAATACAATGTGACTTTACAAACGGGGGAATAGCAAAAAAAGGTGAATAAATAAAATAGAACTTCTCAGTTCTCCTGACATTGTGCCGTAACTCTGGAAATGTAGAAATAATTTGACAATTGGGCGTCATCATTTCTCTTGTCCATGTGGTGTCACTTCACAGTCTAAACTGTCAGCACTGATTGGACAGTGTCAAAGGGACACGCCCTGTTAACAAGGGGACTAGTAACACCCACCCACTTCCTGGAGGAATACTTCCTTAAACAGAAATGCTAGGGGAAAATGGTCATCTTAAAGAACCAGGAAGACCTATGGACAGTACACAGTCGGTTAAATAACATAGGATACTTGAAGCACATTATGTTTGTTATCAAGATGTGATTTCTTCCTATTAGTTCATACCTCTTTCCATTAACAGATTACTGGAGTTTTCCTTGGACCCAACGAAAATTCGTAGGCAAGATACGGTCAGCACAATCACCAATGTTGCTAATAATGTGATAGGCCAGAGTCTTGCCTGGGACTTTGTCAGAGCCAATTGGGTGAAACTCCGAGAACAGTAAGTGCTTACTTTTTCTGCAGGGACATATCAGGCGATTCTGGTGCAATATGCAACATGTTTATTCATTGTATTTTCTTTGGTAGATTTGGAGATTCTTCTTTCTCCTTTGGTAACCTTATTACTGGAGTCACTAGAAGATTCTCCACAGATTTTGATCTGAGCCAAGTAAGTAAGATTATTTTTTAGCAAAATCATTGACTTGTGTCAGGAAACAATATAATGGAAAAAGGCTATGATACAAGGTTAAAACATTGGTTCACTTAAAGATGCAGCAGGACCTAATGGAATGTATTAGAGGCTGCACATTTGCTAAATACTGATAAACATCCACCCAACCACCTTCCATCTCTAAAAGGGGTGGGTGTTATAGACTAAGGACTAGTGTTGAACGAACTTGTGTTTTAAGTTCTACGTCCAAATTTCGGGTTATCGAAGAACCCGTTATGGATTCCACTACCACGAACCATAACGGAGTTTGGAATCTATAACTAGATTCTTCGATAACCCGAACCAGAACTTTGGACGCAGAACTTAAAAAACAAGTTCGCTCAACACTACTAAGGATACCTTTGTGGGCATTTTCTTTTATTATTGTATTCTACTTATTTGGGGCTAAAAATATATATATTTTTTTCAATTATTCTTTATAAAAAAGTTGCAGCCACTTTCCCAGTATAACAGTGTGATCTGTAGTTGCACTGCAGCAGGGTTCTGTGTCCACACTGAATCCCGTCATCTGACGGCTCATGTGAATCCCTTATCCAAGATCTCCTGAAGATCATAAACACTTATTTTTGAATACATATTCTTATCACTGTTTTAAGAAATTAATTGTAATGAGTATTTATGAGCTGTCAAGTTTAAATAACCGACTGAGCAGGCAAATCTGCTGGATGAGGGAACTTGAGGTAAACAGAAACTGACAGTCTGCAGATGTACTCTCAATTAACCCCTGTAGTACAAGAACGGCTGGAAGAGTTTAATAAAGACCAATTGGAAAAAAGATTTTTAGCCCAAAATGAGTAGAATATAATAATAAATAAAATTAACCCCAAAAGGTGTCCATAGCCTACAAATATTCCAAAGCATACAGGTAAGGCTTCTATTTTTATATCCTTTCCAGTGAATTCCTTTGTGTGGGAAATAAGCAGGTGTATTTTCCATGTACGTTCTTTAGGGAAGATTTATCATTAGGGGAATTTTTAAAGCCGGTTTTGCAGGAGTCTGTGTTGCCATGATTTGTACCAAATGTATCAAATGTTGTACAATGTTTAATAAATTTGGTTCATCTATAAAGTGTTTTTATAGTGCTACAATATTGATGACCTATCCTCAGCATCGGTCATCAATATCAGATCAGCTGTTTGAAAAGATAGCAGCGCTTGCCCGCCAAGTCTGCTTCCTCTTCAAAATTAACTGTGCATCGTCCATCGTGCATCATCCTTTGTAGAGGCAGCACAGTGTCCTATGAAAGTCAATTGGATGAGCTGTTGTAATTACACTGAGCCACCGCTGCAAAGCAGGCAGCATGCAGGTAATTTTAACAGGAAGTGGCGCATAACTCTTCAAAGAGCTGATCGGTAGGGGTGCCAAAAGCCAGACTCCCGCCAATCTATTGATGACCTGTCCTGAATATAGGTCATTAATATTGTAGTGCTGCACAACCCCTTTAAGTCTAACACTTCTGTCTTGACAGGTTACTCCAATTTCTATGCCATCATTTACTGGAGTAAGATTGCAACAATGTTTGTGACTTTTTAAAAAGTCCCAGTTAATAAATATGGAATCAAACTAATTAACATAGCCACAAAAAAACAAAATATGTGGCAGAGCCTACTGTTACGTGGCTTCTGCTTCCTATCCTGAAACAATATCAATTACTGCCCTCCCATAAAAAGGATGGGGAGGGGGAAAGGATTATATAAAACTTAACCTTTAATAATCAAAGTCTAAAAATGACTCACACTGCACCAAAGTGTATAGAAAAGGTTACACCTTTGATTTTAACCACCAGTAGTATTCATGTAAGGTTACCTTGAGCAGTTAAATGATAAAATGGTTCGGTCTTACCAGATTATGCAGTCTATCTCTTTGGGGACCTGGATAAGCTGCACAAGGTTCCACACAATTATAGTCCATGTTATTCAGGCATCTTGATATGCAGAGAGTATGACGTAGTCAGGAACCACCTATCCCTGGATAAGCCCTGCCAAGATGGAGAGATCTAAGATGCCCTACCTATCTAACACAGAGCACCCGTCCCGAAAGGGGCGACCCATCCAGGTCTTGTCCCTATCTATGGACAACTCCCTAATCCTGTGCCTAAATGAATGCTCCCAACGTGACACGTTTCTGTCCACTCCGTTATATAACTAGATCTAAAATTTTCTAAATTCTCCCTATTACACTCTCTCACCAGATTAACCAGTTTAAAGAAGACAATAAAGAAGTCGGTTTCGGCACAGGAGCTCGTGCTCTGGACCAGTCCATAGAAAGAACAGAAGCAAATGTCAGATGGGTAAATCAGAACAAAGTTGTTGTGAAGGAATGGTTCGAGGCTGCAGCAAATCCTTAAAGGAAATATGAAAATCTCTACAGTATAAGAATAAGTTTACAAACCACATGTGCCTCCTGTAAAAACAACATGCAGATCTTGGGTCTCTACAGTGAGAAAAAGAAATCCATACTACAGAGATATATGTTCTGACATGATTTCTTCTGCTAGATTACTCTTTATCAGGTTTCTATGAATCCCATTTTTTGAATGGACTGAGAAACCCATATTTTCTAACATTTCTCTCCCTTTCCATATATGTGTGCTTAGAGTCCCAAGACTTTTCTATATAGACAATGAGGAACTCCCATCTGCTCAGGGTTTAAATGTCCAAGTCATGCATTGCCTGGTGTATCAGACTTCCGATCAAGTTCACTCTGATCCCAGAGAACCTTACAGGTTATATAGAACAAGTGGGATCAGCCTAAAGAGATGTAAATTTTCCTATACGCAAAGCTAAAGTACCTTTATTTATACAAAGCACTGTAAAAATCTGCTTTTTTGTTTTTAATTTCAGAAAATAAAAATTAATTTGTCAAATGTGTGTCTCTTTGCATGAATTTAATAATTGTCTTCTTAATATTACAGTATTATCATTTTACCCAAAAAGACAGCTTTTGGTACTGGATACAAAATGAAGGAAAATTATACAGGAAAGACAAATATTTTCCTATTTTGTAACCACTTCCTGCTTTGGCTTAAATACTACCTCAAAAACATGATTTAAAAATTCAGCCTTATTTTTTTTAGCCAAACACTGGATAGGATATAAAATAGAGGAGCCAAAAAAGTATATTTAATTTGCTTTTCCCTCCTTTTGAATCCTGGCTTTGGCTAAAACATTAACAAAGCAAACTACATGAAAAACTCCATATGTGAATGCAGTGTGTAGGACCCCCACATGCAAGGAAAGAGACAACAGATGGGACTTTCAGATAAGAATGTTTCTGTTTGCTTCAGGGGCATTCTGGTTATTTGAAGTTGTCCCCTATCTACAGTATAGGGCGGTGATGGTGGACCTTTAAGAGACCAAGTGCCCAAACTGCAACCACAAACCCACTTATTTATCGCAAAGTACCAACAAGGCAATTTACCCTGAATACCGATATAGTCTATCCTTCATGTACTTTATCATTTAGCTAAAATAGCCTGCCTACATTCAATGCGCTGTTCATAGTGCGCCCTGCGTTGATGAATGGCAGGAAAAGTCTAAGACATATTGATACACCTTAGACTTTTTCAAGGGGGTGGGTGCCCACAGAGAGGGCTCTGAGTGCTGCCTCTGGCACCCGTGCCATAGGTTCGCCACCACTGGTATAGGGGATAACTGTTAAATCAGCGGCAGTCATACTGCTGGGACCCCACGGACAGGGGTGGACTGGCTATAGACCCCGTAGGGAAATTTCCTGATGGGCCGATGCCTAGGGGTTTCCTGTGCCTTCCTCATGGCCACCAGCCAGATAAACAACAATCTGATGCTCTCAGCATTGATTAATTCTAGGAGCATCTTATAGACCTGGCCAGCAGCTGTAGGTGCCCTCCTGAATTCAACTGTATCCTCAGGATGTTCTGCGTCTGCACTGTTATATTTGATTCTGCTGAAGCAGCATTTTGTGCTGCACTGTGGTATTTAGCTCTACAGGGGCAGTATCTTGTACTGCGCTATGGTATTGCTGCCATGCCTACATTTGTTGTCCCTGTATACTTGTGTTGGCCCGCCTTCAGTCAATTTGAACCTGCCTACAACATGAGGCCACTTTTTATGTTTTTTTTCCAGGGCCACTTTGAGTTCCGAGTCTGCCCCTGCCCACTGATCATGAGAGTCAGAACCCCGTACCCATGAAGCCCTCCAAATGCAAGCAGCTATTTCTTTGGAAGGTCCAAAGATAGCCAAGTGCTGTACTCAGTTACTAAAACAATTTTTCAATATGGGATAAGCGATAGCAGTAGCCATCACTTGTTCCTATACAGTGGAGGGGATCGCTGTATGTAAATGCAGCTCTTCAATTCCACTATTGAGCGGGCAATTATTGGGAAGGAACAGTCCCTTCCCAATAATTGTCTGCTCCATCAGGCTGTATAAATCCATCTTCTATTCAGCATTTCCAATTCAATATGGCTGGTAAACCAAACCATTAATTTTGTAAGGACCTAGTGAAATTGGTCATGGTGCAGATGTTTTTCCATTAGAGCTTGTCCAATAAAATCCAGAAACTGGTATTTTCACCGTTCAAGGTTAGAAGGTCTGATTTTCTGAACATATAACAGTCAGTTATCAGGCTCAGTGAGAGCTCCTGGCAGAAAAGCCTCTGCATGGTTATTCTGGGCACCATTTTCTTAGCATGATGATTAGGGCTACATATGTCTTCATATTTGCTTGGTGTATTAGTGAAAAATTTCAGGGGACAAGACAGAAAATGCACAAAAATGCAGTTCATCAAAAGGAAAAGGGCTGCTAAACTATTCTCTTTCAAAATATTGGTGGAGTGAGTGTTGATGAGGTCCCAGTTGAGTATTTTACACATCTAAAGGTGTTTTACACCAACTGAATTTTCTGGCAGAAGAACGTTCCTGCGAACACTTGTTCCCAACAACCTGTCCATCTAAATGTGCCGCCAATCACCCAATGAACGAGCATAACGCTTGTTCATCGGGTGATCCTGTAGTTCGTGCAGGCACCTTAATCATAATTTCTGGGCATCAGATTGTGCAGTCTAAACAACTGTGCAGTGCAGCTGTATGGAAATGAGTGATTGCTATAGCGAACCCTTGGTCTCATACTGTGAAGGAGATCGCTGCATGTAAATGCAGCAGTCTCCTTCACTTAAAGAGGACCTTTCATGGGTCCAGACATTATGAAATGACTATCAGGTTATGTAGGGCATAGTGCAGGGATGTAATATCGCTTACTAGTTTGTCTGGGTGCCGCCCCGTTCGTCCCCTGTGCCCCCGTTCAGTTTTCCTGGCTTGGTTATTTTCTCTATCATTTGCCATCCCTGCACCTGCCCTCCTGCCTTGCACCCAGCCAACTAATCAACATCAAGGGCCCACAGCTAACACCAGGCAGGAGGCACAATACCAGGGTGTGACCTGAGGGAAGAAACGCACAGCCCCAGGGAGCACCAGAAAGAAGACTGCCACTGTAAGGCCTCATGCACACGACCGTTGTTTGATTCCGTGCCGTTGCTCCGTTTTTCGTGATTTTCTGCGGACCCATTGGTTTTCAATGGGTCCGTGGAAACCTCGGCAAATGCACCGTTTGTCCTCCGCATCCGTGGTCCGTGATTCCAGTCCGTCAAAAAAATATAACCTGTCCTATTCTTGTCCGTGAAAAACGGTTCACGGACCCATTCAAGTCAATGGGTCCGTGAAAAATGCGGATGGCCATCCGTGTGTCATCCGCGTTCCGTGTCCGTTTTTTTTGCGGATCCCTTGGCAAGCACTTGGGAAAAATTGTCAGCCTGTCTTTTGGTAAAATATTTTGGGTCATGTCCGCTAAAAAAACGGAAGACACACGGAAACACAACGGAAGGCAAAAACGGACACTGAACAACGGAACCCCTTTTTGCGGACAGCATAAAAAAACGGTCGTGTGCATGAGGCCTAAAGTGTGAGTACTACTACTGGCCACAACCACCACTCCCATCCTCTCTGCCCTGCAGCTCGCTTCACTATATATCAGTCTGCTGAGCTCCCCTTGCTCTATAACCACATCAGCCCCCCTAGCTTAAACACCCTTAATGACCAGGCCACTTTTTACAATTCTGCACTACACTACTTTCACCGTTTATTGCTCGGTCATACAACTTACCACCCAAATGAATTTTACCTCCTTTTCTTCTCACTAATAGAGCTTTCATTTGGTGGTATTTCATTGTTGCTGACATTTTTACTTGTTTTGCTATTAATTAAAAATGACCAAAATTTTTGCAAAAAAATGTCATTTTTCACTTTCTGTTGTAAAATTAAAAAAAAAATACATTTCTATATAAATTTTTCTCTAAATTTATTGTTCTACATGTCTTTGATAAAAAAAAAATCCAATAAGTGTATTTATTGGTTTGGGTAAAAGTTATAGCGTTTACAAACTATGGTGCAAAAAAGTGAATTTCCGCATTTTGAAGCAGCTCTGACTTTCTGAGCGCCTGTCATGTTTCTTCAGGTGCTAGAATGTCAGGATAGTATAAATACCCCCCAAATCACACCATTTTAGAAAGAAGACACCCCAAAGTATTCGCGGAGGGGCATGGTGAGCTCATGTATAATTTCATTTTTCTTCACAAGTTAGCGGAAAATGACACTTTCTGAGGAAAATAATAAAAAAATAATAAAGTTTCCATTTCTGCTAACTTCTGGCAAAAAAAAAAAAAAATCTCCCACGGACTCACTATGCCCCTCAGTGAATACCTTGGGGTGTCTACTTTCTAAAATGGGGTCACATGTGAGGTGTTTGTACTGCCCTGGCATTTGAGGGTCTCTCTGCAATCATTACACGTATGGCCAGCATTAGGAGTTTCTGCTATTCTCCTTATATTGAGCATACAGGTAATGAGATTTTTTTTTCCGTTCAGTCTCTGGTATGAAAAAAAAAAAAAATGAACAGCACAGATTTCTTCATTCACATCAATCAATGTGGATGAAAAAAATCTCTGCCAAAAAATGTGCAAAAAAAAAAAAGAAGTAAGGCCCCATTCACACGTCCGCAAAAATGTCCGCATCTATTCCGCAATTCTGCGGAATAGATGTGGACCCATTCAGTGTGAATGGGGCTGGCGGTGATGCGGAGAGCACACTATGTGCCCGCCGCATCAGCATTTGTGGAGCTGCGGCCGCGAACTTCTGGGTTTCGGCCCCCAAACATCCGGCCACAGCTCCGCAAAATATAGAACATGTCCTATTCTTGTCCCCAATTGCGGACAAGAAAAGGCATTTTCTATACAGTTCTGGCAATCTGCGCATCTGCAAAATGCGGAAAGCACATTGCCGGTGTCCGTGTTTTGAGGATCCGCAGATCCATGGATCCGCAAAACACATACGGACGTCTGAATGAGCCTTACAGGGCCATGATCAGCGCTGACAGGCTGTAGTTTAACTTCTCCCCGACGCGATCCTGTGAGTGCGTGCGTCCGCGTTCACAGGAAATCTCGCGTCTCGTGAGATGACGCACGGATGCGTCCAGGAGGAATAAACCTGCCGCCGCCTGGACGCATCCGTGCGTTAGGCGGTCCAGAGCCGGATAACATGCTGCTTCTAGATAGCACTGCATTTTCATGGTAACAGGTTCCCTTTCAAGAGTAACTAAACTTATAATTAACTTTTTGGAAAAATGTCCCTAATACCCTAATAATACTTTTTGTAATGTATTTTATTAATGGATTCTCTTTTTAATAAAGATATCCCCCCTAAAGTGCACCTTTCCCTGTGCGCTTAAAATCCACTTTTCTGTACATCGCTGACTTCTCAGTATGACGGGCTGTACAGGACTATACAGTTCATCAATGGAGCCACAGTGCATGGAGTACAGGCAGTAGCGCACATCGCAGCCCTAAAGTTTGCTAAATCCTGGCATAGCACATGGGTACAGATTGTGCTATGCCAGGATTACCTGAGCGGAGCAGGCTCCTGCCTGTGCCACTTCACTAAGGTAAGAGCTGACATGCAGGACTTTTAGCTTAGGCTACTTTCACATTTGCGGATCCGTCATGGATATGCAAAAAAACTTCCGTAATACAACCGTATGCATCCGTTACGAACGGATCTGGTTGTATTATTCAAAGTGGAAATCAGTCGGCACTCCGATACTCAGTGGTGTGGTGCTCGCGTCCCGGTAGCAACTCCCCACGAACATAGAACAAATGGACCGGCACTCACCTGGTTGTATTATGTCTTCTATAGCCATGACGGATCCTTCTTAAACACCATTGAAAGTCAATGGGGGACGGATCCATTTTCTATTGTGTCAGAGAAAACGTATCCGTCCCCATTGACTTACATTGTGTGCCAGGACGGATCCGTCTTGCTCCACACCACATCGTGGACAGAAAAACGCTGCAGGCAGCGCTTTGGTGTCCGCCTCCAGAGCGTAATGGTGACTGAACGGAGGCAAACTGATGCATTCTGAGCAGATCCTTTTCCATTCAGAATGCATAAGGGCAAAACTGATCCATTTCGGAACACTTTTGAAAGCCCTGAACGGATCTCACAAACGGAAAGCCAAAACGCCAGTGTGAAAGTAGCTTTAGCAAAGCAGGCAAAATCAGGAGCCCGCTCAGCTAATCCTGGCATAGCACATGGTTACAGGGTACCCATGTGCTATGCCAGCATTTAGTAAACCTTGGGAAACAATCTGCGCTACTGCCCGTACTCCGTGTGCTGCTTTCCCATTCATAAACTGTATAGCCCGTACTCTGTACACTGCTGAGAAGGCAGCGGTATACAGAGAAGTAGATTTTAAGCGCACAGGGAAATCTGCGTTTTAGGAGGCAATATCTTTATTAAAAATTAAAAATCCATAAAAAAAATCCATTACAAAAAGTATTATTAGGGCATTAGGGATTCTGTCATCAGATTTTACCCCCTTAAGCGAAGCATATGTCCATGTCCGTCCTGATAAGTAGATTCTTCTGATGGCATTATTATATCCCACTATGGCTCTATTTCTTCATAAATTAGATTTTTGTAATATGTAAATTTCTCGCATAAGTTGCCAAAGGGGAGGTTACACCCCTCGCTGTCTGTTGCCCAGCGCCGCCTTCCTGTGCCCAGGGCCGCCTCTGCTATAATTTATGCCTCCCCGTACCTCTGCCGAGATCCCGCACCTGCGCACTATGCTCTGCCGGCTGCGCCCGTGCAGACTCCTGGCAACGGCATCATTGAGCGAAGTGCGCATGTGCCGGCGCATGCGCACTTTGCTCAACGATGCCGTTGCCAGGAGTATGTAAAAGTGCAGATGTGATAGCAGCCCAAGTCATTACACATTATTTTCAAAGTAAGCAAGCTGTTCAGGTATTTATGTAACGGCTAAAGTTTTTGAATCATTTATGGTCTAATCAATATACTACAAATTATTATTAACCTGTTCTTCTTATGTATTGTAGAAACTTTCCTGCTCTCGGTTCTGGGAGACTAAGGTGTGCACTGTGTATAATCACAGCCATTTGCCCTAAGTCACCCCCTTTATGGGCCATAGCTTCCTTCTTCAGTATTTGGACGCTGATGACACATCCCCAAGGATACACACTACTAGAGAGTAATCTCCGGGAAGAGTTGGGAGGATTCCTGGGAAGTTTTCCAACTCTTGCAGTAGTCTGGGAGTGCTCCCCTTTTTTGGGAGCCTCCTGGACATTCTAGAAGAGTTGGCAAGTACAATATATAAAATGTACAAAAATATTCAGACCCTTTATAAATGAAGTATTCAAAAATTTAATTCAGCTGCTTCGTCGAATTTTACAAAAATATTTGCTTTGTGACGAATTAGATTGCGCCACTGCCCGTCATTGTGACCCTCATTTACTGCGTTCATAGCTAATCTGACAGCAATATTACAGTGTAACATAAAAAATAAATGAATCATACTTACTTCATCCATTTGATCGCAAAATCTCGTGTGGCCCGTGATGACTTCATCACGTCGGCCGGCGTGGTGACATCATAATTCACCCTGCACGGGATTTCGTGTGAGATCTTTAATCAAGGTGGTGGCGGCCGGCTCTTCACTCTCAAGCGGATGAGGTAAGTATGAATTTATTTATTTTTTACCGCCATTCAAGAAAAAGCTATAACCTGACTCCCAAACAACTCCTCCACACTCCTCGAAATATAAAAAAAAAAAAAAAAGAATCCATACTCCACTGCTAGGTTTATGGCAATCTCAGAAATCATAGTGTTAGAAGTTCATTGTATTTTCAGTGTGGAAATTCAGCAGTGTCACCACCACTCATTTAGGGCAGCACTTAGATTAGACAACACTTACAAATGGTAGATAACGGGCCTAAGCTTAAAAATCCTTTTCTGGTTTAAGATAAAGAAGGATAGATTTCTGTGAGGCATATCCTTGCTAGTCTAGGGCAGGCACAGGTTAATTGCCAGATTTATGGTAAACCAGGACAGTGAAGAGAAAAATAAATTAATCCCTAGTGATTAAGGCAGAGAATAAGTTAATAATGTCGGGTTTATAATAATTCAATTAAAAATTATTAATTGTGGTCATAAAAATGATTAACCATGAATTTTTCATAACTTCTAGAAATCATGACCTGGTGAATTGTAGATAACCCAATACAATTCACATCTGAGGCCGACTATTTCCTCAAATAATAAGTTCTTCTTATGTGAGATGAAATTAATGCTGAAGATGTAGTTTTGCATTATACAATAATACCCAAGTATTATAAAAATATGCAAATGTATTGGTTGCAAGGTTCTAAACATAAATAAGTAAATAAACACAATTATATATGGCAATGAATATATACGACATTGATTTAAAGCATTACAAGCTTAAAATAAGTAAATAAACACAATGTTATCATCGATATAAAGCAATATAAGCTTAGCAATACATGTGGGTAGAAGAAACTTGTCACATTATAACAAAGCTATTATTTGGTTAGGATATTAAAAATAAGAAGGTAAGTTATATACATCACTTCTGTTCAGAGGAACCCTCATGATATCAGGATGGGCATGTCTAATCCTAGACACCAATATGGAATGGTGAATACATTCTGCCCTCCTCTAACCAACTACACCTCACATGACTTCGGGAATGGGCAAATCCATACACGGATATAACTTAGAAGAGATAACTGTATCCTTCCGCCCCATCCTGGACTATTTTCACATGTATGACTTGGTAAGACTATTAAAGACACACAACATAAATGGGAAGAACTTGGAACAAGTCTTTCCAGTGGGAATTTATCACCTAGCTTGGCGAAGAATGCTACTATCAATATATTTATATATACAATCTTGATTCTTCTGCAGGTAGAATGAAGCCTCACAATATCCTACATCTCAATATGGAGATGATCAATTAATTAATGTGTTTATGTATTCGCCAATCTGGGTGATGTGATTCCACCCACATTATCCAATTAGTCTTAATAAAATGAAATATCATTCTTTATGTCTCTTACCAAGTCCTAGCAGGAATCACACTTCTGCTTCTAGGAAAGCTGGGTGGTCCATCGTCGCATGTCTCACCATGACTTTCATATTGATAAACCCTTCTCTCTTGGGTGTTCTGGCTATGATCATGATGATGATGACGATGCTGAATCCTGCAATGTTGGAATATTCTCCTTCTTTGCTCGTGAGTCTTCTTCTTGTTTCCCCCCTTATCTCATGTCACCGCCTCCTGGATTAAGATCTTCCAATTATACGCTCATATGGTAATGATCCTATGAGATCATATTTACCCATAATTCAACTATGAAGGATGGTGTAACGATATCCATCTGTCTCCAGATGGCACTGTTGTGCAAGCTATTAGTACCATACTATAAAGAGTTAATTTTGGTACTCTTGCATTATATACATTTGACCCTCGCCGTCATAAATCAGAGATAAGGATTAACTTGGACATTGAAACAACTAAAGACAGACCTCTAGGCGTCTCTATGAATGTTTCTCACACTGTTGATCTATGGACCATAATGATATGAATGGGCCTTGTTCTCTTCAGGCGGACATGTCTGGAGAATCCAGTGTACTCCCAACAGATAAGCCCACATCTGTGGCAATAACTTTTTAAAATGCAATGTTCTTTGTATTCAGTATAAACTTTTACACAGACTGAACTCTGTGTGACCTCAAATCTTGGCCTGTTCCAGCCGTGTAGCAAAACTTTGGTTCAGCCTGTCTCTTAAAGACAATGAGCATCTATTTTGGACTATAATATGATCAGGTATCATATACACTCATGAAAATGCCCGACAATAAGCAGAACATCACTGGTCTTGGATAGGGAAGTGATAAATAGGCAGATATCAGGTGGTCTTGGTCAGTAAGGGAGTTGATAAGGAGATCCCTTTTCTAGGGCAATAAAAGGATTAATATGGAAATCCCTGTTGGTCCAGGGCAGTAATTAAGTTTTCTATGGAGGTCCATGGTGGTCTAGAGCAGTAAAGGGGTTGATAGGTAGATTGCTGAAAGCAGTAAATGGATTAATGGGAGTTCATAGGCGTTACTATGGAGATCCTCCACTCGGCTTGTGCTTAGGAGGTGCTCTAAGGGTACCTAAGGAAAGGTTAGAGTGCTGCATGAGCTTGTGGACTATTACACACATATATAGACGTAGACACAGCTACCAATAGATTTCTGCCTGTATGAGAAGGGTGTCTAACCACGGTTTTCCCTCTCACAGTGAACCAAACAAATACTGCAAATACTCCACGATGGGGCCACAGTCGTATATGGATCGTGGGGGTGTGATGTACTGTAATCCCTCCACGATGCTATGAGACCCTCGCAAATAAACGGGTGGCTTCATCCTGTATTCACTTCCTAGCACCAAGGTCAAATTATGCTTTAAGCTTCATCACCTTGATGTCTGACCAGGTAGCTACAAAATTTTCCTTGGCAATGCACAAGGCATTAGAACATACACAAATTAAGAGGAGGAGGCAGTGCTCTCCCATCTCTCCAGGAGGACTAATCCCTCCAAACACATATTAGCAGCGGGTTACCCTCAACGTTGTTAGATCTGCTTGTGACTGACCACTTGGTTCCCCCTGCATACCAATTATACAATACAATATAATACCTAGGCTATCTAGCTAACACAAAGCAAAATAAGAACCATTAGTATTTATCATCCTCAGAGGCAGTCCATTTGAGCAATGACGATGTTAGACCTGCTTGTGACGTACCAGACGTCCTCAGAGGCAGTCCATAAAAGCTAGAAAAATAAGGCGCTGACTATCTGGCTAACTAAATAATTATACCAAAGTCCATTTAAAGTGTATGATGTCACATTGCGGCACCTGTAAAAGAAATATACACAATGGGCACAATTCTTCAAACTTGGTGAAACAGTAAGAACGTTAGTGCAGAAATGTAAGGCAAATAGATACTGCAATTAAATATTGCAATAACATCACATTAGAGTTCTTTCTTCAGTGCTTGAGGATCCATTGCACCAAACTGGAACATGAAGTGCAACAGAGTCCTTTGTAATCCACAGGAAATAGCGATGTCACTTTTTGTAATCCACATAAGGCGACAATGTCATTTGTAATCCACATGGGGTAAGATGTAAAATAGCAGCACAGGTAATGAGAACCTTTTTGTAAAGGGGGGCTCCCAATTAGCCTGAAAAGGGGGGAAAGGAATTAAGGGCTACTGAGCGCAACTTGGATGCATCTTTGACAGATGGGGGAGTCCTAACTAAACATGACCATCCGGGTGAGGACAAAAATAAAGGGCAACAAAACCATAAAAACAGAGCCAACATTTCCTCACCCTTCAGGAGTAGTCCACGCAGTGGCTCCCGGAAGTCCTTATGCTGCTCCTGTTGAAACAGTCCTTATGCTGCTCCTGTCCTGCCTTTGATAATGCATCCTGTCAGCAACGGTGGTGTTCTGGCGACACCTACTGTCGATTCTTGGTAAGCCCTGGGTTGTCACACTTCTCATCGCTTTGTCACACTTTATCGGTTGTCACACTTCACTGAAAACACCCTACCAGCAAAAGCATTGTAAGCCCATGTCACTGTTATCGATAAAGAAAAGAAAGACCCACAGGAGTGTGGGACCTATCAACCGATATTTCTGCTAAATACAGATGTCAAATGGTGGGCAAAGATCTTGGTTCAGCGCCTTCAAAAGGTACTATACCATATTATAGGTCGTGAACAAGTTGGTTTTGTTACTGGCAGACAGGCAAAGAAAACACTGTACGTTTAATGCGCCTGATTTCATGGGCAAAACGCTGCAACACCGCTCTTGCGTTGCTTAGTACTGACGCTGAAAAAGCGTTTGAAAGGGTTAGTTTGAAATATATGTCTGCAGCCCTGTCGAGCTTTGGCATACCCCGCCAGTTTATCAATGCGAGACTTACTCTATATAGAGCCCACTCTGCCAGGCTCAAAATCAACAGTACCATTAGGGCTGCAGTAAACGATTATTTTACAAATCGAGTATTCTATCAATTATTTTTTACAATTAATCGAGTAATCTAATAAGAATGTTACCATGGTAACCAGGGCTTCAGTAGCGTCCTGGCTGCCATGGTAACCAATCAGAGCCCAGTTATATAAAGCCACGTCAGACATCCATGAAACCCGGACGTGAGACGTCCGTGGTAACGTGGTCTGGATTTCTGCTTTCAGCAGGAGCACACGGCGTCGGTGGTTGCTATGATGCCGTGCACTCCCTGCCGCCGCTGCACTACAGTAATACACTGGTATGATCTATACCAGTGTATTACTGTCTTGCAGCGGTGGCAGGGAGCGCACGGCGTTATAGCAACCACTGACGTTGTGCGAGTGGGCTCCTGCAGTAAGCAGAAATCCAGCCTGTGTTACCATGGACGCACTGTTATGGGGGCACTGTGGCTGACGCACTGTTATGGGGGGCACTGTGGCTGACACACTGTTATGGGGGCACTGTGGCTGACGCACTGTTATGGGGGCACTGTGGCTGACGCACTGTTATTGGGGGGGCACTGTGGCTGACGCACTGTTATGGGGGGGCACTGTGGCTGACGCACTGTTATGGGGGGATCTGTGGCCGACACTGTTATGGAGGGATCTGTGGCCGACACTGTTATGGAGGGATCTGTGGCTGGCACTGTTATGGAGGGGATCTGTGGCTGACGCACTGTTATGGGGGGGCACTGTGGCTGACACACTGTTATGGGGGGATCTGTGGCCGACACTGTTATGGGAGGGATCTGTGGCTGACACTGTTATGGGGGGATCTGTGGCCGACACTATTATGGGGGGGCACTGTGGCTGACACACTGTTATGGGGGGCACTGTGGCTGACGCACTGTTATGAGGGGATCTGTGTCCGACACTGTTATGGGAGGGATCTGTGGCTGACACATATATAGCATCTTATGCTATATATGTGTCATCCACAAATACCCCATAACAGTGCCATCTACAGACCCCCAACACTGCAGGGGGGACGGGGGGACGCTCGCAGCGGCTGGTGCAGTGTGCAGTAATACACAGGCCCCGCAGCTCTTATCCAGTATTTATGTAGTTAATGTCTTTAGAAGTAGCCCGAACTTATTAACTATTGTTGCGCAGGCTCCCCGGGCAGCTTGAGTTTAACATCTCTGTTCCTCCATGCGCCGTCTGCCCCTTCATTCATAAAGTGGGCGGAGCATGGAGGAACAGAGATGTTAAACTCAAGCTGCCCGGGGAGCCTGCGCAACAATAGTTATTAAGGTCGGGCTACTTCTAAAGACATTAACTACATAAATACTGGATAGGAGCTGCGGGGCCGGTGCTAAATTCCGGTATTCCGGCAGGGCCTGCTACTTGCCCGCAGCAGGGGATAACCATGGAGTGGTGAGTAAATGCTCCTGCTCCGTGGTTACGTGACACAAACGAATCCTCGATGCAAAAAAATTGCATTGAGGATTTTTTTGTGTCGAATTACTCGATTTAATTGAGTATTCGTTTCAGCCCTAGGTACCATATCCCCCTCTTTCCATATACTTAACGGCACCCGAAAAGGCTGCCCGCTATCCCCAGCTCTGTTTGTTATTGTGATAGAGACGCTACTCCGACGACTTAGACAGGACCCACTAATCTGATGGATCACTGTGGGCCCACATACAAACTTGACGGCAGCATTTGCCGATGACCTACTCATGACATCTAACCCTCAAGTATCCTTCCCCAAGTTACTGGCCATTTTCAAAGACTTCAGATTCATATTTCTTTTCAAAATTAACTATAGCAAATCGGAAGCATTCAACATTTCTTGTCATACATCAATTGTTTAGTCCCTAACGGTCTACTCCCTTTACTTGGGCGTATACAATATCTAGGAATTCATATATCAGCAATACCCAAATGAGCTCTTAACTACACCCCCCTTTTACAATCTGTACGAACACAGCTTAGATCACTAAAAATCCTATTCATCTCTCGGATTGGAAAGAAAAACTTCCTCAAAACCTACATAGTCCCTAAGTTCCTCTACTTGATGCAGTTGCTCCCTATTTGGCTTCCCCTTCTTCGCCAAAATTCGCAGGTTGTTTCCCTCCTTCCTCTGGGGTTGGGTATCACCTAGAATTAATTAAATTTTCACTTCTCACTAAAGAGAAAAGATTTGGAGGCTTTGGTCTACCCGACCTACTCATATACTACAAGGCAGTGCAAGTGACTGTTATCCCTACTCACACCCCACTCCCCTGACCTTTGCTCAGATTTGGAATGATATCTTCTGACTCCGATGGAGAGACGGGTCCTGTGGAGGCTACGACCATTCACGCCTGCTGTTTTGACACAGTCCCCCCTAATGAAAGGAAATCTGGCAGTCTTGTCCAGGCTCTTCAAAACCGAGGAGCTTAGGTTCCCGCACCCTAATACTTCACAGGACTTCCTGCAATCTTATATTCACCCCCAGGTTTGGAGCCCTCTGGAGTGTGGTCAATGTTACCTAATGTCTTTGTGAAGGAGATCTCTCTGATCGATGGAAAACTGCATCTTCTCAACTTTCGCAGAGACATAAGAAAGCTCACATTACCATGTAATGCCTCTTCTTCATTTTCTTCTTCCTCGTCTGGCCAGAACAGCTAATCTGCTTCCTAAGCACCTACTATCTCTCTCATACAAGTCACTTCTTTCCACCTTACCACCCAAGCTATATTTCCTAGAGGCATGGGAGAAAGAACTTGAGATCACTCTTACTGACCCTGAAAAGGTTTCATTTTGCCTTATTCCCACGGGTTCAACAGGTGCATCAAAATACAAGAGAACTCATACATACATATGGATCAGACATACCAGACACCAATGACTATTACATACAACTACTTTTCCTAACTCAGCATTCATGATGCACCAAGTCCTCCTACGCCCCCCCCCTCTTTGACTACCCCCTTCTTCTCCTTCCTCTTACTTACCGTGCCTACTTACTTGGTCTTTCTTATAATTTGGATATCACACATGCCCTGCTCTTCAGTCTTCAAACTAGACAGAGCGCTTATATGTGGCACTGTGTATTTATAGCCTTGCCAGGAGCAAGGAAGCATGTATGTCATATGTCATCATTTTTGCTACGTACTTATCTTGCTGACTATGTATGCCTTTCACGATGTTTGTACAATTATACTTCTTTTCAATAAAAAGAGAATTCATAAAAAAGTGTACACAGTGATTAGCTGCAGTTATATAACCCTCCTGACTCACATCGCCTGTCTATGCTACGTGTGTATGCTGACTCTCCAGTGTAGTTCTATGGGATGTAGCTTCACAATGGTCTCCCTGCTTCTAGCATGTAACAGCTGACAGGTGGAGAGAGATGACTAGTGATGAGCGGAAGGGCAATATTCGAATTTGTGATATTTTGCAAATATTTGGTAGAATATTCATCATATATTTGCGAATTTGTGAATATGGTCTTGATTGCGCATAATGTGTGCGTAATGCAGGCGTGGGTCACTATAGCTACATTTTACAAGATGCTAGAAGTTTCCTGAGACTGGAGAATAGGGTTGGCATGGCAGAACATTACAATAGCTTTATATGCAGATAGAGTGCTCCAATATATTTGCGATTGCAAAATCGGCACTAATGATGCAAATATTTTGGTGCAATATGTTCAACTTCACATTTTAACAGGTCTGACTACATATTAGTGATCGGTGCACTAAGTATTGTTGTGAACTTGTGACTTCATAGCACTATGTATGTAGCATGTATGTATGGTAGCTACACTATATCACTATCTAACCTACACTGACTATCTCCCACTAACTATCTGTATTATATATATAAGCTAACTAACTAACTACCTATTCTAATGTAATGACACAGGAAAGCAGAAAGCACAGCAGTGACACTGCTGTGCTCTCTGTATCTGCAAAATACTGTATCTGCAAAATACTGTATCTGCAAAATACTGCATACAGTTACTGCTGGGGAGGTTCTTACTAAAGGGGTAGGCAACTTTCCTATTGGTTGCTAGGGATGTTGCTAAGCTCTGACAAAGACATTGCAGCCTTCTCATTGGTCCACAAGCAAGAAGCAGGGAGGGATCATGGGTGCAGAGGAAAAAAAATCTAGAATATTCGAAAATTACAAATATATATCACTATATTCTAAATATTCGCAAATTCTCGAAGTGGTGATATTCGCAGTTAAAATTCGCATTTCGAATATTCGCGCCCATCCCTAAAGATGACAGGAAACACATAGTAAAACATGGAGACCCTGCAGTGTGAGGGGACAAATCACATTCAGAAATAAGATAGCAGCATACAGTATAGAAGTCCTTCACTCCATTGGCTCATAGACATCAAGAAGGCGACAAATTCCAATGTTTATTAAAGTGGTTGTACGGGTTTGTCACATAGGCAGCCCCTATGAGATGAGCATCGGACCATTTTATGCTCCGATGCTCTCCCTTGTCATGTGTTAAATCGCACAGGGCAAGGGATTTTTCTACAGATCTGGTGACATACTGGGTCTGTGTTAGGTTGAGGCTTCAACCTAGCAGAGAGCCTGGTGCCCTAGCCTGTTGCAGCACTAAAGCCCGACCATTACTGCCGGTGATGTCACCGGCAACACTGCTAGGTGGAAGCCTCCGCCTAGCAGAGTACAAATGTAAACAAACAGGCCCTTGCCCTGCACGATACAGTGCAGGGCAAGGGAGAGCATCGGACAGGGGCGGACTGGGCCGGGGGCAGGGGGCAATTGCCCCCGGGCCCCTCTGTTGCCTCTGTAAACGGGCCCCTCTGTAGTGCATGTGCCCTGCCGCGGCCCTGGTGACAAGTGGGGGCGGCCGGCGGCAGGGCACAGGGAGATGAACGCTTCCACTGTGGAAGCGTTCATCTCCATAGTCATCTGTATCGCCGTCCTCAGGACGGCGATACAGATGGCTGTGCTGCGGCAGAGCAGGGAGAGGCGTGTCCCCTCCCTGTTCCTCTGATAGGCTGCCAGCACTAGGCCGGGAAGCCTATCAGAGGTTGAGTGCAGGCGGCGCGATGACGTCATCGCGCCGCTGGAGCGGTACAGCAAGGGACACAGGCCAGAAGAGGCCTGCATCGCATCGCTGGAGGTAAGTATAACTGTTATTTGTATGTTTGTTTGTTTGTTTTTGTGTTTTGGGGGCTACTGGCACATAAGATAAAGGGGGAATCTACTGGCACATAAGATAATGGGGGAGGAATCTACTGGCACATAAGATAAAGGGGGAATCTACTGGCACATAAGGTAAGGGGGAGGAATCTACTGGCACATAAGATAAAGGGGGAATCTACTGGCACATAAGATAAAGGGGGGAATCTACTGGCACATAAGATAAAGGGGGAATCTACTGACACATAAGATATGGGGGAATCTACTGGCACATAAGATAAAGGGGAATCTACTGGCACATAAGGTAAGGGGGAGGAATCTACTGGCACATAAGATAAAGGGGGAATCTACTGGCACATAAGATAAGGGGGAATCTACTGGCACATAAGATAAAGGGGGAATCTACTGGCACATAAGATAAAGGAGGGGAATCTACTGGCACATAAGATAAGGGGGAATCTACTGGCACATGATAAAGTGAGGGGGATTCTACTGGCACATGATAACTGAGGAGGGGGATTCTACTGGCACATGATAAGGTGAGGGGGTGGGATTCTACTGGCACATGATAAGGTGAGGGGGGATTCTACTGGCACATAAGGAGGGCGACTGGCACATAAGGGGGGTGCTACTGGCACATAAGGGGGGGACTACTGGCACAAGGGGGTGCTACTGGCACATAAGGGGGTGCTACTGGCATATAAGAGGGGCTACTGGCACATAAGAGGGGCTACTGGCACATAAGGGGGTGCTACTGGCACATAAGGGGGTGCTACTGGCACATAAGGGGGTGCTACTGGCACATAAGAGGGGCTACTGGCACATAATAGGGGCTACTGGCACATAAGGTGGTGCTACTGGCACATAAGAGGGGCTACTGGCACATAAGGTGGACGGCTACTGGCACATAAGTGGGACGGCTACTGGCACATAAGGGGGACGGCTACTGGCACATAAGGGGGACGGCTACTGGCACATAAGGGGGGGGGGCTATAAGCGATGTGAGTGGCCAACATCTATCCTCTCCGCAATGCTCAGCCTCCTGTGACAGATCAGGAGAGCGGAGGTGTGGGGGCGGAGATAGCTGTCAATGCTGTCAAAGGAGGCTGTGCTCTCCTCCCGCAGCTCCCCGCCCAGCCTCTTGTGACAGCGAATCAGGAAGTAGAGGGGGGCTCAGTGGGCCTCTGGGTGTTACTTGCCCCCTGGGCCAAAAGTTGTCAGTCAGCCCCTGGCATCGGAGCATTTCATTCTCAGAGGGGCTGCCGGGTTGAAAAAGGGGATATGTCCGGGTTCAGCTCTGAACCAGGAAAACTTCTTTAATTTCTTTCAGGACATCTGCCATACACAGCAGCGACTTGGGGCTAATATCCGATTGACGATAATGCTGATCGCAGACATTTTACCCCTCAGATGCAGAATGAGGGGCATGGGTCAGTTTTACTGCATAGGAAAAGTTGTAAAAACAAAACCTGTAAAACTGGCAGAATTGTGCTTTTCAATTTCAACTCATTTCAATTTTTTTTTACCAGCTTCCCACTACATTGTACTCAATAATAATTGGAGTCATTAGAAAGTACAACTTGCAAGCCCACATATGGCTATGTGAAAAATAAAAAGTTATGCCACTGTGAATGCAGTGTCACAGTGTGGACACTTGTTGCTGTGCAGGCTGGTTGCATGCGGTCTTGTGTACTGGCTGCGAGCTGTTACCTGTGTATGCTGGTTCCTTGGCTGGTAACATGCTGGCTACGGCCTTCTAGTGTGTGAACTGTGTCCTGTGTATCTGTGTACTTCCGATGTTTCTATCACAGTGCAGTTATCTGTAACACTTTGTTGCCATGTTGGCTGGCTGTCTGTGCTTGCATACTGGCTGCAGTTGACTATTCCCATGTATGCTAGTTGCATGCTGGCCATAGTGTTCTGTGGCTATGCTTGAACTGTCTCTTGTGACTGGTATGCTGTGTTCAAGTTGGGTTAATGTTTCCCTGGTCTGTGTGTTTGATTACCAGGTTGTCTGGTGCTCTCATTACCCAGCTATTTAGTCCCGTGAGCTTCGCGCCTGACATGAGTCTGTCTCCAGGATTGCTTTGTGCAGGGTGCATGCTCATGGGTGTTTGTCATTGTACCCTGATCTGTGTGGTCGCCTAGTATTTCATCGATGTTACTATGGTCTAGTCCAGTGATGGGCAAAGTGCGGCTCTCCAGCTGTTGCAGAACTACAACTCCCAGCATGCAAAGCCTGTCTATAGCTATCAGCCTACTGCAGGGCATGGTGGGAGTTGTAGTTTAGCAACAGCTGGAGAGCCGCACTTTGCCCATCACTGGCCTAGTCTTACTAGGAACACCATGCTCCCCATTTTGTTTGGGTTCTGGTGTATGTACTTTTACTATTTCTCTGTATGTTAATTTCACTATGTCTCAGCCTGTCTGGGAGTGCTTCTGTCTCTCTACGTTCAACTCTGTCTGGGTGCGCCATGCATCGGTTCCGCATGGACTCCTGCCAATGGATCTATATCGCTATGTTCAGCGTTGTCTGTGACTGCCATGTATCTAGTTCCACATGGGATCCAGACATCTGTCTTTGTCTGCATGTACTGGTCTGCCTGTGCTCGCCATGTGTCCTGTATCTGTTATGCATGGGTTCCTGACTATATGGCTTGTCTGTGTTTCAGTACTTGGTTTATGTCTGAACAGTGTTCTATGTTACAGGTTTGTTTGTTTCCAGTTTGCCGATGTTATTGTTTTGTTACGTGATGGTTACGTGACACCGATGGTGTCATGCACCAGCATCTGTTGCCTTTCAGCTTTGGGCCAAGTGTACCGGGACCACCCCAAGAAGTAGAGGTCTGGTTGCTCCCATGTGGCGAAGAGCAGATCCCTGTATAAGGGTTAAAGGACGAAAACCAGGGGAGCACCGGAATAACACCGTAGGCTAGATTTACACTAGTGGCAGGACGGATCCAACAGGCTGTTCACCCGACGGAACAGCCTGTCGGATCCGTCCTGCCACTAGTGGACGTGTGCCCCCGGATTACTGCTCCGGCCCTATTGACTATAATAGGGGCGGGGTGGAGTTCATGTGGGAATGTGGATACAGTTTTGTGGGAAAAGATTAAGTAAAACTTGTCATTTATACATTTAAAGGTTTGTCCGGGTTCAGAGCTCAACAAGCACACTAGCGCCCCTTCACACGTTTACCCTGTATCCGTGGAGCATCGGAGCATTTCCAACCATGCTGCTTCCCCTTTCTCCTGCATAGTGCAGGACAAAGCCGTTTTCTTCACAACTGGTGACGTACCGGGCTTCTCATGGGCATGCTAGGCAGAGGCTTTTGCCTAGAAGTGAGCCCTGTGATGTCACCGGCACAAATGGGCAGTTTTTAGGGCTGCCTAGGCTGTTTTACAGGACTATAGGAATGCTAACATCAATTTTGTCTTTTTTTTGTGAAGACATTTTGCTGGGCAGTCATCTGACCAAATTTGAGCTCTGTCTAAGCAGCTCTTCCAAGTAAGTGTGCCTGATGAATACTCTGCCAAATGTATGATTGCAGAAGCAAATATTTAAACAGCCCTTCTTTAAATATCACCAAGCAAACAGAGGGTATTTGTTGTACGGTATAAGGGATTCTGAGATTTGTATGGATTTAAAAATCATTATGTGCAACACTAGACATAATCGAAACTGCTTCTTCCACAACTCACAAGGCTCCCTAGGAATACTGTAGCTGCTCTTTCGCCCTCCTTCTCCTTCTATGAATATTTATACCTTTTATTAGGGTGTATGCAAAGGTTTGTCAAGACGAGACAATTAGGGATGAGCGAACCCGAACCGCATAGTTCGGGCTCTTACCGAATTTTGGGGTGTTCGGGACCCGGACCCGAACATTTTCAAAAAAGTTTGGGTTCGTGTCCGTTGTTCGGCAATTTCTTCCCGCTTTCTAAAGGGCTGCACGGCAGCCAATCAGCTAGCATTTTACTTCTTGCCCTAAGAAGCCATCACAGCCATGCCTACTAATGGCATGGATGTGATTGGCCAAGTGCAGCATGTGACCCAGCCTCTATTTAAGCTGGAGTCACGTAGCGCCGCACGTCACTCTGCTCTGATTAGTGTAGGGATAGGATGCAGCTGCTGTGAGGGCGAGATTAGGCAGGGAAAAGTCAGCAAAAACACCTACTGAAGTGATTGATCTACAGTGTGAATCATTAAACTTTTTCTAGTTAATTGCTCACTGGTTTTTAGGCTGCACAGGGCGTTTTTCTGTCACTTTTTTCCGGGGTAATCGGCGGCCATTTTGTGTCTTGTGGTGCACCAGCACAAGCTGCCAAAAAGTCCATCAATCCATCAATACTAGTTTTTTTTTTATTTTTTTTGCTATATCCTACATCAGGGGCTTGGATGTGCTTATTGTCACCCCTAAAAACTCAGGATAGAAATTTCTATATTTTATTGAGGGGTTAAATTCAATTGCCAAAATAGCAATCCCCTAAATCTTGTGTTCCAGCTGTGGCTAGCCAAGTGTAATACTGTCTGCTGTCTGGCAAAGGATAGATTTTTTTCTGTGGTGAAATTCAATTGCCAAAATGGCAATCCCTTAAATCTGGTGTCCCAGCAGTGGCTGGCCAAGTTTAATAGTGTCCAGCAAAGGATATATTTTTTTCTGGGGTGAAATTCAATTGCCAAAATAGCAATACCATAAATCAGTGGTTTCAGCTGTGGCTGGCCAAGTTTAATAGTGTTCTGCAGGAGGCGCATGCGCGCGGCTCACAGGGAGGACATGCCTGTGTGAGCTCTGCTCCGACTGCTGACTTATTCCTGCTATTAGCGCCGAACCTTTGGCTCCATCAGCCCGGTGCACAAATGCAGGGGACACAGAAAATGTTCCGAGGCAAGGGAAATCTAAAATACCCGCCACGCCAGCTCCGTCCCAGACCATACCGGAGATCTTCAGGAGCACGCGCCAATCCATCATGGCGGACCAGGCCGCATCCCCGTCGAGTCCGGCGTCCTCCACTGACAGTTGACACCGGCCTGCACCAGAAGAGGCTCACACAGGTCAGACAGTGCTTTACGATAATATCGCAGCCCTTTTTCGCACCGAGCTCTCACAGGCGGTCGCGGAGTTTTCCCACCAATTCCAGGATCTGGGCAACAGAATCTCAGACCTGGAAACCAAAGCCGATGAGATCGAGAATGCTCTTGGGGCTGACAGGGCAGACATTGACTCTCACGCAACACAATTGCAGAAGCTTGAGCTTAAAATTGAAGACCTGGAAAACAGGTCTAGAAGAGGCAACCTCAGAGTGCGGGGCTTACCTGAGTCCTTTCTGGACCTTTCTACCACGATGGGCTCTTTGTTTGCGGCGTTGCTGCCAGAAGCACAACCTCACCAATTGAAGATAGACAGAGTCCGCAGATCTTTTGGGAAACCGAGAGTCCCGGATACTCCAAGGGACGTCGTGCTCAGACTTCACCACCCAGAAGTAAGGCATAGGATCCTGGCTGCAGCTAGAACCTACCAAGCCTACCTGGACTCCCTTCCACAGGTACATCTATACGCCGACCTGGCGCCGTCCACGCTGCGGAAACGCAGGGAAATGAGGCCTGTGACCCAGGCCCTGCAGCAGGCTCAATTAAAATATCGCTGAGGGTTCCCTTTTGCCCTCTCCTTCCAGCTGAATGCACGTGCCCACACAATCCGCACCCCGGCGGAGGGGATCGAGACACTACAGAAGGCTGGCATCGCTGTAGATCATCTGGAGGGCTCATCTGTGCCCCCCCCCCCAGGCCCCAACGCCCGGCTAGAGTGTGGACAAAGTTTCCTCAGCAGTTGCGACTGGACCCAGATCTCCTGTATCTTGACTGCACTGCCTCAGATTATTTTTTGATCACTGGAACCACGGAGGACCATTGTGAACTGTTAACTCCGTGACTTACCATGCTCTTCCATTATTTGGGATCTTTACGTTACCATTACCCTGTCCCTTCCCTCTCCCCCCCCAACTTTTTTATTTTTACTTTTTTTCTTCGTTCCTCTGCATGGCCCACCGGTTTTCATATGGGGAATCAGTGATTCGGACTTACATGTTGCCCGTCTCTATAGGGTCCGTTTTTGTGGGATCAGGGTCGCCTGTTGCTTCCCTGGTAGCCACAATTTACCCATCTCTATTTGCTGAACATCTGAAGATCGGCCGTTTGTATTGCTCTGTTGCACTCCTCAGTGCTTTTACTCCAAACATAGGCCTGATATTATTTGCCTACAGGAGACCTATTTCACCACAACCTCTCACCCTAAATACCTTCATTCTCAATACACGAGGTTTTATTCCTCCACATTTCAATCTAAGAGCAGAGGGGTTATTACTATGTTAAGAAATGCCTTCCCATTCCAGGTATCCCACACCATCGTGGACCAAAATGGTCGATATGTTATTTTATTGGGTGACTATGGAGGCGATGTGTGGTGTGTGGTGAACGTGTATGCCCCTACTGATGAGCCACTTGTGTTCTTCACCCATATGCGACATATGCTTGAGTCCCTTACTTATGATAAGTTAGTGTGGTGCGGAGACTTTAATTTTGTGCAAGACCCCTTATTGGACCGGTCGGCACCAATTACTACACCACGTCCAGCTTCACATAGGGTCACTATCAAGAAGGTTATGGAATCTCTTTCTATAGCAGCCACTTGGAGAGAACACAATGGCTCACAGAGGGGTTATACCTATTATTCTCCAGCTCATCGCTTGTATACACGTATTGACTTCATCCTGCTCTCGACTTCTCTCCTCCCCTTTTTGTCCTATAGCAGACACATCGTGTCCTCCTGGTCCGACCACGACATGGTCATGATGGATGTCGCACCATCTACACCTACCAGTCGCCTGTTCACATAGAGACTCAATGAATCACTTTTGACGCGGCCTGCCATCCGTGATCGGCTCCAGGAGGACATGAAGAATTTCTTCGCGGATAATGTAAATCCAGATGTAGACCCTCTAATGGTATGGCTTACACATAAGGCTTTTATGTGGGGTAGACTGATCAGAGAGGCGTCACATCTAAAGAAGGAGAGGCAAGCAGCTCTTCTTTCTCTGGAATCTAAGCTTAGCGGGCTGGTACAGGCGCATCAGAGGTCACCTACCCTGTATTTGCTAAAAGCAGTTAAGGACACTAAAATGCAAATTAATTTGATTATGTCGAACAATACAGAAAAAGCCTTACGGTGGACTGCTTTGTTTTATTACAGATATGCAAACAAACCTGACAAAATGCTAGCGCGTCAATTGAAAGCTAAACAAAAAATCAACCAAGTGTTTCAAATCCGCTCCCGTTCAGGTCACATATCCTCAAATCCGGATACCGTTTATGACACATTCCACGCTTTTTATCAACAGCTTTATGCGAAATCGGGAACGGGGCAAGAGTTAGATGGTGACAGCTTCCTGTCTTCAATCCCACTCCATCGGCTGACACCTGATGCGCTGAATGAGCTAGGCAAACCCATTATCTCAGAAGAAGTAGTCTTCTCGATCAATTCACTAAAACTAGGAAAAGCACCTGGGCCAGATGGCCTATCAGCCCTATTTACAAAAAATTTGCCTCTGTATTGATTCCGCATATCACCCAGTTCTGCAATTATCTGATGAATGGTAACACTCCTCACCCTGACTTTCTTACCGCTAATATCACAGTGCTTCCCAAACCTAAAAAGGATCCCTTGTCACCTACAAACTATAGACCTATATCCTTGTTAAATTTGGACACCAAACTTTTTACGTCAATTCTGGCAAGGCGCCTTAATAACATTCTTCCTGGCCTCATACATAGAGACCAGGTGGGATTTGTTCCTGGTAGAGAAGCTCCAGACAATATCAGAAAAGTTCTCAATGTAATTCAGGTGGCTAACAAAAGGAACACCCCTCTAGCTATTCTGGCCCTAGATATAGAAAAGGCCTTCGATACAGTCAAATGGGACTACTTGTATGCAGTTCTACAAAACATGGGTATCAGTGACCCATTCTTACGGGCCGTCCGCGCCATATATTCAGCCCCTGTCGCATATCTTAAACTCCCATAAACACACCCAGCCCCCATCCAAATCCTCAGGGGCACACGACAAGGCTGCCCCCTCTCGCCCGCCTTATTCGCCCTGGCCATGGAACCCCTTGCTATCTCTATCAGGAATGACCCTAATATCACAGGCCTGGGGATGGGAAGCACTGAGTATAAGCTTAGCTTATTTGCCAACGACCTCCTACTATCCCTTTCCAACCCTCTTATCTCTCTCCCAAATTTGCTGAAACTGCTGAAAACCTTTTCCGCAGCTTCTGGGCTCCAAATTAACCAAAAGAAATCTGAACTTCTATTATGTAACACCTCCCCCTCACTCCAATCCCTTCTCTCACAGAACTTTCCTTTCTCTCAATTATCCACGCATATACAGTACCTGGGTACTCTAATACCTTCCAAACTACATATGACATATAAACTTAATTACCTTCCATTATATCGCAGAATTAAAGAGGATTAGAACCTGCAGCTCTCTGCCGGTATCATGGATTGGGCGAATACATATAGTTAGGATGGTGGTTCTATCCCGTCTACTGTATTTGTTCCGAACCCTTCCGGTCCATGTTCCTAGCAGTGATCTTTGCAGTTTACAACTTGATACGATGAGATTTATTTGGGGTGGTAAACGCACTCGAATTTCCAGGTCCACGATGTGTAGACACAAAACCCAAAACCCTGAATACAGAGGCCCATCCCTTGTGGGTGTCAATGGAACAATCACTCTTCACACCCTGGACCTGGAAGGCCTTGCTTTGGAACTCCATCCCCCTGCCATCGGTCATTCGCTCCAATTCACCATTGTCTCATCACTCATTGTTACTGTGGCGGTCTGTTAGGTTTAAGGCAGGTCTTCAATCTAAACATACACCGCTTCTTCATCTGTTTGGCAACCCGGCTTTCCCACTGGGACTCCACACTGGCGCTTTCAATGGTGGATCTCCAATAAGTTTACTTCTCTTCACAGATTCTTGATCAGAGGTAAACTTATCTCACTACCTGACTTCAAAGAAAAATATACCCTCCCAGATAATGAGTCCTATAATGCTAATCAAATCTTCTCTTTCCTTCACTCCTTGAGGATTAATAATTTAACCTTGAATTTTACCCCCCTCGAAAGATCCATCACATTTTCATTGTATAAAAGGGGGTTACTGTCCAGAATTTATGGGACACTCAACGCCACACCAGATGGGGTCAAATTGCTTTATATGATGGAGTGGGAGAGGGACATCCAAGAGGATTTCTCTGTATCTAGATGGCATCAGCGATCCCAGACCTTGACAAGACCTCGTGGCAAATTACCTTGGCGGAGACCTCAATTAAGGTTCTCCACAGGGTATACTTAGTGCCCTATAGATTACATCGTATATTTCCAGAAGTATCTCCTTTATGTTTCAAGGGATGTGAAGTGGATGGTACGGTTTATCATATCTGGTGGACATGTCCATTGGTACAGCAATTCTGGATCAGGATTTGTAGTCTGATCTCTTCTGTGCTGGGCTGTACCTACCTTCTATCACCTGCCCTGTGTCTCCTTGGAGACAAACCTTCTTGGTTACCATTCTCCAAATTTAAGTTATCTCAGCACATGCTGTTAGCAGCTAGGATCCATATTGCTTATAAATGGAGATCGACAAACCTAAGTTTTCAGGCAGTGGTTGAAAGAATTAACAAGATCTTACTTTACGAGAGACTTACAGCTATTCGCCAGGACACGTATGGGTCATTTGAAAGGCTCTGGGAACCTTGGATGTCCTCCTCCTACTCGGTGGATCTTCGACAATGTATGACATTGTAGGTTCTGGAGACTTTATGAGACCTTTTTTAGATTCATGGAATTATGGGCCTTCTACTGTATAAGTAACACCAGAAACACTTATTTGTTTTCTTTATATGATCTCCCTTTGACAGCTTTTGTTTTGTTTATTTATTTATTTATTTATTTTCTTTTGATGTTCTAGGATACTTTTGAACATTGTGATGTCATTGCCAAATGTATAAGTTGCTTCATATAAGATATGCTGCCTCTACATATGCTGCTTTACTTCTATGACTGTTATTCTTTTAAATAAAGAAACACTTTTGAAACATAATAGTGTCCGGCAAAGGATATATTTTTTTCTGGGGTGAAATTCAATTGCCAAAATAGCAATCCCCTAAATGTGGTGTCCCAGCACTGGCTGGCCAAGTTTAATAGTGTCCGTCAAAGGATTTATTATGTTCTGGGGTGAAATTCAGTTGCCAAAATAGAAATACAGTAAATCTGGTGTTCCAGCTGTGACTGGACAAGTTTCATAGTGTCCGGCAAAGGATATATTTTGTTCTGGGGTGAAATTCAATAGCCAAAATAGCAATCCCCTAAATCTGGTGTCCCAGCAGTGGCTGGCCAAGTTTAACCACTTCAGCCCCCCTAGCTTAAACACCCTTAATGACCAGGCCACTTTTTACAATTCTGCACTACACTACTTTACCCGTTTATTGCTCTGTCATGCAACTTACCACCCAAATGAATTTTACCTCCTTTTCTTCTCACTAATAGAGCTTTCATTTGGTGGTATTTCATTGCTGCTGACATTTTTACTTTTTGCTATTAATCAAAATTACCAAAATTTTTGCAAAAAATGACATTTTTCACTTTCTGTTGTAAAATTTTTCAAAAAACTACATTTCTATATAAATTTTTCTCTAAATTTATTGTTCTACATGTCTTTGATAAAAAAGTCCAATAAGTGTATATTTATTGGTTTGGGTAAAAGTTATAGTGTTTACAAACTATGGTGCAAAAAGTGAATTTCGGCATTTTGAAGCAGCTCTGACTTTCTGAGCGCCTGTCATGTTTCTTCAGGTGCTAGAATGTCAGAAAGTATAAATACCCCCAAATGACACCATTTTAGAAAGAAGACACCCCAAAGTATTCACGGAGGGGCTTGGTGAGTTCATGTATCATTTCATTTTTTTCACAAGTTAGCGGAAAATGACACTTTCTGAGAAAAAAAAAAAAGTTTCAATTTCTGCTAACTTCTGGCAAAAAATAAAAATCTCAGACGGACTCACTATGCCCCTCAGTGAATACCTTGGGGTGTCTACTTTCCGAAATGGGGTCATTTGTGGGGTGTGTTTACTGTTCTGGCATTTTGGGCGGGGCTAAATTGTGAGCCGCCATGTAAAGCTAAAGGTACTCGTTGGAATTTGGACCCTTTTGCACTCAGGCTGCAAAAAGTCTCACTTATGTGGTATCGCCGTACTCAGGAGAAGTAGGGAAATGTGTTTTAGGGTGTATTTTTACATATATCATGTGGTGAGAGAAATATCTCTGTAAATTGTCAACTTTGTATAAAAATTTTTAAAAGTTGTCGTTTACAGAGATATTTCTCACACAAAGTATGGGTATATATAAAAATACACGCCAAAACACATTGTCCTACTTCTCCTGAGTACGGCGATACCACATGTGTGCCACTTTTGCAGCCTGGGTGCAAAGGGCCCTAAAACCAATGAGTACCTTTAGGATTTCACAGGGCATTTTTACACATTTGGATTCCAGACTTCTTCTCACGCTTTAGGGGCCCCTAAAATGCCAGGACAGTATAAATACCTCACATGTGACCCCATTTTGGAAAGAAGACACCCTAAGGTATTCCGTGAGGGGTATGGTGAGTTCATGTAAAATTTTATTTTTGTCACAAGTTAGTGGAATATGAGACTTTGTAAAAAACAAAAAAAAATATCAATTTCCGCTAACTTGTGCCAAAAATAAAAATTCTGTGAACTCGTCATGCCCTCACAGAATACCTTGGGGTGTCTTCTTTCCAAAATGGGGTCACTTGTGGGGTATTTATACTGCCCTGGCATTTTAGGGGCCCCTAAAGCGTGAGAATCCAAATGCGTAAAATGGCCTGTGAAATCCTAAAGGTACTCATTAGTTTTAGGGCCTTTGCATCTTGGCTGCAAAAATTGTCACACATGTGGTATCGCCGTACTCGGAGAAGTAGGGCAATAGTTTTGGGGTGTATTTTATATATACCCATACTGTGTGTGAGAAATATCGCTGAAAACGACAACTTTTTACATTTTTTTATTCAAAGTTGTCAATTTACAGAGATATTTCTCTCACCCAGCATGGGTATATGTAAAAATACACCCCAAAACACATTGCCCTACTTCTCCTGAGTACGGCGATACCACATGAGTGACACTTTTTGCAGCCAAGATGCGCAAAGGGCCCAAATTCCAATGAGTACCTTTAGGAGGGCATTTTTACGCATTTTTCTTCTCACGCTTTAGAGCCCTAAAATGCCAGAGCAGTATAAATACCCCACATGTGACCCCATTTTGGAAAGAAGACACCCCAAGGTAATCCGTGAGGGCATGGCGAGTTCATAGAAGATTTTTTTTGGCACAAGTTAGTGGAAATTGATTTTTATTGTTTTTCTCACAAAGTCTCCCTTTCCGCTAACTTTTGACAAAAAGTTTAATTTTTCATGGACTCATTATGCCCCTCAGCGAATACCTTGAGGTGTCTTTTCCAAAATGGGGTCACATGTGGGGTATTTATACTGCCCTGGCATTTTAGGGGCCTAAAGCGTGAGAAGAAAAATGCGTAAAAATGCCATCCTAAAGGTACTAATTGAATTTAGGCTCTTTGCATCTTGGCTGCAAAAGTGTCACTATGTGGTATCGCTGTACTCAGGAGAAGTAGGGCAATGTGTTTGGGGTGTATTTTACATATACCATGCTGGGTGAGAGAAATATCTCTGTAAATTGACAACTTTGAATAAAAAAAATTAAAAAGTTGTCGCTTACAGCGATATTTCTCACACAAAGTATGGGTATATATAAAATACACCCTAAAACACATTGCCCTACTTCTCCTGAGTACGGCGATACCACATGAGTGACACTTTTTGCAGCCAAGATGCGCAAAGGGCCCTAAAACCAATGAGTACCTTTAGGATTTCACAGGACATTTTTACGCATTTGGATTCTCACGCTTTAGGACCCCTAAAATGCCAGGGCAGTATAAATACCCCACATGTGACCCCATTGTGGAAAGAAGACACCCCTAGGTATTCCGTGAGGGGCATGGCGAGTTTACAGAAAAAAAAATTTGGCACAAGTTAGCGGAAATGGTATTTTTTATTTTTTTTACAGTCTCACATTCCACTAACTTGTGACAAAAATAAAATTTTACATGAACTCACCATACCCCTCACGGAATACCTTGGGGTGTCTTCTTTCTAAAATGGGGTCACTTGTGAGGTTTTGTACTGCCCTGGCATTTTAGGGGTCTCCGCAATCATTACACGTATGGCCAGAATTTGGAGTTTTTGCGATTCTCCTTATATTGACCATACGGGTAATGAGAATTTTTTTACGTTCAGCCTCTGCGCTGAAAGAAAAAATGAACGTCACAGATTTTTCCATTCACATTGATCAATGTGGATGAAAAAATCTCTAAAAAATGTGCAAAAAAAAGAGGAAAAGCTATAAAGCTGCGATCGCTAAGGGACCCTAAGGCCTCATTCAGCGTCCGCAATTCTGTTCCGCAAAATTTTGCGGAACAGAATTGTGGATACATTCAATTCTATGGGGACAGACTTTGTCCCGCTCGGATCCGTAATTGGAGATCCGTAATTGGAGATCCGCAAAAGTATAGAACATGTCCTATTCTTGTCCGCAATTGTGGACAAGAAAAGGCATTTTCTATATAGTTCTGGCAATGTGCGGATCCGCAAAATGCGGAAAGCACATTGCTGGTGTCCGTGTTTTGCGGATCCGCAGATTGCGTGTGGGGTTGTGTGGTGATTGGTGCACTTTGATATTTTTTCTCTGGTGGTCCCAAGCAAAGGGACCACCAGAGAACCGGGCAGCAAGCAGAACAGACGCTGTTCACAGAACAACGTCTGATCTGCGATTTTTTCTGCCATATACAGCCTGCCAGCGCACGATCGGCGCTGGCAGGCTGTAGTATAACTACATGCGAGCTCGCCGATGGCGCGCATTGCGCATGTGCGGGCGCGTCCTCGCGTCATCTCGCGTCTCGCGAGATGACGCCTAGATGCGTCCGATCAGAGCTACAGGGCCGCCGCCAGGACGCAATCCTGCGTGCGGCGGTCCTGTAGCAGTTAATAGTGTCTGGCAAAGGATACATTTTTTTCTGGGGTGAAATTTAATTGCCAAAATAGCAATACCCAAAATCTGGTGTTCCAGCTGTTGCAGGCCAAGTGTAAATCTGTCCATAAAAGGGTATATTACAGCGTGCATCTCCAAGTGTATTTCTTTCCGTTAAAGGGTATATTACAGTAAGTGTTAAAATACAGCATAATCCTCTACATTTGCACACACTGTTTTGCATCTCTAAGTGTATTTCTTTCCGTTAAAGGGTATATTACACAAAGTGTTAAAATACAAGTGCTGAAAGCATAATCCTATATATTTTTTCACACGCTACTGTGCATCTCCAAGTGTAAATCTGTCCGTAAAAGGATACCTTTCATCCAGGGCCTAAATACTAGGCCTACAATTGATATTCCCCTAAATCTGTGGTTACTTCTGTCCCTGGGTTAGTGTAATATGGTACATAAATAGATAGCCAGATAGTGTTAGGTGCCTGTAAAAAAGGCCTGAATTTGAATTCAATACATTGGGCCAAATAATTTTTTTCTTATTGTGGTGAACGGTAACAATGAGGAAAACAGTTAGCAAGGGACGCGGATGCGGACATGGTCGTGGTGTTGTTAGTGGACCCTCTGGTGCTGGGAGAGGACGTGGCCGTTCTGCCACAGCCACACGTCCTAGTGAACCAACTACCTTAGGTTCCAGTACCCGCCAGAATTTACAGCGATATTTGGTGGGGCCCAATGCCGTTCTAAGGATGGTAAGGCCTGAACAAGTACAGGCGCTAGTCAATTGGGTGGCCGACGGTGGATCCACTACTGGCCACCGCCACCAGGGACCGAGCACCCCAAAGGCAGCTTCAAGGTGTTCCCTGGCATAGCACTTCTTCAAACAATGTGCTGACGACAAGACCCGAGTGGTTTGCACGCTGTGCCATCAGAGCCTGAAGCGAGGCATTAACATTTTGAACCTTAGCACAACCTGCATGACCAGGCATCTACATGCAAAGCATGAACTGCAGTGGAGTAAACACCTTAAAAACAAGGAACTCACTCAGGCTCCCCCTGCTCACTCTTCTGCTGCTGCCTCCGCCTCGGGAGGGATGTTGGCACCTGCCGCCCACCAAACAGAGGATGTGCCACCAACACCACTGTGGCGAAACCAACCTCGCCACTGGGTTTTGCAAGGGACAGATTGTCAGCCTCTTGCCCCAGGATTATGGGCCCTCTCATCAGCCCATGCTAAATGTTTGAACCCCTGGTCTAATTCGTGCCATTTTGGGATATGTTAAATGTCTGTGTGTACTGTAAAGGGTGGGACATTGTATATTGAATAGTGATGTCTGTCCCTTTGTTCCCACGTGTGTATTGACGATTTCCCTTTGTCCTGAGAGATAATTGAATGACTCCTCGGTTGTCTCCAGGACAGAAGACATTGTGTATTCTCCTGCCTGTGATGATTACATCAACCCATGTAGGGTAATTGTATCACAGGCAGAGGGGAGGATTTTGTTTGGGAATGTTTTACTGTATTGTATGTGTATTGTATGGGAGACCTGCATAAATACCGGGCAGGTAGCCCTCAATAAAGAGAATTCCTGTTTAACCATCAATACGGAGCCTCGTCTCGTACTTGGGGAGAATTGCTACTTCAGAAAGTTCTCTTGCCTGTTCCAGGAAAGGAGGACTTCGTATGGTTCCAGTTCGGTGGATTCCAGTGTTTGCAGGTTGCTGTGCTTTTCGCCAAGGGAATCGCCCGAACGGTATCAACCCTCACTATACCGGGTTATACCGTAACAACCACCACCTCTGTCACCAACCATCTCCACCATTTCACACGGCAGTGTTTAGCTCTCCATCTCACAAACATTGGAGAGAAAGCATAAATTCCCACCTACCCACCCTCGAGCCCTGGGCCTGAATGCCAGCATTTCTAAACTACTGGCCTTTGAAATGCTGTCATTCAGGCTGGTGGACACAGACAGCTTCAAACAGCTGATGGCTGTCCCACAGTATGTTGTTCGCAGCTGCCACCACTTCTCCAAGAGAGCCATGCCTTCCCTGCACAACCAAGTATCCGATAAAATCAAGTGTGCACTGCGCAACGCCATCTGTGGCAAGGTCCACCTAACCACAGATATGTGGACCAGTAAGCACGGCCAGGGACGCTATATCTCCCTAACTGCACACTGGGTAAATGTAGTGGCGGCTGGGCCCCAGGCGGAGAGTTCTTTGGCGCACGTCCTTCCGCCGCCAAGGATCGCAGGGCATCATTATTTGCCTCCTGTAGCCTCCTCCTCCTACTCGGCTTCCTCCTCCTTTTCTTCCACCTGCTCATCCAGTCAGCCACACACCTTCACCACCAACTTCAGCACAGCCCGGGGTAAATGTCAGCAGGCCGTTCTGAAACTCATATGTTTGGGGGACAGGCCCCACACCGCGCAGGAGTTGTGGCGGGGTATTGAACAACAGACCGACAAGTGGTTTCTGCCGGTGGGCCTTAAGTCCGGCCTGGTGGTGTGCGATAATGGGCGAAATCTCGTCGCAGCTCTGGGACTAGCCGGTTTGACGCACATCCCTTGCCTGGCACATGTGCTGAATTTGGTGGTGCAGAAGTTCATTCACAACTACCCCGACATGTCAGAGCTGCTGCATAAAGTGCGGACCGTCTGTGCGCGCTTCCAGCGTTCACATCCTGCCACTGATCGCCTGTCTGCGCTACAGCGTAACTTCGGCCTTCCCGCTCACCACCTCATATGCGACGTGCTCACCAGGTGGAACTTCACCTTGCACATGCTGGAGAGACTGTGCGAGCAGCAGCAGGCGATAGTGGAGTTTCAGCGGCAGCACGCACGGGTGAGTCACTCTGTGGAACAGCACCACTTGACCACCAATGAGTGGGCCTCCATGCGAGACCTGTGTGCCATGTTGCGCTGTTCTGAGTACTCCACCAACATGGCCGTGATCAGAGTTTCTATCCCACATCTATGTCTCCTTTAAAAAAGCTTCAGGCGATGATGGAAGAGGATGTGGCACAGGAGAAAGAGGAGGAGGAAAGGGATCATTTCCACGGTTATGACGCCAGTCCGTCACAAGTGGCTTGGAGGGTGGGTTCCTGCACCAACATAGGCCAGGTACACAATTGTCCAGGGCACAGTTCTGGAGGATGAGGAGGCGGATGAGGAGAAGGAGGATCAGGAGCAGGAGGAGGAACCGTGTTCACAGCAGGGTGGCAGCCAAAACAGCTCAGGGCCATCACTGCAGTGTGGCTGGGGGGATACGGAGGATGCAGACAATACACCTCCCACAGAGGACAGTTTGTCATTGCCTCTGGGCAGCCTGGCACACATGAGCGACTACATGCTGCAGTGCCTGCGCAATGACCGCCAAGTTGCCCACATTCTAACCAGTGCTGATTACTGGGTGGCTACCCTGCTGGATTCCTGTTACAAGGACAACATGCCGTCCTTAATTCCCTCACTGGAGCGTGATCGGAAGATGTGCGACTACAAGCGCACGCTGGTAGACGCGCTGCTGATGGCATTCCCACCTGACATTCATTTAAATGAACTCGCCAAGGATCCCACATGACTTGTCCGTGCCTTGTGCAGAATAGACATGTATACCGGCCTCACCTAGCCTTTGTTATACTCCAGCGCACTTTCTCTTTGTTCTCTTTTCTATATTTCCCAATGTTTTGGGGTCTACCAAAATTAAAAACAAAATACAGTGTTGGCGACTACCTGTCACGATAGGTTGGTAAGCGAGGAAATAACCGAATACAGGAAAACAAAAAAACAAATGACTAGGCCCAAAAGCTAGGAAGAAAAGGGTCACCTACTAGCGATGCCTAAAAGCTTTCCCTAAACTGCTCTGCCGATGTGCATACCCTAATGGTGGATATGCACATGCCCTCATGCCTAAATCTATACACCCTGGGCAAACCCTAAGCTGTAGGGAAAAGGGAAGACGCAACCTGCTTCTTCAAACCTGGAGGAAGCATGCGTCTCCCTAGAAGCCTAGATAAAAGACACAATAAGAAATAACAGAGAGGACTTATCTACAGCAGAGCTGGAGCAGACGATCCACCACACATCCAGAGCTCACAGGAAAGAACCATAACCCGCACAGGCCACTCGCAGAAGAAGGGATAAATAGCCTCACTAACAATCAAAGCCAGTAAACCTGAGGGAAGGTGGATCAAGCTCAAACCCAAACCAAAACAAACTGAGAAGTCAGATATGTGCAGCCAGTCTGACAGACCTCCGCACATTCACAGGGCAGGGCGTGACACTACCTTCTCCACCACCGCTTCCACCTACACCGCCACTTCCACCGCCTCCTCAACCTCCTACTCCATATTGACCTCCTCCTAGTTCAAGATTATTATTTAAAATTTTTATGTATTTTATGTTATTTTAAGTCATTTCCCTATCCACATTTGTTTGCAGGGCAATTGACCTGTTCTTATCCCGATTTTGCTTTCTTTTGCAGCCATCTAGCCCTTTCTGTGACTTTTTTAGAGTCATTTTAGTACCCCAAAGTTCGGGTCCCCATTGACTTCAATGGGGTTTGGGTTCGGGGTCAAGTTCGGGTCCCGAACACGAACTTTGCGGCGAAGTTCGGCCGAACCCGGCGAACCCGAACTTCCAGGTGTCCTCTCAACTCTAGTAACTACAGATCTTTTGACAATCATTGACAGACTAACTCAGGTATACATGCCTAGCTCTAATAAACTAGCAAATAAAAAAAAATATGACAGTTACACTTTAAATAACCATCACCTTTACATAAGACTGAGGTCATTTTATAATAATGTGTGGCACAGGTGTACAAAGGTATAGATGACATTATCAAGAAGCTGGGCTATAAAATGTCACAAGATATATACAAGAAGAAAGTGGTAGAAAGCATAAGGAGGGTGCGGATGATAAGGACAATAGGACAAAGAGGAGAGAAGCCAGTGCAAAGATACTGCTAATAAAAGAAGATAAAGATTAAAAAATAAAGCTATATAAAATATTCCAATGTGCAAAGTACCTTCTGCAATAAACTACTTCATTATTTAAGTTTCATTTCACATCTTCTCGTTTTATGAATCTTATAACCTTTCAATTACTTGGAAGGCTACTTTCACACTAGGGTTTCTATTGTGTACGTTACAAAACACTTCCGTTTTGTCCCCATTCATTGTCAATGGGGGAAAAAACTTAACTGAACAGAATGGAATGCTCCAAAATGCATTCTGTTCCTCTCGGTTGCGTTCTCATACCGGATAGCAAACCGCAACATGCTGCTGTTTTCGTTCCGTCATGGGATGCGGAGCAAGACGGATCCGTCATGACCCACAATGCAAGTCAATGGGGAAAGATCCGTTTAACTCTAACACTATCTGACACAATAGAAAACAGACAATGTAAAGTAGGAGAAAATAAACTTGCGGCACTCACGAAAACGGCTGTAGCCACTGACCGGCTGTGATTTGTTGTCCGCCCCATATCCCCTAAGCTGTGAATTCTTTTACCATGAAGAAATAAAGAATGAAGTTTTATCGTGCCTGGTGAGTGATGCAAGTTTATTTTCTCCTACTTTACATTGAATAGTGAATTTGTCTGCCGCTTTTTGCTTATTGCTGAGCAACGCCGTTCTGGCACTCTGGACTGGGTCTGCGTGGATGCATGAGTGCATGGACTTTTGAGGGTTACAGTGGAGGAACGAAGGCAGTGCCACCGTGTTCTCTTTCTTTTATCGATATCCAATAGATATCCATCTTGAATGGAGTTCAAGATGGATCCGTTTTGGCTATGTTAAATATAATACAACCGGATCTGTTCATAACAGATGCAGATGGTTGTATTATAAGTAATGGAAGCGTTTTTGCTGAGCCCTGCCGGATCCAGCAAAAACGCTAGTGTGAAAGTAGCCGAAGGGCACTTGGAAAGCTGAACTGCTGTGACTCGATAGTATGAATAACATTAACCCCCTGAATTCTTTCATTCTATAACTTTGAAAAATACTAGATTTAATTAGGCTTTCTTTTACAATCATCAATGGACAAAAGAAACATGAATGCTAAATAGGCAATAGCCGTTTAAACGAACATTGCATACATTAATAGTACACCAGAATGTAAGAAACTTATTTTATCAGATAAAAATGCCTTGTTCTCCTTCTAGCAGCTCATTCTTCCATCCCTCTTCATGGAGTTCTATGGGTGGCATCTGTCTCTTTAAATAAGCTCTTTTTTTTTCTTCTTTTTTTACTCTTTTCTCTGTCAGTTCACTCCCACCCTTCTCCTCTCCATAGTCTTCTATGAGGAGAATGTAATCTGATTCAGATTTAGAGAGCTGACCGGTGTCTTGTCAAGATGAACCTGGCAAAGAATATTAGATTATGAAGGGGGTCAGGGGAGAAAGAAGCAATTCCTTCTGATATAACATATTACAAAGTTTCTTATATTCTCCAGTACTATTGATTTACACAAAGTTTGTTGAAACAAAAGTGACCATAACAGCTCTAATAACTGTATATCGAGTATGGTTATTACACAAAAAAATAGTTGAATGCAATTACGATTCTATTCATCTAACCCTTTCGCTAGGGTGATGTGCGAACATGACGCCCGCTCGCAAGTGCAGCGGCCGTCATGGCCGGCAGATCTTTGCTGTTTCATACAGCATGGACCTGCAGCTACATACCGTGAGTGGCAATAATGCTGATCGCAGTAATTAAATGCTTTAGATGCCGTGATCAAGTGAGATCACGCCACCGTAATGCACAAAAGCTTGTGCTTCCGGGCTTCCTATCGATGCCCCGCGTGGCCAATTCGGGCATCGGTAGGTGCGCTGAACAATTTCAGCTTCGCTGACGAAATTGAAAGTGTTCATGCTGAAATTCTTATTTTGGCCACCAGATAGCAGGCCAGGATAAGAAATGAGCAAAATCAACTTTCAATGGCATTTAAAAAATCCATGATAGACCAAAATGGAAAATTAAAAAACACAATGTATAAGCTCATATATGAGCCACAATATGATCAAAAAATATTTTTAATTTTTTTAAAAAATATATAAAAAATAAAAAAAATATAAAAGTTTAAATCACCCCCCTTTCCGTATAATTAAAAATAAATACCTAAATAACAATAAATACAAACATCATGGGTATCACCGCGACCAAAAACATCCATACTATTAAAATAGAAAAAAAATCCCAATACGGCTAATGGCGTAACAGAAAAAAGGGTCAAAATAGCCGATTTGCCATTTTTTCATTGCTTCTCTTACCCAACAAAATTGAATAAAATGTGATCAAAAAGTCATGTACACTCTAAAATGGTATCAATAAAAACTACAGATTGTTCTGCAATAAATGAGCTCCCAAACAGCACAGTAGACACAAGTATAAAAAAGTTCTGGGGGTCAGAATATGATGATGTAAAAAAAAAAATTTATCAAAGTTTACATTTATTTTTACACTATTTAGACATAAAAGACCTACATACATAAGGGATATCGTTGTAATCATACTGACCCAGAGAATGAATGACATGGGTCAGTTTTGCCATAAACGAAACACCGTGGAAAAAAAAACAATGGGTACCAAAACTGATTTCGGATACCAGTTTTAAAATGGTTTGATATGATAAATTCCATTTGCTGAAGTGAGTCAACCCCTGTAAGTAAAATACCAAAAGAAGACTATACAATTGGACATAAATACTTCATAAGGTTGAAGAAAGACTAAAGCTGGCCATACACATTAGGCTTGTGTGGGCTAAACCTGCCGAGAACGGTGGGTTCGGTCAACACATTAATGTGTGACATGATGTCGGGGGGGAGACAAGGATCGGGTGAAATGATTATGAATATTTTCACCCAATTGTTTTGTTCTCCCGGGAGATAAACTGCTGCCAGAAGTGCCTGGCATTAGCTTTCTCTGCTCTCCCCATCATATACACATACATGTTTGGCTGAGCCTAATATTTATGTGTATGGGGAAGCCAGGAGGGAGTTGGGTGAGATAGTGATTGAATATATATGGGCAGCTTTAAGTCTGTCAAGTTCAGCCCATAATACTTTCACGTTCATCCAGAGATAGCCAAAATATCCTAATGAGATGGATGGCAATTGCCCCATATAGGAGGAAATACGTTTTTGACTCTAAATAGGGCAATCAGAATAAGTCCCTGAATCAAATTCCAACTTCTAGTACAAATAATTTGCAAAACATTTTTTCAAGAAAGGCATCCGGTCCATTTTAAAACTGTTCGATGGTCCAATCATCATAACATCTTGTGGTGGGCAGCTGTACAGTATCACTGCACTTATAGTAAAAGGTCCCTGTCCATGATGATGGTGAAACCTTCTTTCCTTTAGACCCAGAAGATGCCATCTTGTCATGGTTACAGGCCTAGGTGTAGAAAGCTTATTAGAAAGATCTTTGTACTACCCATTCATATATTTGTACATTGTAATCAGATCTACTCCAAGCCATCAATTATCCAAAATGAATATCCCCATGTTTGTTAACTTGTATTGTTACTTCAGACCACCTATTCCCTTAATTAGGTTGGTTGCCCTCTTCTGCACCAACAGCAGCTGTACGACACTGGTTGCTAAAGTGTAGATTACTGTCCACCAATATCCTCGTCTTTTTTTATATTTAAATGTTTTTATTTTGGGTTGACAGTAAAGGAGAACAGACAAGTTATGATGGATATGTTAAAGGTCATCATACATTTACCATTTATAATCACCATTTAGGCAATACAACTCCAGCACCTTGAATCACCTTAAAACTGAATCACTGTGATTAACAAAGTTAACTGAATCCTGACACTCTACAACTAGCAAAATGTTTACAACAAAAGCCCCAAAACGGTCATGTCTTCTCCAGCAATATGTAGCTCAGCATTCCTGTGAAAGAACGAAATTGATTATGGGGTCATGTTGAGTGCTGTCTGTAAGCTGGCTGCAGTGGCAAACTCCAGAAGAAACTTGTTTCCTGTTTCAGTCCCTGAAAAGGGGTCCTGAACACCCAAAGTTTTTTGTCCATGTGAATATTTAATAAAGACTTCAAAGTTTATCAACCCATTGGTCGTGCGTCTGTGCCTGTCAGCTATCACCCTCAAGTGGCACATAATGAGTCCATTCATCCCCATTCTGTACCAGGGTCTAAAATGTCACTTACACACAGAACTCCCCATCAAGAAAGACAACAGGTCATCCTGCGAATGGTGATAATGCAGCCGTCACTACGCAAGCAATTCAGCATGCATCTGGCCATTTGTGCAAGCGACTTAGAGAGACTCCCTGCCTCCTGTGCATACTGCCACAGTCTGTCAGGGTAAACTGTATGGTCTTCCTCATTGCCCTCCAGCTCCTCATACTCCTCAAACACACCAATAGCTGATCTCAGGGAGACCAGCTACAAAAAATACCGCGGAGCCTCATTTAAGAGTCTCAACAGAGCAATCCAAAGTGCAAAGCTCCCTGGGAAACAGTAATATGCAAAATAAATGTGGAGCCCCAGTATTGGGTCTACAACACAATGAAAGCCAGATATCCCTCAAAGGAAGGAAAACCGAGCATACTCCTCCTACTCCTCTCCTGTCACTTGTACAGATAAATCACTCTAGCTCTCTGAACATTTACTGGGCGTTAATGTCCTCCTCGTCCTCCTCCTCCACCAGATCAGTCCCCACAGGACTAAGGCGGCCATGAAATGTAGGCACCACATATCATGTCACCTGGCCAGCTAAATTTATCAGCATCTGCTCCAGGATGTGAAGAAGTGGAATCACATCATTCATCTTGTAGTCCTGGCGACTAACAAATAAAGTGGCCTCCTCAAAGGGCCTGAGCAAACGGCAGGTGTCACGCATGAGCTGCCAATGGCTAATGTCCACCTGCACGTTCACACGTTTCCTCTGCTCATATAGTCAGTCGAACATATGAGACGACGTTGAGGAACACTGTTCTGCCTTTGCAGCTCAAGGAGGGTGTGTTTTGCACGGTAAGAGTGACTGAAGTGAATGCACAGTTTCCTGGCCATTTTCACTTGCAGTTGGGTGGAAGACTTCAGGAACCAGGTTACAACCAGATTAAAGACATGTGCCATGCAGGCCGCATGGGTCAGCACTCCTTGACACAGCACTGATCGAATGATCTTCTCGTTATCGGTGACCATGGTTCCGATCTTCAGTTGGCGAGGAGACAGTCAGCGTTCGATTTGTGGGTTCATGACGCGGAGCACTTCCTTCCCGGTGTGACTACGTTCACCCAGGCTGCCAGGTGTAGAACAGCTTGACACTGCCATGCTTTGTAGTATACTGGAGGACCACTCAGAACTGTGACTACAGTGGAGGCTGAGGACAAGTTGGAGGATGAGGATGCAGAGGAGGACATTGGTGCCGGAATCACAGCATGAAAACACAGAGGCAACACTGTCATCACCTAACCAAGTTGCTGGTTGCCATGAAGGACATGTCCATGACCATAATTACAGCTCCACACTTCAGCGCTGCTGTGAACTGTACCAGACACTGGCAGGCTGAAGGACTGTCCCACCTGTTGCTCAACATACATCTGCAGGGCTGGTACAGCTTTTTAGAGAAGTAATAGCGGCTTGGAACTCTCCATCTTGGCTTGGTACCATCCATTAGTTGTCTGAAATGGGCAGAGTCAATCACATGGAAAGAGACGGACTGTAGTATCAGCAATTTGGCCAGGTTCACGTTCATCTTCTGAGCCGTTGGATAAATACTTTTGCAATCGCCTCAGTAATCAATTGCTGGCGAAATGCATGACAAGGAGTAGGAGGAGCATCAGAACCAGTGGACAATGGGAAGGAAGCACAGTTTGACTGTTGGAGAACCGGGTGCAGGACGCTGGGAGATGCAGCAGATGCTGCGGCAGGCTGCATCACTACATTAGTACCACAGTTTTCCCAGGCCACTTTATGGTGATGCTTCATGTGTGGACGCAAGGCTTTGGTGCCATCATTGGCACCGTGGCCACACTTCACCGTCTGCCCACAGATCCTACATACGACTGTGCTGACGTCCTCCTGCAACTTGATGAAAAATTCCACACCGGCGAGTATGGCAGTTTACCCCCACAACTGCAAGCTAACTGCCTGCTACTGCCTCTAAAGCTAATGAAGCTGTGCACTGCTAGTTGTTTCTGGACATGTAGGCTACGGAGTAGCAGATGGTCTACCCTGGGCACGTTTGGCTCCAGACCTTACACTGCTGCCACCCTGCTGGCTCACGGCCATGCTTGCACCCTTCTGGCTCAGCTGCATGCTACCACACTGCCTGTCCTGCAGCTGCCACCCTCACTCCCGATGATGACGCTCCATATTCACCCGGCTCCCACGTGCGATTGGTTACATCATCATCCACTACTGTCTGCTCCTCACTTATGTCTTCCTCATCAGTCTCATGGCCACTTCCCTGAATGCTCGCAACCCCTGCTCCAATGTGACTCTCAACGTCACTACTTGCACGCCTTCAGGAGGAAGCAGCGGACCTCTCCTCCAAATCTGGGCTGGGCAGTAGCTGCTGACTGTCCTCAGTAAGTCTGTCCTCGCTTAAAAGCAGAGCAGAGCCAACAGCATACAATACTTCCTACGAGCAGAAGGAGCAGAAAAGGAAAGAAACAGGTTCTGGACAGGTGAGGGCACAGAGCTTGTTCCTGGGCCTTGCCAACTAGTGTGTCAGAGGAACCCACCGACTGGCTGTGGTTGTCTAATATTATTTGAGATGATGCTGAAGACAGAGTCAACTATTCCAGGATAGCTAGACTGCTAGTCAAAACAGGACCGCTCGATGACAGTGGCAGCTGTGGCCTGTTGCTGCATCTGCTGCTACCACTACCCCTTCTTCTCTTGCAACTTCTGCTGGCTCCAGCAACATTTTTGCCACTGCCTGTTCCCTCAGAGAGCCCTGGCACCCGTCTGTACTGTTTAGTAACAGTATATGCAAAATAAGTTATTTTGTGTCAATGTGGATACCCCAATAACAGCAGTATTAGACAGCTTATTCACCACTTATTCAATGGGATTACTTATCTAAGATTACTTATCAAGGTGGGCACCCCAATAACAGTAAAAAATAGACCGCTTATTCACCCCAATTTGAGAATCAAGGCCTAATGGAATTATTTATCTATAAAAGAAGGTAGAAACCACAATAACAGTTAAATGACACTACTCATTCACCCCAACTTGAGAATCAAGGCGTAATAGATCTGCGTATCTATTAAACAAGGGGGACACAACAATAACAGTTAAACACTGTCCCTAGCACTTGGCACATCTGTCTGCTAAATTGTAAAATGGCTGAGACCGGGCGGGATTAGGATTGTGCTATCACAGGGAATTACCATCTGCTGATTGGCTGGCTGCACTGCTTTACGGGTGATCACTTGTTCCTAGGCTTCTTACTTTCACTTTGTAACACAAGTGCCATTTATTTTAGGAAAAAATCGATTCGTTACCACGAAGCGCTAGGAAATTCGGATTTTCTCAAAATCAAATTTTCAGAATTTTTTACTAACTGCCATCTGCGTCTGAAATACGCCTAATTTAGATGTATTTCAGAATAGTAAATGACCCCCTGTGTGTAAAATTACCCTTTTTAACAAATGGTTGCTAGTGAGTATGTGGTTTTACCCAGTTCTACAATTTCCAAAATACTGGCTACTATACTGTAATTTGAAAGACCAACAGACCTTGGTCAGCATGGTGACTCTGGGTAATACTGCCACTTTGGGTTCAAATCAAAACAATTTTCGTTAAGATTTCTTTGCTTCTCATGCATTTCTTAGTGGAGTCTTTCTAATATTACATTTGTACATGTAAATAGTTTGATAAGATAAGGTGAACAACTGCAATCTCAAGTATATCTGAGAAATATGAGCTCTGTGATAATATAAAATCATGTTCTTCCTGTTCAAGCTGTTATCACCAAATTACTTTATTGTTGTTTCATGGAATTTATGCTTAATCTAATAACTAGAAACTAGTGAGATCTTGGATAATTAAATGCTCATGTTAATAAAAAATATATGGCCAAAGGCAGAGAAGGTGTTGGTCAATGGCAAAATAAGCTATACTCACCTTCTTTCTGGTTGTGGTCCTCCTGGACAGGTTGTGTTTACATTTCTGCAGTCATGTTAACATTATAGGATCCAGTAGACGATGTGTATTTATACAGGAGATGGAGCAGATGATGACATCATGCTGTATGTGTAATAAGAGAAAGAAAACCAGAGATATCAGATGAGACTTTAGAGCATTGGAGAACAACTGTATTTGCACAAAAAAGGGATTTGTGACATACATTGTAATATTTAACCCCTTCCCGACCAGTGACGTACATTTGCAGCGCTGGAGTGTGTACAAAACAGAAATTAACATATGATAGAAATATGTGCATGTTTTTCTGTGTTTTGGACCCACTCCTTCTTTTGGCTTCCAAATCCTGATCAAATCCTGATGCATAATACTAACCGGGGGAAAGAGACCTTATGGATATTCGTACAGGACCTGTTTTTTATTTCTGTTTGCTGTTCTTCTGACAGATCAGAAGAATGGAAAAATAAACGGTGATGTCAATGTGGCCAAACAGGGATACTAGTGGACCTGTAACAGACTGGTGAGGGTGGCAACAGCATGAAGAGTCACAATAGTGGCCCGGAACAGACTGGGAAGGGTGGCAACAGCATAGAGAGTAACAAAAGTGGTCCAAGAACAGAGTGGTGAGGGTGGTAACAGCATGAAGAGTTACAGTGGCAGTAACAGCACAAGATAGTTGCAGATCACAGTAGGAGCAGATGGCAGTAGAGGCAGCAGGCGTGTGGCATCAGGCAGGCAGCAGCATTGGAATAGTGGCAGCAGCTTGTGTCCAGAAGTAAAGGGCCATTTGTAATAATGTTCCAGTGTGGCCACACACAACAGTCAGAACATTACTGCCAGAATGCTCTAGTGTGTTGCATCAGGCACTGGTGTTTAGAAATCCTGGTTGATCCAGAGCTGATTCATCCTTCTAAAGTTAGTCTCTCAACATTTTGTGTTGACTGGTGAGTTCTCTTTGGAGCATGCCACCTGCCGCACCACACACCCGTTTTAATGCCACACTACTGGCCGGGCAGGAAAGCTTTCCCAGGGCAAACTCGGCCAGTTGTGGCCACAATTCAAGTTTGGCTTCCCAATAGTCCAGGAGATCCTGAATCTGGGGTGACAGGGTACAGTCCAAGTATGATACCACCTGCTGGTTCAGGTTCTGCTCCATGTCCTGCTGCTGTGTGGTTTCTTCAGTAGGAGGCTGAAGAAAACTGCTCATCAGAGACTCAAGACTTAAGTTGCTGCTGACTGAGTTGGTGCTGCTTCTAAACTCAACCCCCCTCCAGCAGTCATGGCAGTGGAGCGTAAGCTCAGAGAGTCCCCCCAGTTAGACCATCGTGAGGATTGGCAATGACTCACATAAGCAGTGACCAACCAACCACAAAGGATGTCTCGATAGTAGTTGAGTTTTTAATCCCTCTTTTAGAAAGTGTAAAAAAAGGCCCCCATTTTAGGGTACTTTCACACTAGCGGCATGGCTATTCGGCAGGCTGTTCCAGCGGGTGAACAGCACGCCGTATCCGCCATGCCGCAAGTACCCGTGTGCTGCCGGACTAAAAAGTCGGACCTGCAGTACTTTTAGCCCGGCGATCTCTGGCCGTGCACTGCCATGCTGCATTATAGTCAATGGGGATGGAGCGGCAGCACACGGGTACTTGCGGCATGGCAGGACCGGCAGGCTGTTCACCCACCAGAACAGCCTGCCGGATAGCCATGCCGCAAGTGTGAAAGTACCCTCAGACTGGTGGTGAGGGTCTAACATTGTGGAGAGCCAGTAATCCCTGTCCAAAATGGTGAGGGTTAAGAGAAAGCTGAATGGAGCAGGCTACAGAGATATTCTTAATGAAAACAAGATCTAGAGTGCTCTGGATCTCAGACTGAGCTGAAGGTTCACCTTCCAACAAGACAATGATCCTAAGCACACAGCCAAGTCAACACAGGAGTGGCTTAGGAACAACTCTGTGAATGTTGTGAACGCCCCAACAAGAACCCTGACTTAACTCCATCGGACATCTGTAAATGGCTGTCTACCGACGGTCCCCATCCAACCTGACAGAGCTCAAGAGGATCTGCAGAGAAGAATGGCAGAGAATCCCCAAATCCAGGTGTGCAAACCTTGTGGCATCATAGCCAAGAAGACTGGAGGCTGTAATCACTGCCAAAGGGGCTTCAACTAAGTATTGTGTGAAGGGTCTGAATACGTATGTCAATGTAAGATAGGGGAAAATTTAAAATATTTTTTAATTTATTTTTCTTTTTTTACTTTAGCACAAGACTGTAATACAATAAAATCTGAAAAAAGGTAAAAGGGTCCAAATGCACTACATATAAATATATATATACACACACACACACACACACGATACATACACACTGTGGATCATATTTCTCCCTAAAGGTCAGGAAAGTAAGTAAAGAGCTTGTGTTACAATATGAGCTAAGTCTTTGAACATTATATAATGGTGAATAAGTAGATAACAAATATTACAAATCTGACACTTCTTTCCTTTGCCAAATTGCAGAATAATTATTTCCATTCATGAACGTCACAATGTTGCTCAGCTGGTTATTATTATTAATGTTGCTCAGGATGAAATAACAAGATTATCAGTGACACACTGCTTCCTGGTGTTTTATACTGTGGCATCAAAAAATCTGTGGTTTAACATTACCTGTATTCTAACCCATACCTCTTTATTCTCAGTTATCTATCAGCTATAGACACAAAACATGGAGAACATTTGCTTGCAATTTAAATACATCCATTAAATTCAGGTAAAAGCATGGTTTTAAATCAAACTCTATATTCATTCCCTTGGGTTGCAGAGTGTTTAACTTATAGACCCACTCAACCTTGCATCTATTTATTTGTGCTACTGGATCGCTACCTTGTTAATGTGTTTTCACCAATTCAATCCCCATGAACTTCAGACCCCTCAGATTTTTTTCATGATGCTGTTTAAAACGTAATGAAACGCTATGCGTAACCAAACCTTTTTTTATATTTCATATATGTTCCTGTATTCTCACTTTCAATTTTTTCAGGGTTCTCCCTACATATTGGAGGCCACAAGGGCACTGCAATACATATATGACCCCCTCATTGACTCAGGACAAGACTCCTTTAATTTTATATTCCTGACCATTTGCTGTTGATTGTACAGTCTCAACATACTTTGATCTATTTGTGGCAATTCTATTTTTGCATCCAATACAAAAGCCGCACCATGAGAACCTATGTGTATTCCTCTCCCTTTGAATTGTCGGAACTAAACTGTGTACTAGATGTGTACGTAGATTCTGAACTTTTTTGTACACAATCTCCAGGCGATCAGGGATCTCTTTCCCCAATATAGGGTCATTTTTCAGAATTGACCAGTTTTTTTAATAGCGTTTTTCAAAAACGCTACATCGTTATTAAATTGTGTCATAAATGTACAGTTGTGTTCAAAATTATTCAACCCCCAATGCTGTAAAGGGTTTTAGGGAATTTAGAGTACATTTGTAATTGTGTTCAGAATGAAATCTTACAAGGACTTTTTAAAGAACCAAATGCAACTAAAATGACATCAATTGTTTTTGTAATACAGTAGTAAATGTTTTTTTTGTGATTTCTTCATTGATATAACTGTAATAAAAACTGAAGGTGATATTAAGACTAAGAAACAAAAAAGGTTTTTAAGAGTCTGTGAAGACTACAAAAATGATAAAATATATAAATGGAAGTGTAAAAACAAAGAAAACTTTATCCCTAGCAGAGTGCAGGTACAAACCATTGACCCAGGTTTGCCCAATCAGGGCAATTACACAGAGAGGAAAACTGGTTCATTTGAGTCCAATTTTAAAAATAGAGGGAATTATAGGGGGGTGAATCAACATGAGGAAATTTATAAAAATAATAGAGTTGGTGGTCATCGCTCTAATGATTATTGTTATCAGAGTGAGGAGTATAGAAGGCAGGAAGATCGAAGACATCCGGGGAATGGATATAGATACAGGGGATACCAACAGCATTCATGGGGACAACAACCCTACTATGAGAGGAATTTTTTTAGAGGAGGAAATTGGAGACAGCATACACAACATTTTAACCAGTATAATAGATATAAAAGGTATTTCAATAAAGGGGGTTATAGACAACAGGAGCATAGTATGAGGGATAAACCCATCGAATTGGAATCGAAAAACATTAGAGCCCCACCACCTAATAACCAAAATTTTCTGCATCAAGGGACAAAAGAAGTACAAAGAGACTAATCAATGAAGGTATGTAGAGGCAAGAGAGGAAAAGGAAAAAAGAAGCCCGGACCCCAAAAAAATCAGGGAGACATAAAGGGCATCTTTAACCTTAGTTCACACGTCCTTTCAGAAGATGAAAAACGGGTATTAGGGAGAGGTTTGAAATTTGTGCCCAAAAAGCAATCCAATAAATTTGAGATATTCTTGGATATACACAGATATGTGAGAAAGCTGAACATCACTAAATACTGCTTGAATAATCAGGTTGCCCCCATAAAAAACGCAAATATGGATAAGGGAATAAGTAATTCTCACTCAGCTTCGGGAGAAATCAAAATAATGAATGTGTTGTAGTGTTCAAGACGGGACTCCTGAATGAACTTAAAAAAAGGGAAAGAAAAAATAAGTGTAATAATCTATCATTAAAGGAGAAAAAAGCCCTTAAAGATCTAGAATCTAACCAGCTGATCATTATAAAACCTGCAGGCAAGGGGTGGAGGTGGGGGGACTGGGGGGATTGTAGTAATGTACAAGGATATGTATGAAAAGGAATTGTATAGACTTTTGTCAGAGGAAAATACATATAGAAAGCTGAAAAGGGACTCCACCAAGGAATATAAAAAGGAATTGGATATATTGCTCAAAGATGGCTATGACAAAGGTATTCTAAGTAAGAAAGAATACGAATACCTAATAGTAAAATTTCCGGTAACCTCGGTTATTTACCATTTACCTAAGATACATAGGTGTCCCGTTAATCCTCCCGGTAGACCCATAGTTTCGGCTACTAACTCCTTGACTAGCCGAATCACTGAATATATTGACTTTTACCTACAGGGTTATGTCACGCAAATGCCATCATATTTGAAGGACACCAGAGTGTATTAGAACTGATTAGTAACCTAGATCCTTGCCAAGACCATACATGGCTGGCCACTGTTGATGTCACGTCACTTTACACAGTCATCCCTAATACTTTGGGGTTAAAAGCCATAGATAACTATCTTGTGAGGGATCCATTGATGGCGGATGCTTAAGGGGAATTTATTTTGAAGGTTGTTGATTTCTGTTTGCACCATAATTATTTATGGTTTGACAATCATTTTTATTTACAGTGTACAGGAACGGCGATGGGGGCGAAATTCGTTCCCAGTTTCACCAACATTTATGGAGCTATGGGAGGAGGAAAAAGGAAGAAGGGGGTTAGAGGAATTTATTACCAATTTGAATGACAACAGTTGGAATCTACATTTTACTTGCATTAGCAATGTTTCAATTCATTTCTTAGATCTGTGTATTTTTGTTGATGATAAGAGACTGAAAACGAAAACGCATTTCAAAGAAACAGATGTGAATGCGTACATCAATAAAACAAGTTGCCACCATGATCCGTGGCTGAGAAATATTCCTAAGGGTCAGTTCAAAATAGTGTCGCGGAATTGTACTGATACAGCAGATTACAGGGTTCAAAGTCGAATCATTCAAGAAAGGTTTTTAGAGAAGAAGAGTTAAAATGCTGTATCAAAAATATAGAGGACAGTAGAACAGGGGTTGAATTTGAAAAAAAGAAGAAAGTAGATAAGGATCTTTGTTTTACATTTATGACACAATTTAATACCAATGTAGGGTTTTTGAAAAACGCTACTAAGAAAACTGGTCTGAAAAATGACCCTATATTGGGGAAAGAGATCCCTGATCGCCTGGAGATAGTGTACAAAAAAAGCTCAGAATCTACGTACACATCTAGTACACAGTTCAGTTCCGACAATTCACAGGGAAAGGAATACACATAGGTTCTCATGGTGCGGCTTTTGTATTGGATGCAAAAATAGATTTGGCACAAATAGATCAAAGTATGTTGCGACTGTACAATCAACAGCAAATGATCAGGAATATAAAATTAAAGGAGTCTTGTCCTGAGTCAATGAGGGGATCATATATGTATTGGAGTGCCCTTGTGGCCTCCAATATGTAGGGAGAACCCTGAAAAAATTGAAAGTGAGATTTCAGGAACATATATGAAATATAAAAAAAGGTTTGGTTACGCATAGCGTTTCATTACGTTTTAACAGCATCATGAAAAAAATCTGAGGCGTCTGAAGTTCATGGATATTGAATTGGTGAAAACACATTGGTGAAGTGACGATTGAGTAGCACAAATAAATAGGCGCGAGATGTAGTGGATCTATAAGTTAAATACTCTGCAACCCAAGGGAATAAATATAGAGTTTGATTTAAAACCATGCTTAGTGTAATTTTAAAGAACCGCAATACATCGGTAGATTCAATGGCTGTGCTGTGTTTGAATGGGAGTAATTAGTGAGTATGGTAGGAAGGGCCAGAGACTAGTGTTGAGCGAACAGTTTGAGCATAGTTCGGGTTCGTACCGAATTTTGGGGTGTTCGGGACACGGACCCGAACCCGAACATTTTCAAAAAAGTTCGGGTTCGGGTCCGTTGTTCGGCGATTTATTCCTGCTTTCTGAAGGGCTGCACAGCAGCCAATCAGCTAGCATTTTACTTCTTGCCCTAAGAGCCCATCACAGCCATGCCTACTAATGGCATGGCTGTGATTGGCCAAGTGCAGCATGTGACCCAGCCTCTATTTAAGCTGGAGTCACGTAGCGCCGCACGTCACACTGCTCTGATTAGTGTAGGGAGAGGACGCAGCTTCTGTGAGGGCGAGATTAGGCAGGTAAAAGTCAGCATTAGCACCTAATGAAGTGATCGATCTACGGCTGTGAATCATTCAACTTCTGCTAGTTAATTGCTCACTGGTTTTTAGGCTTCACAGAGCGTTTTTCTGTCACTTTTTTTTCTGGGGTGATCGGCGGACATTTTGTGACTTGTGGTGCACCAGAACAAGCTGCCACCAAGTCCATCAATCCATCAATACTATTTATTTATTTTTTGCTATATCCTACATCAGGGGCTTGGCTGTGCTTATTGTCACCCCTAGAAACTCAGGATAGCAATTTCTATATTTTATTAAGGGGTTAAATACAATTGCCAATATACCAATCCACTAAATCTGGTGTTCCAGCTTTGGATAGCCAAGTATAATACTGTCTGCTGTCTGGCAAAGGATAGATTCGTTTCTGTGCCGAAATTCAATTGCCAAAATAGCAATCCCCTAAATCTGGTGTCCCAGCACTGGCTGGCAAAGTATAATAGTGTCCGCCAAAACATATATTTTGTTCTGGGGTGAAATTCAATTGCCAAAATAGCAATACCCTGAATCTGGTGTCCCAGCTGTTGCAGGCCAAGTGTTAATCTGTCCGTAAAAGGGTATATTTTGTTCTGGGGTGAAATTCAATTGCCAAAATAGCAATACCCTGAATCTGGTGTCCCAGCTGTTGCAGGCCAAGTGTTAATCTGTCCGTAAAAGGGTATATTTTGTTCTGGGGTGAAATTCAATTGCCAAAATAGCAATACCATAAATCAGTGTTCAGCTGTGGCTGGCAAAGTATAATATTGTCCGCCAAAACATATATTTTGTTCTGGGGTGAAATTCAATTGCCAAAATAGCAATACCCTGAATCTGGTGTACCGGCTGTTGCAGGCCAAGTGTTAATCTGTCCGTAAAAGGGTATATTACACTCAAGGTGTACATACAAGTGCTGAGAGGGTCATCCTCATTAACTTCACACGCTACCATGCATCTCCCATTGTATTTCTGTCCGTTAAAGGGTATATTACACAAAGTCTTAAAATACAATTGCTGAAGGCATAATCCTACATATTTTTTTCTCACGCTACTGTGCATCTCCAAGTGTAAATCTGTCCATAAAAGGATACCTTTCATCCAGGGCCTAAATACTTGCCCTAAAAGAGATATTCCCCTAAATCAGTGGTTACTGCTGTGCCTGGATTAGTGTAATACGCTACATAAATAAATAGGCAGATAGTATTAGGTGCCTGTAAAAAAATTTTTCTTATTGTGGTGCTTGGTGAACGTTAACAATGAGGAAAACATCTAGTAAGGGACGCGGACGTGGTCGTTGTGGTGTTAGTGTACCCTCTGGTGCTGGGAGAGGACGTGGCCATTCTGCCACAGCCACACATCCTAGTGAACCAACTACCTCAGGTTCCAGTACCCGCCAGAATTTACAGCGATATTTGGTGGGGCCCAATGACGTTCTAAGGATGGTAAGGCCTGAGCAGGTACAGGCGCTAGTTAATTGGGTGGCCGACAGTGGATCCAGCATGTTCATAACATTATCTCCCACCTAGTCTCTTGCAGAAAGCGCACAGGTGGCACCTGAAAACCAAGCCCATCAGTCTGTCACATCACTCCCATGCATATCAGGGAAACTGCAGATCTGAGCCTCAAGTTATGCAGCAGTCTTTTATGCTGTTTGAAGACTCTGCTGGCAGGGTTTCCCAAGGGAATCCACCTAGCCCTTCCCCAGTGGTGGAAGACATAGGATGCACTGATGCACAACCACTGATGTTTCCTGATGATGAGGACATGGGAATACCACCTCATCGGAGTCCTCACGTCTCTGATGATGACGAAACACAGGTGCCAACTGCTGCGTCTTTCTGCAGTGTGCAGACCGAACAGGAGGTCAGGGAGGAAGATTGTGTGGAAGACGATGCAGGAGAAGATGAGGTTCTAGACCCCACATGGAATGAAGGTCGTGCCACTGACTTTCATAGTGCAGAGGAAGAGGCAGTGGTGAGACCGAGCCAACAGCGTAGCAAAAGAGGTAGCAGGGGGCAAAAGCAGAACAGCCGCCGCCAAGAGAGTTCGCCTGCTACTGGCCACCGCCACCAGGAACCGAGCACCCCAAAGGCAGCTTCAAGGAGTTTCGAGGGCATGGCTCTTCTTTAAACAATGTGCTGACGACAAGACCCGAGTGGTTTGCACGCTGTGCCATCAGAGCCTGAAGCGAGGCATTAACGTTCTGAACCTTAGCACAACCTGCATGACCAGGCATCTACATGCAAAGCATGAACTGCAGTGGAGTAAACACCTTAAAAGCAAGGAACTCACTCTGGCTCCCCCTGCTCCCTCTTCCGCTGCTGCCTCGGCCTCTTCCTCCGCCTTGGGAGAAATGTTGGCACCTGCCGCCCACCAAACAGAGGATGTGCCACCGACACCACCACCTGCGTCACCAAGCATCTCCACCATGTCACACAGCAGCGTTCAGCTCTCCATCTCACAAACCTTGGAGAGAAAGCGTAAATTCCCACCTAACCACCCTCGAGCCCTGGGCCTGAATGCCAGCATTTCTAAACTACTGGCCTTTGAAATGCTGTCATTCAGGCTGGTGGACACAGACAGCTTCAAACAGCTGATGTCCATGGCTGTCCCACAGTATGTTGTTCCCAGCCGCCACTACTTCTCCAAGACAGCCGTGCCTTCCCTGCACAACCAAGTATCCGATAAAAATCAAGTGTGCAATGCACAACACCATCTGTGGCAAGGTCCACCTAACCACAGATACGTGGACCAGTAAGCATGGCCAGGGACGCTATATCTCCCTAACTGCACACTGGGTAAATGTAGTGGCGACTGGGCCCCAGGCAGAGAGTTCCTTGGCGCAAGTCCTTCCGCCGCCAAGGATCGCAGGACATCATTCTTTGCCTCCTGTAGCCGCCTCCTCCTACTCGGCTTCCTCCTCCTCTGCTTCCACCAGCTCATCCAGTCAGCCACACACCTTTACCACCAACTTCAGCACAGCCCGGGGTAAACGTCAGCAGGCCATTCTGAAACTCATATGTTTGGGGGACAGGCCCCACACCGCGCAGGAGTTGTGGCAAGGTATTGAACAACAGACCGACGAGTGATTTCTGCCGGTGGGCCTCAAGTCCGGCCTGGTGGTGTGCGATAATGGGTGAAATCTCGTCGCAGCTCTAGGACTAGGCGGTTTGACGCACATCCCTTGCCTGGCGCATGTGCTGAATTTGGTGGTGCAGAAGTTCATTCACAACTACCCCGACATGTCAGAGCTGCTGCATAAAGTGCGGGCCGTCTGTGCGCGCTTCCGGCATTCACATCCTGCCGCTGCTCGCCTGTCTGTGCTACAGCGTAACTTCGGCCTTCCCGCTCACCGCCTCATATGCGACGTGCCCACCAGGTGGAACTCCACCTTGCACATGCTGGAGAGACAGTGCGAGCAGCAGCAGGCCATAGTGGAGTTTCAGCTGCAGCACGCACGCGTCAGTCGCACTGCGGAAGAGCACCACTTCACCACCAATGATTGGGCCTCCATGCGAGACCTGTGTGCCCTGTTGCGCTGTTTCGAGTACTCCACCAACATGGCCAGTGGCGATGACACAGTGATCAGCATTACAATACCACTTCCATGTCTCCTTGAGAAAACGCTTAGGGCGATGATGGAAGAGGAGGTGGCCCAGGAGGAGGAGGAGGAGGATGAGGGGTCATTTTTAGCCCTTTCAGGCCAGTCTGTTAGAAGTGGCTCAGAGGGAGGTTTTTTGCAACAGCAGAGGCCAGGTACAAATGTGGCCAGCCACGGCCCACTACTGGAGGACGAGTAGGATGAGGAGGAGGTGGAGGAGGATGAGGATGAAGCAGGTTCACAGTGGGGTGGCACCCGACACAGCTCAGGCCCATCACTGGTGCGTGGCTGGGGTGATACGGAGGACGATGACGATACGCCTCCCACAGAGGACAGCTTGTCCTTACCTCTGGGGAGTCTGGCACACATGAGCGACTACATGCTGCAGTGCCTGCGCAACGACAGCAGAGTTGCCCACATTTTAACGTGTGCGGACTGGGAGAAAATGTCTGTAAGTGGGTAAGTAACTGGCTGAGTGACAGAAAACAGAGGGTGGTTATTAACGGTAGATACTCAGATTGGGTTACTGTCACTAGTGGGGTACCTCAGGGGTCAGTATTGGGCCCTATTCTCTTCAATATATTTATTAACCCCTTAAGGACGAAGGGCGTACATGTACGCCCTTCGTCCGCACTTTAAAGATGGCGCCCGCTCCCGCACGGAGCGGGCGCATGAGCTGCGGGTAAACGCTTGATTCATCAAGCTGACACCCGCAGCTCATGTCCGCGACCGGCAGCGATGCCGATCGCGGACATTTAACCCCTCAGATGCCGTGGTCAATCATGACCACGGCATCTGATCGCGCAAAAACCGAAAGTTTCACTTTCGGTTTTGCTCCGGCTCCCTGATGGCCACAAGGGGAGCCGGAGCATGCATGTAGTACCCTAGGTTTCTGTGAATGAAACCTAGGTTACTACTACAGTATTCCTATGGAGCCTATGACTGTAATAGGCTCCATAGGAATATATGTTTTCTCATATATTCCAATGCTATTGCATTGGAATATATGAGAATAACAATCTGATGATTGCATCTTATAGTTCCCTATGGGAACTATAAGAAAGATGGTAAAAAAAAAAAAAAAGTTTAAAAATAAAAATTAAATAAAAAAATATAAAAATTCAAATCACCCCCTTTCCCCAAAATGAAAATAAAATAAATAAAAAATAAAAAAATTACACATAATGGGTGTCGCAATGGGCGAAAACGCCCATACTATAATAATATAAAAAATATTCACCATACGGTAAACATACAAACGGAAGAAAGCGTCCAAATGGCTAATTCGCCATTTTGGACGCTTCATTTCCTAAAAAAATGAATAAAAAGTGATCAAAACATCATACGCACCCCATAATGGTATCAATTAAAAGTTCAGATTGCCCCGCAAAAATGAGCCCCTACACTGCTCCGTACGCATAATTACAAAAAAGTTATAGGGGTCAAAACATGGCGACAAAAAAATAAAAGAAAAAAATTCCCACTTTTAATTTTTTTTTCACTATTAAAACGCAAGAAAAACTATACATATTAGGTATTGCCGGATTCGTACTGACCTGAAGAATAAAATTAACCAGTCAGTTTTATCGCAAATCGAACGTTGTAATTTAAAAACCCGTAAAACTGTGGTGAAATTGCTTTTTTTTTGCAATTTCACCCCATTTGGAATTTTTTCCCGTTTCCCACTACATCACATGCAAAAATAAATGGTAGCGTTAAAAAGTACAACTTGTCCCGCAATAAATATAAGCCGCAAATAAAAAATAAGCCGTCATATGGCTATCTGAGCGGAAATATAAAAATGTTATGGCTTTTGGAAGGCAGGGAGCGCAAAACAAAAACGCAAAAATCCCAAAACCCCCCGTCCTTAAGGGGTTAATGATCTTGTAGAAGACCTGCACAGTAAAATATCTATGTTTGCAGATGACACTAAACTGTGTAAAGTAATTAACACTGAAGAGGACAGTTTTCTGCTACAAAGGGATCTGGATAGATTGGAGGCTTGGGCATAGAAATGGCAGATGAGGTTTAACACTGACAAATGTAACGTTATGCACATGGGAAGGAATAATGCAAGTCACCCGTACATATTAAATGGTAAAACACTTGGCAACACTGACATGGAAAATAATCTAGGAATTTTAATAAACAGCAAATTAAACTGCAAAAATCTGTGTCAGGCAGCTACTGCCAAGGCCAATAATATAATGGGTTGCATCAAAAGGGGCATAGATGCCCGTGATGAGAACACTTTACAAATCACCACACATGGAGTACTGTGTACAGTTCTGGGCTCCTGTAAACAAGGCAGACATAGCAGAGCTGAAGAGGGTTCAGAGGAGGGCAACTAAAGTAATAACTGGAATGGGGCAACTACAGTACCCTGAAAGGTTATCAAAATTTGGGTTATTCACTTTAGAAAAAAGACGACTGAGGGGAGATCTAATAACTATGTATAAATATATCAGGGGTCAGTACAGAGATCTCTCCCATCATCTTTTTATCCCCAGGACTGTGACTGTGACGAGGGGACATCCTCTGCGTCTGGAGGAAAGAAGGTTTGTACACAAACATAGAAAAGGATTCTTCACGGTAAGAGCAGTGAAACTATGAAACTCTCTGCCTGAGGAGGTGGTGATGGTGAGTACAATAAAGGAATTCAAGAGGGGACTGGATGTATTTCTGGAGTGTAATAATATTACAGGCTACAGCTACTAGAGATGGGTAATTGATCCAGGGAGTTATTCTGATTGCCTGATTGGAGTCGGGAAGGAATTTTTTTCCCCTTAAGTGGGGAAAATTGGCTTCTGCCTCACAGGGGTTTTTTGCCTTCCTCTGGATCAACTTGTAGGAAACAGGCCGAACTGGATGGACAAATGTCTTTTTTCGGTCTTATATACTATGTTACTATGTTATTATGTTGCTGGGTTGCCACCCAGGTGGATCCCCGGTACAAAGACAATGTGCCCACCTTACTTCCTGCACTGGAGCGTGATAGGAAGATGCGCGAGTAATAGCGCATGCAGGTAGACGCGTTCCTGAGAGCATTCCCAAATGTCACAGGGGAACAGGTGGAAGCCCAAGGCAAAGGCAGAGGAGAAGCAAGAGGTCGCCAACGCAGCTGTGTCACGGCCAGCTCCTCTGAGGGCAGGGTTAGCATGGCAGAAATGTGGAAAAGTTTTGTCTCCACGACACAGCTAACTGCACCACCACCTGATACGGAACGTGTTAGCAGGAGGCAGCATTTCACTAACATGGTTGAACAGTACGTCTGCACACCCCTCCACGTACTGACTGATGGTTCGGCCCCATTCAACTTCTGGGTCTCCAAATTGTCCACGTGGCCAGAGTTAGCATTTTATGCCTTGGAGGTGCTGGCCTGCCCGGCGGCCAGCGTTTTGTCTGAACGTGTATTCAGCACGGCAGGGGGCGTCTTTACTGACTAACGCAGCCGCCTGTCCACAGCCAGCGTGGACAAGCTGACGTTCATAAAAATGAACCAGGCATGGATCCCACAGGACCTGTCCCTCCCTTGTGCAGAATAGACATTTATAACTGCCTCCCCCTCAACCATGTATTCTTGTACTCCGGGGCACTTCTTTATTGAATCCTCATTTTTTTAACTTTACCATGATCTTGCTGTGCAACCCAAAGTTCAATGAACCTCTCCTCAATCTGGGCACCGGGGCCTAAATAACTGAAAGTGGCCTTCTCCAGTGGTGGGTGAAATAACGCCTTATTCCTTACTGTGGGACCTCTCTCCTCTGTCTGGGTGCTGGGGCCTAAATAACTAAAAGTGGCCTTCTCCAGTGGTGGGTGATATGACCCCTTATTCCTTGCTGTGGGACCTCTCTCCTCTGTCTGGGTGCTGGGGCCTAAATAACTGAACATGGCCTTCTCCAGTGGTGGGTGATATGATGCCTTATTCCTTGCTGTGGGACCTCTCTCCTCTGCCTATAGTAAATATATAAACCAAGGTAAATTCGCTATGTGTTCCCTTTGTGTGAGCTCCAAAAATGAGAGTATTTCTCCATTGTTTTCTACTTGCGCCACATAAAAAACATTATTTTTCTGCCAAAAACTTTCTTGTGCAACTTCCTCCAACTCCGGTAAATAATAATTGTGCCATAAGGGTGTCAAGCAAAGTGAACCTTTTATACCAAACCACTCCTTCCTGGTTTCCTTATATTCCTGCTGCAATCCGGTTAGTGGCCCAGCTTCTAATAATGTAAACATATTATTATAACGCCTTATTCCTTGCTGTAGGACCTCTCTCCTCTGTCTGGGTGCTGGGCCCAAAATAACTGAAAGTGGTCTTCTCCAGTGTTGGGTGATATGATGCCTTATTCTTTGCTGTGGGACCTCTCTCCTTTGTCTGGGTGCTGGGCCCGAAATAACTGAAAGTGGACTTCTCCAGTGGTGGGTCATATGACGCCTTATTCCTTGCTGTGGGACCTCTCTCCTCTGTCTGGGTGCTGGGGCCAAAATAACTGAAAGTGGCCTTCTGCAGTGGTGGGTGATATGACGCCTTATTCCTTGCTGTGGGACCTCTCTCCTCTGTCTCGGTGCTGGGGCCAAAATAACTGAAAGTGGCCTTCGGCAGTGGTGGGTGATGTGACGCCTTATTCCTTGCTGTGGGACCTTTCTCCTCTGTCTGGGTGCTGGGGCCAAAATAACTGAAAGTGGCCTTCTCCAGTGGTGGGTGATATGACGCATGATTCTCTGCTATGGGACCTCTCTCCAATTGATATTGGTTAATTTTTATTTATTTTATTTTATTTTAATTCATTTCCCTATCCACATTTGTTTGCAGGGCACTTACCTACATTTTGCTGCCTTTTGCAGCCCTCTAGCCCTTTCCTGGACTATTTTACAGCCTTTTTAGTGCCTAAAAGTTCGGGTCCCCATTGACTTCAATGGGGTTCGGGTTCGGGATAAAGTTCGGTTGAAGTTCGGATCCCTAACCCAAAAATTTTCGGGAAGTTCGGCCGAACTTCTCGAACCCGAACATCCAGGTGTTCGCTCATCTCTACCAGAGACAGAACGTTGTGTCAAGGAAGCCTGCTATTGGTTGGTAGAAACGTGTTGAAATAATGAATGGGGAGAAGAGACGCATTGTGATTGGTCTATTGGAACATGTGATAAAAGAAAGAATGGAGAACCGGGGTTTTACTATGAAGAGGACTGGTACTAAAACTTCTAGAGTGAAAGGGGGTAATAGAAAGGGGAGTAGTAGGAGAAAGGTTTATTGCAAATGTGGACAAATTATGATGTGAAATATATATATATTTTTTTAATATTTTTATTAATAAATATGTAAATAAACCACAACATGTTTTCATACAAATAAATCATTTCAATCTCCACTGTCCCCAAATCTCACCCCATTTTTTTCACAATTCCTTTGTTTATACAAAATGCTTTCATATCTCTTAACTTTGTCGACCAGGTTCAACCAGGAGTACACAGTAGGAATATCAAATGAAAACCAAACTCGTGTAATTAACAGTCTAAAAAAAGCTATTTTAACCATTATATTTTTTTTATTTTTATGACAATTAACATAGGAAAAATCACCAAGAATCCATCATTCTGGAGTGTGTGGAATCATCATTTTAAGCCTTTCAGAAATCAGCTTGGCTATTGTGTCCCAATATTCTATTACTTGTCTACAAAACCAAAACATGTGTAAATAGTCTCCCCCCTAATAAATTACACCTTGGGCAGTTAGAGCTACTTTTCAGCCCACATCTATTAAAGGGGTTATCCAAGTTATATTTATTGATGACCTATCCTCAGGATAGGTCATCAATATCAGATCGGCGGGGGTCCGACACCCGGCACCCCCGCCGATCAGCTGTTTGAAGAGAAGGCGCGCGTTATGCCAGCACTGCCTCCTCGTCATTGTTTACATGCTGGCCATTGCATCTGCAGCGGTGAGCAGGTGTAATTACACCCAAGCCGTTCCATTCATTTCAATGGGACGGCTCGTTTCTATACAAGTGTATACTACAGAGCCGTCCCATTGAAATGAATGGAACGGCTTGGGTGTAATGACACCTGCTCACCGCTGCAGATGCAACGGTCAGCATGTAAACAATGACGAGGAGGCAGCGCTGGCACGGCGCTCGCCTTCTCTTCAAACAGCTGATCGGCGGGGGTGCCGGGTGTCGGACCCCCGCCGATCTGATATTGATGACCTATCCTGAGGATAGGTCATCAATAAATATAACTTGGATAACCCCTTTAAGCCAAACTGGTGTGACATGTAATCTGTGTAAAACATTAAACTGAACCATAACAGAATTCAAATTTTATGATACTAACCGGAGATTAGTCGTTATGCTTCCCCAGTCAGATGCCTGAACTATTAATTCACGCTCCCATGCCCTCTGACCAGGGGAAGAAGTTCCCTTAAATAGTGCAGCTACAATAACATGATAGATATTCAAATTTCCCAACATATCATTTATAAGTATATCAGTATTTATCAACAGTAAAGTTAATCGTTTTATACTAGTGAGTGCTGATTGCAGTTGTAAATATATAAACCAAGGTAAATTCGCTATGTGTTCCCTTTGTGTGAGCTCCAAAAATGAGAGTATTTCTCCATTGTTTTCTACTTGCGCCACATAAAAAACATTATTTTTCTGCCAAAAACTTTCTTGTGCAACTTCCTCCAACTCCGGTAAATAATAATTGCGCCATAAGGGTGTCAAGTAAAGTGAACCTTTTATACCAAACCACTCCTTCCTGGTTTCCTTATATTCCTGCTGCAATCCGGTTAGTGGCCCAGCCTCTAATAATGTAAACATATTACCATGTATAGATCTACTCAGTAAATATCTACAAAGAGGGCTTTCTTCTCAGTATTTGTATAACAAAAACTGTGAAGCAATAAAGTATCCCTTAAAAAATTTAAAATTAAGTCCTCCATGTTCGATCAGTTTGTATAAATACAGGCTATGAGCTGAGCGCCGCGATTGGCCAGCACTACAGCCTGGGAGAAGGAGATGCCCAGCACACAAAGGGCAGCCTCCCCCAGTTGAACCGAAGAGCTGAAGTTACCAGAGCCTATACCGGGAGAACAGAGCGGCTCCCAGGGATAAAAGTAAGTGCATGGAGATGCCTGGGCGCCGCTCTCCATGTCTGTATACTCGGTTTAGATTTTTTAGGGTAATAAAAGGTCATCTTTAACTTACCTATCAAAGGGATCAAATTCAATTGTACAAACTCTTCTACTTTGGGGGAAATTGTTAACCCCAGATATTCAAAATTGTCAACAACTCTCACCATGGAAAGGGGACCTATCCTAGGAAGCTCGGGTTTATCAAGCGGCATTAAAACCGTTTTGGACTAGTTGATGTCAAAATCTGATACTAATCCAAAACTATTGACTACCTGGATAAGTTCAGGGAATGTAATATAAGTGTGGTCCATAAAGAACAAGACATCATCAGCATAAAAAGAAACATGGTCCTCTATTCCCAGTATTCCAAAGCCTTTAATCCAAGAATCTTGTCTAATTTTAGCAGTGAGTGGTAATATATATTGTGGGGGGTTAGCTCTGGTCTCGGGAATCATTCACACAAACTTCCTTCCGGACAACGGATTTCTTGTCCAAACAGTGCATTTATTTGGCAGTCTTCTCAAACAAAACAACATAAATAAACACCTGCCCGTCTAGGCACTACCTAATACATAATATACATCATATCCCTAACTCGGCTATATGACAGCGTTCACACACGGAACCAGGTGCGGCTTACCCCAGCCATACGATACTCCAGCCCTCAGGCTGTAACGAGTGCAGTAACTTTAGACAGGGGTTGTGGTCTAGCAGACCTCCCGACTCTGACCTTTCAACGTTTGTTCCCGGGCCTCACCGAGTCCCCCAAAGTCCAGACTATTGCATAGCCTCTTGGCCCCTCTGCCTTGCCTTGCTGAGACCACTCTGACAGAGCCTCAGCAGGCCTCTGTCTGCACACTCTCCAGAGTCAGAGACCCCACCCATGTCCAACAAGAGGATTAAATAGAATCCCTGGACATGAGCATTGTCCAAAATCCCGGACTGGAGCATGGGGAACAGGCACCCACCCAGCACATTACCTGTTCCCAGTAAAAGCCCGCCCTGGAACTGGCTGAGCCAGCTATACTAATACTTAACTTGGGCTTTCACTCCACCAAGGCCAGGCACCTTGGTGACACGCTCTCGGTGCAAAACAGCCCTGTCTGACGGTTTCCCTGGGGCTTCACTGCACACATCAGTGTTCACATTGCCACAATATATTTCAAATAACAATGTAGACAGAGGGCAACCCTGACGGGTACCTCTACTCAAAGGTATACTACCTGTCAAACTCCCATTTACATTCAGTCTTGCTGTGGGGGCTAGTGTTTGACTAGCTAGTATAGTCAGTGGCATATCGGTTTGGTGCATTTTTTTATGTGATTTTTATATTTATATATTTCATCCGCACAATGCTCCGTTTTGTGTAGGATGCCTTTGTGGTGCATGTGGTCCGCGCCGTCATCCTCCATTGTACGCAATTTTTGCTGCGGATGGCCGTTTGCTGCGGTCCACATGCGGTGGGACTGCTCCCCCAATGAGAAACACGCTACAGTGTTTGGGGTCTGAGCAGTTCCCCCATATTGGCCACTATATTTCTGTGATTTTTGTTCCATATGTATTGAATGTGCCTTCATCTGGCATTTAACATTCTTTTGCACCTGGTAGCCTCCATCACACGGTCTGATATGGGTGTGGCTTACAGTCTTGCTTTAGTCACATTGCATTAGTTGTCCTGCTATGCGGTTGTGTGGAAGCTTGGCTGTGAGCAGTATTCCATCACCTTCAGACCGTGTTCACACCATAGTTAGCGTAGTGGTAGGACCCCATGCCATGCTGAGTGACCGTGATGTGGTGCATGAGGGGCTCCGATGTGTTCCTGACAGGAATATATTGGCAAACAGTCTCAGCTTTTAATATCTGCTTGTTTGACTAGCTAGTATAGTCAGTGGCATATCCGTTTGGTGCATTTTTTTCTGTGATTTTTATAATTATATATTTCATCCGCACAATGCTCCGTTTTGTGTAGGATGCCTTTGTGGTGCATGTGGTCCGCGCTGGCATCCTCCATTGTACGCAATTTTTGCTGGGGATGGCCATTTGCTGTGGTCCACATGCTGTGGGACTGCTCCCCCAATGAGAAACACGCTACAGTGTTTAGGGTCTGAGCAGTTCCCCCATATTGGCCACTATATTTCTGTGAATTTTGGCTCTATACATAAGTTTAATCATATCAATAAATTTAGGGCCAAAACCCATCTTTTCCATAACCTTCTATAGAAATCTCCATTCCACCCTTTCGAACGATTTAGAGGCATCTAACGATAGGATGGATCTGGAGACTCCCCCATTGACTGGATGTTAACAAAGAGGCGGTGCAGATTATGATGTGTACCCTTACCTCAGGGTGTGAAATATATTTGATAAAAAATGGAAATTTTGTAAGGATGATTTATGTAATGGAGTTTAGGTGTGCGGTGTGGGATCTGGATGTGATGTAATCATCTTGGCTGTGTGAAATGGGGGAGGGAGAAGTTAAATAGCTTTCGCTCCTACCAATGTTAGATTTTGCCCCTGACGAAACTGTGTGCGAAACCCGGGTCAGTCTATAACTAAAAAAATTATTTTACGATATGCTGGAACTTCTAATATGCTTGTGAGTACAATAAAACCTTGGAAATTTTAATGCATCGAAGGTACCTCACTATTATGTGAATTTTTGACACTCCACAGAGGAACCCGAGGTGGTTCATTGAAAGTGAACGCTGGAAGTGTCGATATCTTGGGCCAGACGACAGGGATAACCGCACTAAGGATAACGCTTTGTCTGAATGAGTAGCAGCGCGGTCCCACCATTATCGCATTGAACGCTGTGTCTGCCTGTTTGTTTTTGCCATCCTTGAGTGTGAGCCACATATATGATTTAGTGGCCAAAAATATCCTGAGTAAGGTTCAGGGGTGTACAAAGATATCATAGAGCTAATTCTGCAGCATTTACTCTTGTTTTTATTATTTTATTGCCTAACCCACTTCACCCGACTTCAGAAAAAGTGAAACAGATACCTTATAACATAATATATGTATTTATGCCGGACATCTGTGAAGTGTCCTGGAAACTGCTGCAGAAATCCAAGACAAATTAGGATAAAATCCATTTCTAATACACAACATGACCTCAAACCTGTGCTTTTTTTTCTGTAGCATGCAAAGGGAGTTCAAACCTCACTTGTCCAAGTCTTTAGGTGTTGATTTTTGTTTTGGATACCACACCAAAAAGTCACTACCTATGTATATAAACACTCTAGCCAGGACTATAGGGGCTTTCATACAGGATGCTTAAACAGGGGTTTGAATTGAGCTGCAACTAGGAAGAGGGGACCAGCATAACCAGAATCTAACCTCATTGATAACAGGCCCAGGGCTAGAAAAAAGTGATCTTTGGTACAGTAAAACAGCAGAGGTGTGAGGAATAAACTGTTTGCTGGGACCCCGACTAGAAGACAGAGGTGGTGCAAACATAAAAGGTGAGATTCAGTGGCTTGGTTCTTCACTGCAACAGAAAATGAAGAATTCATAAATACTGTCTCACTCAAGTAGTTGATGTCAAGAGAAAAAAGTGGTTATTAATACACTTTAATATACTGGAAAGTAATTGGCTCCAAAGGCAGCTCAAAATGGCTTTTTTATTCCTTAATTATTTGGGCCCATTATGCAGTACGCCAGACATTGGGGTATCTGCAACTGTAAATAGTTGCATGTACTTATTATTATTGTCATGTATTGGCAATATGTACCAGCAGGAGGAGGTATGATTGGCATAGGCTGGCCACTATGGTCCACCCCACTTGGTAGGAGAGGCCTGGTCCTGCTTCCTGCCAGAAGGGGGAGTTCCTATGTAGCTACTGAGAGGGAGCACAGGCCACAGCTCCTAATCCTGGAAATGACATAAGATCCAAAGAAACCAACAAAATTCAGCTTTAGGAAAAGCACCTGAGAGACAGGACAGTGGAGTGATCAGTGAAATACTGCTTGACAGACACTGCTGCCCACCCACCACATATACCACCACTAGGCCAGACAAAGCTAAAGTCTTATTTTTACAGTGCAGTGGACACCTATACCCACAAGTGCCAATATATAGTTATCTAACCTGGCACTATACCTCCTCAACTGGTACCAGAAACCACACTTTGAATTTGCTGTTACTGCATGTACCACAAGTTATATCTTTTGTACTGAGTAAAAAGAGACTATTGTGCGTTCACTTCTGGTCTGATTTTTCAGTACTACATTTTCACTGCATAGATCCCCATGGAGCAATGGCCTGAGGCAGTACACCATGACACATCTCATCAGGGCCAGTACCACCCCCATCCACTGTACCAGCTCCTCAGAGGTTCACTGCAATTATGGTATCAGAGCCTGAGCCCACTGGTGGATCCCTGGCACTTTAGTGGGCCAGTCCAGCCCTGGAGGGTGCACCAATGTCCAGAGGGCCACCCCATCAGAAACAAGTGACACACCCACAAAGGTGTTTACCTGCTGCTATAGCTGCTTCTCCAATTTACTGGCAATTCACACACAATACATCATGTATGCAACTGAAAAGTGGTTGCCAGGCCAAATATGGTCAGCTCACTCCATAACAGTTTTGAGGAAAAGACTGCTTCCATAGGACTGATGCTTGATACAGCACTAGGTTGGTTGGTAAACCCTTGTACCCATCGTCATTCCAAAGCTATAATCGGGAGGTAAATGACTCAAAATTCTTTCTGGGATACAAGCACCAAAACACAGACACATTTTAACAGCTGCAACGTACAATATTGTATAAGGAATGCAGACAAAGCAATACACAGCTTAAAAAAATATACAATTTTAAACACATAAACATTATCTCCCCGAGATCACACTCTTACACAGTGCATGACATCGGAGCATGAGGGATTTTTCTTTTCATGATTTCCACAAACCATCTGCAGGTAAAGTTAATAGTCACAGTCATAACCAAGTATGTGAGTTAACTCTGTTGCATTTGCATAGACTTGTACAAGAGGGACAGATGCAGCAGAGTTAAGAGTAACAGTCATAACGCATTAATCAAATGTGATAATTCGAAAAGTATGTGTTTTAACTCTGCTACATCTGTAAGTCTCTCCCAGGATTCAAACTTGGATCTCTACATCCGTACATTTTTCACCAAGCTATAGAATTTTCCACATAGTGATGCATATTTTTTCTTTCTTTCTTTATAATCATATATTGTGCTTGTGAATAAAGCAGTAATATGTATTTTTTGTATTTTAATATCTGCTTTCTGAGAAGATCTCAGTGCGGTGAAGCTATAGGACATAGTGATATGATATGTAGATGTTAGGACACAGCTCTGCCCTCAGCATGCTGATGTCTAGCCCTGTCAATCAAGGGAGGGGGACTGTGCAGAGCACAGGGGGTGTGTAGTGTCCGACATATGTGTGTATGGTCCACTCCAAATTGTCATTTATAATATGATGTTATTTTGCACCATTCCTTTGCGCTACACATTTTAACCACTAGAGGTCTCTATCACAGCAGTTATATACAGCTGTTACAGGAAGTTAGAGTTATTTAAAAGTTAGGAGATTAGGAGTTAGGAGGAAGGAGAGGAGACAGATAGGTCTCTGTACTCCTGGGCCTAGCCCAAGGGAACCAATTTACCTTAAGCATTGAGTTTGGGATTAGGACTATATGATCCTACACTATAGATTACCCTTCCGGGGTACCAAGTGGATTATTACCCTGAAGACCACAATCTGTACAAATTATGAAGCAGAGTGTTTGCCTGCCGTGAGGGAGATCGCTCTGGGGTTGTTGAATTACTGAACTAAAGAGTACTGACAAAGTAAGATAACTGCCGTTTATCAGGTTTTAGTCACCTTCGCATTTGGTGGAGAGATTCTAAGCTACAAGCTGCCCACCATAATTAAGGACAGAAACACCATCTGTTGGAATACTTATTTACAGAGGATCTAAACTACTATTACAATATCAGAAACTAAGTACAAGTAAGCACGCTTCCCCTACTAAAGTGAGCTGGAGCTAACCTATATACTTCACCTCAAGGAGCCTGCTAATGTGGATTTGCAGCATTACTATTTTTGCCATCTGTATGAAAGACAAAGTGAAGAGATTGATGCCTTACTACATCTGATAAGTAAAATTCCTGTTTGGTTTAACCACTGCCTCACTGCTCATTCTTCTGCTCCATCTCTTAATTGCACATTATGGTGCTGGCATCACGAACTACAAATAAACACAGAGGCCCAGCCGCCAAAGCACCCTAAACACCAAGTACCATTCAAGGGGACCTCAACCAACATCTGGCTGGTGTTCCCTGTACCGAGAGTGCCCCGAAAGTATTCGTGCTGTCTTCCCATCCACTGCACGCCGGCCCCAAGGGACAACTTAACCGTCAGTACTACTATCCTCGGCACCCAATCGCTAGTAGGCTCATGCACATCATCCCCTAGTGTGTCCAGTCGCTGCAGGTGTTACATAGCAGTGCTCAAAGGATTCAAACCTGCCTCCTGGTGCTTGAAAGTCTCATTTGAATATGAATAGAATGCAGAGACAAAAGAAAGGTATTGTTTTAAACAGCATGATGAGCCCTACCATCCAGTATGTTTGGTTTAATATGGTTGATACTGGTGACAGAGCAGCTTAAAAGTTTAGAGATGTAGTTTCTGATCATTTGGACTTCATCTTATTTCAGCTCATTTAAACTGATAGCTATATGTTGTTGTATACAATGTATTCCTTCTTTATATAAGCCTTTTAGACCAAAATTATTCCAAATGATTAAAGGCTATGTTGCATTGTACTCATTTTGAACTTTTTTCAATTGGTCTTTTTTTTAAATGGTAAGCTGTTCTCCCTGGACAGCTTTGAGTTTATCTACTAGCAGGATCTATATTTTCTCTCTGCTTCATCAGGCAGGGAACTGATGGGCTCCTTATGGCTACATGCACACGACCGTTGCCTGCCTCCGCGTCTGCTCCTCCTGGAAATTTTGTGTCCGTCAAAAAAGACGGATGACGGACCGTTTTTTTTGACGGATCAGATTTTTATGGCAGATCCATTGTAAAAATGCCTATCCTTGTCCGCAAACGTGAAAAAAATAGGACATGCACTATTTTTTTGACGGAATGAAAACACGGATCACGGATGCGGAACAAAAACGGTTGACCATCCGCATTTTTTGACGGACCCATTAAAATGAATGGGGAAGCATCCTATCCGTGAAAAAAAACGGAACGGACGTGGAAACAAACAACGGTCGTGTGCATGGGGCCTATCTGTGATCCCAGATCTTGATATCTCATTATAGCTCAGTTCTTTTCTTACTGGTAAGAATGGGGCTTAAATAAGTGTTTATGACCTTTTAGTAATTTAGAGATAAGGGTTTTTAGATGACAGGCCAAAAGTGAAATTGAAAGTACCATTCACACAGCTAAAAAAACAGTTTACCCTATAGGACATATGACAGAACTGCTCAATATTTTTAGTAAAGACCAATTGAAAAATGATTTTTAGCCCAAAATAAGTAAAATGCAATTATAAAAAACAAAAACAAAGGTGTACATAGTCTTTAAGGGTAGATTAAAATGTGAAGATGTAGTTTCTGATAATTTGGACTCCATTTTGTTTCTGTTTATTTAAACTCTATTTTGTTTATGTTATAACCATCATAAGCTGTGAATGATCTAAAGATTTAGTTGGAATTGCAGGTGCAAGGGAGTGGGGCTTTTTTTGCATATTTTGTGACGGCGATCTAAGGTCCGGGGTGATAAACAACACATACACCGTGACAATTATAGACTGCATGTAATGGCTAGGGAATGAAGAATTTTGTTTAAACAGTATAAAAGCTTGAACCCTTCAGGGGAGGGGTCAGAAGCTCATCCTACAAAGGGATGCCTTCCGGAGTCGGAAAATCAGTGTTATCTTGGCTGCTTTCACTGAAATGGTCTTTCCAGCTGATGTGTCACTGTCAGATGATGTTAACTCAATCCAGATGTAGTCAAAACATATATTTGCATGTCTTCTGTGTTTTGGACCCACTCCTGCTTTTGGCTTCCAAATTATGATCAAATCCTGATGCAATATACTGACTATGTGATAGAGGCCTCATGCTCAATTTGTGTGAGTTTTGACCATTTGCCTCTGAAATCAACTTTATTTATTTAGAAAAAAAAGTCCTGCATGCAAGACTTAAATGGCCTTTATCCACTCCTGCTTTTGGCTTCCAAATCATGATCAAATCCTGATGCAAAATACTGACTGTGTGATAGGCCTTCTGGACGCTCAAACGACAGAACCCGTTTCTTTGTTTGTCTGGTTTTTTTTGTTGTTGTTATTTTTTGGTTCTTCTGACAGATCAGAAGAATGTAAAAATGGACAATGATATCAACATAGCCAAACAGGGACATTAGTGGCCCCCTAACAGACTGGTGAGGGTGGCAAGAGCATGAAGAGTCACAATAGTGGCCCGAGAACAGAGTGGGGAGCGGGAGGCAACAGCAGTGGCAGTAAAAGCACAAGATGGTGGCAAATCACAGTAGGAGCAGGGCATCTGGCATCAGGAGGGTGACATCATAAAAATAGCGGCAGCAGGACATGGGCAGAAGTAACGGGCCATTTGTCACAATGTTCTGGTGTGGCATCACACTACTGTCAGATCATTACTGTTGTATAAGTGTGTGGAAATCCTGGTTGATCCAGGCCTGATTCATCTTTATAAAGGTTAGTCTCTCAACATTTTGGGGGTCATTTATCAAGCTGAAATACACCTAAATTTGGTGACGTATCAGTGATGACCTCACTGCGCCCGGCTATCGTGATGACATAGTGACATGATCACGTCACCACGCAAGATTTTGCGCCATTTCCTTGGCACAATTGCCATTCCCCGTCATTGCGCCCGCTACACAAGTAATTAGTCACAAATCGAATTTCCTTGTCAAATTCGGTAACGCAGCCAAAACTTTTTAGGAGTGGGAGTCGAAAGTGGGAGACAAAATTAATACAACTCTAATCATAACTTTATCCATGGCATTATTTTGAAAATCTTCTTTATATAGATCAAGCTACTATTAAATTGACATATGGCATTCTACACTATTAATGATGCATGCCACGACCCGCTATGTTATTAAAGTATCATCCCGTTCTAATACTAAGTATATTAGAATAACACACTACATTAATCGTGTAGGACGGCGTTTGGCAGGTTAGCGTTAGCTAATGTTATACTGTACATGACTTGAATAGTGCCTAGTAATTCAATCTACCTAAATATATCTTCTTCACAATCCCTACACTGTCCCTGCAAGACCCTAAAATGGCTGGCTTGTGTGTCTTAGGAAGTGTCTGCCATGTCTGGAACATACAGAGCAATATCACATCAGAGGCTGAGCTCACAATGGCATATCTGCTTGAGAACTAGCTTAGAGCATGATAAACCAGCCAATATTCTCTCTACGGATTGGTTGTCAGACTGACTGTAGTCAGGAGTAATGTAATCCTCCATCTTCGTCTTCCCTGCCCTTTTTCCCTCACTAATGCCCTGAATTTTAACTGTAAAATGGCGGGCACTGTTGTGCATTATTCGTCGAAATCAAAGTGCTAAATCTTCGCATTTGTTTGGAAGAAAAATGTTTGTGAAATTCATTACAAATCTAATTTGTTTCAAATCGATTCTCTAACCTTTAGTTCTATATTAAGATAACATAGTGAGTGGAAGTTTTATTAAACAGTGATTTGTAATAGAACAAATATCATATTGTAATATGATGGTGTACTGTGCCAAATAGCAAACTCACTACTGCTACATCTGGTACACTGCATAATGCATATTTGAGGGACAAAGGTATTGTCTTGCCTTTGTTTGGGTGAAGGGGTGCTACGACATCTTTTAGGGCCCTTATACCCAACACATTTTACTAGGAGGTTTCCACTGAGGTAGGTACCTTAGAACAATGGATTGCACCATATGTTGGACAATGCTGCTCAGTGTCACACTCGGAAGAAAAATAATTGAATTCTTACAACTATGTGGAGTATTCTGCTTAGTTCTGCTTAGAGACGTTTAACCTGCAGATGCTAAATCCTAAACTGACTGAAGATCCAAGTTATATATGATCCATAATTGTACTGTACACATCAGCTATAAATTAACAGAGTGGAGGCCAAGTGCTGAAGATTAGATAGACAACTGATTGGACAGCTTGCAACCTTTGCTCCAACTAGTTATAAATTAGCTGAACTCATGTGCAAACTCCAACCTCTGGATTGAGAGGAGGTATAAAAGGAACAGTGTCCCCATTCTTGGTTCCTGTGGCACCTTCTGGCACAATGGGGAAAGGCTTCTACGTAAGCAAGCTCGTGGCCTTTGTCTGCATCTTCTTTGCCATAGCTGCAGTGGCTACAATAATTGCTCTAGCAGTGGTTTATTCAAATGAGAAGTCCAACAATGATAAGGTAGAGAATGGAGGAACCACCACCTCTCCAACGAGCACCACAACAACCACTGCTACTACAACCAGGACCACAACGACCACCACCTCAACTATAACCTCAGTAAAACCTGCCATTACAACTCCTGCGTCCAATGAAATATGGGATCAATATCGCCTTCCGCCTCACCAAGAACCAGAACATTATGAAGTTGACCTCAGACCCATTTTAACAAAAAATGACCAAGGACTCTACGTCTTTCATGGAGTCAGCAAAGCCTATTTCACATGTAAAATAGCAACACAACATCTCATTATCCACAGTAAAAAGCTCAATTTTACCATAGACCCCATACTCACCGATGACACCGGCAGAAATATCAGCTCAAACAAACACTTTTTTGCAGAGAAGACCAATTATTTAATACTGCCTCTCAACGAACCACTGCAACCTATGAAACAATATGTACTTCACACGCAGTACATAGGAGAACTGGCAGATGATCTGGCGGGATTTTACCGAAGTGAATATGTAGAAGATGGTGTCACCAAGTAAGTAACAATCTAATAATGACAGAAATTATAGATGCTGTTATTAAATGCTAATATCTATCTATCTATCTATCTATCGATCTATCTCATATTTAGCTACCTATCTATGATACAAAATAATTTTTTGTAACCAGCAAGACCAAATGTACATCATCATTATAGGATATTGCCACCCTACCAATATTAGTATAGAGTATATTACATATAGTCATATATTTTAAGATATTACTTTACCAACAAGACCAAGTTTGCATGATAATTTCACAACTCGTACCAGATGTTTTTCCAGATCTGCTTTTTCTCTGCCCCATTACGATAAAAATTTAGGTACATATTTTTGTAATATTCTGTTAAAGGCATGCAGTGTATGGCTTAATGCATCATCTTCCAATATATCTATCTCTAGGCCAGGGATCAGCAACCTCCGGCACCCTAACTATTCAGAAACTACAACTCCCAGAATGCTTCATTCACTTCTATGGGAGTTAGTAGAACAGCCGAGCATGTTTGCATGCTGGTAGTTGTAGTTTCACAGCAGCTGGAGCGCCGAAGGTTGCTGATCCCTGCTCTAGGCCTTTGAGACTACCTTCCTTAGGCTGGCCATATACATTAGATTAATTTTAGCCGGACCAGTCAACCATCCAAAGAATATGGGAGTCTCCTGACTCTCTCGCGACAGCGTAAGGGTCAGGCATGTTCTTAGGGTAGTCCAGCAGTGGTTTATTCCCCCCTCTATTGAAAACTTACGTGTACTCTGCTGAGCTGAATATACATGTTTACCGGGGTAAGAGGAATATATGGACCCCTTGCTCATAGAGTACACTCCAAGTGACTCCAACAATTTACCAGTAATTGTGAGCGATTAGATTTATTACCTCAGTCTCTTACACTCAGTTTGACGCTGCCTATTGCTTTGAAGGTGGCAGAGGTCCTCCTCACCTGCTGGGCCCTTGTGCAACTTCGCAGCTTGCACATACGTTATGTCCATCCCTGCATGTCTAAGGGAGATCAGGAGAATCCAATAGCTATTGGCAAAGTGAGACTCTGACCAGCTTTATTTTTTTTATTAATTTTATTATCCATTATCTGGTTCATTTAGATTAGGGGTGCCCAACCTTTTTTGTCAAATTGTCACATTACACTATTTCAAGGTGTCACAAAAAAAAAAAAAAGTTGATTGACACTCATTGATTGATCACTAACACAGTCATTCCTCCCTTATTCAGTTCTATTGATTATAGGTAGCACAAAGAAGTGATTGCTCATTTATCGGCTGATCAGTGGCGCGATTATACCGGCCAGTTATCAGGAATGAGCGTTCCTATGAACACCTGTTCCCAGTAATTGGCCCAAATATCGTGCAGTGTAATAGGAACTTCTGGCCCCTGAAACAGAAGATTTATACTTACCTGCTCTCCGCCGCTCTGGGCAGCGTGAGACAGGAAAGTCTTCTATTTCAGGGGCGATGCGGCAGGAACTTGTTAAAAAACAGTTTTACCAGGAAATCTCTTTAAGTGGCGACATTTCCTCTCTGCCTCCTATTCATAAATGAGTACAGGACTACAAAGAACAACACTGACTGTTTCTCACCGCCTCCTGCACCCCCAGATGTGGTGTAGGTGCCCTGCAATAACCAGTAAACACTTTCCCTTACTAGTGAGGAAAGCGCTTATTGGTCAAACCTTTAATGACCAGGCGTGAAAAGGCCTTAACGACCAGGCACTTTTTCTTGATTAAGCTCATTTTTGTTATGTACCAAACATTTTTAAAAAGTCTTTTTTTTCCCCAAACTATAGCCCATTCTTTAAATAAGCAAATTAATATAATTAGTTTCCAATTTTATGATTGATATATGTATATCTTTTTTTATAAGCCTGTTGTTCTGTATTGCCATATCAAACAAGAAATAATATTTTATATATGTATGACACTCTTCTTTTATTTCTTGACATATATTGAGTAGATATTTAAATATTGGATTCACACCATATATAGCATTCATTTTCTTTCTTGATTAATAACATTTCCTACTTTTTTCAACCTCATTGTTCTAAGCCTCTATATATGTTATGTCAGTAATGTAACCTGTGCAACTGTAGAATCTACTGTATGAAGTCTGGAAGTTTAACACCCTCATTGCCCCCTCCACACAATCTTATAAAAGGGTGCCAATTAGCTGCTATGGCAGCTAGGGCTCTAACAATGGGGCTTATTTGATGTCTTTCTCTTACAGCTATAATAAACTGCAATACATATTTATTGTATATTTTGCTAGCGATTGAGCGCTCCAGTGGTGAAGAACTGTGTTTAAAAATAATAAAAGAAAAACACCAAAAACGTGGTATTGTTTCATCTCTAATGGATCCCAAACTAGTAAATGATCACATTAGTTAGCTCTCGGGGTGATCACTATAAAAACGAAAAATTTGAAATACCAGAATTTCTGGCTTTTAGTCATCTTGCCTAAAAAAGTGGAATAAAAAGTGATCAAAAACGGTGCCAATAAAAACTACAACTTGTTCTGCAAAAAACAAGCCCTCACACAGCTCAACAGAAAAAAAAAGAAAAAAAATTAAAGCTTTCAGAATATGGCAACAAAAAATAGTGCTTTTATGGACACCTTCAGGGCAATTTTTTATGATTGCATTTTACAATTTTAAGTATCACTTCTCAGTTCAATCAGCTGGCAGCTCTTGTGAAGCCTTATCTTTGATCTTCCGACCTCATAAACATATATGATAGCTAAATTCTTATCAAATGGCTTAAATGAGTGTTTATGAGGTCAGAAGATCAGAGATAAGGCTTCACATCAGCCCTCAGCTGAGGGAACTGAGAAGTGATACTCTGCAGATTAATTTTTAACCCTTGCATCTAAAAAAAATAGGTGAACATTTTTTATAAAGACCAATTGAAAAAATGACTTTTAGCCTGAAATTAGTAAAATGCAAAAGTATTTTAAAAAAGCATTAAACTATTTAAAAAAAGTATACATTTGGTATTGCCATAATCATATTCAAAGAATAAAGGTAATGTATTTTATACTGCACAGAGAAAGGCAGAAAATTTACATATAAGAGTAAAATTTATTTATTCTCTAGAGTTAATAAAAGATAATCAATAAGTTATATGCACCCCAAAATGGTGTAAAAAAATGTAACTCATCCCTGAAAAGATAAGCCCTCATAAAGCTACATAAAAAAATAAAACAGTCATGCCCAAAGGGCGTTCTCAGGGAATACACTGATCTACAATAGATGGAATTGGTTTGATCCAGCCTACGATATGCCATCATGGCTGAGTATCCTGACAGGATATGCAGTGTATATAAGTGCCAGCGTGTAGTCAGGCCCCTCCCCCTCATTCTCTTAGGCACCTCTGCAAGTGAAGACAACCAGTCCTGCTCACATTCTGGGACAGGTTGCTGGCAACCATTTTAAATCATTCCCAGCGGACCCCTTTAAGGGGTTAAGCAGTGCATGTTAACCTTGAGATTTTTTTTATCATAGCTATTTTCTTGGTTTATATTAGTCGTTAAAGTGGGGTTGGATATGCCAGTAATTTGCTTATTATGATTATTTGGACATCCATTCCTTAAATGGTTTCTCCGGAAATTAGCAAAATGAAAATACTTAAATATTACTTTATTATAAATATATTCCCAAATACCTTTCATTAGTTATAATGGCTTGTTTTGTCTAGGGAGCAATCATTAGGAGAAACAAAATGGCTGCTGTCCTATTAGTACACAGAAAACCTGTCCTAATCACACAGGAGGATAAGTTACTTTACAACACTGAGATAAAGAGCTGCCTCATCTTCTATGAAACTGAATATAGCTTAATATGATCTTCAGCTAAATCTCTGTAGAAATGGAGGCATGAAGTACAGAGAAGAGGGTTGGGGTGATGTGGATAATGAGCAGCAGCACTTGTATGCAGTCTCCATTACCACAGTCTGTCCTGTCCGTCCTCTCTGTACTTCATGTCTCCTCATGAACTCCATTCCTACAGAGATTCATTTAAAGTTCTTATAATATGTATTCAGGATCATAATCCCTGACAAGTAGGAGAGGAGGATGAGGCAGCTCTTTACCTCAGTGCTCGGAAGTAACTTGTCCAGCTGTGTGATTAGAACAGGTTTTGTGTGTATTAATATGATGGTGGCCATTTTGTTTCTCTTAATGATTGCTCCCTAAGGCCTCATGCACACGACCGTATGTATTTTGCGGTCCGCAAAAAATACGGATGACATCCGTGTGCATTCTGTATTTTACGGAATGGAACAGCTGGCCACTAATAGAACAGTCCTATCCTTGTCCGTAATGCGGACAATAATAAGACATGTTCTATTTTTTTGCGGAATTGAAATACGGACATACGGAAACAGAAGGCACAAGGAGTACCTTCCGCTTTTTTTGCGGACCCAGGGAAATTAATGGTTCTGTATACGGTCAGCAAAAAAAACGGAACAGACACGGAATGAAAATACATTTGTGTGCATGAGGCCTAAGCAAAATGAGCCACTATAAATCATGAAAGGTATATTGGAATATATTTATAATAATATATTTATAATAAAGAAATATTTAAGTATTTTCATTTTCCAAATTCCCGGAGGACCCCTTTAATGTATCTTATAATGCAAGCCAGGCTATGATATTGTACCTCACTTGTTTCACAATATAAACTTGCTTTAGATTTAATTGCCATACAGTTCTTCCAAATACATTTTAAGAGGAATCTGTCACCATGATTTTGGGCTACCTGCACACAGTGTGGATTATAGACATTTTTTTCTGTACGGATTTCATGTAGAAATACCACAGCATAATACAGTAGCAGTAAAGTGACTGATTGACAAAACTCAAGTACACTTTGCTTTGTTTCTTGGAAATTGACTTGTTGTGAAGATTTTAAAATCCACAGCATGTGAATTGTTAGTGCGATTCCACACCTTATGTAGAGTGGTCTTCCACTTAGACTTCAATGGGTTATTAACATTTTTGTGCAATTTTGGTGCGGATTTTATGTAGATTTTCTGCTCACAAATCTGCACTGGGTGCAAGTACCCTTATTTGTAGCAATACAGTAAATGAGAAGTACTACAGATAAAAAGTCCAGATCATTAGTTTTTATTTCCCTGTTGCCCCTGTTCCCCCACTGTCAGTATTTAAAGCTGTGCTGAAACACACTGTCAGGCCTGCTGTGCATGCGGAGTCCTCTCCATTATTTTAGCACTGCACAGCAGTCCAGACTGTGCTTTATAGGTCAGAATCATGGTGACAGATTCTCTTTAAGAACCCAAAATGAACAACTTCCCCTTGCAAAGCTAATCATTTTTATAAACTGTCATCTACCAAAGAAAGTAAGTAGCAACTCTTCCTGTCTTGTTAGTTCATGCCTTATTTTACGGATAATTGGGTTTAAGTTGCTGTATATTTTTGGATATTCCTAGGTTTCATTCCTAGGTATGTATTTTTTCTTGAGCAATCTACATATGGTATATATACTTTTGTTCCATGCTTTCTTAGCTAGCATCAATACTTCCAATATAATTTGATTTACCTTATATCCTAACTTTTCAGTAAATAAGACCTAATTTTCCGATCAACCAGATGGAGAAGCAAACCTGTCTTGATATGCAATGGTACTTCTGCTCAGGGGCATTGCTAGGGTCTTATAAGATCCGGGGCCCAAACCCCAATGAATATGGCCCTCCCCCCACACACCTCATTTTACTATACTTGCTATACAGCAGCACATACCTCTCACATTCAGTGCCTCCCAGGTGACGTCTCTTCTGATGTAGATCTTCTCGGTCTTCATCTTCTCCATTCGGTCCGGACAACTTTTTTCAGCTGTGCCTTGTCTCTGCAGAGTGTAACATACAGAAATCTTAGCTTCCCCACATCATCCCCCAACCTTGAGTCCCCACAGTGTTATCCTGCTGCTCGCTGTGCTCCCCAATACTACTCCCAAACCCCCCCCATAGTTATAGTGCTCCTCAAAGTTCCACCAATAGTAATTCCCTTCTTGAGTGCCATCATTAGGACAGCAATACAGTTGAATCTATCTGGCTGGCAGTTCATTCGGGCCCAGGCCCCGAATGTTTTAACCTAGCAACGCCCCTGCTTCTGCTGTTTCCATATCAGGATTTTTAGGTTTAGTAATTATTACAGTACTTTGTATTCTAAAGGGAAATGCTTTTTAATCTACTAATGTAACTATTATGATTGGCGCTTTTATTTCTCATTAAAATGTCTATTTGGTGACAGGATCATAGCTACTACACAAATGCAGGCCCCTGATGCGAGGAAGGCATTCCCCTGTTTCGATGAGCCGGCATTAAAAGCTAATTTCAGCATCACTCTCAGACACAAACCAGACTATGTGGCACTGTCAAACATGAGAATTATAGGTAAGTCATTGTTTCCTTTTATCAGTAATATTTGGAAAATAAAATAAAAACTCACCCATGCTATGTGTATTTAAGTATTGGAAAGTTAAAGATTTAGCATTTAAAATTTTAATAGCATAGAATCACTTAAAAAGTAAGTGAATCCTTTACAATTACCTGGATTTCCGCATTGAGGCCACGTATTGCTGCCCCTCTATTCTTCTGTATAATGTTTTGATACACTTTAAAACAAATTTTTCCTTGAAATAATTGCTAAGAATTCAGGCCCTTATTCTGCAAAGCATCCCCAAACCATGATGCTCTGTCCACCATCCTTCACAGTTCAGGTTAAGCTTTGATGTTGGTGTGGAGTCTTTGGTTTCCTCCTGCCCATTTGCTCTAGACTGATCTTAAAGTGGTTGTCTGGGTACAGAGCTGAACTCAGACATATCCCCATCTTCACCCCTCTGGCCCCTCTGATATGAGCATTGGAGCATTTCATGCTTCAATGCTCTCCCTTGCCCTAACCTGAATTGTGCAAGGCAAGGGCTTTTTTGTTTACATTGGCACACTGCTAGGCGGAGGCTTTCATCCAGCAGTGTTTCCAGTGACGTCACAGGCTCTGATGGGTAGGCTTTAGCACTGCCCTAGCTGTTTCACAGGCTGGGGCAGAGCTAAAACCTGCCCATTAGTGCCGGTGACATCACTGGGCTCACTGTTAAGCCAAAGCCTTCGCCTAGCAGTCCACATGTACGTCACCGGATCTCTGCATGATTAAGCGTAGGGCAAAGGAGAACATTAGAGCATGATATGCTCCGGTGCTCATATCAGGGGGGCCAGAGAGGTGAAGATGGGGATATGTCCGGTTTCAGCTCTGAACCCAGACAACCACTTTAATAAGACACCCAATCCTAGAGAGAGCAGTAACAGTTCTGAGTTTTCTCTATCTGTAGATGGTAGATAATTTGTCTAACCATGGATTCATTTCTTACCATTCATTCATTTGTCAGTAACCAGGCATTGTATGCCTCTATTTACTGAATAACATGCGAAATCCACACGTCAAATATCAGCTCCTTAAGGGGTTTGTCTGGAAAACAGATATTGATGACATATTCTCAGGACTGGTCAACAATATCAGATTGGCGGGGGTACAATTCCCGACACCCTGCCAATCAGCTGTTTGAAGGGGCTATGCTAGCGCTGCATACTCTTCAGTGTTTATCTGCATGATGTCTACTTTGTAGTGGGGGTGCAGTGTAACTACAGTTGTTTGTCCCATTCAAGTAAATGGGAAAGGAAACTGTAATTACCCTACACTGCTGCTACAAGAGAGACAGTGTGCAGGTCAACATTGAAGAGAATGCACTCGCATAGCCCCTTCCAGGGGTGTAATTAGAAGTGACTGGCCCCCACAGCAAATTTTTGTATTCTGATCATGTCACCATAAACCCTATAATGATTGATAACTGAAATTAAAAAGTATGAATAGTGCTCTAATATGATAATATGGCCTATGTTAAATTTCAACCTGCAGGCTGAGGTCAAGACTGTAGCATTGCCAACATCCGCTCATCAATAGAGAGGGACATTGTAATAAAGCGCGTGTGGACCCACTGTGTCACTTCAGCAGATTTTTCTTGGGGCTACTCGTAGGGCCTTATCTAAGTATCTCATTAGTAGTCACCCTTTAGCCAGTATACAGAGACCTGTACTTCACTGCAGGGAACATTCAGGCTGCTACCCCATGGAGCAGTCTTTCTTCAAGTGGGTGCTGACCCACAGGTTGGGGAGATGCTGATGCAGTGCAGGGCACCGAGGATCAGGCAACAACCGTCGGCAGGGACAGTACAAGGTCAGGGCAGGCAGAGAATGTGCAATCTGATTCAGGGCAGCTCAGGGTCAGAACAGAGAACAGGCACAGGCCAGGTACACTGAACAGGTAAACGAACACGGCACACCTTAGCAGGAAACTAGCAAACTAGAACCTATTAAATATAATTCTACAATACAGTATGTATACCAAGCTTATACACAATTACATATGGGGCTGTGTTGCATTTATTCAATCTCTTTTATACCATTTGACAAAAATGTTCTTGTTTAAGATGTGACTACTGAACAATGGAATAATGAAGCCTGGAATATTACAACGTTTGAGACTTCTCCAAAGATGTCGACATATCTGGTGGCCTTTATAGTTTCTCAGTTTCAATCTGTTGGCGACGACAGGGTGAGCATCTACAGTATTTTTGCAAAAAACAAACAACCAACAGAACATGCATTTGAACATCAATTTATCATGCATATAGTCATATACACATAGGAGGAGATTTATTGATACTGGTGTAAAGGAAAACTGCTTTAGTTGCCCATAACAACCAATCAGATTCTACCTTTCATTTTCCAAAGCAGCTCTGAAAAATGAAAGGAGGAATCTGATTGGTTGCTATAGGCAACTCAGCCAGTTTCTCTTTACACCAGTGTTGATATATCTCCCCCATAGTGTTGAGTAAGTTTAAATACTTTACATATTCCATTTATGATGTTTTCTTTTCCTTTCACATCTAAAGCTATTCTCTGGATCCTGGTTGCCAGAGAGCAGTGCATTGTAGAAACACAGCTGATTGGCTGGGTCTACACTGCCCAATTATTGGGAAAATATGTTACTACAAACTTTCAGTCCCCATAATCTGACCTTGTAAATGTGCCACCAATCACCCAATAAACAAGCAAAACTCTTGTTGAAATAGTTGTCATGCGGCACATTAAATAATCATTTCTGGGCAGCAGATCGTGCTGTGTGAACAGGGAACTTTTCCCAAAAACAGTGATTCTGTACGGGGACGAGCGGTAGCAGTAGCCATATCTTGCCCCCATGCAGTGGATGTAAATGCAGCATAATGCACAGCAAAACCCTGTGCAATGAGCCAGTACGACCCTTCATGAAGGTTCTATGTCTCCTAAAGTACAAAATAAGTCATTCAGACTCTTTCAGACTCTGAAAACTACTAAAGGAGAATACAACCTCTGTATGTCTCCATATGAAATGAGATACGGAATATGGAGGTGCAGCAGATGGCTCATACACCTCTAGGACACTATTAAATGTTTGGACAGAAAGGAGCCAAAATATGGCCATCTGCATGAACAGCTATGTCGTCAGGTAAAAGGACTAACAATTAAACTTTTTTAAACCATTTAGGCCCCTTTCACACGGGCGAGTTTTCCGCGCGGGTGCAATGCGTGAGGAGGACGCATTGCACCCGCACTGAATCCGGACCCATTTATTTCTATGGGGCTGTGCACATGAGCGGTGATTTTCACGCATCACTTCTGCGTTGCGTGAAAATCGCAGCATGCTCTATATTGTGCGTTTTTCACGCAACGCAGGCCCCATAGAAGTAAATGGGGCTGCGGGAAAATCGCAAGCATCCGCAAGCAAGTGCGGATGCGTTGCGATTTTCCCGCATGGTTGCTTAGCAACGGGACCTGATCTCTATTATTTTCCCTTATAACATGGTTATAAGGGGAAATAATAGCATTCTTAATAAAGAATGCTGTGTAAAATGAAGAGGAAGGGGTTAAAAATAATAAAAGTTAACTTACCTTAGCCACTTGATCACGTAGTCGCGATCTCTCCTCTCTTTCCCTGCAGCATCTAAGATCTACAGGACCTGTGATGACGTCACATCACATGGTCCAATCACATGGTCCATCTTACCATGGTGATGGACCATGTGATTGAACCATGTGATGTGACGTCATCACAGGTCCTTTAGATCACAGATGCTGCAGGAAAAGGAAGAGATCGCGTCACGCGATCAAGTGGCTAAGTAAGTTAACTTTTATTATTTTTAACCCCTTCCTCTTCATTTTACACAGCATTCTTTATTAAGAATGCTATTATTTCCCCTGATAACCATGTTATAAGGGACAATAATCAATTCTCCAGAAGACCCGAAACCGGACTTCAGTGATGAAGTCCGGCTTCGGGTTGGGTACCAAACATGGCGTTTTTTCTCACGCGCGTGCAAAACGTGTTGCAAACGTTTGCACCCGCGCGGGAAAAACGCGCATATTCCCGCAACGCACCCGCCTCTTATCCTGGCGTCAAACATGACGCCCGTGTGAAAGAGGCCTTAGTGTTTCCAAGGGCAACCAATAGAATTTTTCAAGTTATGTATATTAATAAAAGAACACAAAATACTTGAAAATCAGCACAAAAATGGTGAAGTATTTGATTTTTGACGTTAATAATGCATGTAGACAAACGTAACAAACACAAATACAGCAATAAATCTTTTGAAGCCACTGACTACATATTGTACTATACATGGTAACAAATGACAATTACATACATTGCTTCAGTGTCCCAGGCAAGTGATGACTCATTTCTATTAATTGATAGTACAATTATTGCTGGATAAGGGTACGGCTACTTGGTAAGGTTTCCTGATGCAGATTTGGAAGCCAAAGCCAGGGGTGGATTCATAAGAGAGGAGAAGTCCTATCCATTCTTTAAACCATCTCTCCACTTATGATCCACCATGTGGTCATACAACGCTCTAAAAATACATACTGCTCTGGCAATGATGCAGATATCAATAAAATTTAGCATATTTAGTTTACATTTAGTATATATTTGGCATACTTACCACTACATTATAACATTATACAGGTTAAAATCTGGGGCCGTAAAAAGGCAATTGAGGATGAGAATCAAGGAGAGTATGCACTGAATGTCACAAGGCCTATACTGGAGTTTTTTGAAAACTATTACGGTGTTCCTTACCCGCTGCCAAAATCAGGTATGTATACTGAATATATTGTGTCCATTGTTGGCTTGTAAATAAACTAATTTTAATGAGATGTTATATTTTTTGAAGGGGGTATATAAAAGGCACTCACATGAAAAAGTCTCTCTTTAATGTGTCCTTCAAGGAAAAAAGTGAAAATGTAAAAAAATAAATAAATAATACTCACAATAACAACCCCAAGTTATAATTATGTGGTCTCCATTGTTCTGGTCATTCATAGGAGTCTCTTTATATAAAAATCCTGCACTTAGTTCTATGCAGATTCTTTTCTGCTACATGTGAATGAGGCTTTTAAAATTGTATTGTAAATTACTGTGAATTTTCAGTCCAGGATCCATTCTACAAATTTCTGTAGCGTGTAAATTCATAGCGTGTCTTACAGCCAGACACAAGATAGTGAGAAGGAAAGGTTGATCTCCAGGATGGTTTCTTTACATATTTCTCAATTTTAATTGTAAACATTTGAATCAAAAAACAAAGAGGATATTGCTTACAGGTGAAACTAAAAAGTATAATAGAATATCGTGCAAAAGTCCATTAATTTCAGCAATGCAAATAAAAAGGAATTGCATTAATGCAACTTAAAATTAGAATTTTGTGAAAAGATTCAATATTCTAGGCTCAAAGTGTGATACTCTAGTCAGCTAATTAATCCATACCCCCTGAGCAAAGGGTACCTCAAAATTGTGACTTTGGGGTTTCATGAGCTATAAGCCATAATCATCCAAATTATAACAAATAAAGGCTTGAAATATCTCTCTTTGCATGTAATGAGTCTATCTCATATATTAGTTTCACCTTTTAAGTTGCATTACTAAAATAAATGAACTTTGCACGATATTCAAATTTTTCGAGTTTCATCTGTATGTGAAATTTCCCAAAAACTTTTGTGTATTTTTTATGTTATGTGTGCCTTATAAATGAAAGAGTACACTGTACATCTCTTCCGAGTCTAAAGCTATGGGTGTTAACAGATATGCTGCAAAATGTGCGCTTTAACAGTTAGGTGTCTCCCCTAGATCAAATAGCTCTCCCAGACTTCAGCGCAGGAGCCATGGAGAACTGGGGACTTGTGACCTACAGAGAGACTGCCCTCCTTTATGACACTAAGGAATCTTCCATTGGCAACAAGGAGAGAGTGCTCACAGTCATAGCTCATGAGCTCGCACATCAGGTTGGTTATCTTTCTTTTATACTTTTTGTGATATGATTTACTACATGCCAAATCATAAACTAAAAGAATGATCTTACCAAAGAATAACCAGCAATCAATGTTTTAAAAAACTAAACAGAAAAAAATGTTCAAACAAATTAACTGAGACCTCATGCACACAAAAGTATTTTTGGTCTGTGTTGGATGTCATCTATGTGCTGTCTGCATCTGAGCGTCTGTGCTGCAAATTATAGAACCAGTCCTATTCTTGTCCATTTTGTGGAAAAGAATAGGCTTTTTTTTACAGTGGGTCCTGTGAAAATTGCAGGATGCACACGGGCCTCATCCGTATTTTGCAGATCTGGGTTTGCGGACCGCAAAATGGATATAGTCATGTGCAGGAGGCTTTAAAGTTAAAGGGGTTGTCCCACGAAAAATATTCTACAATTTTCAAACCAGCAACTGGATCTTAATACTTTTGTGATTGCATGTAATTAAACATTTTGTATGTGCACTGAGCTAGTCAATAAAACGTATCTGTACAGCACCACCTGCTATTTGTTTTTTTCTTATTTCTTTGACCTGTACACTGACATGGCCGCACATGCTCAGTTTCATCCTTCACCTGCCCCCTGAGCTGTGATATGGAGCGCTGAGATACGCCCCCTAAGCTGCAGCAGAAAAGACACTCCCCTTGAGCTGTGAGCTTGATATAAATCTAGCAGAGCAATGAATGATTGTCATTGTCAAGCACTATATGATGTCATATTTTCAATTTTTATATTATTCATGGGATAACCCCTTTACAGGGGCGTAGCTAACGGCTTATGGGCCCTGATGCAAGAGTTCAGCTTGGGCCCCCTTCCCTCAGTGCTTTGTGTGTCTTCCTATTCGGCACAAGGGTCTTTGGGCCCCCTTAGGCTCCTGGGCCCGGTAGCGACTGCTACCTCTGCACCCCCTATAGCTACGCCCATGCCCCTTTAAGTATTATGCTGGTTCTAACCTGTCTGCAGCATGTTCATTCACTGTTCATTTACCCTGGTGAACATATATGACTATATTAGAGATATCAGGCTTTGCCTATAAAATTCTATGTACGATATGTAAACATCAGTCCACAATGAAAGTCAGCTAAACATGGCGCATTTTACGCTGAATACATTTATACCCATGCTAACAATATCTTTTCTTTTCTGTAGTGGTTTGGGAATCTTGTAACAATTCGATGGTGGAATGATCTGTGGCTGAATGAAGGTTTTGCCTCATACGTGGAATATTTGGGAGCTGACTACGCAGAGCGCACCTGGAACATAGTAGGCTAAGATGTTCTTGTAAAGTAACATAACATATCTGAATGAGAGAAGATAGTTAATGGAGACGAGATAATTTAAAGAGTCGTCAAATAATTAACATGTGTGAGACCTATCAAGTGTGGCCCCAAAGCTGGGACCCACACTACTCACATAGACTTAGTAGTGCAGATGTTTGACTACCTCTCTATTCAAACTTCTCCTTAGGTTACGTTCACATCTCAATGTGTACTCCATTCTCTGTTCTGGCAGAAGAACAGACTTCCGGAGCACACCATACATGGCATAGCCGCACCCTGCTAGGTACCGCTAGATCCCCATAGACTTTAATGGGATCCTTTGGGGATCCGGCAGGTTTCTGGCATAAATGCCATCTTTCTGTTGAAGAAATACAGCTGCATTCAGCAGTATTTCTCCAGCAGAATGCCAGCATTTATGCCGGAAACCTGCCAGATCGCATTATAGTTAATGGGGTTCTGGCAATGCCCAGCAGTAGTCAGCTATGCCACATATGGTGTACTCGATTATCTGTTCCTTTTGCTGGAGCCAAGTACCAGAGTAAACATCGAAGATTTGAATGTAGCCTTACTGGGGAATGGGGAGCTCGGGACCCCCACTGATAAAGGAGTTCAATCAAAGAGGTCCCCACATATTAGAGATTTATCACCTATCCTGTGGAGCTGATTGTGGGAAAACTGACATAAAGTTATTTGATTTTGTAAATATTCCCTTCATATATATTGTGGGTGTTCTCAACTTACATGCAAAGGCTTATACAGCATGTACAACATAAACTAACATATACAGGGAGGTAGATCTGTGTAACAGTTATATTTCCAATAAACATCATCATACTCTTTCCTTATATTGTTGAGTGCATTATGGGGCTGCAAATTAGTGGATCCGATTTACAAAGACTACTTCTGCAACCCTTATAGCTATGCACAAGGGTATCAAGTGAATCCATACGGTATAAGCAGCCCTGCAACTGAGACCCTTGGAGATAAAGGGGGGAATTTATCATGAGGGGAATATTTGAAGTCCATTTGTTTGAATCTATGTTGGTGTACTTCATGCCACATTTATCAAATGTCTCATGTTGTTTGATAAGTTTGTCTTAGGCCCCTTTCACACGAGATAGTTTTCCGCGCGGGTGCAATGCGTGATGTGAACGCATTGCACCCGCACTGAATCCTGACCCATTCATTTCAATGGGGCTGTGTACATGAGCGTTTTTTTTCACGCATCACTTGTGCGTTGCGTGAAAATCGCATCATGTTCTATATTCTGCGTTTTTCACGCAACGCTGACCCCATAGAAATGAATGGGGCTGCGTGAAAAACGCATTGCATTCGCAAGCAAGTGCGGGTGCGTTGCATTTTTCACTGATGGTTGCTAGGAGATGTTGTTTGTAAACCTTCAGTTTTTTATCACGCGCGTGAAAAACGCGTCAAAACGCATTGCACCCGCGCGGAAAAAACTGAACAACTGAACGCAATCGCAGGCAAAACTGAATGGCTTTGCCTGTGAAATCGCACAGTTTTCACTGAACGCATCCACAACGCATCCGGACCTAATCCTGACACGCTCGTGTGAAAGGGGCCTTATCCTTAAACCTTACTTTTATGCCTAGAAGATACTCCAGTTTTCTTCCTCCACCCTTTTACTGGAATGAGATTGCGACTATTTTTGCAACTTTTTTAAAAAACTCTCCATTATAAATCTGGAGTCAAACTCATTAACATAGCTAACCACATCCACTTTTCCACCCACATTACAAAACTGGAATCAGTGGTGTAAAACTAGAAAAAAATCGATACATTTCTTTGCAAGTTAAACTTTTTGAAGACAGAATTCTGGAGTAAAGGCATGATTTATCAGGGCTAAAGCGTCCACTCCTTGTTGGTCCCAGCCCCTTCCATACATGTTGGCAAGGAAATGTGCATGAGGGACTGCACTGCCATCACATGTGAATAGGGAACTGGTTCAAGAGTCTTTAAGGGTTCAAGGGAGAGAAGAAAATCAAAAGACAAGACCCTTTTGGCATGGGTGGGAAAACCAGGCACAATAATCGTTAATTTCTAACGATAATTTGTTTTCCCTTAGTCCTAACAGCAGCACAGATGGGGTTAACCACCCCCCATGGACTGGCAGGACCGGCGGAATGTTTAATGAGCCCAAGACTAATAACTCAATTTAACAATTAAGTATCTCCTTAAAAGGAGGAAGTCAACCCCCAGCCCACTGTGTTTATAGCAAGAAAAAAACTAGACTTACTAGGGTGGGAAATTTGTGTGCTGCTGTTAGGACTAAGGGAAAACAAATTATCGTTAGAAATTAACGATTCCCTTACGTCCTACCAGCAGCACAGATGGGGAGATAGCAAGAAGAAACCCCTAGGGAGGGCCCTCCTGCCTGGCAGAACTAAGAAAAGTCTGCCCAAAGGCCGAAACTCAGCTAGACTGGCATCTAGTCTATAATGGGAGATGAATGTCGATTCAGAGCTCCAGGAGGCAGCTTTGCAAATCATGTTGAGAGGCAGAAGACTCCTCTCGGCAAAAGAAGTAGCCACAACTCTAGTAGAGTGGGCCTTCACGAATCCCGGAGGGTCCAGATTGTGGACACAAAGGATTCCTTAATAGCCTCCTGAATCCACCGACTGATGGAAGGTTTGGATGCCTTATAGCCTTTAAACTTACCGGCAACAGGATTAGCAGATTCTCATCTTTCCTGAACTCCTTGATCTATCCACATAGATCCGGAGACATCTCGACGTCCAGAGGATGTCTAGCAGGTTCCTAGGAGGAGGTGGTAGATGTCGACAGAACCGGGAGGAATATCACCTGGTTGATGTTCTGGAAGGAAGGAACTTTAGGCCTACAATACGGGAGGAATCTAAGAAGGTCCCGGTCATGTAAGAATAGGGCTCATGTGCTGAGAGAGCTTGAAGCTCAGAGACCCTCTTGGCCAAAGTCACTGCAAGGAGAAACACAAACTTCCAAGTGACGAACTTGATGTCCACCTCCTCTAACGGTTCAAAGGGGGAGATGCTAACCCCTGAGAACTACTGAAAAACCCATTGAAAAAAGGGGTCTCAGTACTGTAGGCTTTAATCTTTCAGCTCCTTTAAGGAACCGTTTGATCAGCGGGTCCTGAGAGAAAAGCCTGTTAAGGCAAGCTGAGATGGCTGAAACTTGAACCTTCAGAGTAGAAGGGCAAGGCCTCTATCAAGGCCGTCTTGCAGGAACTGAAGGATAGCGGAGAGGGGCGGATCTGCAGACGCCACCTCAGTTGAGGTACAACAGGATGAGAATATCCTCATAATACAAGAGTAGGCTCTCTTGGTAGAGTCCGCTCTAGAATGAGACAGCGTTCTCAGGACCGACTCTGAAAGCCCTTCTATCCTGGGAAGGGACTGATCAACCTCCAGGCTGTCAGGTTGAATCTGTGCAGATCTGAGCAGAGGTGAGTGTCCCACGACACCAGGGTCTGCTGTGGGGAGCCTCCAATATTGTCCTCGACTCAACTGGGTGAGCTAGGTAAACCAGGAATTCTTCGGCCAAAACAGTATGATGGCTATCACTGAGGCCTGATCCTGACGGATTTTCATCAATACCCTCGGTATCATGGAAAAGGGAGGGAAGATGTAAGCCAGCCTGAACCTCCAGGATATTGACAGAGCGACTAACGCCAGGGGGTTGTCCTCCCTGTAAAGGGAGCAGAACCTCTCCACCTTGGCATTGAACCTTGTTGCCATGAGACCCACCTCTGGCATACCCACTTGAGGACTATCTGCTTAATTCTCCGGATGTAAAGACCACTCCACTGACGGAAGACCGCGGCTCAGCCGCTATCATATTGAGGGAGCCTTGGATGTGGATTGCAGATAAGTGGGAAGGTACAACTCTGCCTAATCCAGAATCACCCCGATCTCTGACAAGAGGGGAAGTGATCTCGTGCCTCCCTGCTGGTTCATGTAAAGTACCGCAGTCACATTGACTGGACTGTCACCGCTTTGCCCCTGATCTGAGGGGCCAAGTGAAGGAGGGCTAGCCGGATAGCTTGAATCTCGCGGAGATTGGATGAAAAAAAACACTCCTGAGGAAACCAGGTCCCGTGAACTGGAGAGTCGTCTAGGTGAGCGTCCCAGCCTACTTAGGACGCATCCGTAGTCAATATGACCCAGACTGGCTGGGTCATAGACTTCCCGTCTAAAAGATGGCACCAGCATCTGAGGGAATACAGAGTTTGCCAAGTCAGGGAGCACAGGGAGTTTAGCCCAGCAGGGCTGCCATTCCATTAGGAGAGGACCTCCGACTGTAGAGGACGGAGGTGCCATAGAGCCCAAGGGACTGCTTCCGCAGACGCTGACATGAGCCCCAACATCTTCATGAGAGCCCGGATTGGAACTCGCCGGGGAAAGGAACTTGCTGTGTTCTGAACCCGGAATCTTCTTTCTGGAGTCAACTGGAGCGACATCCCAGTGGAGTCGATTATGAAGCCTAGATATCTTACTGAAGTCGACGGGCTCACGTTCGACTTCTACCAGCTGATGATCCAACCTAGGTGGAACAGAAAGGAGATTGTTACCTGAAGACGTTGGGTTAGGACCGCTAGAGCAGAGGCTTTCAAAGCCAGTCGTCCAGATAAGGAATGATGGTCAGTCCTTGAAGCCTCAAAGCCGCCACCACAGAACCACCACCTTGGTAAAAGTGTGAGGGGCAGAAGAAATGCCAAAGGGAAGGGCAACAAACAGAAGATGCCTGACGACACCGGACACCTGGACCGTGATCCTGATATACTTCCTGGAACCAGGATAGATCGGGATGTGCAGATATGCATTATTGAGGTCCAGGGTTGCCATCACGTCTCCAGGATTGACGACGTGAACTACTGACCTAATGGTTTCTACACGAAACTTCACCTTCCTTATAAATCGATTGAAATATCTCAGATCGATAATCATCCGGAGATCTCCTGAAACCTTGGGAACCAGAAAAACTGGTGAATAGATCCCTAGGCCCTGTTCTCCTGCCGGAACCTCCTCCAGAGCCCCTTTGCAAATGTAGTCCTGAATGTAGGCCTCTAGGATCGCCTCCTTGGCAGCTTGTAGAAGGTTGATCTTGACAAACCTGTCCAGAGGAATAGAGGTGTTGTTGACTAAATAACCGTTGAAAATGATATTCAGGACCCCGGATCGAGATCTCTGATCATTCTTCTCAGAAGTGGGAGAGACGACTCCGACGGGTACATGAAGCTTAGGAATGGGGAAGCTTATTGGCAGGACGAACGGGAATTAACTAAGAGCCTCGAAGAGGCCCGTAGTCAGGAGGTGGATTTTCCATCTTTGGCTCCTCCACGAGAGCACCTCAAGCCCTTTCGCTGTGCTCTCCAGTCACTCTGTATTTTGAGGAATTGTCAGGGACCCAAGGCTTAAGCCAAAATGGAATATGGGCCGCTGATCCCAGGGCCATGCTATATATAGGCCCCTGATGTTATTTGATAGTATTGTTACAGGGTGCCAAAGGCGCACTTGGTCTCCCATGAGCCACAGACCTGCTGCTTAGCTTCAATGGCAAGGATCTGTGTTTGGCCTTGTTCCCAGGACTTGCTTTACTAGCAGGGAAGCTCCCTCGCTAGCTTTAACTGGAGCTGTGCGGTATCGCACAAGAAGTGCGTCGCCAGGTTGATGGTCTTGAAAGCAGCCAGTATGTCGTCCTGGAAAAAACCTCTGGTTCACATCAACTTGAATTTGAATCAGACGAGATCGGAGGAACGTAGGGACTTCAAAAGCCGCTATGGCTGTGGAAGCGGAAGCCGCAGCTGCCGTAACACCCCGTCTTAGTGTGCACTCTGCAAGGGGGTCCTGCAGCTAGACCCATCGTCTGCAGGAACCAGAGTGCGCTTGGACAACTTGGCAATAGCCATGTCTACCTTGGGAATGGATCCCCACAAATCCACCAAGGGTTAAGCCATCGGGAACATGGATTTAAACTTCTTTGTTAAAACCGGACCTTTTCCAGGTTTTTTCCACTCTATATCATGATAGAGAGGAGGGTCTCATCCGCTAAAGACACGATGTGCCCGAGTAGCGGGAACGGGAGGCTCCCCACAGTCAACATCATGGTCCCCCGACCTGATGGACTTAAGCAACTTCTGTGTCTTTCCAGGGGAGAAAACACAAAGTCAGCTCCTCCTCATCCGAGGAGAGTACCTGGTGTAGGTTAAGTCAACGGACCCAGGGATTCCCAACCGGTCTCCCAAGCTGGTCCCAGCCCAGCCTTAAGCTGTTTAGCTTCTGCGATCTCACGAGTGCAGGTATGATCAGCTTACAATAACCGTTGACTGCTGCAATGGTAGCAGGATCGATGCTTCCTCTTGGAATCCACTTTCCTGCCTTCCGAATCCCGCGGAGAAGACATCACTGCGGGAAAAAAAAGGGACAAATAAACCATTTGTAAACCACCTATCTACGCAGGAAAGGTAGAAAAACAGCCGGAGGCAGCTGAGGAAAAAAAACACCACAAGTGGAACAACACCAATTTTAGGACTCTGGGATCTAGCTGAAAAAGCAAATGTAGTCAGAGACTGAACTGGAGCACACAGCCTCCCAAAATAAGGGAAGGGGAGGGATAGCCAATCCACCCTTCCCCCAGTAAATCCTCCACAGGAAGATGCATAAAAAAAAAATCGCATCTATGAAAAAAATCGTGCCCGTGAAAAAATCACGGCTGGATTCCCCGGAGGTGATGCAAAATGAGAGTCCCCGCGTCACCTCCGGAAGATGGCGGTGCACAGGGACCGGGAATCCTGGACCAAGGACGCCGCCAAAATACCCCAGCCAGGCGCAACTGCGCGGGGCCGGCAGCAAATAAGCTGCCGGCCAAACTGACAAGGTACCTAGGAAAAAAGGGCAACGCCGTTACCCAAACGAAAAGAAGGCTCCCCGCACTTTCAATAAGAAAGGGGGGAACAAACCGCCTAGTCCACCTGTCCAGGAGGACAGAAAAAAACACAGTGGGCTGGGGGTTGACTTCCTCCTTTTAAGGAGATACTTAATTGTTAAATTGAGTTATTAGTCTTGGGCTCATTAAACATTCCGCCGGTCCTGCCAGTCCACGGGGGGTGGTTAACCCCATCTGTGCTGCTGGTAGGACGTAAGGGAATAGGCTACACCCATATTATTTTTGTTATGGTGTCCCCTTTCATGTATTGTATGTATACCACTAGCTACAGATGTGTCCTTCCTTACCTCCTGGCCTATCCTATATATGTCTATTTGCAGTCACCCAGCAGGTATGCTAACATATTGTGCTATTGTGTTTAATTTGTTCCATGTAAAATTGTCCTTAGAGTCCTTACTCAAATTCAAACTAAGGTAAGGGAAGACACATCTGATATTACTGAATATACTGATACTGAATATTATCCACCATTTATCCATGTGTTGAGGATACAAAAAATCTCTGCATAACAAGATACACAATACTAACTAACTATAAGACTTTTGTCTGAAACAACAATGTATACATGAACTGCAAGCCCTCCTACACACAAACACACAGACATCAACAGAAAAGATTGGTTTGCTGTTTTAGAAATACATATAATTTTGGCAAAATGAATTTTCGGTACTCATGAACTTTGTTTTCTGACAATTACAGAAAGACCTGATAGTGCTTAATGATCTGCACAGAGTGATGGGTGTCGATGCTTTAGCGTCTTCTCATCCGCTCACTTCAAAGGAAGAAGATGTGAATACACCAGAAGAAATTAGCGCACTTTTTGATTCTATCACTTATAGCAAGGTAAACTGTTCTGCATAGTAGAGCTGCTAAATCCAGAACACTTGTCATCATTGAGGTAATACATTGTAAACCCCCTCATCACTTTTGCTTCCATCCAAAAATCCAAAGAAAGCCCCCTTATTCTCTACCCATTTCTAGTTTTAAATCAATATTCTATTTTTGGTCTGGTTTTTTGTTTTTTATTTTCTTTCTTTTAAAATATAACTTTTATTTTTTCTTATTTGAAATAGACAAAAAAACAAGAAAAAAATATATATCTGTGTATCTTTTTCACCAAAAGCCTAAATTCAAAACCATTAGTGTGTTGTTTTTATTTTTTATATATGTATTAGAGATGCTGGTATTTAGGTTTATATCTGTGTATGGGTGGTAGGTGTGTTATCTTTCACATATTACAGCTCCAAACACTGTGCAAAGAAATGTATCTTTATTATATGATTTATTTATTCACAAAGGTAGCTACTTGCTTAGGCTACCATTTTAGATACTAATACATTGCTTTGCTTATTTCTAAGTATACTAGACTACAGTATTATTTAATTGCTCTCTATTAGCAACAAATGTTTCTTATTGTATAGAAAGCTATTGCTACATTGTCAGTCTTACTTGGTACTCATACTCTTTCACTATCTCTTATATTTGCTGCGGTTCTAGTAGTAATTTCCTGCTCTTTTTTTAGCTCCGATTTTGATTTCAGAAAAGCAATTACATTAATGTTGTAAATGAGGGAGCCGAACTGCAGACGCCCCCCTTTTTAAACTGATTTTAAAAAAACTAATGAGACCAAGACATTGAGGAGTGAGATGAGGGATATTTAGGGCAGAGATCTGCTGAGCAAAGCCAGCTCAAAAGAGAGCAATTACTACTAGAACCACAGCAAATATAAGAGATAGTGAAAGCGTATGATATACCAAGTAAGGGCTCATGCACACGGTCATTGTGTGCCCATGGCCGTATTGCGGCACTGGCCTGTGTGCACTCCGCATCACGGATGCGGACCCATTCACTTAAATGAATACGCAATTACAGAGGTGTGGAACGAAAGCATGGATCTAAACCCCATGGAAGCACTGCGGATGCTTCCATGGTGTTTCTGTCCGCGCCTCCGCACCGCAAAAAAATAGAACATGTTCTATTTTTTTGCGGTGCGGATGGATCATGGACCCATTTAAGTTGAATGGGTCTGGATCCATCCCGGCCGCCGCATGGACGTTGGCCGTGCATTGGGGACCGCAAATTGCAATCCCCAATGCATGGAACGGCCACACAACGGCCGTGTGCATGAGGCCTACGACTGACAATGTATCAATAGCTTTCTATACAATAAGAAACATTTGTTGCCAATAGAGAGCAATTAAATAATACTGTAGTCTAGTATACTTAGAAATATGCAAAGCAATGTATCAGTATTTAAAATGTAAGCCTAAGCAAGTAGCTACCTTTGTGAATAAATAAATCATTTAATAAAGATACATTTCCCGTTTATCCCTTTATAATCTCTTCCCACACTCTGCCACAATGTCCCCTCTGTTGGTTGGAAGCAATATGATATCAGCCTATTCCCAGTTACTGCTGCCTGTGACAGTCTGACATCCATTGACTATATAGAGGAGGAAGCCGGCTCTTTATTTACCAGCCATAACTTTTTAGACAAGCATCATACACACAGTAGATAACACTAACCCATCAAGGAGCACACTGAAGGGGAAATTACTATCTATGGTAATCATCTTTTCATTACTCTTGCATTCACAGGGTGCAGTGGTTATTCGGATGTTGTCCTCGTTTCTCACTGAACAACTTTTTGTAAAGGGACTGAATGTAAGTACCGCCTGCTTGTCAAATTAATTTGCTGCAGCTTCATTTATAAATCAAATCACACCTAGCAAGCAACCAAGGATGTATGTAGTAGTATGCACAGAGTTCACAGGGCCCACCAAATTAGGGTTTTGCTCTGTTAACACAAGACGAAACGTAAACTTTAATCACCAATTTCATTCTATATTTTATGCTTTATTTTCAAGAAAATCTTGAAAAAAATCACAATGGGTAGGGTGTGATGGGAGAGAGAGGGATGATCTTCACAATTTATTTTCTAGATGCTTCCCTTCTTTACAATAGTAATCTATAATGCATAGAAACCTGTAGACCATAGATTACTTACAGCAGAAGAGGCTGAAGGGAAGACTATATAGTAGATGTATCTCATGAATCAGTTTAACCATGATGTTCTAAGTAAAAGTGCTATTTAACTTAATTACATTATTTTTGTGCTCAGCTTCACAACACCTGCTAAATCCCAAATAGGACACAATTTTCCTACTGACAGGATCAAAGCAATTTAGAAGTCTATTAACTAATCTGCATTTACCCACCAGAAAATACAAAGCATCAACCTCCCTTGTTCATTTCTCATTTGCCTCCTATATTGTAGAGGAAACATGCTCTACGCTGCCATTGTTCAAATGAAGGAAATGTGCCAAAATGTGTGAAAAAAACATAAATACATATAAAAAGAAATGTTTGTAAAAGACAAGGGCTGATGCAAATTGCCATGTCTGTATTGCTCAGTTCTGTAATAAAGCACACAAAGAACTGTATGGACCCATATTGTACGCAGATGTGAACTGGTCATAGACCCGACAGTGAAATTTCTCAGTGGACCGTTGCCCAGGGGTCTGGCCAAGCTCTCCTCATGGCCACCGATTGGGTACATAAAGATCTGATGCTCTCAACATTAGAGGGGTTGTCCAGATTCAGAGCTGAACCCGGACATACCCATAATTTCACCCAGGCAGCCCTCCTGACTTGAGCATCAGAGCAGTTTATGATCCAATGCTCTCCTTTGCCCTGCACAGGATCGTGCAGGGCAAGGGCTCTTTAGTTTACTATAACACACTGCCGGACGGAGTCTTCCGCCCAGCAGTGTGTTTGGTGACGTCACAGGCTCTGATGGGTGGGCTTTAGCGCTGCCCTAGCTGTTTTAAAGCGCTAAAGCCTGCCCATCAGTGATGGTGACATCACCAGGCTCACTGCTGGGTGGAAGCCTCCGTCTGGCAGCCCGAACGAGAGCCCAGTGCATCACCAGAACTCCACAAAATGCCTTTTCCCTGCGCGATTCAGCGCAGGGCAAAGGAGAGCATCAGGGCATGAAATGCTCCGAAGCTCTTGTCAGAAGAGAAACCTGGGTCAAATTCTGGGTATGTCCAGGTTCAGCTCTGAACCCAGACAACCAGTTTAATTAATGCTAAGAGCATCAGGTAATTATGCACCTGGCCGGCAGAAGAAAGCGTCCTCCTGCATTCAACTGTATTGCTGTCCTCTGGACAGTGATAGAGTTGAATACTGCAGTGGGTGGTAGTATTTTGTGCTGTATTGTGTATTTGGTTCTGCTGGGGCAGTATTTGCACTACAGTGATGCTGGACCTGTTTACTTATATTGGCCCTGCCTTAAGTCAATTTGGACACGCCTGCAACATGGGGCCACTTTTAGGCTTTTTTCCAGGGCCACTATAAGTTCCCATTTCTCCCTGACTGTACCTGTGTATGCCTTCAGTTTTATATGGATTTTAAGTATGACGTTGCATGATAGCATATAATCTTTGCCATGTGCAGGAAACCTTATTATTCAGCTGTCAATATTAACTTTCTTTTCACCTTTTTCCTAGGCCTACCTTAAGGAATTTGAATATCAAAATACAGTGTATAATAATCTGTGGAATTCCTTACAAGAAGTAAGTTTAGATAAATGGTCAATCTTCTTAGACAGATTGTAAAGCCTATGGGCCAGATTTATCATTAGCTAAAGTCACTTTAATGGAGTGAAAAAGTCCCCAAAAAATGCGCAATCGGTAAAATTGTGAATTTTTTTGAGACTTTTTTAAGCTCTGCACTAAGCTCTCCAGTTTTGTGAAAGTGGGCGTGTTTTCTTATGTAAATACACCATTTAAAAAGTCGCAAAAAAGTCACAAAAAAATGCGCAATTTCACTCCAGGGGGCACCATGCTTATCTTATGCAACTTTTTAATAGAACATACGACTTTTTTGTATAGACGTGAGACTTTTGTAAAACCACTTACTGAAAGATAAACTGCTACCGTCAAACCACATTTATCACAGTATTAAAAGGACCATTAATAAATCTGACTATACGAAAGTGACTTTTGGCATATGTAAAAGTGGAGTAAAATGTAAGTGTAATGATAAATCTGGCCCTATGTGTTAATGCAAAAATAAAGAACTTTTCAACAGGATTGCATTAAAGAGGACCTTTTACTGGTCCACAGTTTATAAGGCAAAGCTATGTACATGGAGAGCGGCACCCAGGGATGTCCCTGCACTTACTTGTATCCCTGGGTGCCATTCCGTTCGTCCTCTGTAGCCTCCGGTACCGGCGCTCTTGCTTCTCCAATTTTGCGTGGGGCGGAGACTTCTTCTTTTGCCCTGGGCGTCTCCTTCTCCCAGGGTGGAGCGCTGGCCAATCGCAGCGATTAGCTCATGATTTTAGAGGGTCATCCAGCCTAATAAAAAAGACTTGTAATACAGCTGATACCTGGCCACAAAGACCAGGATCGGAGATAAGTCCGATCTTGGCTATGCGGCCGTCAGTGTTTTAACAGGAAAAAAATTTAAATGCACTGATTTGTCATTTTTTGGTCACCTTACCTCCCCAAAAAATTTAACTGAAAAATAATAAACAAATCCTATATTCCCCAAAATGGCACCAATGAAAACTATAGATTTCCCCGCAAAAACAAACAAACCACACAAAGCTCTGCGGATGGAAATATAAGTTATGGGTGTCAGGATATAGCGATGGAAAGCCTATTTTATATTTTTTTTAAACAGTAAAACAAATAAAAACTATAGAAATTTGCTAACACTGTAATCATACCGACTCATCTGCAGTCATCATGTTTTTAGGACACAGTGAACGCAGTAAAAATAAAATCCCCCAAAAAACAGTTTTCACCATATTTTAATGCAAGATATGGTAAATGAAATGGTGACATTAAAAATGCAACTTGTGCCACAAAAATATGCTTCCGTAAGGCTATGTGAATGAAAAGGCAAAAAAAAGCTTGGGTTCTTGGAGGGTGGGGCAGAAAAAAATGAAAATGCAAACATGAAGTTTGACCTAGTCCTTAAGGGGTTGAAGGGGTTGTCTCACAAGACAACGCCTTCGCCTTTGTAATAGAATCCAGCCCATGATCAGCTGATTAATGTGTGTCCGGCTTTGCTAAGCACCAGACACGACGTCTAGACATACACGGTCGGGGTAGATATGTATCTAAATGAATGGGCCACCAAGTAATCGATGGATTGGCAAGGATTGGCAGAGTAAGAACCCTCTATGATATCCATAGTCTCTAACATGGGATATGAAAAGGCATTATTGATGGGTTGCCATAAACTACTTTTCACTCTAAAGTTTTTAATTCAATTACTTTTGCTCCCCATTTCTCTGGATATATTTTTTCCAAATTTGCCTCATTTATAGTTGTCTCTTATCTCCCATGCTTGAATCCTTACTCCTGGTTTGTCATAGTCCTGTTGTCCCATCATGCCTTAGGGCAGTGAGATGTGTCCTGATATCAGCAATCATGTGACACTAACCATGCCCTTTGTTCTTACCAATAACGCCTCCTACGTCCTACATTATAAGGCTCCAAAGCTGGACGTAACCTCCAGCAGCTGAAAATTGAAACATATTTTCCCCAGGGTCAATGATAGACTAATAATGTTAGAATAAGGCAGTTTTGATAAATGGTGGCATTTAGGGAAAGTGATATCTGTTGGAGGAATACTTTTATATTAGTGGCACAACCCCTTTAACTGCATGCACACATCTATCTCTGCACTTTGAGTCCCTGTGAGAGAAGAGCATGACAAATGTTTGTCATTGTTCTGTACTGTACATCTGCAGCCTTTACAGGAGACTTTCCTGGTCTGCCGAGATCTGAGAGATCTTCTTCAGTTCAGTAGACTCCTGGGTGATCAAGGAGAGTAGACCAGGATCACTTGATAACAATAAATACAGACAGTACATATGTACTCATCAGCTGTATAATACGAAAGTAAAGTAGCGGCACAGACATTCTGTTGGTTGTATATTACATAAATAGTCTGAAACACACATAAACCAGTGGACTAACAATGCCAAACATACACATGGAACGGAAATGTTGGTGGTTGTTCCTTTTAAATTCAATTTTCTTGCATTTTCTTTTCGTTCTAGGCCTATAACAATGAAACTAGCCCAGTTTTCCTTCCAGACTCAATTGAGAAGATCATGAACACTTGGGTCTTGCAGATGGGTTTCCCAGTAGTGACAATAAATACAGTAGATGGCTCTTTAACCCAGAAACATTTTCTTTTGGATCCTACCTCAACAGTGTCTCGTGCATCAGAATTTAAGTAAGTTAATAGTTTAAACAATTTTTTTCTAAGGAAAGTGGCTCCTATCAGGGAATTGAGAACTTGTGAATATTTGAGAAAACAACATTTCTGCATCATTTAGTAGATGAAGCTGTTGGATAAAGTGGCCACATTGTGGATGTACTGTTTGTGGATGCTGTATGGAGAGGGGGGCTTGTACAGACACAACCGAGGTTGTAATATTTGCATGGAGATAACCAGCAATTCTGTGCTCGTATTGTGACCTTCAAACAGCAGGTCAGCAATATACGTGCATCAGCCGTGTGTTCACCGTATCACGGATGCTAACCCATTTATTTGAATAGGCCCGCAATCCGGAAGATACTGTGCAGTGCGGAGTGCTTCCGTGGGTTTTCTGTCAATGCCTCGACACCGCGAAAAAATAGTGCATGCACTACTTTTTTACGGGGCGGACAGTCGGATGCAGATCACGGATTCCATTAAAGTGAATGGGTCTGCGTCTATAGACGGCGGGCAAACGGCCGGTGACCGTACATTGAAGGAAGCAACTATACTTACAAGCAAAGTGTACATTCATTGTACCATAGACAGGTTTGCAAACATCAAGTATACATTTTGTATCAATTTTTGTCTGTTTTCAAGATCTTGGCTTGTAGTTAGTGTTGTACATTGAGATGCTTACCATGCATCCTGGTGATTACACTGGGCCTGACGTATAGAAAATGTAACAAAAAAAAATCTCCTTTTTGCTCTCAACTCATGTAAGTGAAGACTTAATTATCCAGTGCTGTATAGAAGATGGAAGCAGAACTTCAGTTGCTATGGATGACTTAATAGATACACTCAATCTTTTTAGTACATTTTATGTCAAGCTTTGCTTTCTTAAAGATTATTTAGCAATTTTTTAACAAGGTTATAGGCAGTAAGTGCATACCAGCTCTTTTTTAGGCTTACAATAAATCATAATATGCAAGGTTGATAGACAAATATCAGTAAATGTTTAAAGGGATTCTATGGGAATTCATAAAATTACTAAAAATGCTTAAATATTACTTTATTATAAATATATTCCCATTCCCAATATATTCCCAAATACCTTTCATTAGTTATAGTGGGGAGATAGGAGAAATAAAATAGCCCCCATCCTATTAGTACACACATAACCTGTCCTAATCACACAGCAGGACAAGTTACTTCACCACAATGAGCCATAGTGCTGCCTCATCCTCCTCTCTGATCTACTTGTCAGGGATTATAATACTGAATACAGATTAAAAGATCTTCAGTTGAATCTCTGTAGGAATGGAGTTCATGAGGAGACATGAAGTACAGAGAGGACGGACAAGACAGACTGTGGTAATGTGGGGCTGTGGTAATGTAGCTGACTGCAATGTAGCTGCTGCTCATCAGCCACATCCCCACCCTCTTCTCTGTTCTTCATGTCTCCTCATGAACTCCATTCCATGGTAGCTCAGTGTTGTGAAGTAACTTGTCCTCTTGTGTGATTAGGACAGGTTCTGTGTGTACTAATAGGACAGCGGCCATTTTATTTCTCCTAATAACTGTTTGGGATCAGAGGGGGTCTCTGAGGTCAGACCCCCAGTGATCAGCTAGTTATGTCCTATTATGTGAACAGGGGATAACTTGTCACGACCCCCTTAAGATAAACTAAACAACAACCCAGGGTAACAAGGTTTAGCACGTATTACAAGGGGCTGTACAAGTTCTAAACATCTGTCAAGAGAACCATACTCCTCCCCAACACTCATTCTGAATCTGTGAGTTCCCTGCTGTCTTCACTGCGCTGAAGTCCCTGCATGACTTCCAACCTTGACTGGGGTCACATGCGCTGCTGCAGCCAATAACTGGCTCCAGCAGTGATGTGTCACCAAACAGCATGTCACTGCAGTCAAGTGCAGCTTGGGGGATGCATCAACACTGGGGTCGTTCATTGACATTTATATGAGCCTGCGGGGACCGATTTTCGGTGAAGACAGGTCCTAATGGGTGGAGGGTAATTTAAAAACATAATCTCTTTAAGTGATACACACAAAATTATTTGTATATGAGTGTTGTTTATGGGACAGGTAGGAATTACCATACATAGCAAGTTATTTAATAAATGTGAATTCCTCCCAAATTTTCCTTGTAATAATATATGCATCTTTCTTGCCCATATTACAACTGATAAATTATTAATCATCCAACTTTATTTTAAATCTATTTCAGCTATACATGGTATGTTCCTATTTCATACATCACCAAAGATTCTGGAAATGGAAATATCTGGCTAACAAAAGAAAGAGGTATGAACAAAAAGTGTTTCATGCTACATGTTTAAGGTCAGTTTCACACTAGCGTTTATCTTTTTCAGCAGGCTGTTCTGGCAGAGGAACAGCCTGCCAGATCCTTACTGCACATAGCGGTTTTTGTCCAGCCTGTTCTCGGCATGTTTGCCGTGCTGCGGTCAGGTCTCCAGCCAGTCCCCATTATAGTGAATAGGGCTGGCCGGACTTCCGGCAGCACACGTGTGCAAATGGTAGTACGGATCCGGCAGGCTGTTCCCCTGCTGGAACAACCTGCCAGGAATATATAAACGTCAGTGTAAAACTGGCCTAAGCTATATGTTACATTTGAATTAAGCATAATACTTATTTAGGAAACAGCAGAGATTTATCCCGGGGCAGACTGGAACCATAAAGTTGCCCTAAACTAAAAAAAAAAACTAAAAGTGGCCCTAATCTTGTAGGTGGGGCCAAACTGACAGAAGGCAAGGCTAACATTAGTAGACAGACCAGCAATTCTATAGAGCAGCACAAAATGCTGCATTCAACTCTATCACCGTCCTGAGGATGGCAATATAGTTGAAGTTTAATACTAAGAGCATTGGATCGCTATGCACCCGATTGGCGCCTTTTAGGAGGCCTTGCGCAGCCCCGTGGGTATTGGCCCACCAGGAAATTTCCCTGTAGTGTCTACGGCCAGTCTGTCCCTGATGGTGATCCCAAATGAAATTCTTATTTCCTGTAGTCAGCTGTGTATCTATTGGAATATGTAGAAAAACTGTTCTCACAGTTTTATGGACTAGTATGGATATTGCATGTAAAGCCAATGGAGATTTCCAAGTTGTGCATACTATGTGGACTTCTAACTATAAATTCTTGGCTGACCAAACATGGTACCCATTCAGTATTATGGCTGCATATTTAGTGCCAGCAAGCTTTCGGAAATGCTTTGCTGGTCTTACAGGACATAAAGAGATATCACCTTACCACTAACTATATACCAGCTGCACGAAGCATAATACACACGTGTACATGTCTCACAACTGTACCGTAAAACAGGTCTGAAAAGTAGTGAGGATTATGCAAACGTATGAAAAGATGGATGCTTCTGGGGGAAATTGTGGCCATTCTTGGATTTAAAATCTTACATGCATGGGAGTTGGGCAGTATGTTGCACGATGGTTTTGTTAATTGCTTCTTGTATTTCAGAGACAAATAATTTACTTCAGTTAACTGGAGACAACTGGCTGCTTGCAAACATTGATGTGACTGGATACTACAGGGTTAACTATGATGATGAAAACTGGAACAAATTGGTTCAGCAGCTAGACACTGACCTTACAGTGAGTATTGGATATGCAGGGGAATGACACACATAAGGCTACTTTCACACTAGCGTTTTGGATTCCGTTTGTGAGATCCGTTTCAGGGCTCTCACAAACGGTCCAAAACGGATCATTTGAGCCCCAATGCATTCTGAATGGATAAGGATCCGTTCAGAATGCATCAGTTCGGCTCCGTTCCGCCTCTATTCCGTTTTGGAGACAGACACCAAAATGCAGCATGCAGCATTTTGGTGTCCGTCTGAAGAGGCGGAGCCTGACGGATCCGTTTTAAATTACAATGTAAGTCAATGGGGACGGATCCGTTTTCAATCACACAATATGGTGCATTTGAAAATGGATCCGTTCCCCATTGACTTTCAATGTAATTCAAAACGGATCAGTTTTTGACTTTGTCATTTTTCTTTAAAACTAATGCAAACGGATCCGTTCTGAACGGATACAAACGTTTGCATTATAGGTGCGGATCCGTCTGTGCAAATAAACAGACGGATTCGCAACAACGCAAGTGCGAAAGTACCCTAATATAATTCAATATGGCTAAAGGGTAAATAGCAAACCAGCACTGTTAGGCCTCATGCACACGGTTGTTCACTTAAATGGGTCCACAAACCGGAGCTGCGGTGCAGAACGGAGGAACGGAAACCCACAGAAGCACTATGGAGTGCTTCTATGGTGTTTCTGTCCATGCCTCCGCACTTGTTCTATTTTTTTGCGGTGCGGACAGATCACGGATCTATTCAAGTTGAATAGGTCAGGATCCAGTTGCGGCAGCTGCACGGATGTTGCCTATGCATTGGGAACGCAAATTGCGGTCTCCAATGCATGGAACGCTCAAACAACAGCCGTGTGCAAGAGGCCTTAGGCTTTGCTCACATCTCTGTTTTGTAAATCTGGTTGTCTATTCTGGCAGAGGAACAGAGTACCTGAGTTTTGGTGAATGGGGATTTGGCAGCACTCAGCGGTGTCTGGCTATGCAGGATATGGTAACTTTGATAGTCTGTTCCTCTGCCAGATTAGACTACTGGATTTACAAAACAGAGGCGTGAACATAGATTTAGGGTGGGGAAATTGATGATAACATTTTTTGTATTGGTGCACAAGAATCAATAGGCAGACACATATATGTGGAGATACATATTGGCCTACATTGCCAATTTTAAGAATTAGTTTGGATTTCATCTTTAGTTTGTATTTTTAGCAGTTTTTATTGCATTTGTTTGGAGAGGTTTCTATAATTACAGCAAAAACCTAGATGCTCTGCATCAGTTTATTAAAACACAGGGGGGGAAAAAAACTAAATAAAACACTAAATAAAGAAAAAATTTACAAATTACAGCCATATTCTTGAAACTGTAAATACACACTCGAGGTGCCCATACACCCTGTCATCATATGTTTGTGAAGGTCTGAAAATGACAATAGCTTAACGTGTATGAAGACCTTTAATTTGAACAAACAATTAAAGGGGTTCTCTGGGAATTAAGAAAATGAAAATACTTAAATATTACTTCATTATAAATATATTTCCAAATACCTTACATTAGTTACAATGGCTCGTTTTGTCTGGGGAGCATTCCTTAGGAGAAACAAAATGGCTGCTGTCCTATTAGTACACACAAAACCTGTCCTAATCACACAGCAGGACAAGATAGAGAGCTGCCTTATCCTGTCTACTTGTCAGGGATTATGATCCCGAATACAGATGATAAGATCTGTAGAAACGGAGTTCATGAGCAGATGAGGCTAATAAGCAACACCACTTGTGTGCAGTCTCCATTACCACAGTCTGTACTCTCCGTACTTCATGTCTCCTGATAAACTCCATTCCAACAAAGATTCAGCTAAATATCATATTAAACTGTAGTCAGGATCATAATCCCTGACCAGTAGAGGTGAGAGGAGGATGAGGCAGCTCTTTCTCTCAGTGTTGTGAAGTAACTTGTCCTGCTGTGTGATTAGGACAGGTTTTGTGTGTACTACCAGGATGGCGGCCATTTTGTTTCTCCTAATCATTGCTCCCTAGACAAAATGAGCCATTATAACTAATGAAAGGTATTTGGGAATATATTTATAATAAAGTAATATTTACGTATTTTAATTTTCTTAATTCCCGGAGAATCAGACAATTCTGATATGATTCTTTTGGAAGATCCTTGCCCACTGGTATTGGCACCTGGTATTAGGGTTAATATTAGAGTATTAGGGTTAGTATAACATTGACGAAATGAATCACTAGGGTCTGCACAGTGTACTGTACACAAAATATTGCGCTGCATAAGTGCTTATGCAGACGAATGCAAGGGCTCTGTGCCCGTATTGCAAACCATAAACATGGGTGCCCAATATACTGGCATCGGTCGTGTGCTTTCCGTGTTTTGGATGCAGACCCATTTAGGTCAATATACGGCAAGATACGGCAAAAGTTAGTACATGTACTATCTTTTGCGGAACGGAGGCATGGATCGGAAGCACTATGAAGCGCTTCTGTGGGCTTTCGGGTCAAAAGATAAGTCATGTCCTATCTTTTGCAGTATCTTGTAGATCGAGGACCTATTCAAGTCAATGGGTCTGCGTCCGCAGCACGGAGTGCACACAGCCAGCGTGGACCGCTATTTGCAAACCGCACTGGCACAGAGCCCTTACATTCATCTGCATGAGCTCTAACTGGCACCTTGCAGTATTGTTTGTCATTCGGGAATCAGACACGGCTTATATTATATTGCTGATTGTTTACAATTCTAGAAACAAGAAATGGCACATAATTCTTGTTTTTTTTCCTCTTTTTTTTTTTACAGCGCATTCCTGTTATTAACCGAGCTCAGATAATTGATGATGCATTTAATTTAGCCAGGTAAGCATAGATTATGACATTGGTCATTAGTGCACTCATATGCCATATTTAAATTTATATTATTTGTAACATTTTAGAATTCCTACACAGAAATTGATTTTTTAAAGAGGTTGTTATTTTGAGACATCCCCTTTAATAAATCATTTCTATGTACCCCTCTCAAGACTTGTCGCTTTGAGTCACAGCAGAGAATTGCTAGCAAACAGAAGCACTTGCTCTGGCAGATCTGGTTCATTCATTTATTACAGATTTACCTGCATGTAATACTAAGTATCCCTTGACTTTGTTCAATCCCTGACCTGCTAAATTCTTTCTCAGACATCTGTCCCTTTTCCTTTCCTGTTTTGCAGCTGTTCCCTCTGCTCTGACTTTGTTCTCTCCTTAATCTTTCCCATTTGTTTCAGCTGCAGTGCCCCTACCCTAAAGAAAACCTGTCACAATTCCTGACATGTCTGTTTTACAAAATACTTGTATTCCACATTAAATGGCCATTCTGGAACATACTTTACATTATTACTCTATTGTTAATGAATGAATTGCCAACTGGGTGTTACCAAATGGGGGGTATGTCTCTGCACAGTCTAGCACTCTCCAATTAGTGCTGTCAGGGGCACACCTCTAACTGGTAACACCCAGTTGCTAAACTTTAAAAACAGGGGAGGGGCACAACATAGAGTCATAAGCAATTTATGCTCCTGGATTGTTATGGCATGGGGAATAGAAGTAGTTATTAAAACAGATGTGTCATATAATACCAGATACAGAGTTAAGTAGGTAGTCCCTTACTCAGTTAGCAGCTATTGCCATGAAAAAAATCAATAATTGGAAATCAATTTGGAAACATTTATATTAGAGTATGTTTATTTAGCCCTATAACACAAAGAATGTCGTGATTTCTTACAAGTGAATCTCATTAAGTCTATTTTGGGGTCACTGTAACTATGAAGGGGTTTACTGAGATTTTAATATTGATGGACTATCCTCAGTCAATGTGAGATCAGCCAGGGTCTGACTCCCAGCAGATCAGCTGTTTGAAGAGGCCATGGTGCTCTGGTGAGCTCCGCAGCCTTATCCTGGGACAATGACGTCGCATGCATTGATCACATGGCCTAGGCACAGCTCAGTCCCATTCAAGTGAATGGGGCTCAGCTGCAATATCAAGCACAGCTGCTATGGATGGTGCTGTGCTTGGTAGGCTACGAAGAGACCTCCGCACTCACAAGTGTCAGACCCCCGTTCTGAAATTGATATATTGATAGATGATCAGTATCAAGATCTCAGAAAACCCCTTTAAATCATACTTAGCATCATAATTTACTGGGTGTCATATTTTGAACACATTAGTAGTCTATCGGAATACATTAAATGCTGTAATAGATCTTATTCCAAAAAGGTGGCATTTTTCTTCTCTTTCATCAGCATATAGTTTCTTTTCTCAGCTTGCAGGCTCTCTGTAAATTCTCCAAAAACAACTTCTCCACCAAAAATCTGTATGTGCACAATATAATAAATGCTAAACAGAGAGGTGGATAGGAATCTAGCAGTATCTCACCCCCAGTGTCTGTGTGAGATTCATGGGTGATAGAGGAGGGAGAGGGAAGGATCATGTTATAGTCACTGTGATGTTGTGGCAAGGTAGGGAAAGTTCAGAGTACACATCATGGCTGTGAAAGTGCCTCATGAAGAGCCTACCCACGGAAAACACGGAAGGAGAAATGTACATTTACAAAAAACAGAACCGAAAAGACCCAAAATATTCAGGTTACATACAAGATTTCTTACTGCGCTGCATCGAATATACATCTACAACAGTGCAAGGAGGGATTTTGATTTTGTTTTCATTGGCTTTCAGAGCTGAGATAATAAGTACTACAACAGCGCTTGAAACAACAAAATTTCTGTTGAAGGATGTGGAGTACATGCCATGGCAGGCAGCCCTCAGCAGTCTCAGTTACTTTACACAGATGTTCGATCGCTCAGATGTGTATGGACCAATGAAGGTAAATCAGCAGAATCTTTTATCTTTCTTGTTAATACAGTGAAATGTAAATCATGTTCAATTCATTACAGAACAAAAATCTATGTTAGTCCAAGATCACATAGAACAGTTGTGTGTAATATTTTATATGCCTCTCTGAGCCAAAATCAGCAGGGCAGTCCCCTCCCAGTGGCCTGGATTCAGCTAGCACAGTCCTGCTGTCCTTGGAATCTAGTCCTACCAAGTCTCAGAAGGTCCTTAGAGCCGGATACCAATCTGGACTTTGAAAACTACAGTAAGAGCTGAGGGGTTCCTGGAAGGGGACTGTGCAAATCCTCCACACAAAATGGAAATCCCCAAATGTATCACCAAACAAAATGGCTTCTTCAAGGGTATCATAAATATGTTAGTGCTGCCCTTAAATACTTGGATAATGTGTTTTACCTGTGGTGCCATAATTCATACAATAATACCTGTCAGAGGCATCAAATTTGGCTAATCTGGATCAGCACTGGAGCTCAGCCCTACAATTACTGCGTGCATGCCACACTGTTATGCATGAGCAATACAAGTGCTGGCAAAGAGTTACAGATGGCAAAGAAAGTTTATATTGCAATGTAAACGGGGTAAAAATGAAACCCAAAAAACAGACCCCCAAAATTGTAAAATCATTGTCTTTTTTCATTCCCTCCAAAGCTTTCAAATATATCATATGTATTCCAATATGTTGCCATAAAAATTCTACTCACCCTGCAGAAAAAAAGCCGTAATACAGCTACTATGAAAACTAAAGAAAAGTTATTGTTTTTTAAGGTGGGGGGGGGGGGGGGTTTAAAAAATGAAAATCACTGCATTACCGAGGGGTTAGACTACAGTTTAATATTGTTAATTGCACCATACAATGATATTGTATTGTATCAAGGCCATTGTTAATTACGCAAACTTTCTCCGACAGGCCTACATGAAGCAGCAGGTTACTCCACTATTTACTCATTTTAAAACCCTAACAAATGACTGGACTAACAGACCTGCCACTTTAACAGAACAGTAAGTACAATCGCTATGAAACCTGACTGATTGTGGACCTATAATTCTAACAATTGCTTCCTAAAAATAGGGAAAACACTTTCATGGGGGACAGTTCAAACTAATAAGAGAAATATTTGAAGTGCAGATGTTTTTATAATTCTAATATATTTGTCATAATGCCACATCTGCTTTGGAGGCTCCTCCTTCACAGATTACATAAAAAAAAGCGGGCGGGGGGGTAATAGAAGAGCATGCTGCGTTTTCTTTCTGGTAAGGCTACTTTCACACTAGCGTTTTGGATTCCATTTGTGAGATCCGTTTCAGGGCTCTCACAAACGGTCCAAAACGGATCAGTTAAGCCCCAATGCATTCTGAATGGATAAGGATCCGTTCAGAATGCATCAGTTCGGCTCCGTTCTGCTTCTATTCTGTTTTGGAGGCGGACACCAAAACGCAGCTTGCAGCATTTTGGTGTCCGTCTAAAGAGGCGGAGCCTAACGGATCTGTTTTGAATTACAATGTAAGTCAATAGGGACGGATCCATTTTCAATGACACAATATGGTACATTTGATAACAGATCCGTTCCCCATTGACTTTCAATGTAATTCAAAACAGATCCGTTTTGAACTTTGTCATTTTTCTTTCAAATTAATGCAAACGGATCCGTTCTGAACGGATACAAACGTTTGCATAATAGGTGTGGATCCGTCTGTGCAAATAAACAAACAGATCCGCACCAATGCAAGTGTGAAAGTACCCTAAAATAATCAAACCTGATGGACCCTATTATAATCCATGAGGTCCATTGGGTACTGCCAGCATCTGCCATGTGGAACAGTAGATAATAGTGCAGATGTGACCCCATGGTCAATTTCAGTTTTAAGTCATAAAAGAAGTAATGTAATAAAAGTAAAAAAAAAAAAATTGCAGCAGCAAGAAAATATAATTTATGTATTACTTTATCATGCATTTATCATTTGTGCATTCCTTTTAGAAGTGAGAGAAAAACATTGAAGAAATGTTTTTCATTGAACCATTTTTAGCTTGTTGATCCTTAAAGGAGTTTTCTAGCCTGGGAATATTAATGACCTATCCCCATGATATGGTAACAGTCATAGTGATGCTGAATATCCTCCTGTGGTATGTCATTCCAAGCTCAACTTGGACCTGTAGTTCAGCCAAGGTGGTTGTTGGCTGCTATGCGTGGAGGATTCGTCACCCTATATAGTCCCAGACATTCTCGATGGGGGCAAGATCTGGTGATTGGGCTGGCCAGAGGAGCTGATTGATTCCCTCGACGAGCACCTTGTGTAGCATGGGCAGGGTGTGGAAAGAATTATCTTGTTGGAACGGCATGTATTCACAAAAAGGCAGTAGGCTGGTTCCACTATGGCCTGGACATATCATAGGCTGCTTAATGTTCCCTCCATGAATACCAGATTTGAATGGACAGGGTAGATAATCGTACCCAACACCATGGCACCTGGTGTTAGTCCTGTGTGTCTCTGCACTATACACGATGGCAGTAAGCACTTCCCAGCCCTCCTGTGAACTCTGATGCAGCCATCATCAATACCAAGGCAGAACCGGCTTTCATTACTGAACACTATTATTTGTCATTCAGGTCTCCGATGGGCTCTGCCATTGCATCAGTGCAGGCGCTCTTGGTAATGATGAGGGTTCAGTGGCAAACAAGCTAGTGGAGTGCATGAATGCAGTCCTCCTTCACATAGATGACTTCTTATGGTCCAGGCGATCACTGCAGGGGCTACTGCAGAACCAATATGTGATGCCAAGGCTGTCCTTCATCAAAATCAGATTAATGGGGCCTGACACCCAGTACCCCAAATGATCAGCTGTTTTCAGGGTCAGAAACTAAAAATTAGATGGCGCCACAAGCAGAAGGCTCTATACACTGTGTTGTTGCTTTGCCGTCATACTGCAGTTCAGCTCCCATTCCAGCTCTGGCGTTTATTAATGTAATGGTAATTAATGCCCCAAAATGTATTCAATTAGGGGAAGCAGGGCAGTAATAATAAAAAGAAATCATATGGACAGAAACGGAACAGTAATATCTTGGATATTTGGTATTGGTATTGCACTGCTTTAAATTTGTAGGTGCCTCTGTTTGTTTGTTTGTTTGTTTATTTGTTTATTTATTTATTGCCAACAGATACAATGAAATTAATGCAGTCAGTATGGCTTGTAGCTACGGAATCCCGGAATGTGGAGAACTGGCCATCAGACTCTTTAACGAGTGGAGAAATACAAATGTCAATGGGTATGTTTTCAGAAACTGCAGATTATTACACTATAGGTTAAAACACTGCATACTCCACATAGTGCACTTATGTTATAGTCATTAGGGAAGATTTATCAAACTGGTGTAAAGTATAACTGGCTTAGTTGCCCATAGCAACCAATCAGATTCCACCATTCATTTTCCAAAGGAGCTCTGAAAAATGAAAGGTGGAATCTGATTGGTTTCTATGGGCAACTAAGCCAGTTCTACTTTACACCAGTTTGATAAATCTCCCCTAATATTTTTATGTATAGTGTTATGCATATTTGTGATACAATGTGACATTTTCTGGGAATAACGATTGAATACCCATAAAATGCTGATAAAATTCAAAGGAGTATTCCAGCTATTTCAGGTTATCATACATCGACAGGATAGGTGATAACTATTAGATCATAGGCATCTCACCAATCAAAATGGAGGACCCATGGCCCAGAGCCCCCTAATATAAACAAAGCAGCAGGCCGCTCATGCACACTGCCACTTCATTCATCTCTATGAAACCTGCTAGAAATAGTCGAGTGCTATACTCGGTTGGGGGATAACTTGAAATAACAGGAATACCGCTGACCACATATCGTGCTGTGGTTGGCATACAGAATTGGTATAAGGGGCTTGGTCATTTGTTTTTTGTTTCATGCACCAGCAGTACAGCTTTTATTAATGCTTATATTATTGCACTAGCCCAATGCCATTAGTGGTATGGTAAACTCTCTTGTGAAACTGATACCATGTTCATTGATGTTATTTTGTGTTTCTATGTGAATAGCATTCATCCAAATCTGAGGTCCACCATCTACTGCAATGCCATAGCTCGTGGGGGAGAAGAAGAGTGGAATTTCTTATGGGATCAGTTCACGAAAACCACTAATGCGCAAGAGGCTGACAAACTCCGGGCAGCGCTGGCATGTAGTAAGGAACCCTGGATCCTGAATAGGTAAACTGAGTTGAAAAATCTGATGCATTTTTAACAAGTTTCTTTATCTGTTTCTTTTTTTTTTTTTTAAGTTGACATTCTGCTTAAAGGGGTTATCTGACTCTTTGTAGCTGATGACCTATCCTCTGGATAGTTCATCAGCATCTGATTGGTGTGGGTCCAACACCTGGGACTCATGTTGTTCAGCTGTTTGAGAAGGCAGCGGCACTCCTGTAAGTGCCACGGCCTTCTCACTGCTTACCTTAGACCAGTGACGTCACAACCATTGCATATGTGGCCTAGGCGCAGCTCAGCTCCATTCAAACAACTGATCATCGGCTTTTCTGGGTGTCGGATCCCAACTGATCAGATGCTGATGACCTATCCAGAGAACAGGTCAATAGTTACAAAGTGTTGGATAACCCTTTTAACATACAATCCCACCAACTAAATGCCTGACCAGTTTTTATAAAAAACTGACTCCCTATTGGTTGAGCACAATGGCAAGTGATTGGCTAAATACAGCTGGTTATACCATCAACATGCAGTTTCGGCCGATGAACAGCTGAAGTTTTCCAGCATGGCGGATTAGATTTTCAGCAGACAACAGTCTGCCGTTGGTGATCGAGAACGCTCATTCACGCTAGTTTTTCAAAAGACAGTTGGCCTAAATGACCCAAATCTGGCATTCCGGAAGACTGTAATCTCATGTGTATGGCCACCTTTAGGCTTCTACAGTGGTTGTCATGGCTCTGACCAACTTATTAGTTTAGCAATGTATTAGGAGATGAGGTTCATAGTGAGGATTAACAATTACAAGTATCTAAGTACCTCATGGCACCTCATTTCTTCTGTTTGCCTTTTTGCTATTATTAGTCATTGGCCTTCAGAAATCTACTGCCTGAGTCAAAATACACAACGTCTTACTTTATGGCTTTGTTCAAAGGAGTTTTCTGAGATTCTGATATTGATGACCTATCCTCAGGATATGTTATCGATATCTGATCAGTCACATTCCATTAACTGACCAGCTGTTTGAGGAGGCCAAGGCACCCCGGTGAGCACCACAGCCTCCTAGCAGCTTACCAAGCACAATGTTGTCCACTGGATAGCGACTGTGCTTAGCATTGCAGCTCAGCCTCATTGTCTTGAATGGGTCCGAGATGCATTTAGGCCACGTGTCCGATGAACCTGACGTCACATGGCCTAGGAAGAGGTTACAGCCCTCACTGGAACACTATGGTTTCTTCAAACAGCTGATCGGCGGGGGTGCCAGCAGTTAGACCCACCTGTTCTAATATTAATTACCTATCCTGAGGATAGGTCATCAATATAACAAAAGCAGACAACCCCTTTAAGGCATCTGACAGATTCCTGAAGCCAAATGAATGATTGTTCACGTAATGCATGGATGTCACAACTACAGACATAGAGGGGGGTCCAGACTGAAAATAATATGAATTTGGGTTGTTTCATTACAAAAAATTATTAAAATGTTTTTTTTTTTTTCAATAATAAACCAGCCTATGAAGATCTAGTTTTTTTGCCACATATATTTGATGATACGCAGTGGCTCCGTAGTTAGCATTGGTGCCTTGCAGAGCTGGGACCCTAGGTGCGAGTCCAAACAGGGCAACATCTGCATGGAGTTTGTATATTCTCCCCATGACTTGTGTGGGTTTCCTCCAAGTACTTTGGTTTCCTTCCACACTCCAAAGACATACTCATAGGGAACTTAGATTGTGAACCCCATTGGGGACAGCGAGTGATCAAGTCTATAAAGCGCTGCAGAATATAGCAGTTCTATATAAGTGCATAAAATAAATAATGTCTGTTATATTGCTGAGGAATATGTTGGCGCTATATAAATAGGTAATAAATAATAAAAATAAAAAATATATTTCACACATATATGGTCTACATAGTAAAAACTGATGTGTGCTTATAATGTTATGTTTTCAATTCACAGACTTCTGGAGTTTTCCTTGGATCCCAGCAAAATCCGCAAACAAGATACTCTTTCCACTATTACCAATGTTGCTAACAATGTGGTAGGCCAGGACCTTTGCTGGGAATTTATTAGCGCCAACTGGGAAACACTTGTGAAAGAGTAAGTAAAAAAGCAAACAAAAAACGCTAATCCTATAATGGACTGTTCTACCTCATTTTGTAACCATCACTAATATATAATTATGTAAATCCATCTGAATGTTTGATTCTGGTTAATGGAAACACTGTTATAATTGTCTGCGAATCAAAATGAAATGATAACTTCCTATTTACATGACCGTATTTGTGGCCCGCATCTGATCTGCATTTTTTGCAGATTAGATGCGGACCCATCCTTTTCAGTGGCTTCGTTAAAACTGCACACTGTGTGGTGTCCGCATCCGTATGTCTCTTCCGTAGCCCCGCGGACAAGGATAGGCATTGTTACAATGGATCAGGGGAAAAAAAACTGACGCAACATAGAAGTCACACAGACGTCATCCAGATTTTTTGCAGACCACAAAATACAAACGTTTGAGTAAATGCACCCTTATAGTGACACATTATTTACTTGTTTGTTCATTCACTTGTTGGTTTCTTTGTTAGGATTGGAGCTGGAATGTCCTTTGGTAACCTGATTAGTGGAGTAACTAGAAGATTTTCCACAAATTTTCAGCTGCAGCAAGTAAGTAAATATATTATAGCAGCTCATTGACTAGTTTACATGAGAAGTAAATATGCTTATAGTTAGAACTGGATAGGAGATTATCCGGTTACACTGTAAATAGGAAAACATTACTCTCACTGTTTATCAATGCCTAGAGGTTTACAATATTATCACTGACTAAAGAAATACCCCTATAATATAACTTTTAATTTATACCTCATTATTTTCACACAATTGGAAAACATTCCCCATTTTTGCTTTGGTATCAAGGGTCTAAAAGCATATCTATTCAATAATCATCAGATAGCTTGATGGTAAGGATACACCTGTTATTATGTAAGTAAACAAGCATACAGCTTGCTATCCTAGTGCCTGAGATCCCAGGTCTTTCTGCCCCCCACTTAGATGATTGGTGATCATGGCCAGTGTCATCATCATGACCATTAGCAGCCTTGTCCTTCTGCACAAGCAACTTATCCTCCTACTCCTCCTCCTTCAGTGGTAGCTCCTCATCCTCATCCTCCACTTCCTCCTCCATGGGACTTTCTCCATGTGGGCTCCAAACAGCTACAGGAAAGCCAGCAAGATGCAGAAGCTGCACTTGTTCTGCTGTCTCTTGTTGCATCTGCGTAAGCATCTGCTCTAAGATAAATATCAGGGGTAGACATTATACATGACGCATTTGTCCCTACTGACAAATCTGGTGGCTACTTTGAGGAAACATTGCATGTTTCTTGCTGAGTAGGTCTGGTGCATGACAAAATCACTCATCACTTTATGTTGCTCGTACAGACGCCCTAGCATGTACAAGGTGGAATTCCAGCAAGCTGGAACGATGTGGATCAAGCGGTACAAAGGCAGACTGTTCTGTCGCTGCAGGTCCGGGTGGGAGTTCCTTATCTCAAAAGAATGGCTGAAATGCGAGGACAGTTTCCTAGACATAACCAGCACCGTCTGCAAGCCACTATACTTTATCTAAAAGTGTTGTACAACTAAATTTATCACGTATGCCATGGAGGGAGCGAGTGTTATTTCCCCCAAATGCAGGGCGGCCACAATGTTACTGCCATTGTGCTGACCACATTGCCCTGTTGGTGAGGAGACAGCAGGGTGTTTGCTGCTTGATGCACTTGAACAACTGATTGGCTGTGTGGCTACTCCTGCCCAGTCCGATCAGCTCTAATGAGGCATGGCAATGCTTCACTTTACACATATGATAAGAGGGAGGGGGAAGTGGAAGCGATGCTCTACCCTGCTTCTGGTGGGTAAAGGAGGATATCCATGGAAGAGAATGTGGAGGAGGCGGATAAGCCTCTGATGTAGGAACCAGACCAACACAAGCGTGGAGCTGCTGCGAAAAAAACATTAACCCAGTGGGTTGTGAAAGACATGTACTGTTCCAGGTGTGGATGGCGGTGTGCATCTTGCCACACACCGAGAGTTTCAACGAGTGGCCCACATTCTCCACTTAGTGACAGTACAAGACAGGAATGTTTTTTTTGAGAAATAATAATGGCTAGGTATCTTCCAGTAAGGCTGAGAGTACATCATTAGCTCTATAAAAATAGACACTGCACACCCAGCAACTTGGCTAAGTGGGAGTTAAGCTTGCCTACCAGCAGATTGCTCAGTGCATACAGTTGTTTCCTGACCACACATTCAATTATCAATGGCTGACAACAGAGCAACGTAGGAGTAGTCTGAGCATAAGAAGAAGTAACTGATAGTGCTTTTGAGTAGTGTTTTTGTTACTACCCATTATCTTGCAGTAATATGAAACACGTTTAATAATATGGGTATAAATATGTTGTTATTGCAGTTTTGCTGTTACTGGAAATACCTGTTATCTTAGTGGCTGATCAGGCTGTCTTTCAGCCTCTCAGCCAAGTAGGGCAAGCCATCCCCTCACCTTCTCACGGTGTCATGTGATGCTCCATCTGATTTTCCCCACCAATTTTTACAGTAAAATGGTGCTGGGCGCCGTTGTCATGTGACTTGTCTGAAGCAAATTGCTAAAACTTTGGATTCCTTTGATAAACGATGTTTTTTAAAATTCATAACGAATCCGATTAGTTAAGAATCACTCATATCTAGTCTATACTGCTATTTAAGGTTTGTTTTTGGCTTCCTTGGGTTTACAAGTGGAAAAGTTTGAACTTGATGAACTTGTCTCTTTTTTAATGCACTAAAATTATTTTCAGATGACCAAATAACAACTGCTTTTTTTTCTCCAGCTTAATCGGTTTAAACAGCTCAATAATGATAACAACATTGGTTTCGGTACTGCGTCTCGTGCTTTGGAACAAGCTATAGAGAAGACAAAAGCTAACATCATCTGGGTAAATAGGAATAAAGTTGCTGTACAGCAATGGTTCGAGAATGCGATAAAACCTTAAAAAACAGATGAAAAACACCACAATTGTGAAGAGAACGTTTACAAACCACATGTACCTCCATATGTGGTTTTCTATGATGTATAAAGCTGCAGAGAAAAGAAAAAATGATACCATAGAAATGTGATTTCTGTTCTGACAAGATTCCTTCTGCTAGATTACTCTTCTTCGGGTTTCTATGAATTTCCGTTCTGAAGTGACTGAGAAACCCAAATGTATTTCCATTTACATATCTATGGCCCCTTGTAGACGAGCGAGAATGCGAACGCATTGCTCCCCCACGGAATCCGGACCCCTTCATTTAAATGGGTCTGTGTACATGAGCAGTGGTTTTCACGCATCACTTTTGCGATGCGTGAAAATCACAGCATGTTCTGTATTCTGCGATTTTCACGCAATGCTGGCCCCATAGAAGTGAATGGGGCTGCATGAAAATCGCATCTGCAAGCAAGTGCAGATGCGATGCGATTTTCACGGATGGTTGCTAAGAGATGTTGCTTGTACACGTTCAGTTTTTATCACGCACGTGCAAAACGCAGTAAATCGCATTGCACCCGCGCGGTAAAAACTGAACAACTGAACGCGATCGCAAACAAAACTGAATTACTTTGTTTACGAAATCGCGCAGTTTTCATTGAACGCATCCGGACATAATCAGGACACACTCATCTGCAAGGGGCCTATGTCCTTAGGTTCCAGAGGCTTTTGTATGTGGTTCTTCTGCTGTCATATATATTACGTGATTGGAGAAAATTTGAGGAAATACTTTTAAAGGGAATGGGTCATCAAAAAATGAACTATTGCTTAAATCAAGTTTTTATGTTAAACATTGTTTTAAATATTTTTTGTGTATTGGACATGTGGTTGCCTTCAAGAACAGGAAGTCTTGACATATTTAAGGCTTAGTGGGCAATGCGAAAACTGCAGGATTTAACAGTATTTAAAGCTGCTCTGTCACCAGACCACCCCTACTAAACCAGGCACATAGCCTGGTAGGGTACTTAAAAAGCCCAGTCTCCTGGTGCTCAATATTGCCTGCCAGCAAAGAATTAAAAGTACGATTTTATCAACAACCGTGGAGCTGACAGTGAGGAGAAAAGTATAACTGCAGGATCACCCCTACCAGGCTATGTGCCTGGTTTAGTAGGGGTCATCTGGTGACACAGCCGCTTTAAATACTGTTAAATCCTGCAGTTTTTGCATTGGCCACTAAGCCTTAAATATGTCAAGACTTCCTGTTCTTGAAGGCAACCACATGTCCAATACACACAATAGACTGGAGGGAATCCATTGACTTCTATAGGAGACATTTCTAAGCAGCCTTTCTGACCTGTGCAGAGGTCAGGAGGGAGTAGGTAAGCTGTGAAATCACATATTATGAGTGGTGTATTCTGTGTTATCTATACAAAGGTGATATCTGTCATTGTAATTCTGCCTGTTATGATAATGCAATGGCGACTGAAAAGTTACCTATAGAGAACAAGAAGTCTCAGCATATTATTAGGCTTTTATTTAATATAGTGACATGAAAAATGAAAACAAAAAGCACCCAAATTTTTTTAAAAAATATATGCTTGAAGCAACCCTCAGTTGCAACCCTTCAAGAAAAAAATTCACATAAACTGGGAAATTAACAGAAAATGCACATGATGACCTCCTTTTCATCTTTTTAGTTGCGCTAATTCTCGGGCTGCTCTTCGCTATCCATGATAGCCACACAGCTTCTCAGACTATATGCTGCACTTTGTAGCCCAAGGCACTTCCTGCTTGTCGATCACTGCTCTTGGATTGTCCAGTGCTGTTCACATGAGCAGTGCTGGTTAATCCAAGAGCAGCAGGAAGCGGTGCTGCCATCTTGGATGGCAGAAGAAGAACCCAGGAATTGGCAGATCTGCGGCTATAAAGATAAAAGGAGGGCATTGGGTAAGTGCTCTGTTCGTTCCCCAGTTAATGTGATTTTTTTTTCTTTAACCTAAAAATGTAAACAGTAGATCATTTTCTGATGACACCCTTCCTTTAATATCTAATGTCTCCTCTAAGAAAAAAAAGCAGAAAATCAAGAAAAAAATGCTGTACAGTATCATTCATTGCTTGCTGTCTTGGTACAACCTCTGCTGATAACCATGTTTACTCAATAAACCCAATTACCGTAACCTTTAGGGTGCGTCCACGTGGGAAGGATACTCCGCTGATTCGCCACATTCTGCAATGTTTCACAGTACCAGCTAAGTGGAAGAGATATTAATAACTCCTATCCACACACTGTGAAAACAAAAAATCTGCAATGAAACTGATTTTAATTTCTCAGTATGTCAAATTATGCTGTGGAGTTCCACCCTGGATTTTACCTTTTTTCAATGCATGGGGTGAAATTCACAGCAAAATGCACAATAAATCCACAGCGAAGATGTCATCCTGTTAGGCCACACTCTTAAAGGTCACATAAAACAATAGGTAATTTTAGGTGAGAGCCTAAAGAGATGTACATTTTCCAATAACAAAAAATAACCTACCTTTATTTATACTTTGTATATAAGAGTTTGATTCTTCATACATACTATATTATTATAAAGCACTGCCAGAAAAACAACTGCTTCTACCTTCTTGTTTTTATTCCAGAATATAAAAATAAAAGCTAATTTAACAAATGTGTGGCTGGAAATTATGGCTTCTTTTTATTAAATGAGTTAAATCATTTTGATGTGATCACCAAATCAGCCTCCTGTTTGTGTCATCCTACGCCATGGGTCATTAGGCTGTAAACTGGCGTACCACTCAGTAGGAAGGAATGGTCGGATGACCGCCAGTATTTCTGATTCGTTAAAGAAGGATTCCACAAAATCTCTCCATTTCTGAAAGAAAGAAAGAAAGGGATCTGTTAATGTAGATCTGCAATACTCAGTCTTAATGCGTTTCTAACGTCAAGCATTTTGATGTCTGTTGGATAATCTCCTTTAGTGGCGGAGTATCTGTTTAAACCAGTATGTTAGAAGTTACCTTTTGGCCACTAGTATAATTATGTGGATTGCCGCTTTGAGTTTAATTACACCTCTCCCTACATGAAACAGAAGAATCTCTGGCTCCAATGGAATTTGTATGTGACATTTTTTTGCAACCAGAGATAGAAGAGACTGCCAGAAGGTTTGCACCTTCGGGCAGGACCAAAGTCCTTGTGTAAGATCAGCGTTGGAAACCTGGCATTTAGGGCAATGGGTTATTCTGCCTTCTATAGTCTTATTGGGGTCTCAAGTAGAGATGAGCGAACTTTAAAAAAAAGTTCGGCGTTCAGGTTGTGGTAACTCGCGCATCCCGTTATGGATTCCACTACCGCGGACTATCGCCGCATATGGAATCCATAAGGGGCGGCTTCCACCAACCCGAACTGTTGAACAGCCGAAGGACCTGGAGTGACATCACCGTCATGTGATCAGTGCAGGGGGCGTTGCTCAGCACTGGATTTGATCCCGTGCTGAGCCACGCCCCCTGCACTGATCACATGACGGTGACGTCACCCCAGGTCCTTCGGCTGTTCAACAGTTCGGGTTGGTGGAAGCCGCCCCTTATGGATTCCATATGCGGCGATAGTCCGCGGTAGTGGAATCCATAACGGGATGCGTGAGTTACCACAACCTGAACGCCAAACTTTTTTTTAAAGTTTGCTCATCTCTAGTCTCAAGGGGTATAAAAGCCATAGATAGGAAACTTACTTTAAAATAATGCATAAAGCTATGTATTGTTTTCTAGATCAGAACCCAGCCCTCTAATATCTGTTCATGAAGGACCATGTCTGGGAAATTGGAAAGCCAAACTTTGAACAAAGAAGAGTCCCCCTTCCTGGAGCTTAACTCTCTCAAAGAGCTATAAATGATCACTAGACTCTTTTTATTTTCAGGGGTCCCTAAGAGAAGGTCAAAGGCATTAGTAGAGAATTCCTGTGTAAATTTTTTACTCTGGGGTGCAAGAAGGTGGTTAGTTGATAGTACGCTAAAAAATGGTCCGAAGGCAGTCGGTATAAAGCATTGGTGGCGAACCTATGGAACAGGTGCCAGAGGTGGCACTCAGAGCCCTCTCTGTGGGCACCCGCACCCTGGAAAAAGTCTATGGTGTACCAGGATGCCTTAGACGTTACCCGCCATTCATCAGTGCAGGGCGCACTATGAACAGCACAGGCAGCGCATTGAATGTAGGCAGGCTATTAGTACATGGAAGATAAACTATATTGGTATTCAGGTTAAATTGCCGTGTTGCCACTTTGCGATAAATAAGTGGGTTTTGGGTTGCAGGTTTGCCATCATTGGTATAGAGTATGCAGTTCCTGAAATGTATGGAATCTCCCCTCCTTCTGATTCCATATGTGCCTGACCTCATGTATTCGCTTACCTGGCCATACATGTATCTGGAATTGTTTATTTAGAGAGGTTGCATGAAATTCCAGGTGTCTCTAAATCATGATTAGTTTAGACATCGAAGATTGAAGATTATGCATCTTTCTGACCGCCTTCCACATATCTATTGTATCTCGCAACAACACACTGTGCTTTACGGGGCCAGGTAAGGCTGTGTACCTAGTGTGAAGGGTAGCATGAAAACTTCAGGGCCAGGCTAGTTCTTACTGAATCTGTAAGACTGAGTAGTGTGTTGGTTTTTTTTATGCAGTCCAGACCATGCCTCAGTAAACCAGCCTGACTATAGCTCCTGCCAAATAAATGACCGAAAGGCCTTGAGGAGGAGTGTAATATGAGCAAGTTTCCATAAAATTGGCAAGGTTTGCATGGGGTACTAGAGTTTGCTGAAACCCATCACTTTTAGTAAGTGACATCTTCCCAGGAGTCTAATGGGGAGATTTGACCAGGATTTAAGGTCCGAGAGTATTTTCTTAAACAATAGAGGGCAATTTGGGGTATACAATGATTCCCGTTTTTTCCAACCTTAATTCCTTAGTATTTAATACACTGTGTAACTACAGTAACAGGTGTATTGTGTAGTTGTTCTTTGTAAATGTTTTGTGACACTGACTGTCACGAGTTGGAGGTCCCGCGAAAGACCTCCGCGTCATCAAGCAATAAACATACGGAAATCAGGTACAGACACACAAGAGTTTATTGCACAAACTAAAGCCAAGGAAGGAAGCACAGGCAAAATATGAGCACTATGTACCGTCAGCACAGTGGGAGAAAACCCCCACTGCGCCACTGTCTAGTAATACTCCAGGGGGGCGTGACTAAGCAACTCCTGGTATTCACTAGGGCCCCAGATGGTAGGGTTAGGATTGCAGCAGGAAGTTCTACGCAAGGAAACAGGAGTGGCAATGAGTAGAGAAGGACTTGCTCCACCAGTAGTATACTACATGGCCTTGCCCATAGCACTCTGCAGCAAGGAAAGCTGCAGCAAGGGCTTGCTGAACTGAGTATCCCCTAAAGCAGAGACAGAGTCCTCCATACAGAGGAACGGATACGAAATAGGGGAAGACAGACACAAAACAAGACAGGCAAGACTAATCAGGGCAGGGGCATAAATACATAATAATAAACACAAAGTGACTCAAACATAACTGGCAAAACTAATAGCATAAACACAGGAATAAGGACGACAATGAGCAAGTAGGCGAACCCACAGAAAACAGACAGACACGGATCCCATGGGTCAGCAGCATGGGAGACAGAGTAAGAACCAGGAACAGGACAGGACACACACCAGGAGAGCTGACCCAGAACTGAGGGAACATCAGCCTTATATATAGGTTCCATGAGTGCAGCAGAGAGGCCCCACCCATGGAGCAGACAGAGAGGATAAACTCCTAATAGGCACACAGGGGAGTTTACCCATACAGAACCACATACAACACACAGGAACGGAACTGCAGCGAGGAGCTGCAGTATGAGCATAGACAGAAGGTCACAGCCAGAGGTAGTGACTGTGACACTGATAAATCCAATAATTTACATTTGGTCATATTGACTTTAAAGAGAGAAGCTCGAACAGAGGTGGGAGATCTGTTTGGGGGCGTGCTAGAAATAACAGAAGATCATCAGCAAATAAAGCGTGTTTAGGCACTTGTTTGCCAATGGTAATACCTTCAACATGTTTGGACAGAGACCGTGCTTTAGAAAGCGGTTCCAATACCAGACTAAATAATACAAGTCAAAGGGGACATCCCTGTTTAGTGCCCTTTTGTAAACCAAAAGTCTGTGATAAGTAACCTGGGGTGGAAATCCTGGCTGGGGGAGAAGAATAAAGCGATGTAATATACATCCGAAATTGGCCCTCGAAACCCATGGTGTCCAATACCTCGTTCAGCCATCCCCAGTTCACATTATCAAATGCTTTTTCTGCATCTATGGTGAGGAGATCTGGGGAGGGATGAAGGAGAGGACGCATTTTGATCTTATCTAACACAGTTTTGACTTTACGTAAGTTATAAACCGCTGCCCTGCTTTGTATGAATCCTCCCTGATGGGGAGTTATAGGTTTATAGAGAAAAACCGCTAGTCTGTCAGCCGATATTGTTGAGAGGTATTTGAGATCATTATCATTGAGGGAAATTGGGCAATAGGAGGATGCCAGAGTGTCATGTTTGCCTGGTTTTGGGAGCACTTTAATATATATGGTGTTCATGTCCGGTGGTACCGGCTGTCCCGGCAGTATTTGGTTATATAGGAATGTGAGGATCGGTGTAATTTTAGGAGCTAATATTTTATAAAACTCATTAGCGCAGCTATCTGGTTCTGGAGCTTTCCGGTTTTCAGATTGGCGGATTACCCCTCCTACTAGGCGCAATTCAAGGTAGTGAGAGATTGTCAAGCCATGCCTTGCCTGCCGTAACACCCCTTTTCGGTGTTGAATAGAGATCCTGGTAATATTCTTTCAAGATCTCGTTCGGTAGTCGACATATGTGGGGATGGCCGAGATTGAAAGTCTGTGTAAGATTCTCTTAGTGCATTTGTTAATTCTTTTAGCCTCCCAAGTGCTGTTTTTTAGAGACCCCTTGTATAGACGTTTTTCCCTCGATACACTGCCTTGCCTGCTCTCCAAATTAGTTGTTACTCGCCAGAGGAAGAGTTAGTGTCCCAATATTCCTCCCACCAGTGATGTAACATTTAAAAAAAAAAAACTCTCATTCGAGGCTAAGTCCAAAGGAAACCTCCAAAAGAAGTGTGAACCCCTCGGGATACTATCCTCCATTTCTAGGATTACCAGGGCATGATCAGAGATGACTAGATCACCTACATCTATCGAGGGCATTTTTGTGAGAATGGTCTCTGTCAATAAAAAGTAATCTAAGCGGGACCAGGAGGCAATATACGGTAAAGAAAAGTGTTAATTCTCTCCCTTCTGGGAAGAATCGGCACCATGCATCCTTTAAACTGGTCCTAGTAGCTAATTACATCAGAACCTTGTTCCCTGTGCCTGGGCATTATAGCTGGCCTGGGGAGTTAGGCCTCTTTCACACGACCGTAGGTGTCCCATGCCCGTACTGCGGACCGCATTTGCGGATCCGCAATACACGGGCACCGTTCCGCTGTAATTCCCCATCACGGATGTGAACCCATTCACTTCAATAGGTCCGCAAATCCAGAGATGCGGAACGGTGCAGAACGGAATCACAGAACGGAACACTACGGAGTGCTCCTGTGGGGTTCTGTTCCGTACTTCCGTCCCGCAAAAAGACAGAACATGTCCTATCTTTCACATGGCCGTAGGTGTCCCATGCCCGTATTGTGGACCGCATTTGCAGATCTGCAATGCACGGGCACCATTCTGCTGTAATTCCGCATCACGGATGCGGACCCATTCACTTCAATGGGTCCGCAAATCCAGAGATGCGGAACGGTGCAGAACGGAATCACGGAACGGGACACTATGGAAGCACTACGGAGTGCTTCTGTGGGGTTCCGTTCCGTACTTCCGTCCCGCAAAAAGATAGAACATATCCTATCTTTTTGCGGAACGGGCAGATCGCGGACCCATTCAAGTGAATGGGTCCGTGATCCGCTGCGGCTGCCCCACGGTCGGTGCCCGTGCATTGCGGGCCGCAATTTGCAGTCCGCAGCACGGGCACGAGACATCTACGGCCGTGTGAAAAAGGCCTTACGCCTATCCTTCTCATGAACCATCACCGCATTTATGTCTCCCACAACTATCTAAAGAGATATTGGATCATTAAGTAGCCTACTTCTCAGGTCTTCAAAGAACACAGAATTGGCCTCATTGACCGTACACATTATAAATGCTCAGGTTTTTAGACAGGGAGCTAAGCTGAAAATGCAGTAACCTGGCCTCCTGATCTTCCTCAGAGGATATCCCTTTATGTGCCAGATTTTTATGGAGGAGAAGTAGTACTCCCCTCTTGGAGCCCCCAGGGGGCGAGCCCAGAACTCTACCAACCCTTACGCTGGGTTCACACTTGAGTGTATTTGATACGCGCGTTTTACGCGCGTTTTTGTCGCGCGTATTACAGCACGTTTTTGGAAATAGGAAACGCGCATTGTACACGCGTTCGTGTGATTGACCACTCTGGCATCAATCACAATACGCGCGACAAAACGCCCCAAAGAAGCTCCTGTACTTCTTTGGGCGTAGGGCGTTTTACAGCGCGTTCGTACGCGCTGTAAAACGCTCAGGTGAGAACTATGCCCATAGGGAAACATGGGTTTTCGCCTGTTGAGCATTTTACAGTGCATAGGAACGCGCTGTAAAACGCGCAATTGTGAACTGAGGGTTAGGCATTGCATGCAGAAAAAATCTGCCCTAGGTAAGTGCGTTTCCTGGAGTAATGCTATCTCGGCTTTTAATTTCTTTAGATGTCTTAGCACTATTAGGCTTTTGTATGGATACCGAAGACCTTTAACATTCCATGAGACAATCTTTGTCATGATGAAGAGCTGAATTTGGTACAGGGTAACCCGCGAGCTTACTAAAGAAAAAGAAGTACATATCTTCCTGAGATCTAAACATATTCCTCATAGAACTATCCCAACCTGTATTTATGAACAATAAAAACAAAGTATGTATAACAGAAATAGTAGAGAACAATAAAGGGGCCACACAAGTGACATCTATCTAGGACTTCACTTCTTCGCAGCATGACTTAACCGTGTTAAGTCATGATCAGAGAAAAATCCAACCACACTGAGTGCTCTTTTGGATTGGTACTGGTCATAAAAGAGGAAGAAGAAAAAAACAAAAAAACAAAAAACAAGAGTAGCATGACATGAAAGGTAAGAAATACTGCCCAAATCATTGGTAACACACTAAACAGGGATACTTTTCCGTGGGCCACCCTGTATGTTCTGCATTTGTAACCAATTTATTTGGGTCCTAAGGATGAGAAACTAAGACATTTGGAGCAGGTAGGCCCAGGATAGCTTATAATATTTTACAGCAACTAAAGCTTAATAGGGGATTAAAATTTCGAAACATCTGAGCTTATAATATTGTGGTGTTGATTGCCATGGATTGGACATATCTTACTTCCATGTTTTCTAATAGGCTGCAGGAACAAACATTCTTATCTAATAAAGATAATTTTCTTCATCTTGCTCTTTGTGTGATTCCAGAGCAATGCAGAAACAATATACTACTGATGTCCACTTGGCAAAAACTGGGACATATGAAAAAATTAACACCCTTATGATTAGTTGCATGTGACTCTTCTGGTCTCTTCTGGACACTTAGGGTGTCATTTAGGCATGGTATTTCAGGCACAGATAGGGGTGCAAGGATTAGTTGCGCCGCCATCTGCAACTTCGCCCCGCTTATGCAAGGTGTAAAATTGTGGGCGTATCGTGGACAGGGAAGAGCATGGGCTAGGAGGCCTGTCTCATTTACCAAAGGGTCTAAATGTAAGACAGCTCAGAAGGTCTACTAGTAAAGTATTTTCCTTGGAAGAAGTTAAGTCAAAATACCCAAATGTAGCTTTTTACTTTTTCCCCTATTTACAAGCGGGTAATTATTTTAATAAACTGTTGCCCACTTTGAATGCCAGAGAGTGGAGTTACAGGTTAGTCTCAAACATATGCACAAAGCTAGTTATTATAAATCTCTCCATACTCCTTTAGATTATACAACATTTATGACGGCTACATCTAAATGGACCAATGATATCCCACAGATGTCAACCATGTTTAATGCTTTGGATTGTAGCCTCCGTCAACTTCCATCAAGGCCTTTATTCGGTTATATAGGCTGGATGTAACCAAGTGCTCCTCAGCAGCAGAAAGCTGTTGTATATTCTCCATACCTTGATAGTTCCTTTACCCCTGCCCTTCAAACTATTTCTGGAGAAACTTTCATTTATTATGAAGATGGACCCAGTGGAGGCATCTTTTGAGAAAGAAAAACATGGGAAAAGGTTTTTTGAGTGCTAAGAAAGTTTTATTGATTTATTACCGATGTCTAATGACAGAGATCCACCTGTATTCACATTGGGGGGATCCACTTGTCACGTGGTTCTTTCACGCCTACTGGATGGATACATGCACTAGGTTGGATAATGAGACATAACTTACTTAGAAAAATAGATGTACTTTTTTTGTTGCTAATACTTTGCAATTCACCGACTTCAAGTTTTATTTGTCTTTTCCTCCTTTTCTACCCTTGTTTCTCCTCCTACCCCCCACATTTTCTCATTCCCATATATACCTTCTTTATGGAGAGGTCCATGGGGTGACCCAATGGTGGTTACTGCCTTGTGAATTAAAACAGGATGTGAACTCCATGGGCTCAAACACTCCATTTTGGACAAGCGACTAGAGGTCTTTACCTCCTAACTTCCTTGCCATATGTCACTCATGTGAGAATGTGGACCTCCAGGTCAGTTCTCCTGCCCAGTGCCTCACTCCTACCCCTCCCCCCTTGTAACTGTTTAAAAATGAAAAGCCAACAAGGGTCAACAGGTTGACTTGTACTTATAGATACATATGTACTTCAAGGCGCAGGAGAGGGACTGATTTCTGCTCTTTATTCATATGATGAAAAATCTATTGGATTTATGTTACTGCTATATGCTTCACTATCACAGTACATGCCACGGAGGAAGTAGACAGGGACCTAAAACGCGTTTGACTTTTTCTGATTGCGATATTATGAATTTTTCATATGCTGGTATATCGATACAATTTATAAGCCTTATTACCGTTTTCTATCCTGTAACTTATTACGATACGATTTACCAAAGTCTTCTCACCTATTGCCGTTCTCCTGCACACTGAAGAAACACTGCTCCCAAATAAATTACAAGGAGAATCTATCCTAACGACTGCAAGCTGCAGCTGTCAGCCCAACTTTCTATTCAACCCACAGCTCCCATGCACAGAGATCTCAAGGCAGCCGCTATCTGTATGAATTGCAGGTCACAGTGAGTAATCAGTTATGCGCTGGATCAATTCTACATAACTATCTTTATACAGTATCTATTGGCAACTAGTTGTAAATTGATTTTGGAAACTGTTTATCCACGTAATGCTACTATAAATTACTATTGCTATGTTCATTAAGCCCATGCATAACATCTAATACAAGAAGCTGTTTAACTGTGGATGAACAGTTAATTGTTATACAAAGGAGTTATATCTCACATAATGACTAGAGATGAGCAATGTTCTTGAAAATTCGATTCAGCAGCTTCACCGAATTTTACAAAAACAATTGCTTTCTAACGAATTACTCACGTCACCGAGTGCATTTCTCTGTAAGTAGTGGGTGCAATGACAGAGAACAGAGTGATTGCGCCGCTCCCCATGATTGTACCCCTCAGATGCCGTGTTCATTGTTGATCGCGGCATCTGACATTAATATTAAGGTCTATAATAAAAAATAAAAAATTACACTTAACTTATCCATTTGATCGCAAAGAGCCCCCTGCTGTAATCTTGACTGAAGATCCAGTGCAAAATCTCACAAGGCCCGTCATGTTGGCTGGCGTGGTGACGTCATTTGTCACTGTGCATGAGATTTCGCGCGGGATCTTCAATTAATTACTGGATCAGTAATAGAAAACAGAGGGTGGTTATTAATAGTACACACTCAGATTGGGTCACTATCACTAGTGGGGTACCCCAGGGGTCAGTATTGGGCCCTATTCACTTCAATATATTTATTAATGATCTTGTAGAAGGCTTGCAGAGTAAAATATCAATTTTGAAGATGACACTAAACTGTGTAAAGTAATTAACACTGCAGAGGACAGTTTTCTGCTTCAGAGGGATCTGGATAGATTGGAGGCTTGGGCAGAGAAGTGGCAGAAGTGGTTTAACATTGACAAATGTAAAGTTATGCACATGGGAAGGAATAATGCAAGTCACCCGTACATACTAAATGGTAAAACTGACATGGAAAAGGACATAGGAATTTTAGTGAACAGCAAACTTAGGCTCCTTTCACACTTGTGTTTTGGGCAGATCCGTCATGGATCTGCAAAAACGGATCAGTTACAATAATAAAACCGCATGCATCCGTCATGAACGGATGAGTTTGTATTATCTGTCATGAACTTCATTGAAAGTGAATGGGAGACGGATCCGTTTTCTATTGTGCCAGATTGTGTCAGAGCGTTTTGGCTCAGTTTCGTCAAGCGGACAGCAAAACGCTGCAGGCAGCATTTTGGTGTCCGCCTCCAGAGCAGAATGGAGACTGATCGGAGGCAAACTAATGCATTCTGAGGGGATCCTTTTCCATTCAGAATGCATTAGGGCAAAACTGATCCGTTTTGGACCGCTTTTGAGAGCCCATGATGGATCTCACAAACGGAAAGCCAAAACGCGAGTGTGAAAGTAGCCTAAGCTGTAGAAACCAGTGTCAGGCAGCTGCTGCCAAGGCCAATAAGATAATGGGTTGCATCAAAAGGGGCATAGATGGTTGTGATGAGAACGGGGTTACTTTTGAAGGTTTGGATGTTGGGGGAGTGGGGAAGAGTCTGATGTGTTGGGGAAGCAAGTTCATCTTGTAGATGATTGTGCAGAGAACAGACAAGAGGAGAACAAAGAAGAAAGTCTTGTAAGATGCAGAAATTACGTGTGGGGATGTAGTTGGAAATCAGGTCAGGGATATAAGGAGGGGGCTGGTTGTGAACGGCCTTATATGTTGTTAGTATTCTGAACTGAATTCGCTAGGCAATGGGGAGCAGTGAAGGGATTGGCAGAGGGGAGAGACAAAGGAGAAACAAGGAGAGGTGTGGACGGTGCCTTCAGGGCCTACATGTTATCAGTATTTATTGCAAACAGTAGTGTACTCGGCATCAATGCTATCCATTTTCTATGGCTAGGTTAGCCACCTTAGCTGCAGTTTTGATTTATGTTACTGTTATCTGCGTTGCCAACTGAATGTAACTCCTAATATGTCAACCTTGAATAAGAATGAAAATATATACAAGTCGCCTTCTGAACTCAGAAGCTGGTAGGTTCTTATAAAGAGATGCTAGAGGTTGGTAAAAGCCTACCAGATTCTTCAATGTCTAATGGTTATATGGCCCATATCACCCTGGCGGTGGATTACAACTGGATTTGACTACTGGCTATAAATTCTTTGTTGCGTTTGTGGTCTGACTAAATTTCTTATTTGTGTGCTATAATGCTACTGCAAGTTTATGCTGTGTCAAATAACAAACCTTCATTAACGTTTACTTTTTTTTCTTTATTGTACATAAATGTTATCCTAGTTAATAAGATGCATAACATCATTTCAGCATATGGTAGTTCTCCCAGATCTTAAGAAAGATGTTTTCTCTCATTCACGTCTTCACTTGGTGGTTTTGGTCTGTCAAACATTGTGTTTATGTCATCACTTGGGTTTCCAGTCACAATAATCCAATGATTTTCATTCTCTTCAACTCTGTGTCCATTTAAGTATGTGTGTGCTGTGATTTCACATTCCTTACCGAATAATGTCCTGCAAAAAAGATGATAGCAGGTATGAGGTATAAGCTGAAAGTGCTATCACTGTGATTCTGGTCTGTTACAAGCATTACATTCTATGTCTAGTACTGTAGATGTAAGAACTGGAAGTAACACTAGAGATAAAAAGTAGAATATTGCCATGCATATCATGCATTTGTTTTACATGACCTTTCCCTAGTCTAAGACCCATCACTGCTATGCTCTAGTACTTGTTTAAAGTCCCCCACAGAAAGGGTCTGGTTGGATGTCACCAACTTGTGGCAAAGACCATGTCTACATATGGGAAACCTCAATAAAGACTACGTATAAATTCAGCTTTCACACTGGACAACTGATCTGACAACACATATGTCAAGAAGGTAATATCAGAGGTAATAGAAGCAACTTGTAGTGCAATAAGTCCAAAAAAGAAATAACGGCTAGTACAAATAATATATACTATACTATTATACTACTATATACTAATAACATGTCTCTAGTCATGATCAATAGTCAGAAACTGCAAGTTATTTCATCCACTAATCATTGAAAAAATATTGTCCATAAAACACAACTTTTTAGTAGAACCCCATGAAACCAGGAACATTATAAGCAATCAAGAATCCCAATAGACATAAAAAAATATTATACCCCAGGTTACAATGCAGGGTAACTAAATAAATTATACCACATATAGATAGTACTCCATGCTGTCATATCGGATGGTCACTTACCACCTGACCCATGCATGTCCATGCAACAAATCCATCAGATAACGATACAATGTCATCAGTGAGCTATGTGGTCCGGCCCACGGTGGCTTCAATAATTGAATAACATAGGAACTGTGTGACATGTTCCTTTTTAAACACTGAATCTCCTCGAAATATTCTTTATCTCATATGTCCCTAATATCACAAATCACAATCTATACCTGAATGGAATGTTAAAAAAGAAAATAATAAATCTTTATTACATATTTTTATCAAAACAAAAGGAGCAAAGAGCTCAGTTATGTTACCTAATCAGACTAACATGTATGACCTCAGGGGGGGGTTTGGTGAGATTTAGAGGGTGGAGACCATATGGATGTCTGCCTCCACCTATCGTCTCTCAGTAATGATATAGAGGAGATCAAAGCACTAAATATACACCCCTCTCCCTAAGGCTTCACAACCGAGATAGGCACCGTTGGAAATATATCAATTATAGTGCCACCATTCTCGAAGGTGTCAGCACTTCATCAATTACACAGCTGTATGCTGCTGTGCTGACAGATACCCTCAGAGACTCTTCCCTAAGCAGAAATACAGCAATAGGCTCTGTGTAGCGGCCTCATTTCATATGGTCGCTCACAAGGATAGCGTTTAGGTTCTACCCCTTACACCTAAACATGCTATTCCAACTTAACAATAACCTACTCTACGGGTTTCCATGCTGTGGTGAACCCGCATTTCATCAGGAGCAGGTAGAAACTAGCAGGTAAGTAATAGAAGTAAATAGCCAATATACACGCTGCACATGGTGGTGCACAGCGCAACAGCATCCCGGCGCTATGATGGCCGTACGCGGCCGAACACGCTCTGGAATTATATAGCCCCGGCAGGCACGGTGACCGGCAGGCAGCCAATCGCGGCAGGGGTGTAGACCAGTTCCTCCCGACTCTGGACACCATTGCATAGTGTCGATGCTGGGGAATTGCTTACTGTAGCACCTACTGTATCTGGGGAACTCTACGGCGGCTCTACATAAATCAAATTGAGATATCGCTGCAATGTGTTTCCACATAATGGGGGTCCTTCACTTGTAAGCCGTCCATAGATGGGGGAATGTCAAATAGATCATCCACAGCACTTAGCATGTATCGGGATGCTTCCCGATGTGTCAAAGATCTCACACCTGATACATAGTTCTGATATTAAATATTAAAATGTTAATCAGAGTGGCATATCAGCCATTACCGGACGTGGTGCAAAACATTGTTGCATGTGACAGCAATTGTATCATGATTTAACTGCAACACCTGAACTGATTGGCAAAAACCATCAATCAGCGCAAAATAGTATAAGAGGCTACTTTCATACTAGCCTTTTTTTAGGATCCGTCATGGATCTGTAAAAACGCTTCCATTACAAAAATACAACCGCATGCATCCAGGGCCGGCGCCACCTGTAAGGCGAGCTAGGCAACCGCCTAGGGTGCAATTTAGCAGGGGGCGCCGCCGAAACCCTGCGATGTAAAAAAAAAAAACCTGGTTGGAAGGGAACTTAAGTGGCGGCCGGCGCGGCACCCCACTCTCATGCTGCGCCGCCTGAGCGCTCTAAGAATCCCGCCCGGCGGCCGGCCGCTGCACTTGCGTGTGTGCGCCGGCCTGCGGCCGCTCACTGCCCCATCGCTCTCTGACACCAGCAGTCAGCCAGAGAGAGAAGACGTCCGCCTGCGGCCTGACCGACCACCACAGCTAGAGCTAGTAGCCGCCCAGCAGCAAATTCAGGACAAGGTCAGCTGGTAGGTGAACTACTTAGTTGTTCAACTTGTAGAGTCTGATGGATCATTATACAGATCAACATCATATAAGTTGCAGGCATATAGCCTAGGCCTAGCTGCCTAGCCAGGACCTAAAGAGTTGCAAAGCTATAACCCTCAACATGCCCTGACAGACTCAGCAACAGATTATAAGAGAATGCTGAGGATTGTAGTATTACAGGGATATAGGAGCAGTGAACATGGTAGATGGAGCGGTCATAGATCTTATATGAGGTCATTCTGGCCATTTGGGGCCACTGGGCAGGCTATATCCCTGTGATACTACAATCCTCAGCATTCTCTTATAATCTGTTGCTGTCAGGGCATGCTGAGGGTTAGGCCGCATGCACACGGCCGCGAGCAGTCAGTGGTATCCCGGCCTGGAATCCTGCAGAGAGCAGGAGCGCACAGCATCATTTTTTTACAAATCAGTAACTTTGTTTGCACTAAAGAACTTCATTTGGGTAAGAAACCATGAAGTTGCCAAATTTACGAGTAAGCGAACAATCTAATACACTGGCTTGTTTCTTTAACTATGGCTTAAGTTATGGTAGTTATTCTCCACCATTCTTAATAGGGGGCTTTATTGCAACATATAACTCTTTTAATTTAAATGCTGAGAAAGGGGTGGAACATATGTGATGTCATGATATGGGCAGATCATCTGATAAGGGGGAGGGGGCGGCAATTTTTATCTTGCCTAGGGCGGCAAAAATCCTTGCACCGGCCCTGCATGCATCCATCATGAATGGATCTGGTTGTATTATGCCATGACGGATCCGTCTTGAACACCATTGAAAGTGTTCAATTGTGCCAGATTGTGTTAGAAAAAACACTTGGCTTCGCTTAGTCAGGCGGACAGCAAAACTCTGCAAGCTTGCACCTCCAGAGCGGAATGGTGACTGAACAGAGGCAAACTGATGCATTCTGAGCAGATCCTTTTCCATTTAGAATGCATTAGGGCAAAACTGATCCGTGTTGGACAGATTCTGAGAGCACATGACGGATCTCACAAACGGAAAGCCGAAACATGTGAAAGTATGAAGAAAACAAAGGTTCCAGCATTTCGGGTAAAAATCTTGGCGTTCACTTTATTCGTAATGGTCACAATTCACAGACGTGGACAACATCTCCCTCCACCGCTTAGGTTGACATGTTTCGGACTCGCTAGACATTACTCATAACCTGGTTAACAGCGTTCAACTGAGGGGGTAGATCATTTGATATTTTTATAGAGCAGGTTTTTACGGATGCAGCAATACCTAATATGTATGTGTTTTTTTATGTATTTCGGTTTTACACAATAAAAACATTTTTGGAAAAAAAAAAACATGTTTTAGCATCTCCATTTTCTGAAGGTCATTTTATTTTTATTTTTTTGGGCGATTGTCTTATGTAGGGGATCATTTTTTGCAGGAAGAGATGATGGTTTGATTGGTACTATTTTGGGTTGCATTTGATCGCTTGGTATTATACTTTTTGTAATGAAAGGTGACAAAAAATTGAATTTTTGCACAGTTTTTTCTTATGGTGTTCACCTTAGAGGGTAAGTCATATAATATCTTTATAGAGCAAGTCATTACGGACGTGGAGATATCTAATATGTCTACTTTTTTTTTATTTATTTCAGTTTCACACTATAAAAGCATTTTAGAAGAAAAAAAATCATGTTTTAGTGTCTCCATTTTGTGAAAGCCATATTTTTTTATCGTTTGGGCGATTGTAGAGGCTCATTTTTTGCGGGAAAAGATGACGGTCTAATTGGTACTATATTGGGGGTACATATGTCTTTTTGATTGCTTGGAATTACACTTTTCGTGATGTATTGTGACAAAAAATAGCATTTTTGGTATTGTTTTTTTTTTTTACAGTGTTCACCTGAGGGGTTAGGCTGTGATATTTTTATAGAGATGTTTTTTATGGACATGGCAATACCTAATATGTATACTTTTTTTTTTAAATGATTTCAGTTTTACACTATAAAAGCATTTTTGAAGGGAAAAAAAAAATCTATTTTCTGAAAGCCATATTTTTTTATTGTTTGGACGATTGTCTTAGGTAGGGTCTCATTTTTTGCGGGAAGAGATTCCGGTTTGATTAGCACTATTTTGGGGTATATATGTCTTTTTGATCGCTTGGAATTACACTTTTTGTGATGCAAGATGACCAAAAAAATGCATTTTTTTGCTCAGTTTTTATTTTTATTTTTTTAAGGCATTCACCTGAGGTGGTAGATTATGTGACATTTTTATAGAGCACGTCGTTACGGATGCGGCGATACCTAATAAGTCTGTTTTTTCCTTTTTTATTTTTTTAAACACTATTTGGTGTTTAATGGTAAGGGGCCCAATTTTTTTTTCTTTTTACTTGAAACGTTAATTTTTTTATTATAAAAAACACTTTTTTTCACTTTTTATATTTGTCCCACTGTGGGACTTCATCATTTGAGGATTTGATCCCTGTTTCAATTCAGTACAATACATTCTGTACAGTAAGACACTGACAGTTGCCTAGGAGACCCAGCCCTCAGGCTGGATCTCCTGGGCTTCCGTAGCTGGCAGGCCCCGATGCCTGTTTAAGGCATCGGGGCTGCCATGGCAACCATCGGCCCCTTGTAAGTGCAGCGCGGGGGGTCGATGGAGTCAGAGGGAGCCCCGCACATGCAGCAGTCAGCAGGGGCCCGGCTATCAGTAACAGCTGGGCCAGTGCTGAGGATCGGGAGGGTGCAGCTACTACACCCACCTGATCACATAACGTACATGCACGTCAAGAAGCCGCATTCCCTCACGTACATGTACATCCCAATGCGTGAAGGTGTTAATAATGCTAGGAGCATCAGGTACTTAAACACCTGGCTGGCGACAGCAGGTCCCCTCCTGAACTGAATGGTATTGCCATCCTCAGGTTGGGGATACAGTTGAATACTGCACGGGGGAGGCAGTATGCTGCACTGTGCTAATTGTTTCTGCTGGGGCGGTATTTTGTGCTGCACTAAGGTATTGCTGGCCCTGCCTTCTGTCACTTTAGACCTTCCAACAACATGGGACCACTTTTAGTTGTTTTTTTTCTCCAGGAACACTTGAAGTTCCCAGGCCACCCCTGTCTGGCACCAGTTTTATGGTGTCCTAGCCCTCATTAAAATGGTGGCTCACTTGCCTGAACTGACCAGTCTTTTTGCTAAAACCAGCATTGGATAGCTCCAATACAAGCCAAGCGTGTGAGTCTGCTCAATACATTGTGCAAGCTAGGGAGTCCCACTGCCACGGATAACAGCTTTCTTCCTATTCACTGTGTTCAATTTAAAGGGAACCTGTCATCAACTTTATGCTGTTCATACGAACGGCAAAATAAAGTAGAGACAGGTGAGTTGATTTCGGCGGTCTGTCATTTATAAGTTAAAAGTAAGTGGTTGCCGAGAACCAACATCACAATCATTGCAGACTGGGCCTGGAAAAGAGTCCCGGCCACCTGAGAAGAGTCCTGGTTATTCATGAATTCCTGCTCTCCTGCTGATGACTGACAGGCTTCTACCTAGTTTTCTCCCTTTCTCTCTAGGAGAGAACTGCCAACCATCAGCAGATGGGTGAGAGCAGGAGATTACGAATAACCATGACTCTTCTCAGGTAGATTTGACTCTTTTCAAGGCCTGGGCTGTAATGATTATGGTGCTGGTTCTTAGCAACCACTTACTTTTAGCTCATGAGCGATACACCGCTGAAATCAGCATTTCTGTCACTATTTTATGCTGCCCTCAGTGAGATCAGCATAAAGTTGATGACGGGTTCCCTTTAAAGTTACTGTCTGCCGGACCATATAACCCCTGATGACGGTTGTCTATAAACTGCATCATCCACTGATGGATTTTAGGCATGAATAGACACAGATCTGGTGGTGAGTAACCCTATAATACAACAGTGTGGCCTAATGGCTTTACGTGATATAGTCCATTTTGTTACCTTGCTTTGTGACCCGGGTTATAATTTTTGGTTCACAGATATTGTGATTCTCGATTGTTATTTATGCATTTGGATTAGCGTATTTCTTCGAGTTATGGTATCCACATAAAAAAAATGGTGATAACTCTAAAAAGAATTTGACAGAACTGTTAATGTCATTCAAAGTCTGAATGGATTCTGAATAGGTATTTTATAGTATAGTATGCCATTTTTGAAAATTAGCAGGGGTCCGAGATCAGACTTTACAAATACTTTCTTCTGACATCTACGGCATGAAACTTTTAAAAGGATTTCCCCCAAAATAATTTTGTATAGCAAGCAAATGTCATACACTGTATGTGCACAAACACACGCAGTTTCCAGCTCTCTTGGGGAAAGTGAAGCCTATGTTGTGGCAGCACGTATTGTGACAATAGGAAACTTCTTATGCTCGTTGCACATTAAAAGTACACCTATCAGAGGCATGGCTGGGGTTGGAGTTGGCAGGACGTGTGTTCTAGGTATCTGACCTGGGTCCCATTATGGGTGTCCTTTTTAAGGGTTTTAGTATTATGGCCTTCTAAAGTAGGAAATACTAGTGGGTAATAGTATCAACTGATCAGCTTCCAAAAGTGCCAAACGAGGCACTGAGAAGGTTCATGTGCCAATGCGTCAGACCTTACTGCTTCTTCTGAATCAGAGTCAAGGACATATGACCCTTCTCAGCCAATCAGCAACACTGACAGAGATCATGTGATAAATTCTGGGACTGAGATGAAGAGTGCTTTCTATTGATTTATTATACTCACTTATATAGCGCTGACATATTTCACAGCGCTTTACAGACATTAGCATCAATGGGGCTCACAATCTAAGGTCCCTATCAATATGGGAGGAAACTGGAGTACCTGGAAGAAACCCACACAAACACAGGGAGAACATACAAACTCCATGTCCTTGGTCAGATTCGAAGCCAGGACCCCAAGCGCTCCTCTGGATCAACTAGCAGGATGACAGGCCGAACTGGATAGACAGATGTATTTTTTCGGCCTTATGTACTATGTTAAGTCATCAATGCTAACCACTGAGCCATTGTGCTGCCCTTCTGTTTGGAACATGTAAACACAGTTATTTTATATGGTAAAAGTGTTTTCTATTACATCAAAACAGAGTAACCAAAGAAAGAATAAGATAAGGCCAATAGGATAATTCACATGTATTTTGTGGCTTACCATAGTATATACTTCCTAAGGACAGCCATGCATTGATTTGTTTTACTGTGAACAATAAGGACTTTAGTGTTCGCCTGAAATCAGAAAAAGATTTGTATTAGTGACTATTTACTATATTCAACAATCACGGAATAAAACAATATACTGCACCAATAGCCAATGGCAAATAACGCAGCTCTGGGTTCAAACCTAGGAAGCTTTTCCTCAAATCTAGTCTTTAATTATGATTATTTTTAGACAATTTTCATCCAAAAGTGTTTTTAGGGTATTTGTTATAAAACACCTATTAAGCTATAGATTTGGCCTATGAGAAGTAAGTAGCTAACTCAAAGGGGAAAGCGTTAAAACATAACTTTAAAAATTTCATGTGCGATAAATAAGGTTAAAGTGAGGACATGTCACTGGTAAGTGTAATCAGGCGACCATGTACTATAGGATACACTCCACTATCATCAGTCCAAGGACCACTGCTCCTATAACTACAAGTCTTGTGTGGGTGCGCCAGGTATAAGGGAAAGAAGGGAGACTTATCCACCAAACAACACTGGTAGTACAAAAAAAGGAATGGGTGAGCTAGAGACGGCCTAGACCATAGGGTTGGCTGCTGTGTGAGGCTACAACAAAAGCAGATACTGATGTCGCCCACTACATACAGCTAACTCAAAGTCCTGCTCTGCTCAATGCCCACAAAAAGGTACACAGGCAAAGTGCTGTTCTGACATTATAGGCAGCGGTCAGGCGAGCAGTATTCAGCCACACAGAGTAGCTATATGACAGTACAACTATTTACCGAGTGCCAGACAGCCGCTCCTCTCCCCCCAGCCCCCGGTAGGTGTACAGGTGTGGGCTACAAGGAGCATATGCTGCTGGGCAGCACAGGCTGCTCTAGTACAACACAGCCGCTGCTCTCACAATATTAAGAATTCCCTCTATCTCCTACCGCTAATAGAGACCAAGGTACTGTCTATTTTGGGAAATTAATTCCCTAGTGCCAATTGTACGCGTTTCTACACCTAAGATTAAGTCTACTTTCACACTCGCGTTTTGTCTTTCCGTTTGTGAGATCCGTTCAGGGCTCTCACAAGCGGTCCAAAACGGATCAGTTTGTATTCTAATGCATTCTGAATGGAAAAGGATCCGCTCAGAATGCATCAGTTTGCCTCCGTTCAGTCTCCATTCCGCTTTGGAGACGGACACCAAAACGCCGCTTGCAGCGTTTTGGTGTCCGTCTGATGAAACTGAGCCAAACGGATCCGTCCTGGCACACAATGTAAGTCAATGGGGACGGATCCGTTTTCACTGACACAATCTGGCACAATAGAAAATGGATCCGTCGTCCATTGACTTTTAATGGTGTTTAAGATGGATCCGTCTTGGCTATGTTAAGAGATAAACACAAAATAGAACCAATCCGGATCAAGTAGACAAAAAAAATCTTTATTGATACATCAATAATAAAACATGATTAAATATTAAAAACAAAAAGATGGTGATAATACATTTCGGCAAATAAGTAATATGGGCAGCACTACTCACTGTGTATTCACAAGTAAAGTATTCTGTGGTGGTGCCTGTAATGTCAGGTCCCGGCCCTTGGGTCCTCTGTCAATACGAAGTAAAATGATGGAATTACGGCACTCTTGTATAATAAATCCGTTCTTTTATTTCACCAAAAGCATACGCTTTGGTGAAATAAAAGAACGGATTGATTATACAAGAGTGCCGTAATTCCATCATTTTACTTGATAATACATTTAGGGCAAAATGCCCTCACAGGAGATAAGCTACCGCTTAAATGGCAATCAATGACATCTCCATAACATTTAGAGGGAGCAGATGGAAAATGTACTCCAAAGCAGTTACAAAACACTTAGTGCTAGTGCAAAATTGATACCATAAATAAATGGCCATCACAAACCTTTAAGAAAAGCAAATTAAGGATATACTACAAAACCAGTTCAAAGTGATTAAAGTGCCAATGCAAAATTGGTTTGAGATATATACTTAAACCCTGTGCGTCCCCTCAAAAAAATACATACATCATTTACCTATTGTTCAATAGCTGTCTCCCGTGTCCCAACACGCGTTTCGCGTGGAATGCTTCTTCAGGGGTTTTAAATATTTAATCATGTTTTATTATTGATGTATCAATAAAGATTTTTTTGTCTACTTGATCCGGATTGGTTCTATTTTGTGTTTAATAGTGTTGAGGGTTTGCAATCCGGAAAACATTGATATTTCGTCATATATTGTTGGCGTTATATGCTGAAGATAATACAAACGGATCTGTTCTGACGGATGCAGACGGTTGTACTATCTGAAAGGATCCGTCAATGACGGATCCGCACAAGACGGAGGGTGAAAGTAGCCTAAGCCAGGCGTTTAATCAGGAATTACATTAGGAAGCGGGCATATCATAAGAACAATGGCATACCACCTCGGATGTTGTGTGGTCAGTGGCCATGCACAGCCAACCACATGCCGGGTATATAAAGGTGACCCCATTCCCCATAATTATGTAAGAGGGCGGTGCACTAATAGGAAGTGCGCGTGTGTGCAAAACCACATACCCCCTAGAGGTGGACACTGTACTAGTCTAGTGGATTTACAGCTGGGGGAGGCGCTCTGGCAGGAGAAGCCAAAGGATGGAAAGTGCAGCAGACCACTGTTATAGTAGGTGTACTGAAGCAAGGAATATGGGTACATTAATAGTTGCAGTATGACCTCCTACAGAGCTAAACCTAATATATGGAGGGGGAACCATTCTCATATTGTTATACCACACATGTCCATATTACATCACGCTCAAGGGGACATTGAGTCTAATGGGTTAGTAATGTATCCATGCCAGCAAAACTACACATATTATAGCATGATGGAACAGTGTCGATATGCAACATGTCCACATCACATCATGCTCAAGGGGACATTGAGTCTAAGGGCTAGTGATGTTTCCATGTCAGCAAAAACTTGCATGGAGGCGTCCCAATATTAAAGAAAGGGGAAAGAGAGACATGAGATAGTGATACAGATGGTACTAAGGGGGCCCAGACAGAACTATTCAGATATTCAATATGTGAAGTAGGTAAATGAGATATGGTCATTGAGACCATTGGGTTTTTCGGTCTTGAGTCTGAAGATCCCTTGCGCCTCTTTTATTGTCAAATCCCAATTCCCACCACATACCGAAGAGTGCACGTGTTCAATACCTTGGAAAGTGATCACTCCAGTATTTCCAGCATGTGCCATATGTACATGTTTGGACACTGGGGTATCATCTTTGCGTCAGATGTCCCCTATGTGTTCCCCAATATGTCTCCATAGTTGATGGGTCATTTTTTCCAACGTATTGAATGCCAAATTGACATGTAAGGAGGTAAATAACCTCCACCATCTTGCAGTTGATATAAGATTAGACGGAGTATTTGTTGCCTGAACCATTTTCACACCTTCACTTATGCATGCCACACAATGGCCACATCTATACATGCCTGTTACCCAGCACTGGAGCCATGTGTGTGTGGTCTGTGGTTGGAAAAAGCTATGCACCAGTCTGTCTCTGATGTTGCAGCCTCTACGAGAAGTTATTAGTGGACGGTCACCAACCAGATGGCTCACATTAAGATCTGCTTGTAAGATACTCCAATTCCTAGTTCGAATGTCTCTGACCTCCTTACGGGCAGCATCAAATATACCAATAATCTGTGTAGCCTCATTCTCTTGGATTCTCTATTGTGTCCAAGGGAATGGTGGTAAGTCTCTCGTAGTAGTGCAGAGGGAGAAAATAGATTGTAACAATATATAACATGAGAGAGTGAATCTGGATCGCACCTCCTCAGTACTATACTTTTGATATAACGACTGTCCTTCAGCATAATTACATGGCATCTTAGCCCAATTTATGATACATTCTATGTTGTGCATAAATGAGGCATTAGTATACAGTTTGATCAAAAAGCATAGGCCCACTTACCGCGACAAGGTTGCCTCTACATCAACATGTAAATCCTGGAGAACCCCTTTAAGCAACAACATGCACAAACCCTAACCTTCATATTGGCATGCATGGTATAACGGAGGACCATACTACATGTGGCCCTGTCCTTCTGCTGTCTGGATACACATATTTATCATGTTATCATTTTTAGAATCACATCAATATTGAAGGCGAAGTTATATTTATCCAACATAGTGATCGGTCATTTCTGAATTAGGTGGTAGTTCAGAAATAATAAGTAATAGGTGTGGTCAGAAGTAATAGGCGTGGGTCGAAATGCTGCATTGTTTTGTGGGATGTGTTAACAAATACCACATTTTTATTGCATGGATGTTGTTGCACTATTTTTATTTTTTGATTATCTACAATATTTTATACAGTTGTGTTCAAAATTATTCAACCCCCAATGCTGTAAAGGGTTTTAGGGAATTTAGTGTACATTTGTAATTGTGTTCAGAATGAAATCTTACAAGGACTTTTTAAAGAACCAAATGCAACTAAAATGACATCAATTGTTTTTGTAATACAGTATTAAATGTTTTTTTTGTGATTTCTTCATTGACACAATTATTCAACCCCTTAAAGACGACCACTCTTAAGAACAGAGGTTCATTCAAGTGTTTTCTATCAGGTATTGAAAACACATGTGGATGTCAAGGAGCAGCAATCAAGCATAATAAGCACCAATTAGGCAGATGTAAAATGACTGTGATACTCAGCTCCTTCTAGACATTTACTGGTGTGTTTACAGACATGGTGAACTCAAGAGAATGGTCCAGGAAGACAAGAGCAGAGGTGATTTCTCTTCACAGGAAGGGCAATGGCTATAAGAAGATTGCAAAGATGTTAAACATACCAAGAGACACCATAGGAAGCATCATTCGCAAATTCAAGGCAAAGGGCACTGTTGAAACGCTACCTGGTCGTGGCAGAAAGAAGATGCTGACTTCGACTGCTGTGCGCTACCTGAAGCGCAAAGTGGAGAAAAGTCCCCGTGTGACTGCTGAGGAACTGAAAAAAGATTTGTCAGATGCGGGTACTGAAGTTTCAGCTCAGACAATAAGGCGCACACTGCGTAATGAAGGCCTCCATGCCAGAACTCCCAGGCGCACTCCCTTGCTGTCTCCAAAGAATAAGAAGAGTCGACTGCAGTATGCCAAAAGTCATGTGGACAAACCACTAAAGTTTTGGGATAGTGTTCTGTGGACTGATGAAACAAAATTAGAACTGTTTGGGCCCATGGATCAACGCTATGTTTGGAGGAGGAAGAACAAGGCCTATGAAGAAAAGAACACCTTGCCTACTGTGAAGCATGGCGGGGGTCAATCATGCTTTGGGGCTGTTTTGCTTCTACAGGTACAGGGAAGCTTCAGCGTGTGCAAGGTACCATGAATTCTCTTCAGTACCAGGAGATAATGGATGAAAATGTGATGCAGTCCGTCACAAACCTGAGGCTTGGGAGACGTTGGACCTTTCAACAGGACACTGATCCCAAGCATACCTCCAAGTCCACTAGAGCATGGTTGCAGATTAAAGGCTGGAACATTTTGAAGTGGCCATCGCAGTCACCAGACTTAAATCCGATTGAGAACCTCTGGTGGGACTTAAAGAAAGCAGTTGCAGCGCGCAAGCCTAAGAATGTGACTGAACTGGAGGCTTTTGCCCATGAAGAATGGGCGAAGATACCCGTAGATCGCTGCAAGACACTTGTGTCAAGCTATGCTTCACGTTTAAAAGCTGTTATAACTGGAAAAGGATGTTGTACTAAGTACTAAGATTGAATGTCACTTGGGGGTTGAATAAAACTGATAATGATGTGAGCACAGACAAGACATTTGTGGTTATTTCATTATAAATGTTATGTTATATTTCTCTGACTTACAAGGGCCTCTTTGATTTAATTGTAAACAAGATGACTGAAATGATCAAAATCAATGTCAAACTGGCCAAAACACTCAATTTCAGTGGGGGTTGAATAATTTTGAACACAACTGTAGAACTGCTGCTTCTGCATTCGCTGGACTAGTTTTACTTGTGGGGCTTTAGTTTGGCCTGACTTCGGTTATCAGTGAATAAAAAAGCTTACATCTTTGTTGCTTCATATGCATTTATACAGTTATTAAAAAAGAAAATGATGGAATAAAAAGTAATTATCTTAGAGTTTATTTACACGTGACATATTCGTGAGCTATAAAATTTGAGAATATGGCTGCTACCACAAATAATAATAAACATATGAATTATGATCATTTGGAGTGTGGTTTCCACAAAAAAGTGAATGAAGTTTTCTGCAATTGAAAGTACGGTAGGTTTCACACCAATTCAGGTGACTGAATATCATGGTTAGGGTTGAGCGAACTTGTGTTTTAAGTTCTGCGTCCAAAGTTCGGGTTCGGGTTATCGAAGAATTCCGTTATGGATTCCGCTACCACGGACCATAATGGCATTTGAAATCCATAACGGGATTCTTCGATAAGGCAATCAATCAAAATTTCAGACAGCACACCAAGTATGATTTTTTATGAAATTAGGTTTCATTCAGCCGGACATTGCAACGTTTCAGGCTTACATTTTATGCCCTTCATCAGGCTAGTATATAAAGATAAAACAGAGAAGAACAAATCAGTCATATAGTACCACAAAGGCGTAGGTGAGCATAAGTAAGTGAGACATTCTTCGATAAACCCGAACCTTGGACACCGAACTTAAAACACAAGTTCGCTCAAAACTAATCATGGTGCAATTTCTGGCATTTCCAGACACAGTGTGACAATGAATTCAAATGAATTACATACATACCGGAACTGGGAGCCCTTCATGTTCCAGCCTAAACTGTGGGTCCAAGTGAACAACCTGCCAGCAGGTCTCATATGAAGGCTGGTCTGTTAAACTGACCTCTTGCAAATGAGACTTCTTGCTGCTCTTTAGAAACGATTGACGGTCACTTGTCAGATATAACTGAAAAAAAGAAACATGTCAGAAGATATGTGCATACAAATACACATATAGCTTTTAAAAACTGCAATCATTTTTTATTTTGCACTTTGCCAAAATTGTTACAGTCTGTACCAATTACTAATGTTCCCTGCACCCCTCCGTCCCTCTTCACACACTGGCGGAGAAGCAGGCGATTGCTGTTTATCTTCCAGCAGTACTTTAGTCGCTGTGATTGGTCTTTCAAAGAGATCCCCAAAAAAATCTCCAAGCCCCTGTGAGCTGACAGCTTGAGCTCGTTGATTTTATTGCTACATGCAGCGCAATCCTATTCTAAAGTGCTGCTGTAAAAAGGCGGCACCCTAGAATAAAGCCCATTAATAACAGCCGTAAAAAATGCATATCTGCGGTCATTAAGGGGTTAACTTGGACAACAACTTTAATACTAAAACGATAATGCTTACAATATACAATTTGAAAGCTCTGCTTGAAAAATTGCCACGAGGCAAGTGTATGCTGCTTTTTTATGGTGTTTATACTTTGCATTTTTTTTTACAATTGCCTTTTGATACTGATCTTCAGAGGTGACATCGGAGGGGTAACAAACTTTTCTAGAAAAATGCTCAGAGCTTCACATCTGCTAAAACACTATTGGTTAAAACCTGCTACAAAAATGCAACAACTTTATCAAAATGGCAAAAAAACGAAGCTTGGTATTTTGGATACATTTTTAACAGAAAAGCAAAAAACATAGCTTGGCAGCACCTCAGAGGAGATCCACTACTGCATTCACAATGCTCTGGGTCCTGGTTCCGCAAAATGGCACATCACGGGGCCACATGCCACATCAAGGTAAAAGTAAAACTTTAAAGGTTTATTTCAGAATACAAAAGTATCTAAAAAATATATGTAAATATGTAAATATATGTAAAATTCTCAATAAGGCCTCATGCACACGACCGTTGTTTTGGTCCGCGTCCGAGCCGCATATTTTGCAGGCTCGGGCGCAGACCCATTCACTTCAATGGGGCCGCAAAAGATGCGGACAGCACTCCGTGTGCTGTCCGCAACCGTTGCTTCGTTCTGTGGCCCCGCAAAAATAATAAAGCATGTCCTATTCTTGTCCGATTTGCGGACAAGAATAGGCATTTCTACAATGGGCCGCGCTCCGTACTGCAAATTGCGGAACGGAATGCAGAGCAGCTTCCAAGTATTGCGAACCGCAAAACACTTACGGGTGTGTGCATGAGGCCTAAATAGTAGGAATAGTAGGATTGGAATAACCTTAGTAAGTATGAGATAAGAACTGCAGTCTGCTGGGCTTCTGCTTAAAGGGATTGTCTGCTTTTTTCTATTTTCTATCCTCAGGATACATCATCAATATCAGATCGGCGGGGGTCTGACTCCCGGCACCCCTGCTGATCAGCTGTTTGAACGCACGAGGTCCCATTCATTTATATATGGGGCTGCAAAAAATGTATCCGCGAGGCTGAGCCGCAAATTATAGAACATGTCCTCAAAATAGACAATAATAGGCATTTTTGAACAGGGCCCACACCAAAGTGCAGATCTGCAAAATGCATACAGTCCAGTGAATGCACCTTTAGGGCTCATGTGCAGGACTGTATGTATTTGCAGTCCGCAAAAAACAGATTCGCAAAAAATACTGATGATGTTCGTGTCCATTCCATATTTTACGGAACGGAACAGCTGGCCCCTAATAGAACAGTCCGAACAATAATAGGACATGTTCTATTTTTTTGCGGAACGGACATACGGAAACGGATTGCACATGCAGTAACGTTCCGTTTTTTGCAGACCCACTGAAATGAATGGTTGAGCATATAGTCCGCAAAAAAAAGGGAACAGACACGAAAAGAAAATACATTCGTGTGCATGAGCCCTTAGGATGTGGTATTAGTGTTGTTCTGTTTCTCTGTGTGTAATGACCATGCAGCCTGAAGCTGACTGAAGTGGGTATATTCACATGATATATTTTCAAAACAGTATTTTTTGCAGACAACACGCGGACCCATTCAATTTGGACAGCACACCGATGTCATTGCGACTGAGATGCAAATTATCGTAGTATTCTTGGCTGTTTTGAGGACAAGAATAGGCATTTTTTCAATGGGGCCCATGAAAAGCGCAGGTTGCACACAGACCACATCCTTATTTTGCAGATATGTGATTTGTGGACTCCAAAACAGATACAGTTGTGTGACCACATTGGGTGCAAATGTTATACAATATATGTTATTATATTATTATATGAATATTAATCTGGAAGACATATGATGATCAGTGCAATCACTTACATGTCCCATGAAATCTTCTGCTGTCTTCAATGCAAAATTCTGTCCATAGCACAAAGGTTCTCCAGGTTCACTACCATCCACACTGTGATACAATACAAACATGAAATGATTATTGCCATGACTCTTAGCACATGAAAAGGTGTGCTTTATAAGGTGTCTACTATTACAAACCAGAAATCAGAGTGTCATATTGCTGATAAAAGTTATTTTACTGTCAGGGATGATTTCAAATGGCTGCCAGCAACCTGTCCTACAATGCTAGCAGGACTGGTTGTCTCCACTTGCAGAGTTGTCCAGGGATGTGAGGGGACAGGACTTCACTGCCCACTATCCTGCTGTACAATAGGTGGTAATGATGTGATCCTGCCTACGATAAGGCATCTTGGCTGAGCAGCCTGACAGGAAAACTCCCCAGTATGTAGTATATGCAAGTGCAAGAGTGTAGTGAGGTCCCGCACCCATCGAGGCAAACAGTCCTGATCACATTCTAGGACAGGTTGTTGATGGCCATTATAAATCATTCCCAGAGAACCCTTTTAACCCTTTCATGACCGGGCCTAAAAAGGCCCTGAATGTCCAGGCAACTGATTTTGTGCACGTGGTGGTTTAGTGACCCTAACTTTTTTTTATTTGTTTGACTACCAAAATAATTTTTACGATGTATCTTACTTGACACTTCAGACTTTTTATTAGCACGATTTTTGTTTGAGATTTTTTTTCCTTTTTTAGGTTTAATTTGGGGGAAAACTGCTAATTCTTATTAAAAAGGATTTTTTTTTAAATTATAGCTTTTTATTATTAAATATTAAAACTGACAACAAAATTCATTATTACACTGGGTTCCCTACTTTGCGATGATCGTTTTGATATGTCACATGTATAGGTTTGAGTGAACGCGGTGACTATGGTGACGGTTTCTATTAGTGACGGCATTTTTAATTTTTTTTTTTTTTTAAATATATTTTTATTTTTTATTTAATTTTTTTACTTATACTTTTACTTATATTTTAATTTATTTTTGGCACATAATATGTCCCCCAGGGGTCATTAAAAGACCTCCGGAGGACATTTTTTTTATTTTACTGTTTCCACTGTAACTGGGGCATCCACTGGAGCCCCAGTTACAAGGAAAAACAGACCCTTGTGGGGGCACTACACACAGGTAGAGCTGATCAGGGTCCTGCAGCTCTGCACCTGCCCGTCACATGACCGCCAGGACTAATAGAGGAAGCGGCTCTGCCGGCACAGGAAAAGGCAGAAGCGGTACTAAACCGCTCCTGTCTTCTCCTCAGATTCCCCGCTGTGTCTGACAGCCAGGACCCGACCTGCTCCTGCTAGATTGCAGCAGCAGGATCTTTAATCCAAGCGCTGATCAGCCTCTGCACTGCTGATCTTACGCCGCTGAATACCAGACTGCAAATACTGCTGAGTATAACTGTGGTCGTACCCTAATATGCTGGAGATCTATTTTACAGTACCAGGAAAGTGGATGAGATAATTGAGAAATACAATTCACGGCATAAATTGACCTGCAGAGCATTTTTTTTAATTCGCAGCATGTCAATTTATGCTGCCATTATCCGCAGCGGATTTCACGCAGAAAAATCTGCAGCGACTGTGCTGTGGGAAATGTACCATATGTAGCAGTAACTCTTAGCATATGCACAAACAGCTGATTTTCCACTTGGATTTTGGTGTACTTTCTGGGCAAAATTCCACACAGATTCCACAGTCAATCTGCCTCCCATTTGTTTCAATGAGAAATCTGTGCTGTTGTTGGTGCTGGTTCTTAATGCAGCCTCAATCAAACGCTTAAGTTTCACACTGGCGGCAGGACAGACCCGACGGAACAGCCTGTCGAATCCGTCCTGCCGCTAGTGAACAAATGCCCCTGGACTACTGCTCTGGCCCCATTGACTAATGGGGGAGGGGTGGAGTTCTGGCAGAGGCACGGCAGCGCACGGCGAGAGGCAGCCGGAATAAATGTCGGACATGTCGTAGTTTTATGCCGTGCGCTGCCGTGCCTCTGCCGGAATCCTGACCCGCCCCCATTATAGTCAATGGGGCCAGAGCGGTAGTCCGGGGGCACACATTCACTAGCGGCAGGACGGATCCAACAGGCTGTTCCGTCGGGTAAACAGCCTGTCGGATCCGTCCTGCCGCTAGTGTGAAAGTAGTTAGCTTATAATCCCTACTAAACGGTGTCTCACATAAAATGATATCAGTAAAACTGTTGATCTGTGATCACATTATAATAATACCTTGTAATAGTGAAGGCGTTTCTGCCACAGGGTTTCACGTTGCAGCTGGCACTCACTCCACATGGCGCGGTCAGGTGGCTCTTCACATGGAGTGCACTTTCCTCTGGGTTTACAGAGAGGGCGTAATTACCGTATACTGGAGATGGGTTACTCAAAGACTGCTCACTGTTTTCTGGATTAAGTAACATGACCACATCTCCAAAATGAAGAACTCCATCCTTAGAAATGGAAAGATCCGCCTGGGAAAGAAATTTGACTTCAATTTAAACTCAAGAAACCATTAGCTCAGAAGAGAACCCATGTCATTACAATGATTGGTGCTCATGCCTGCACAAGTCAACTATATGAAGTGCATAGAATGATTAGTTAATCCTAACAGGACAAGCTCCGTAACCTCACTGCCACAGCCACGTAAACACCAGCAGGGAGGACCAAAGCAAAGCAAGTGGTGGGGGATAGCATCTTTTGTTATTTTATCATAATCAACAGAACTTTTTTAAAGAGATGTTCCCCCCTGCGGAAGTTTTCTGGGGACCACCCAGCATGGCTGGACCTGCAGTGGGGGGTCACATTACCGCTGAGGTCAGTCATCTGATGATGTTGATGCAGGGAGACCCAACAGCTGTAGGGTCAGCAGCTACAAACATGTAACAAAATATAATTTCAGTCTTCTAAATGTTTGGACACAAAACACTTCTACTACAAAAGACACTTGCGACACAAAACACTATTTTGTGTAATAAAAACAACTATTATATGTCATACAGAACGCTAGTTTCTAAGCACTTGTGGCACTGAATAGCATTTTGTGACCCAGAAAAAAAAATCTATAACAAGTTATTACTGACAGAAAAACCTACTGTGACAAAATACAAATTTGTGACACAAAATACTCTATACCATAAAAAAAGTCTATGACACAAAACACTTTTCTGTGATCCAAAGATATAAAAAAAAAAATACACACTTCCGACAATGAAAACACTTTGTGACATAGAATTACAATTTGCAACAATGGGGGTCATTTACTATCAGATACGCTTGTTTACTTTTCACCGCTCATGCCAGGTCTAAAAAAGGGGGCACGACAAAGGCAGGGAAGGGTGTGGGCCTGCAGGACCATCTCATTTATCACTTTCTACGCCTGTTTTAGGCGTAGAAAATGTTCTACCTCTACGTAAGCAAGGGAGCTGGTGTAGATTTAGTCTGGGGGTAGATGCATCGACTCCTCAACATAACTTTTACCCTAGGTACACACCTAAGCGTTTTACAGCGCGTTCAAACGCGCTGTAAAACGCACAACATGTGAAAAGCAATGCTTTCCTATGGGCATGGTTCACATTTGGGCGTTTTACAGCGCGTTTGAACGCGCTGTAAAACGCCCCACGCCCAAACAAGTACATGAGCTTCTTTGGGGCGTTTTAACGCGCCTATGGACAATGATGCCATAGGGGAGAATCACTGAATCGCGCGTATGACGCGCGTTTCTTAGTTAGAAAAACGCGCATCCAAAAACGCGCGTCATACGCACGATTCAGAAACGCCTAGGTGTGTTCCCAGCCTTAATCCACCGACAGCGCTGGGGTTATTAAAACTGGCGTGTAGAATGCCAGTCTTAATAAATGACCCCCAATATGTTACACTTTGTAACAGAAAATAGGCCGTTGAAAAACTGTGACAAAGAACACTGCTCTGTGACACAAAACACTATCAAGGGCATGAAAACACTTTTGTGACATAAAACATCATTCCTAACACAAACCGCTATTCTCTAACACAAAATGTTATTTTGTAACACTGAATATCCTTCTTCTTCATCACGGTACGGAGATGAAGATGGCGCTTAGTTTGGATGCCAGGACTACCGAGCATGCGAGGTACACACTAGCGCACACTGCAATGCTGTCATAGGCACTGCTGTAGGATCGGGAGTCGGATGTCACGCCTTATTCACAGTATGAACATAGTCTGAGCTTTATTCACATATAGGAAAGCTTTTTTAGTACTGGAAAAATGATATGGTGGTAATTGATTCCCATTTTCTATATGGTATTTTTAGGGCTCATTCACATGGCCATAGTGCCGCCATGACTATATTGTGCACCAGCCGCGTGAACTCTGCATTACAGTGAAGACCCATTGACTTGAATGGGTCCGTGATCTGCAACATACGGCGAAAGATAGGACATGTTCTATCTTTTGCGGAGTGGAGGCACGGACCCAGAAGGGCTGGTGGAGCAATTAAGAGTGATTATGTATATAAACTGTATTTGCCCGTGTATTTGGTACCTCTAGTGGTCACAACATTGCATCTTTTGTGTTTTAGATATGCCATAAAGAAGACTGTTTTCTGCTATTGGATGCTGAGAATTCCTGCAATACTGAGTGTCTGTCCCGCAGACACTTACTGCACACCGGTGAGCTGGGTATTTCTTTGTATGGAATGAATATTATTTTGTGACACAGAATTAAAAAAATTATCATTTTATTGCACAAAATACACTTGAAATATTGAGCCAAAGAACACTATTCTGTGACACAAAACACAGTAAGGGCTCGTTCACACATACGTTTTTTTTTTCATTACACGTTCCATATATTTATTTCAATGGATCTGAAAAAAAACGGAAGCTACCTTCCGTTTCCGTTTTTCCGTTCCGTTCCAAGATAGAACATGTCATATTATTGTGCGCATAACGGACAAGGATAATACTGTTCTATCAGGGGCCAGCTCTTCCGTTCCGCAAAAAATGGAATGCACACAGGCGTCATCCATATTTTTTGCGGACCGCAAAATAATGAAAAAGCCATACGGTCATGTGCAATAGGCCTAAGAGTGCAGTCACATCACTGTTTAGCTTTCTGTTCTTCTGATGCGTCAGAACAAGAGAGAGAGAGAAAAAAAAAAAAAGGATCCTGTAAAAAAAAACGGATCCTGTTGCATTAGTTATGCATAGGATTGCATAGGATCCATTTCTTTATAGAATCCAGTAAAAGAAGGATTCTGTTGCATCAGTTGTCATCTGTTTAAGCCATTTCCGTCTAAGATCCGTTTTTTTAGATGGAAACAAAAGTACTGCATGCAGTTTTTTCCCGTATAAAAAGCGGATCTCAGACGGAAATGGCTCAAACGGATGACAACTGATGCAACAGGATCCGTTTTTTTTTACTCTATCCTGTTTTTCTTCTCTCTCTCTTCTTCTGACGGATCAGAAGAACGGTAAGCTAAACGGTGATGTGAATGCACCTTTACATAAAAAACACTTCTCTGACAAATGCTATTTGTCTACATAAAACCATTATTCTGTGACACAGAAAAGTATTTTTTAAATACTTGCGACACCAAATACACCTTTGAAACCTGTGTCAAATAAAACACAATTCTGTTACAAAACAATATCTATGACATCAAAAATACTTTTGTGTCACAAAACACTATTCTGTGAGATAAAGCCCCCACTGTATGATATAGAATCCTATTTTCAAAATACTTGTGACACAGAAATATATTTTGTGACGCGCAATAATAATTTGTCATTTGCCTTTTTATCACATAACATTCTGAGACGTAAAATACACTGTTGATGAATTATGACAATTATCTGACACAAAACACTTAAATGATATAAATACACTTTTTTGAAACCAAAACCTAATTTGTGATAAACACTATTTTGACTAAAACATTTTTAAACATTTGTGACACTGAATAACAATTTGTAATAAGTTTTTACATTGACTAACATTTTGTGACACAAAACACACTTGAAATTTTGTGACAAAGAACACTGTGACACAAAACAATATTCAAGGAAATGAAAACACTTTTGTGACACAAAACATTATTCTTTGATATAAAAAAACACTCTGTTAAGCAAAACACTATTTTATTAGGGTCCTTTCACACTTGCGTTTTCAGGACCCGGCATAGAGTTCTGTCGTCGGGTTTCTATGCCGGATGAATACTGATCGGTATTATCCCCATGCATTCTGAATGGAGAGAAATCCCTTCAGGATGCATCAGGATGTCTTCTGTTCAGTATGTGAACGTTGTTTGGACGGAGAAAATACCGCAGCATGCTGCGGTTTTCTTTCCGTCCTGGGATGCGGAGCACAATCTGCCATAATAGAAAACGGATCCGTCCTCCATTGACTTTAAATGGAGTTCATGACGTATCCGTCTTGGCAATGTTAAAAAATAGTTAAAGTTAATACAAGCGGATCCGTTCAAACGGATGCATGCGGTTGTTTTATCTGTAACTGAAGCGTTTCTTTCCGGCATTGAGCCCCCACAACGGAACTCTATGCCGGATCCTGAAAACGCTAGTGTGAAAGTACCCTCACTTAAAGAGGACCTGTCACCATGAAATGCAGTGCAATCAGCAGGCAGCACGTTATAGAGCAGGAGGAGCTGAGCAGATTGATGTATAGTTTTTTTGATTCAGTATAACCTGTAATTTATACATTTATATATTTGTTTTTTCACCTCCTGTGAACAGCTATCGGTATAATGAGGAGGTGTTATCAGTGGCTGACAGTTGACTCTGTATGCACACTTAAAGGCTATATACACCTTCGGAGGCAATTTATTTTATGATTGCATTTTACTCATTTTTGGCTAAAATAATTTTTTCAATTGGCCTTAATTAAAAGTATTGAGCCATTCTGTCACAAAGGGTTAACCGTTTTTCTAGCTGTGTGACTGCTACTTTCACTTTATGCCGGTTATCTAACAAACCTTATCTATAAACTACTGAGAGGTCATAAACACTTATTTAAGCCACATCCTTATCAGTAAGATAAGACCTGAGCTATATTGAGTGTTTATAATGTCAGAGATCAGAGATAAGGAGTCCGTCTGCTCCTGGTCTGACAGAAAAGACAGAAGCTACTAGAGCATCTCAGCTTTGTACAGAAAATAGGACGACCTATTTTTAATAAAGACCAATTAAAAAAATTATTTTTAGCTCAAAATGAGTACAATGCAATAATAAAAAATTGCCCCCAAAGGTGTATATAGCCTTTAAGGCTGTATTAAACTGGGCTATATTTCAGCCGATAATAGCTAACACGCATTTGCATGAATGCTCGTTAGCGATCATCTTGCAGTGTAATACTGCCACGATTGCCCGATAAATGAGCAAACACCATTTTAATCGGGCAATTCTAATTTTTAAGCATGTCAACGGCAGATTGTGCTGTCTAATAGCGATCTGCCATATGGGGACAAGTGATAGCATAGTGATCACTCCTCCCCATGCTACTGAAGAGATCGCTGGATGTAATAGCAGCAAGGTGGTGATGTGAACCTAGCCTTACAGGTTTTACTTAAAGGGGTTGTCCGAGTTATGGAAAAAAAATATAGCACTGTAAATCAGATGGTCAGCAATATATAACTAAGCTAAGCAAGTTTTAGGCAAAAAAAAAAATCTATTTTCTCATTTGCCTGGTTCTCTTCTGGCCCTTTGTTTACCTGCAGTAACAACAATCTCTGCCCCTCCCCCTGCACTGCTAAGGGAGTGAATACAAGTGTTCCCATGAGTGACATGTCTGCCTGCTGGGAAACTCAGCAGCATGTTGTATGTGTAGAACTACAAGTCCTAGCTGTACAATGACACTGCTAATACACGCAGGATCTTCCCCCTACCTGCAATGCTCCGCAGAACTTCTCTTTCAGCTCCTGTGCCCAGCATTTGTCTCCTCACTGCCTGCAGCTACACAGTAAACACTTCAGCCCTGAGTCTGTGCAGCTGAAGGGGTAATGAGAACCCTAGATCCTGAGTGTAAAAACTACCTGTGTCCTGCGGTCCCTATGTCCCTAAGTGTACCTGAGTGTGGTACTTCCGGAAACACTCCCCTAGGCATAGGGCAGGGTGGTCAGGGCAGTCAGGACAGAAATAGCTGTCACGCCTTATTCCACTCCTGCTACAGACATGACATCTTTTTCGGGGTGGCGGTTGGTTTGAGGTACCAGCAACGACATTGGGGAAATGTCACTCATGTAGACGGCTCGCTACACTGGTGGTTGGGGCCACGGAACCTCCTGGATACAGGAGGTTCTCAATGATCTCTTCCTGAAAACAAAACTATTATATATAGCCAATTGAATTAGATATACAGACACCTTCTTATACCAGCGTCTGGTCTTTCGGGAAAGCAAATATGGGGCCAACATCTGGTCATTGAAGTCCACCCCTCCCATGAGCAAATTATAGTCGTGGACCGAGAGGGGCTTTTCAATGACACTGGTTGCCCGTTCAATTTGGATTGTCGTGTCTGCGTGAATGGAGGAGAGCATGTAAACGTCACGCTTGTCTCTCCATTTCACAGCAGTTCTTCGTTACACAAGGCAGCCCTCTCCCCCTTTGCAAGACGGGTGGTAACGAGCCGTTGGGGGAAGCCCCGACGACTAGGTTGCGCGGTGCCAGAGCAGCCAATCTGTTCTAGGAACAAATACCTGAAGAGGGGCACACTTGTGTAGAAATTGTCCACATAAAGATGGTACCCCTTGCCGAATAAGGGTGACACCAAGTCCCAGACTGTCTTCTCACTGCTCCCCAGGTAGTCAGGGCAACCGACCGGCTCCAGGGTCTGATCTTTACCCTCATAGACACGAAATTTGTGGGTATAGCCTGTGGCCCTTTCACAGAGCTTATACAATTTGACCCCATACCGGGCACACTTGCTTGGGATGTATTGTTTGAAGCCAAGGCGCCCGGTAAAATGTACCAGGGACTCGTCTACGCAGATGTTTTGTGCAGGGGTATACAAATCTGCAAATTTGGTGTTGAAGTGGTCTATGAGGGGCCGATTTTTGTGGAGCCGGTCAAAAGCTAGGTGGACTCTGGGACGAGAGGTGGTGTTGTCACTAAAGTGCAGGAAACGCAGGATGGTCTCAAATCGTGTCCTGGACATGGCAGCAGAGAACATGGGCATGTGATGAATTGGGTTCGTGGACCAATATGACCGCAATTCATGCTTTTTTGTTAGGCCCATGTTGAGGAGAAGGCCCAGAAAAGTTTTAAATTCGGAAACTTGGACTGGTTTCCACCGGAAAGACTGGGCATAAGAGCTTCCCGGGTTGGCGTTTATAAATTGAGTGGCATACCGATTTGTTTCTGCCACGACTAGGTCAAAGAGCTCCGCAGTGAAGAACAGCTCAAAAAACCAGCGCCGATCCTATCTGAGCTGTTTCCACCCGAACTCCTGACTGGGCGGTGAAAGGGGGAACTAATGGTGCGGCTGAAGATGGGGGCTGACAATCAGGGTTTGCCAGCACCTCAGGGATTCTAGGAGCTCTACAGGCCTGTCTGTGTGGTGGCTGCGACGGGGGAACTATTGCACGTGCCATGGTACCAGCTTCAACTGCCCTTCTGGTGCTCGCCACTTCACCATGTTCTACGGCAGTGCTGGTAGAAGGTCCAGGACGGGCTGCACTGCTGGTGTATGCCTCACCACGTAATCCGACAGCGCCAGCCCCACTCTGCTGCCCTTGAAGCGGATCCTGCGCAACCTGTGGTCTAGCGACACAGGGCCGGATATGCCTGGTGGTATCAGGGACCTCAAGTTCCTCGTCCGAACTTTGGGTCAGACTGCCACTGCTTTCTACAGGTTCATATTCTGACCCGGTAGATACGTCAGATGAGGGTTCCCATTCCTCATCCGACTGGGTCAGAATCCTGTAGGCCTCTTCAGACGAATACCCCTTATTTGACATTTGGGCGTCTAAATTTAGGGGGTATTCCCTGAGACTACCCAAGAAAAAGAGCAAGCCTGTCTTACAAATGGGAGGCTAGCGAAGTACAAGAAGCCGCTGCGATTGATAAAAAAAGATCAAAACTGATTTTTTTTATCACCGCAACGCTTGTGAAGTGATTGTGCAGTGTGCATGCGTGGCGGCATCAGCGCGTAATCTCGCGTCTCGCAAGATGACGCGCCGATGCATCCAGCCAGAGAAAGGAGACCGCCCGCCGAACGCATCCATGCAGAGTCCAGAGGTGGTTAAAGGCCATATGGCAGAATTTTGCTGTTGGAATTATGGTGTGGTGTCCACACTAAATTTACGCTGGTGGCGGCATGTTCGCCACCTCTCATTGTTTGAAATGGGAGGCAGTACAGAAGGTTCCGTCAGCCCTTCCATTTAAAGCCGCAATAGTGCCAAGAAGGGACGTGCCCCTTCCTAACGCAGTATGTGGACAGGCGTCTGGGGGTTTAGCTCTGCTCGGTGTGGCTAAACCACAAGCAGGGACGCAGCATTTAATGTGAAAAACCTTGTAAACCCTAGAATCCTCATTGCAGAAAAACTATTGACAGGGCCATATGTTGATTACCGCATTAAATGGGGATAAATGTAGGTGAGAATCTGCAGCAATTCCGTGGCAGAAATGAGGGTCGGCCTCAGATGTTTCCAGATTTAATCTGCCATTTGACCATGCTTAGTGTAAATGAGGCCTAATAGTTTCTAGAAAATAAAGAAACACGTATATTCATCTCTTACCTTTTTTAAAACATTCTTCTTAAGATTGCTTGACTTTTGGATTAGGAGTTCTCCTTTTTCTCTTTTTTCTAAGAAATCTTTCAAAAGATCCTACAAAAAAAAAGCCACAGTAAATAGAGGTCACTACTTGTCAGGTACAGTATTCTATGGTATAGTATAAATATGACATAAATTAATAAAGGGGTTGTCCGAGTTATAAAAAAAATATATAGCACTGTAAATCTGATGGTCAGCAATATATAACTAATCTAAGTAAGTTTTAGGCAAAAAATATATATTTCCTCATTTCCCTGGTTCTCTTCTGGCCCTTTGTTTACCTATTATAACAGCAATCTCTGCCCCTCCCCCTGCTCTGCAAACGGAGTGAATACAAGTGATGCCCTGAGTGACATGTCTGCCTGCTGGGAGACTCAGCAACATGTTATATGTGTAGGACTACAAGTCCCAGCTGTATAATGACACTGCTGATACACACAGGATCTTCCCCTTACCTGTTATTGCGCAATGCTCTGCAGAACTTCTCTGTCAGCTCCTGTGCCCAGCATTTGTCTCCTCACTGCCTGCAACTACTCAGTAAAGTCTTCAGCCCTGAGTCTGTGCAGCTGAAGAGGTTAATGTTTTTCCCCAAAAATCCAGGGAGAGAGCAATAAGCAGTGCAGTGCAGGGGGGCGTGGCCAGCACAGTGACATCTCCTGTACAGACACATATCTGATCTCTCAGGCTTGTGCACAAAACATCATCAGAGCAGGGAGAGAAGCTGACATCACAGGTCATGTGACCCCCAGTGAAATCTGAGAAAGGAGCAACTGGAGATAAAGTAAGTGAATTTTAAAGTCCTTACATTTGCCTAGGTAGAAACATACAAAGAACAAAAACATAACTCAGACAACCCCTTTAAGGCAATGTCCTGAATTACTGCTTGTACACAATCTAAGAAACTAAATCTACGGAACGCAGGGGCGTTGCTAGGTTAAAACTAGGGATAGCCGAATCCGATGAAACATCGTTTCAATACTGTACAGAGCGAGCACTATGTACAGTATTATAATGTATTTGCTCCAATGAGCCAATGAGACTTATATAATAACTTCAGAAATTCATTTATACTGTAAAAAAAACATTTCCTGAACTCCGGTTCGGTTCCAAGGTACCAGTTAGAACCGACCCCAAGTTTTTTTTATAGTACAAATTAATTTATGAAGTTATTACGCAAAGTCTCGAAAGAAGCAATAACTTTGGCTTATCAGAGCCAATACATTCTAGTACTGTACGGAGATCCTGCTCCGTACAGTATTAGAACGAAGTTTTATGCGAATCGACTTCTGATGAAACGTCCAAAGTCAATTCGCTAATCCCTAGGTGATGTTATTTACATGGGAGTTAATGTTGGAGGGACAGGGGAAAGCTGATGTTATTTACATGGGACTGTATGTTGAAGGCGGCTGTGTGAAGGGATGTTTTTATTTACATGGGACTGTATGTTGGAGACAGCAGTGGGGGGGAGTGATGTTATTTACATGGGACTGAATGTTACAGGGGTCTGAGGGAGGGATGTTATTTATATTGGACTGTATGTTGAAAGTGGCTGGTGGGAGGGAATTATGTTATTAACATGAGACTGAATGTTGTGGGGGTGATGTTTACATGGGATTGCATGTTGGAGGCGGCTGGGGAGGGGGTGATATTATTTACTTGGGACTGTATATTGGAGGGGGCTGGAGAGATGGTGTGATGTTTTTTTACATGGGACTGTATGGTGGAGGGAGGAATATAACTACAGGGGGCATTGCAGGGGGCAGTATAAACTGGGGCACTTTAGGGGTATTATAAATCCAGAGGGCATTATAGACGTTCTTATTACTACTGGGGGATCTATAGGAGGCACTCTTGCGGAGCGTTATCATGGTTGGGGGCACTGTAGAGGGCAGTATTACTAATGGGAGCATTCTAGAGGGGAATTACTATTGGTGGGACTATGAGGAGCACTATTACTATCGGGGCACTCATATTTCTTCAGGACAGTATTTGGGGGTATTGGGGGGCACAGCGAGCGGCAGGATAACACTGTGTGAACTCCCTGTGGGGACTCCAGGTTGGGGGACGATGATAGAAATGTGAGGAAGTTAAGATGTCTGTGTGTCACACTCTGCAGAGACGAGGAACGGCTGAAAGAAGTGTCTGGACCAAATAGAGAAGATGATGAACATGTTCCCTGCGCTCATCTATTGTCATGGGATACATGTTCACGTTCATATGGAGACAGGGGTGGAATTTACCACCATGCAAACCTAGCAAATGCTTGAGACCTCAGAGATCATGGTGCCCCCTGCTGGCCACAAGTGGTTAGAAGAAAAAAAAAGACTAAAGGTGCAAAGATACTGCATGTGCATCTGGTTCACTTGCACAGAGATCGAAGGTGGCTCTTCCCAGTTTTAGAAATACCAGGCAGCAGGCTACACTGCCAAACTGAGAGTAGGGATTAGGCCGGGTTCACATCACTGTTTGGTTTTCCGTTCCTCTGATCCATCAGTAGAACAGAAATAAGGGATCCTTTATTCTCAGCATCTGTTATGCTTATTTTGCATCCATTTTAGGCCTCATGCACACGACTGTATGTATTTTGTGGTCCGCAAAAAATACGGATGATGTCCGTGTGCATTTCGTATTTTGCGGAACGGAACAGCTCGCCCCTAATAGCACAGTACTATCCTTGTCCGTAATGCGGACAATAAGGGTCCATTCACATCTCCGCAAAATGGGTCCGCATCCGTTCCGCAATTTTGCGGAACGGGTGCGGACCCATTCATTTTCAATTATGCCGCAAAAGATGCGGACAGCACACAGTGTGCTGTCCACATCCGCACTTCCGTTCTGCAGCTCTGCAGACATGGACAAGTAAAGGCATTTCTATTATAGTGCCGGCTATGTGCGGTCCGCAAAATGCGGAACGCACATAGCCGGTGTCCGTGTTTTGCGAATGTGTAAATGGAACCTAATAGGACATGTTCTATTTTTTTGTGGAACGGAAAAACGGACATGCGGAAATGGAATACACACGGAGTAACTTCCTTTTTTTTGTGGACCCATTGAAATTAATAGTTCTGTATACGGTTCGCAAAAAAAAACAGAACAGAGACAGAAATAAAATACATTAGCGTGCATGAGGCCGTAGTCAGTTATGTCTGCGATCTCTTATCTTTGACGGGGGAAAAGTTATTTTCTCTCATCAAAAATAAGTAAAATGGATGCACAATAAGCATAACAGGTGCTGAGAATAAAGGATCCATTATTTCAGTTTTCCTGAGGGATCAGAAGAACGGAAAACTAAACAGTGATGTGCATGAGGCCTTAGCAGTATAACGAGGACGGAGCTTAGTGGTGCAATGGTGCAGACTAGAGCTTAGCAGTGTGATGGGGGCAGCTATGGACGGGAGATAGTCCATATAACAACCACCCCTGCAGCCATAGTCCCAAGATCAGTGTCAGGGCTGATGGAGCACATTACAGCGCTGCACAACCCCCAAGTCGTAGCGCGTTATAATACATCACTCATCGCAGCCCCACATTATCACCATATACTTCCGATGTCTGCCCGCATCCTGGGTAGGATCACAATATGTCACCATGAAGCCCTGGCCTTACACTTGGTTGTTTTCTGAAGATGTGACCAAGGTCTACGGCCAAACATGCGGCAGATGTTCTGCGCCAGAATTGTCTGCGGAAAAGGTGCAGCATTTCCAGCAGCAGTGAAGTAGCTGCAGTGATATCCGCACATGAAACGCGGTGCATTGCGTCTGTGGATATGTCCTGTGGATTTCACCCTTTCACCATTTCTGTACCAAACAGAACATCTGGATTTTTTCATTGCACAATACTGACAGATAGGACTCATGCACACGAACGTATTTTGTTTCCGTGTCCGTTGCTTTTTTTTTGCCCATACCCGGAACCATTCATTTTAATGGGGCTGCAAAAAAAAAAAGGAAATTACTCCACGTGCATCCCATTTCCGTACGCCCGTTCCGCAAAAACATAGAACATGTCCTATTATTGTCTGCATTACGGACAAGGATAGGACAGTTCTATTAGGGGCCAGCTGTTCCGGAATGCACACGGACGTCATCTGTATTTTTTGTGAATCCGTATTTTGCAGACCGCAAAATACATATGGTCATGTGCATGAGCCCATACTGTGGAGAATCAGCAGAGGACCCATTAGGTGTGTCTGTACCCTAATAGATAGAGCATAGGACAAATATTTCAAGTATTGAGAGCTCTAACTTAGACGCTGTTCACACTTTGATTGGGCTTACCTTCAGAGGGCTGCTGAATGAATATTGCAGACCCCAGCATGCCTGTACATGAGCATATGTCTGCCCCTACTCCTATATACTGTGCAGTAGACATTTTTGCAAGATGCTCATCAATAGCTACTGGTGTATACAGCCTATTACTTATGGTGGCGCCATTTCTGAGGCAGGCTATTACTGCATGTGTTATACCAGCCTGCTAGGTGACTACTGTCTCCACAGCACAGACAGGCGATGGTCTGTTACCTCGTCTAGGGACACATCCTCATTCCAGTTCCCGATCCGCACAGAGGGGCTGAAGGTCCGGACGCTCATGCTGACGGCAGTTCTGATTCCAGACTTCAGTGTACTGCAGCTGCTATGGGAACGCCAGCCTGTTTACCGTTGCTATGGGAACCGTGAGGATGACGTGACCTCATGCAAAAACGTGCCGACGTTACGGAACCCGACGCCATGTTGGTAGTGGCAAGCATTCTATGAGCTATAATACAGCGTTTGGTGCCATCTAGCGGCGATAGCTAGTATTGCGTGTGTGTCTAGCTGTTGAGATCGGTATTGCATAGGTTTTGCATAAAAATCCCTCACAGTCAGATAATATTTATATCTAAATGTTAGTTACCACTTGTGGTGGCAGGGATGTAGTGCAGGTTTTTCCAAAGTTTTCATTATCAAATACTATTAAAATGCTCCCAAAACTGTTGACAAGTACCCACATCAGTGGAGCTAACTAAGAAACAATGTCACCTGGTGTCTACTGAAGAACAGGGCAGCAATGGATGCCTTTTGGTTCCACAATGACTATGAAGCTCATTTCCTAAAGACTGGCATTTCACATACCAGTGGTAGTAAAAAGTCCAGTGCACCAGAAACTGAAACCTGCTGTAGTTAGGAGCTGGTGTAGATTCCTGGTGTAAGGCCTCTTTCACACGAACGATACGGATTAGGAACGGATGCGTTCATTGAAACTCAAACCATTTTGCAAGCAAGTTCAGTCAGATTTATCTGCGATTGCGTTCAGTTGTTTCAGGTGCTTTTTGATGCGTTTTTCACACGCGTGATACAAAACTGAAGGTTTACAAACAACATCTCTTAGGCCCCTTTCACACGGGCGAGAATTCCACGTGGGTGCAATGCGTGACGTAAACGCATTGCAACGGCACTGAATCCGGACCCATTCACTTCAATGGGGCTGAGCGTCCGCAAGCAAGTGCGGATGCAATGCGATTTTCACGCATGGTTACATGAAGAAGATATAAGTTAATTGATTAAAGTAAATTTACTGTATTATTTTTCCCTTATAACATGGTTATAAAGTAAAATAATAGCATTTTTAATACAGAATACTTACTTAAATGTGGCTTAAGGGGTTAAAAAATAAAATAAAAATAACTCACCTCATCCACTTGATCGCGTAGCCGGGCTTGTCTTCTTCATCTTACAGGACCTGGCTGGAAAAGAACCTTCGGTGACATCATCAAGCTCACCACGTGGTGAGCGCGATTATGTCATCAAAGGTCCTTTGGCAGGTTCTGAAAGAAGATGATGCCCGGCTGCGCGATCAATTCTTTTTATTTTTAACACCTTAAGCCACATTTCAGTAAGCATTCTGTATTAATGCTAAATAATAAAATCTACACAACACCTAACCCAAACCCGAAGTGAAGAAGTTCGGGTCTGGGTACCACATTCAGTTTTTTCTCACGCACGTGCAAAACGCATTGCACTCACGTGGAAAAAACTAAACAACGCAATGCAATCGCAGTCAAAACTGACTGAAATTGCATGCGCACTCACGTGGGTTTTCCGCAACTCACCTGGGACGCATCCGGAGAAAATCCGGAACACCCGTGTGAAAGAGGCCTTAGCAACCATCAGTCAAAAACGCATTGCATCTGCACCTGTTTGCAGATGCAATGCGTTTTTCACTGAAGACCGATTCACTTCTATGGAGCCAGGGCTGCGTGAAAAACGCAGAATATAGAACATGCTGCGTATTTCACGCAACGCAGAACTGATGCGTGAAAAATAAACGCTCATGTACACAGACCCATTGAAATAAATGGGTCAGGATTTGGTGCAGGTGCTATGCGTTCACGTCACGCAATGCACCCGCACGGAAAACTCGCTCGTTTGAAAGGGGCCTAAATGTGTGATGACAGCAGAGAGAAACATAAAGGCCTCATGCACACGACCGTAGGTGTTTTGCGGTCCGCAATCCGCGGATCCGCAAAACATGGAAGCTGTTCCGCGTTCCGTTCCACAATTTGCGGAACGGAACGCGACCCATTGTAGAAATGCCTATCCTTGTCTGCAAAACGGACAAGAATAGGACATGCTATTTTTCTTTTGCGGGGCCATGGAACGGAGCAAAGGACGCGGACAGCACGCGGAGTGCTGTCCGCATCTTTAGAGGTCCCATTGAAGTGAATGGGTCCACGCCCGAGCCGCAAAACATGCGGCTCGGACGCGGACCCAAATACATTTGTGTGCATGAGACCAAACAGTTATAAACTTTGGCACAAAATACTGTTTTGTGCAAAAATGTACCACTTTTGTAAATGATTCCCCTACGACTCGTGATATTCAGCATGGAGAATAGTTTGCATTGTGTTGGTTCTCTGGTTTCAGCAGCACTTGGCTAAGGCTACTTTCACATTTCCATCACCGGAACTGCCTGCCGGATCTTTTTTTTTTTTTTTTTACAGTGTTCACCTGAGGGGTTAGGTCATGTGGTATTTTTTTAAGCAGGTTGTTACGAACGTGCTGATACCTAATATGTCTACTTTTTTAATCTTGTTTTACATTTAACACAATAAAAGCATTTTTGAAACAAAACAAATCATGTTTTAGTGTCTCAATAGTCTTAGAGCCATAGTTTTTAATTTTTGGGGCGATTGTCTTAGATAGGGGCTCATTTTTTTGCGGGATGAGGTGACGGTTAAATTGGTACTATTTTGGGGGGCATACGTTGTTTTTGATCGCTTGGGGTTGCACTTTTAGTGATGTAAGGTGAAAACTTAATTTTTTAAACTTTTTTTTTTAGTCCCACTATGGAACTTCAATTTTTGAGGGTCTGATCCCCTTTACTGTGCAGTACAATACTTCTGTATTGTAATGCATTGGCTGTAAGTGTATTACACTGTGTAATACACTTACAGCCTTCCTGCCTGTGAGATCCAGGGGGTAGGATCTCACAGGCTGTCACGGATGCCTAAGGGGCTGCCTTCCCTGTCATCGGGTTCTTGTCACAGCAGGCCAGGGACCCGATGGCCATCCCGCACCAGGCACGATCCCGCACGTGCCGCGGTCATCGTTGATGGCGGCAGTGTGAGGGTTAATGCGCCAGCATCGGTGTTGTCACTGATGCCGGCGCATACAGCAGGGTCCAGCTATCAGTGACCGCCGTACCCTTGCCACTGACCGAGCAGGCGCAGCTCCTGCACCCACCCAATCAGCCGTCAGACATGTACGACGCGGGTCCTTAAGTCACGTCCACCAGCGCCATCCATGTATGTTGCGGGTCCTTAAGGGGTTAAAGGGGTTGTGAAAGAATGGGGGGGAGAAGAGTTTGGCAAACCTGACCACTTGGCCGGACTTGTAGAGGTATACCATACCATCAGTTGCGTAACTAGAAATGACTGGGCCCCACAGCAAGTTTTTAAATGGGGCCCCCTCCCCCAGTTATTTTCTCACAACCCCTTCCTTTCATGCCGCCCCCTTTCCTGTGGCTAGTAAAGATCGCTCTCTCAGACCAGGCCCGGCAGCTGTTCCATCCGTTTTCTACACTGTCTATACTGCCACTGTATATCATTTCATTGTGTAATAATGTTGAGGGGCCCTGACAAAATCTTTTAGTACTTCTCCTCCTCTTGGATGGACCCCTTCTGGGCCAGGGCCCCAAAGCAGCCACTTCCCCTGCTTGCCCCATAGTTACGCCCCTGCATACCATAGCCAATTAGTGGGTGCAGCAGTGACTGCCTCCCCTTGCATCATGTGACCATTTGTCATGGCGTAAAGGGAGTTGGTTACCGCCATGGCCAGTAAGTGGCAGATGTTGACATCGAGGGAACCCAGCGGAGCATCGCAGGCCTAAAGGAGGGGTGGGGATATAGCGCCGGGAAGCAGGTAAGAAATCTTTCCTTTACAGGTCAAGCCAAGAGGGAAAGTTTGCCAAACGCTCCTCCCCTGATTCTTTCACAAACCCTTTACGGCTCGTGGACACAAACATAAGGGCCCTGAACCCATATTGCAGACCACAAACGGCAGGTCCACAATATACGGGAAATGGCTGCGTGCACGTGCAGCAGATCAGGACCCATTGACTTGAATAGATCAGTGATTCGCAAGATATGGCAAATGACAGGTCATGTCCTGTCTTTTGCGGAGCAAAGGCAAGGATCGGAAGCCCATCGAAACACTGCAAATCGCTTCTGTGGGCTTTCGGGTCCGTGCCTTCACACCACGAAAGTTAGGAAATGTCCTATCTTTGGCTGTATCCTGCTGATCGCAGACCCATTCGAGCCAGTGGGTCCGCATCCGCAGCACAGAGTGCAAACGGCCGGTGCCCATGCATTGCGGACGCTATTACATCCCTAACATTCGTCTGCAGGAGCCCTTAAGGTGATTAAAAAGATTGTGCAGTGTCATCAATATCAGACAGGTCATCAATATCAGATAGGCGGGGATGCAATTCCCGGCAACACTGACGAACACCTGATTGAATGGGTGGCAGCTCTTATGGGAGTGGGGAGGCCTCTTCAGTGTTGAACTGCACAGTCTAGAACAATTTACACTGCACCGCAGCTACAAGGAAGATGGTGTGCAGTTAAACATTGAAGAGGATTCAGGGTTCACGATCCCTTCAAACAAGGGGGTGCCGGGAGTTGGACCCCTAGCAATCTGCTATTTATTATGTATCCTGACACTGCACATTCCCTTTAAGCAAGCCACAACAAAAAGAATGGTAAAATAATAACCTACAACGTTGTGGGGGATTCCAAATACGGTGGAATCCCATCAGGAGAATAATGCTGAGACTGCATGCGGTATAGCCGCAGGTTGGCATAATTGGATGACATGTCCACCTCCTAAAGAACCTCACTCGCCTGCAATCTATTGTCCATAAATAAAGGCTGCTGTTAATGCTAGCCTGTATTCAGCTGATGGAGCTGCAAAGCTAATTTAAAAACCTCTCGTAGCCCTACAGGAAGATACAAATGAAACTTCCACCAGATAAAAGCCAAGATATGCACTTCACTTCCCTTTAATTCAGATGGAGACGAGTGAAGATTACACTTTATTAGGGACATGTCTCAAGAATACATGCTTCAGGGTAAAAACCTTTTCATCAGGTCACATTTTGGGGTCCATGGCATTTTTCTTTTAAAAAAGCAGAACACTCTGTTAATGTTTCTACAGGTGATGTGTACCCACCTTAACCCTTTAAGGACCGGAGGTTTTTTACTTTTTGAGTTTTCGTTTTGCGCTCCCTGCCTTCCCATAGCCATAGCTTTTTTATTTTTCGGTTCACATAGCCATATGAGGGCTTGTTTTTTGCGGGACAAGTTGTACTTTCCAACGCCACCATTTAATATTGTATATGATGTAGTGGGAAGTGGGGAAAATAATTCCAAATAGGGTGAAATTGCAAAAAAAAAGCAATTCCACCACAGTTTTGCGGCACACATTGCGACACCCATGACGTGTATTTTTTACATTTTTTTAGTTTTTTAATTTTTATACATAGAGACCCAGGCTACTACAGGCGCGCTCTGGCTCCTCCGATCGCCACACGGGGGAGCCGGAGCGCAGCGAAAGTAAAACTTTCGGTTTGTGCACACTCAGATGCCGTGGTCGGGCTTGACCACGGCATCTGAGGGGTTAAATTTCCGATCGCTGCCGGTTGCGGACATTAGCCGCGGGTGTCTGCTACAAGAACCATGCGGACACCCGCGGCTAAGGCGCCCGCATAGAGCAGGAGCGGCGCCATCTTTAAAGACCGGACACAGGACGTACATGTACGTCCTGTGTCCTTAAGAGGTTAAAGAAGTGGTGCTACTCCTCCCCAAAACTATGAGAGGACTTCATAGAAGACTACAGCCATGCTTCACCAAGGTAGTGGTGGGATCCAGCCAAAAATGATTTTGAAGTTTTACAGAATCTTTTCTCATAAAAAACTATTTAGCAATCAGCTCAGCTGATCCTGCTCTATAACATGCTGCCTGTAGATTACACTGCATTTTCAGGGTGGCAGGTTCACTCCCTTTTTATATTCTTCACCAGTGAATAATTATTATAGTATTTGTTCATATTACTGGCAATGGGCTGCAGACAGTACATAGGCCCTGATTTATCATGCCTTCACTCCAGAATTCTAACTTCAAAAAGTTGGGCTTACCTCAGTTTTGAAATATAGGTGAGATAGTGGGCCTGGTAAGCTATGTTCATGAGTTTCACATGAGTCACATTCTCATTCGGTAGAAGGGTGGAGTAGGAAAACTGAAGTAGTTTTTCTAGACGAAAGTATTAGGTTTAAGTATGAAACAAATTTATCAAACAACATGCGACATTTGATCAATGTGGCATAAAGTACACCAAGGCAGACTCCAGAAAAACTGACTTCAAATATTTATTTCATGACATTTTGTCCCCCATTGAGACTATCCTCAGCTTGTCCATTCTCTGTTAGGAACTAGGCACTACCTGTACAACCCTGGCGAGGTCTTCACCAACCCTGATCACCAACATTGCTCAACTGAACGTGGTTGGCTGACCATAGACATTGGTGGCAGATTGCTAGAACCAAGAGGCACTGTTTGGCCACTTTGCTATTGTGTGGAGCTCCAGGGTTCGGAGGGGGAGGACTCCTGCTCCACCAATTTCAGCTGCATCTGCATTTATCCCTACTGTGCTATAAAGTCCTGCTCTGCACTCTGAAAATGAAGGTGGAAGAATGGCCTATAGCATTTTCACAGTGCTTGGAAATACCCCTGTATATTTGACTTTTATTCTGTCTCTTCTTTCAGATTGTCTCTGCCAGCTGTTTAGGAAGCAGAAACTCTATCGGTGAACCACAGACTCGACTGTTGTCAATGGGAGAATTTTCTCTAAATAAAAATGTCAATAATTTATACACAGTGTGCTCACATGCATAATTTACTGGTATCCACAGATACATCACTACATATACCAGTACATTGTAGTGTTGTGTGTGTTTTTTTTTTTTTTAAAGATAAAAGCAAAAGTATAAACTTTTAAGGAGAAGAAACATATTTTTGTAATACACTTTATGAGATCCCACCACTAGTAATCCCATTGAAAGCAGTTTAGGATGGCAGTGGTAGCTCTGTATTATACGACTGAAAATATACCATTTCATATATAGCATAATATATAGCTGAGTATATTGCAGTGCAGGGGTAGACCGTCTATAGACTCTATTTGGAAACTTCCAGGCTTGCCAATGTTTGGGGTGTGGGTGTATATAACAACCTGCATTGTGATATTTGGTTAATGCACAGCCAGCTAATACCAAGAGACTTTGGGACTTTTTTTAATCTAAGCACTGAGAAGTTAGAAATCTTCCACAGTATCTTTAAGGGACTATGCTTTGGAAGGAATAGAAAGACACACTGATCTTCTGACTATCTGGTGTAGCTCTGGTGTTAATGTCTGAAGACTTGTTTATGTCTGGAGAAACTGCTTAGTCTTTACCATATGCTTGTATTGAAACTCTATACAAATCTATGACAGACAATTACAACATTGTTTCTGTTTAGGCTGTGCTTCTCCACTCCACCCCTCCAACTAGAAGCTTCTAGTTCAGTTAATAACTGTATATAAGAAGAGCAGTTAGAGACCCAAGTTGTCTGCAGACAGGGACCAGTGTTTAGCAGAAGGCAGGAGTGACAAGATGAAGATGCTGAGATAAGTATACTCTGCCACAGACCCTAGGTGATGGGCAGATGCAAGGGGCATTACACTGTAGGAGGGGCACATGTAGAGGCCACTATACTGTGTAAAAGGCACATTGGAGGTATCATAATTTATGGTGTATAAAAATATCAGATGACCTAATACCTCAGGTGAACACCGTAAATAAAATAAAAAAACTGTGTAAAAATTTTTTTGTTACCTTATATCACAAAAAGTGCAATACGAAGCGATCAAAAAGTCATATGCACTCTAAAATAGTACCAATCAAACCATCATCTCAGACTGAAAAAAATGAGCCCCTACATCAGACAGTCTCCCAAAAAATAAAAAAACTATGGCTTTCAGAATATGGAGACACGGCCGCCTCTATAAATATATCACATGATCCACCCCATCTGATAAATACCATAAAAAAATTTAAATAAACTGTGTAAAGTGCAACACCAAGTGATTAAAAAGGCGTATGTCCCACAAAATGGTACCCATAAAACAGACACCTCATCCCGCAAAAAGTGAGTCCCTACACAAGAAAATTGCTCGAAAAATAAAAAAAACTATAGCTCTCAGAACATAGAGACATTAACCACTTCAGCCCCCCTAGCTTAAACACCCTTAATGACCAGGCCACTTTTTACAATTCCGCACTACACTACTTTCACCGTTTATTGCTCCGTCATGCAACTTACCACCCAAATGAATTTTACCTCCTTTTCTTCTCACTAATAGAGCTTTCATTTGGTGGTATTTCATTGTTGCTGACATTTTTACTTTTTTGCCATTAATACAAATTTAACGAAATTTTTGCAAAAAAATGACATTTTTCACTTTCTGTTGTAAAATTTTTCAAAAAAAACTACATTTCTATATAAATTTTTCTCTAAATTTATTGTTCTACATGTCTTTGATAAAAAAAGTCCAATAAGTGTATATTTATTGGTTTGGGTAAAAGTTATAGCGTTTACAAACTATGGTGCAAAAAGTGAATTTCTGCATTTTGAAGCAGCTCTGACTTTCTGAGCCCCTGTCATGTTTCTTCAGGTGCTAGAATGTCAGGATAGTATAAATACCCCCAAATGACACCATTTTAGAAAGAAGACACCCCAAAGTATTCGCGGAGGGGCATGGTGAGTTCATGTATCATTTCATTTTTTTCACAAGTTAGCGGAAAATGACACTTTCTGAGAAAAAAAAAAAAAAAAAGTTTCAATTTCTGCTAACTTCTGGCAAAAAAAAGAAATCTCAGACGGACTCACTATGCCCTCAGTGAATACCTTGGGGTGTCTACTTTCCAAAATGGGGTCATTTGTGGGGTGTTTGTACTGTTCTGGCATTTTGGGCGGGCTAAATTGTGAGCCGCCATGTAAAACCTAAAGGTACTCGTTGGAATTTGGGCCCCTTTGCGCATTCAGGCTGCAAAAAGTGTCACTTATGTGGTATCGCCGTACTCAGGAGAAGTAGGGCAATGTGTTTTGGGGTGTATTTTTACATATACCCATGTTGGGTGAGAGAAATATCTCTGTAAACTGACAACTTTGTATAAAATTTTTTAAAAGTTGTCGTTTACAGAGATATTTTTCACACACAGTATGGGTATATATAAAAATACACCCCAAAACACATTGCCCTACTTCTCCTGAGTACGGGGATACCACATGTGTGACACTTTTTGCAGGCTGGGTGCGCAAAGAGGCCCTAAAACCAATGAGTACCTTTAGGATTTCACAGGGCATTTTTACGCATTTGGATTCCAGACTTCTTCTCACGCTTTAGGGGCCCCTAAAATGCCAGGACAGTATAAATACCCACATGTGACCCCATTTTGGAAAGAAGACACCCCAAGGTATTCCGTGAGGGGCATGGCGAGTTCATGTAAAATTTTATTTTTGTCACAAGTTAGTGGAATATGAGACTTTGTAAAAAACAAAATAAAAAAATATATATATCAATTTCCGCTAACTTGTGCCAAAAATAAAAATTCTGTGAACTCGCCATGCTCCTCACGGAATACCTTGGGGTGTCTTCTTTCCAAAATGGGGTCACATGTGGGGTATTTATACTGCCCTGGCATTTTAGGGGCCCCTAAAGCGTGAGAATCCAAATGCGTAAAAATGGCCTGTGAAATCCTAAAGGTACTCATTGGTTTTAGGGCCCTTTGTACCTTGGCTGCAAAAAGTGCCACTCATGTGGTATCGCCGAACTCAGGAGAAGTAGGGCAATGTGTTTGGGGTGTATTTTACATATACCCATGCTGCGTGTGAGAAATATTGCTGTAAACGACAACTTTTTACATTTTTTATTCAAAGTTGTCAATTTACAGAGATATTTCTCACACAAAGTATGGGTATATGCAAAAATACACCCCAAAACACATTGCCCTACTTCTCCTGAGTACGGCGATACCACATGTGTGCCACTTTTTGCAGCCAAGATGCGCAAAGGGGCCCTAAAACCAATGAGTACCTTTTAGGAGGGCATTTTTACGCATTTTCTTCTCACGCTTTAGGGCCCCTAAAATGCCAGGGCAGTATAAATACCCCACATGTGACCCCATTTTGGAAAGAAGACACCCCAAGGTATTCTGTGAGGGGCATGGCGAGTTCATAGAAGATTTTTTTGGCACAAGTTAGCGGAAATTGATTTTTTATTGTTTTTCTCATAAAGTCTACCTTTCTGCTAACTTTTGACAAAAGTTAAATTGTTCATGGACTCACTATGCCCCTCAGCGAATACCTTGGGGTGTCTTCTTTCAAAATGGGGTCACATGTGGGGTATTTATACTGCCCTGGCATTTTAGGGCCCTAAAGCGTGAGAAGAAAATGCGTAAAAATGCCCTCTCAAAGCACTCATTGGTTTAGGGCCTTTGCATCTTGGCTGCAAAGTGGCACACATGTGGTATCGCCGTACTCAGGAGAAGTAGGGCAATGTGTTTGGGGTGTATTTACATATACCATACTTTGTGTGAGAAATATCTCTGTAAACTGACAACTTTGAATAAAAAATGTAAAAAGTTGTCGTTTACAGAGATATTTCTACACCCAGCATGGGTATATATAAAAATACACCCCAAAACACATTGCCCTACTTCTCCTGAGTACGGCGACACCACATGTGTGACACTTTTTGCAGCCAAGATGCGCAAAGGGGCCCTAAAACCAATGAGTACCTTTAGGATTTCACAGGGCATTTTTACGCATTTGGATTCTCATGCTTTAGGACCCCTAAAATGCCAGGGCAGTAGAAATACCCCACATGTGACCCCATTGTGGAAAGAAGACACCCCAAGGTAATCCGTGAGGGGCATGGCGAGTTCACAGAAAAAAAAATTTGGCACAAGTTAGCGGAAATTGATTTTTTTTTTTTTTTACAGTCTCATATTTCACTAACTTGTGACAAAAATAAAATTTTGCATGAACTCGCCATACCCCTCACGGAATACCTTGGGGTGTCTTCTTTCTAAAATGGGGTCACATGTGAGGTGTTTGTACTGCCCTGGCATTTGAGGGTCTCCGCAATCATTACACGTATGGCCAGCATTAGGAGTTTCTGCGATTCTCCTTATATTGAGCAGACGAGTAATGAGATTTTTTTCCCGTTCAGCCTCTGCGCTGAAAAGAATAAATGAACGGCACAGATTTCTTCATTCGCATCAATCAATGTGGATGAAAAAATCTCTGCCCAAAAATGTGCAAAAAACAAAACGGCACAGATTTCCTCATTCACATCGATCAATGTGGATAAATAAATCTCTGCCAAAAATGTGCAAAAAAGTAGTAAGGCCCCATTCACACGTCCGCTAGAAATGTCCGCATCTATTCCGCAATTCTGCGGAATAGATGCGGACCCATTCAGTGTGAATGGGGCTGGCGGTGATGCGGAGAGCACACTATGCGCTCGCCGCATCAGCATTTGCGGAGCTGCGGCCGCAAACTTCCGGGTTTCGGCCCCCAAGCATCCGGCCGCAGCTCCGCAAAAAGATAGAGCATGTCCTATTCTTGTCCGCAACTGCGGACAAGAAAAGGCATTTTCTATATAGTTCTGGCAATGTGCGGATCCGCAAAATGCGGAAAGCACATTGCTGGTGTCCGTGTTTTTGCGGATCCGTGGATCCATGGATCCGCAAAACACATACGGACGTCTGAATGAACCTTACAGTGGGGTAATTAGTGTCAGGGGTGACAGGGGGTGACATGGGGTGATCGGGGGTTAATCAGGGGTTAATCAGTGGGGGGTGGGGTGGATGGGTGGGGGGTCTGTGTGGTGTTTTGGTGCACTTATAAAGTTTCTTTGGTGGTCCCAAGCAAATGGGACCACCAAAGGAACGATCAGCAAGCATATCAGACGCTGTTAACAAAACAGCGTCTGATATGCCATTTTTAACTTCTACAGCCTGCCAGCGCACGATCAGCGCTGGCAGGCTGTAGCTACCTTCTCCTCGACGTGATCCTGTGAACGCGCGCACGTGCGCGCGCGCGTTCACAGGAAATCTCGCCTCTCGCGAGATGACGCGCGGGCGCGTCAAGGAGGAACAGACCGACCGCCCGCAGGACGCAATCCTGCGTGAGGCGGTCGGTAAGCGGTTAAACATGACATGATTTTTTTTGTTTCAAAAATGCTATTATTGTGTAAAAGTGAAATAAATAAATAAAGTATACATATTGGGAATCTCCACGTCCGTAACAACCAGCTCTATAAAAATATCACATGACTTAATGCCTCAGGTGAACACCGTAAAAAAAATGAAATAAAAACCGTGCCAAAAAAAAAATCTATTTTGACCTAACATCAGATAAAGTGCAACACCAAGCGATCAAAAAGGCATATGCCCCTCAAAATAGTACCAATCAAACCGTCACCTCATCCCACAAAAAATGATACCCTAACTAAGACAATCGGGCAAAAAATAAAAAAGCTATGGCTCTCAGACTATGGAGACACTAAAACATAATTTTTTTGGTTTCAAAAATGCTATTATTGTGTAAAACTTAAATAAATAAGAAAACGTATGCATATTAGGTATTGCCACATCCGTAACGATCTGCTCTATAAAAATGTCACATGACCTAACCCCTCAGGTGAATGCTGTAAAAAAACTGTGCTAAAACAACCAACTTTTTGGTCACTTTGCCCCATAAAGTGTAATAATGAATGATTAAAAAATCATATGTACCCAAAAATGGTACTAATAAAAACGTCAACTCTTCCTGCAAAAAAATGAGCCCCAGCACAAGACGATGGGCAGAAAAATAAAAAAAATAAGGTGTTCAGAAAATGGAGACACAAAAAAGTTTTTTTTTCCAAAAATGCTTTATTATGTAAAACGGAAACAAACAAAGAAAGTAGACATATTTGATATCATTGTGTCCGTATAAACCTGCTCTATAAAAATAGCACATGATCTACCCTGTCAGATGAATGTTGTAAAAAATAAAAACAGTGCCAAAAAAGACATTTTTTGGTTACCTTGCCTCACAAAAACGTAATATAGAGAAATTAAAAATCATATGTACCCCAAAATAGTACCAATAAAACTGGCACCTTATCCCCTAGTATCCAAAATGGGGTCACCTTTTGGGAGTTTCTACTGTAAGGGTGCATCGGGGGGCTTCAAATGGGACATGGCATCTAAAAACCAGTTCCTTAAAATCCGCATTCCAAAAACCATATGGCGCTCCTTTTCTTCTGCGCCCTGCCATGTGCCGTTACAGCAGTTTACGACCACATGTGTTTATGGAAACCGCGGAATCAGGGTAATAAATATTAAGTTTTGTTTGGCTGTTAACTCTCTGTGTTAAAGAAAAAAATGGATTAAAATGGAAAATCTGCCAAAAAAAAGTGCAATTTAGAAATGTAATCTAAATTTTCTTTTAATTCTTGTGGAACACCTAAAGGGTTAACAAAGTTTGTAAAATCAGTTTTGAGTAACTTAAGGGGTGTATTTTCTACAATGGGGTCTTTTATGGGGGGTTTCCACTATGTGAGCCCCACAAAGTGACTTCAGAACTGAACTGGTCCTTAAAAAATTTGACTTTGGAAATTTTCTTAAAAATTTCTAAAATTGCTTTAAAAATTCCAAACCTTCTAACGTCCTAAAAAAAAAATAAAAAAATAACATTACCAAAATGATGCCCACATAAAGTAGATATATAGAGAAAAAAAACAAAACACAATTCCCTCAAGCTTGTTGGAGTTTTGACATTACGGCATTCAGTGTGCGCTAAAAATGACATGACGTCCTTATTCTGCAGCTCAATGCGATTGCGGCAATACCAATCTTGTACAGTTTTTATTTTGTTTAATTACTTTAAAAAAAAATAAAGACCTTTGAAAAAAATCTTAAATTTTGTTGCATCGCCATATTCTGACAATCATAACTTTTCTTTATATTTCGGTCTACAGAGCTGTATGAGAGTTTGTTTTTTTGCTTAACGAACTGTAGTTTTTATGGTTAACATTTTTGTGGTATGTACGACATTTTGATCACCGTTATTCAATTTTTGGTGGGGAACTAAAGATGACAAAAAAAACTGTAAATCATGTTGTTTTTATTTCTTTTTCATTACGGCATTCACTACACGGAATTTTTTAATATTTCAGACATGACGACACCCGGAAACCCCACTGATCAGCTATTTGAGCATCAGCAGTGGAGCTCGCAGTAGCGCCATGGCCTTCTCTCTGCCTTTCCTAGGCCGAGTGATGGTTCAGGTGTCACATGGCCTAGAAGCAGCTCAGCCCCATTCTACTAATGTGGCTGAGTGCAATACCAAGCGCAGCCCCTATACAATGTATGGCGCTGTGTTTGATAAGCTGCGAGAAGGCCACAGCACTACTGCGAACACCTGCTCAAAACAGCCGATTGACGGGGGTCCTGGGTGTCAGACCCCCATCATTCAGATACTGATGACCTTTCCAGAGCATCGATCATCAATAAAAAAATAAATAAATAAATAATGTAAAAACCTTTCAAAGGTGTGACTGGGCTCCAAGAAAACTTATATCTGGGGACACCACTTTCCCTACTGATGGACCTACTCAGTTTTACTAGGTGGTTGGAAGGATAACAACAGAATAAAACCCTTTAGAGGCCTGGAACCCATCTCGGTGACATTATTGGTACATAAGCCCTGTTGTTTCCAATTCGAATACCATGAATATTGGCTGGCTTTATGATGGAGGTGGCTGGCTAAACATACAACTGCTGAGATCAGAACAGTATACACAGTATATTAGATCAGTGCTGGACGCCCGCCACCTGCTTCTAATTTTAGAAGAGACTTCACAAATCACTTCCTGAAAGCATTTGACTATGTTCTGACAATAAGTCATAATTTAATAAGCGCAGCAGGAACGCGGTCTAGCCGCGAACCACCATATGCTTTGTACTTTATGTTTTTTTAGAGTTTAGGTGGATATTCGTTCAATATAAATCCCTTTTCTGTGAAGCATCTGTCTCTTCAAAAGGTTTACGCGACGGAAATAGAGTACGCATCCACCGAGCTGCACAATGACACATAGGACTGGGAAAAGTAAATACGTGCAAGTACGTGTGTGTGTGCACAAACACCTGGGGGTGATGGCTCTTGTAATGGAATCAGCAGGAAACATCTGTTTAGTGCAAAGTTACAGGCTGAGCCCCTGATAGTCTTTTTACTTTTAGGCTGCATTGTATTAAAAATACATCAGTTAGGTTTCACGTTCTTCTGCCTGTAGTGATATGATGCAGACTGTTGGGTATACACAATGTGCCTGGCGGATGTGGCCCTTTATAGGGTCTTGTAGTCAACACTTTATCAGAATGATAGCAGGATGCTTAACAAACTGCAGTTCCTTTTATGTTCTTGAAGGAAGGGCTCCACCTATAATCACATTCATGTGTTGGTAAGCAGACCATGCAGCTGTATCTGTGAAGACTGAGCTGGAGGCTGGCCAAGAGCGAGCAGATATTTGAGGAGTTTATCATTATTTAAGGAACAATAGAGGTAACTACACCCATCCTGAGTGTAGGGTTGCAACTGTGACAAAACCATTGAACCGTTAGGTCCATTCCATTTTCTTTTTTTTTTACACACTACCCTTTGTAATAATTATCTAGAGACTGGCCATGTTCTAGACAGCTTGGTGTGAGAGATGAATGGAAAGTCATATGTACATCTACATCAGGCACGTGATCACAAATAAAGCCGGTCACATATGGACCAGGCAGTAGGGTGATCTTATGTACATACATTTTACATGGCTACATGAGCCATAGACAGGGCTGGCTCCAGGTTCATGTGGGCCCTTTGGGCCATAAAGTCACAGCGGGCCCCTTGTGGCATTTTGCATGGCGCTTACAACAATGAAACTGCATGTATTATAGATTAAATACCTTACACAGAGCATGCTACAAAGCGGATATATGTGAATCAGTCCTTATGTGCCTTTATTTTCTACTCAGTGTTTCAGTCCCTCAGGTCTACTCACAAATATGTGCCCCCTCACAGTAGATATGCCAAGATATATGCCCCCTCACAGTAGATATGCCAAGATATGTGCCCCCTCACAGTAGATATGTCAAGATATGTACCCCTCACAGTAGATATGTCAAGATATGTACCCCCTCACAGTAGATATGCCAAGATATGTGCCCCTTCACAGTAGATATGCCAAGATATGTGCCCTCTTACGGTGGATTTGCCAAGATATGTACCCGCTTCACAGTAGATATCCCAAAATATTTGCCCCCTCATAGTTGATATGCCAAGATATGTGCCCCCTCACAGTAGTAATGCCAAGATATGAGCCCCCTCAAGAGTATATATGCCAAGATATGTGCCCCCTTCACAGTAGATATTCCAAAATATGTGCCCCCTCACAGTTGATATGCCAAGATGTGTGCCCCTTCACAGTAGATATGCCAAGATATGTGCCCTCTTACAGTGGATATGCCAAGATATGTGCCCAGTGCCCCCTTCACAGTGGTTATGCCCAGATGTGCCCCCTTCACAGGAAGTGAAAAAAGCCAAACAATAAATACTCCTCGCCTCAATCACCTGGCTCCTCCCATGATCTGCGTTCCCCATCAGCAGCAGCAGGATACTGTGACACATGGCGCTGCTGTGTAAGAGGAGCAGATTCCCAGCCTGCCCCGCTCCTCCTCCTACACAGATCAGCAGGACGATGTCTGAGGACATTGTGTTGCTGCTGCTGTGGAGCGGGGAGCAAATAGTTTCCTTCTTCAGTGGCGTGCCTACGGTGTTTGGTACCCGGGGTGGGTCCTTTCTCTGGCACCCACCCTCCAATACTTAAAAAAATGGTACCCCCTCACAGTAGTATTGCCCTCATTGTACAACTTTCACAGTAGTTTTGTACAGAAGTGTGCCCCCTAGAGTAGTTATGCCCACATTGTAGTTATGCCCTCTCACAGTTGCAATGCCCTATCTGTGCCCCCTTTACCGTAATAATCCCCATTGTGCCCCCTTCACAGTAATAATCTCCATTGTTCCCCCTTCATAGTAATAATCCCCATTGTGCCCCCTTCATAGTAGAAATCCCCATTGTGCCGCCTTCACAGTAATAATGCCCACTGTGTCCCCTTCATTGTAGTAATGCCCTCTGGCTCTGTGCCCCCTCCATAGTAGAAATGCCCATTATGCTCCCTTCACATTAGTAATGCCCTCTGTGCCTCCTCCAGAGTAGTAATGCCCTCTGTGCCCCCTTCATAGTAATAAAGACCTCCATGCCCCTTAATAGTAATAAAGTCCTCTGTGCCCCCTCCATAGTAATAAAGTCCTCTGTGCCCCCTCCATAGTAATAATGCCCTCTGTGCCCCCTCCAGAGTAGTAATGCCCTCTGTGCCCCCTCCATAGTAATAAAGTCCTTTGTGCCCCCTCCATAGTAATAAAGTCCTCTGTGCCCCCTCCATAGTAATAAAGTCCTCTGTGCCTCCTTCATAGTAATAAAATCCTCTGTGACCCCTCTGTATTAAAAAACAAGCTCTTGAAGCTCATAGTCCTCACTGTGTGGGCGGAGCCTTGCAGATTACCGGGCTACAGGCCCCGCCCACACAGGCCGGCAACACGATCTGTGCCTGCAGGATGAATGGTGGAGCGGGAAGAAGTCTTCTTGCTTTACCAATCAGAGCGACGCCGGCCTGAAGGAGGGGAGGAGAGCGGGGAGAAGAGCGGTGAGTGAAAGGACCCAGCTCCCTGTGCTCCAGCATTGAGCGCTTCCATCTGTATTGATAGAAGTGCTCATTGCTTCCGGCCTCTGGCAGCTGTGCTGTGGGCCCCGGCACTTGCCCAGGTATGCCGAGTGCTGAAGCCGGCCTTGGCCATAGACACAAAGATGTATCTATAGTCCGAAGCACTACGGAGTGCTTCCGTGGGGTTCTGTTCCATATTTCCGTTCCGCAAAAAGATAGATCTTGCTCTATCTTTTTGTGGAAGGGACGAATGCAGACCCATTCAAGTTGAATGGGTCTGCATTCATCCCGGCGGCCGTACAGAGGTTGCCCGTGCATTGGGGAATGTACGGGCAAATTGCGGTCCCCAATGCATGGAAAGGCCCACCTACAGCCATGTGAATGAGCCCTATGTGTGAGGTTAATGTGGCCCCAGGGTTTAACTGGGCTTCCTTGGGCCCAACAGAGGAAATTATTGTCAGGGCCCAACCCCTATATAAACAATAAAATCATATCCATCCCTTTTGGCAGGTAAGGGGGAACCTCATACATTAAATTATACAAATCAAACTTCCTCTTGATCCACACCTCTTTCTGTTGAATGTCTCCCCAGTGCCATTAGGCAAAAACCTTTACGGCTTTCTTTGACTGCCACCAGATGCCTTATAGCACGAAACAGTTTAAAGAGATCTGGGCCTCCATGGGATAAAACTGCTCTACATGATTACTAAGCTATTCCCTATCATTATTTATAGTTATTAGGATGTTCCTTGGAAATTCTAGTGAATTAACTTCCCTTTGTCTCGTGTCTTGTCTTCCCCCTACATCTTCACAACGATCCTCCATATAGAGATCATTTTGTTCCGCATTATTTTTTCTTATAATTATTCATGCCTTTAAAAATGCCGTAAAAAATAAAGTCTAACAGGTTTTGATTCAAATAAATAGATCCAAGTGGCAAGTTACTGGCTCCAAATGTTTTTAGTTTTTTTAAATACTGAACCTTTGGGGCCCAGTATGGTTTCAGAACCTTGGCCCCCAGAAGATTTTCTGGTACTCTGGTGGACCAGTCCAACACTGGATATAAGATAGATAATGAGGTGCACTGTACGGCCACTTTATTATAGACGCCCATCTACTAGCTAATAGCTCACCTTGGACCCATATTATAGTGTGTCAACAGGATCCAGTTTTCAGTCTGGTAGGCAATAAAAGTGGGTTTTCTGCAATTTAAAAGGCAGCAGATTGGCAAATTCACATGCAAATGAACATATGACATCACAGCAGTTAGTGACATCACACTGATGGACCTTGCATAAGAACACCAGACCGTATTGGCACTGCTCATTCCTTTGCAGTAGGGTGATCTGTATGGTACAAGGCTACAGAAGGTATGTTAGGAGGTTTACCAACTGCCTCTATGCAGTAAGGTAGATAAATAAAATAGATGGATAGACATAAAAGATATAGATACTTAGACAGATATGAGGTGCACATTATGTCCAGATCTTGGGCTCTTTTCACATTGAGTCCACAGGTTCCAATGGATGGGAAGTTTTCATTCTGGGTTTTCCACAGTTTAAAAGACAGCAGATTGGCATCTGCATATGCAAATTAGCACATGACATCACAGCAGTCGGTGACATCATGCCATTCCATGACATCACAATGATGGCCCTTGCATAAGAACACCAGACACTATTGGGGCTGCTTATTCCTTTGCAGTACAGTGATGTATATGGTCAGAGGCTACAGCAGGTAGGTTCTCCAGCAAACTCTATGCCAAGAAAGGCCGAACTAAGGCTCTCCAGCTGTTGCTGGACTGCCTACATCTACAGACTGCCTACAGCTATTAGCAATGGAACAGAAGTATGTAGAGCCGCATTCATCATTTGCTACAGCTATTGGCATACATCAGGGCATGGGGGGAGTTGTAGTTTTACAACAGCTGGAGAGCCACAGGTTGGCCATGCCTGGTCTATGCTTACAGGAAACAATGGGAGATTTAAGATATGAGGGAATTAAAGGGGTTCTCCACAGTTTATTGCCTCTTGCACATGGCCGTTACACCATACGGCGGGTCCACAATACGCAGGGCACCGGCTGAATGGGTCTGCAAATCCGGAGATGCGGTGCGGAACGGAAGCACGGAACGGAACCCCACGAAAGCACTACCGAGTGCTTTGTTCTAGCTTTTTGCGGAACGGACGGATCTCGTACCCCATTCAAGTGAATAGGTCTGCGATCCGCATGTGGCTGCCCCACGGTCGGTGCCTGTGCATTGCGGACTGCAATTTGCGGTCTGCAGCACGGGCCTGGCCTGTTTTTTGCAAGACAAGTTGTACTTTCCAAAGCCACCATTTAATATTGCATATAAAGTAAGGGAAGCACAAAAAAATTCCAAATGGAGTGGAATTGGGGGAAAAAAAGCAATTCTGCCACAGTTTTACATTTTTTTTATTTACGATGTGCGATAAAACTGACCAATTACTTTCATTTAACCTTTTTTTGTAGTTATGTGTACGGAGCTATGTTAGCATTTTTTTTTTGTTGAGCGATCTGTACTTTTGATTGATACCATTATGGGGTGTGTACGACTTTTGATCACTTTTTATTCAAATTTTTTGTGGTAAATGAGACCAAAAACATTGAATCTCCCATTTTTTTCCATTTTGATGTTTAGCGTATGGGGAAAATATTTTTATAGTATGAGCATTTTCGCACGTGGCGATACCCATGATGTGTTTTTATTTTTATTTTTTTATTTGTATTTCGGGAAAGGGGGCCGATTTAAATTATTATACATTTTTTTCTTTACATAGAGAACTATAACAAGCAATCATTAGATTGCTTCTCTCATAGACTTCAATGCATTAGCATTGGAGTCCATGAGAAATGTACTAGTTTCCTTTGTAGCCCTGCTACAGACAAGGACTCCATAGGAAACACTATGCAGCAGCCTCCTGTCATTCTCTATGACAGGGGCTGCTGCATACAAGCTCAGGCTCCTCTAATCGCTGCCAGGGGGAGCCGGAGCATACCCGGAAGCATGTGCTCAGATGCTGTGTACCATGACATCTGAAGTGTTAAATTTTCGTGACTGGCATTATGCGGACATGAGCTGCGGGTGTCTGCTGTATGAAACATCAGACTGCCCAGGGCTATGGCTCCCACTCAACTCAGAGTCAGGAGTGGACGCCATCTTTAAAGACCTGGACGGCGCTGTACTAGTATGGCGCTGGTCTAGAAGGGGTTAAATAAGTTAGCGAGCTTTAAGTAGTTCAAAGATAAGCGATATACATAGCATAACGGCTCAAAGTGAAAGTGAAAGAAAGATGCGCCAAAAAGTTAACCCTTTATGATTAAAACTGCTGGATTGCAGAATGGCCGTAGCCCTGGATAGAAGCTGTTTATATGCGATGAATAAATGAATAAAGTCGGCAAAGGAGGCAATATGGACAATCACAATACATTAGTAAGGGCCTTGTAATAACTGCATCTACATGATAGATCATTGGCTGACGTGAGACAACTCCTTCAAGAGTTGAGTCATAAAAATAGCGGTATGCCTGAATACCAGCCAAGTGATACGAAATATTATGCCACCTGTTGCATTTTGAATTTCTATCCGTTCTGATAAATTCAGGCACACGGATAACCATTTCTCTGATACAGGAAGCTGACATAGAAACATGCAGAAGACGGATTATAAAACGTTTTCCCAATCGTTACACCAGAAGTAATTATTATAATATCTTCTTGATCAAAATTATGCAAATACAGCCAAAAACAAAAAATGATGCATCAATGACAATTGTAATCTTGCGTAACTCTGTGAGGGCATGGTGGGATACATGTAGCAATTCCACTCTCTGGCGTTCACTTGAGGAATGCATGTGGCCAGTCAGCCATTGTCATGACATCATAGAGGGAGAATGCACACTCAGCCCTCAGAGTTTCCTGCTCCAATTTCTCAGCTTCACGGCTATCATTCATATTTACAGCTCTGCCTCATAAATAATACCATTCAAAGAACTAGCTGGGAAAATAAATCTCCCTGCCCGATACTCTGTACATTGTGCTCTTACAATGCCTGCATCTACAAATAACTCCAGGTTCGAGACTCATTGGTCCTGATTTATTAAAGGGGTCCTCTCGTAAGCAAGTGACATTTATCATGTAGAGAAAGTTAATACAAGGCACTTTCTAATGTACTGTGATTGTCCATATTGTCTCCTTTACTGATTGGATTCATTTTTCCATCACATTATACACTGCTCGTTTCCATGGTTACGGCCACCCTTAATCCAGCAGTGGTGGCCGTGCTTGCATGCTATATAAAAAAGTACTGGACTATGCCCAAGCATGACCCCCGTTGCTGGATTACAGGGTGGTCGTAACCATGGGAACAAGAAGTGTATAATGTGATGGAAAAATGAATCTAACCATCAAAGGAGGCAACATGGAGAATCACAATACATTAGTAAGTGCCTTGTATTAACTATATCTACATGATAAATGCTATTTGCTGAAGTGAGACAACCCCATTAAGACAGGCTTTTGCTACACAGGTCTTGTTGGGTCCCAAACTGTTGAAACAGGTATTTCATTTATGAGGAGGTGGGCCAGACTGAAATGTACTTTACATGTAGCCGGAGACTTCAGTGATCAGAAACACCTTGCCTTCATGACGAGCCCTTTTCCGAAACTGGTGAAGGCCAGTTGCAACTAAATCCAGGTTTTGTGACTTTTTAACGTCAGATCCATGATGTAGGGCAGGCGCGTACAAAGAAGTCATTGGGCCCCATAGCAAGAATGTAAATTGAACCCCCAAGCCCTATCACTAGCTCCCAAACCTTGCTCCATGAGCTGCGGTTTCTGCTGTGTGTTATGTAGCGTGACATCGGGGTGGGCAACCACATGTGATAATGGTAATTGGACTCTATCAACAGGTTTTAAAAGTCATTGTTTGCTGACAGCAGATCATGGTGTCTGTTGAGGAAGGGTGGCATTATATATGCATGCCTCTGTAGGCTTGCATATATATATGGTGCGTAATTGGGCCAAGAATAAAGCAATATGCGCAGATGTGCCCAACATCTGCGCACATCTGGCTTTGCTATTCCCCCAGGGGCTCATTGTTGCCCCTGTGGGAATGTAGGTACTGGCCCTTTAAATATATCCCTCGATAATATATGCCCCTTAAATATATATTCCCCATTTATATAATACAATATTCCCCCCATATCCATAGGCCCCTTTAGATGTCCCTTCTGTGACCTCATTCCAGTTACATCAATGTAAATGTGCCCCAAGCATTTACATTGATGTAATTTGTTAGGCACCAGGATGACCGGACAAGGTCCGATCATCCTGGTGTGAACAAAGGATGAATTCTTAAAGAATTCAAGTCCTTTTGTTCTAATTATCTGCAGCACAGCTGCAGGTAATTATACATAATAGAGAGAAGGGAGAAACCTCCTCCCTCTATTATGCGCATTCCGGCAGCGCGATTACTATCGCGCTGCCCGGAATGCAGGAGAGACAGGCGGGAGATCAAAGGATCTCCCCGCCTGTCAGCCCGCGCGGCCCTGCGGCACGCGTGCGGGAGGCGCGGGCAGGCGCGGTGACGCCATATCACCGCGCCGGCCCACGTGGCCCTCACGGTGGTGCGCGCCGCGCGCCACTGTGTGGGCGGTGCGGCAGTGCGGGCTGCCGGACATATAAGTCCGGCAGGCCCTGCACTGGGCAGATTGCGCCGGCCGCCCACAAGAAGAAGAGGATCATCCCCTGGAAGAACGAGCATCCCTAGACAACGAGCGGCATAAGTATCATTAACCCCTGCACTACCCCACTATCCCACCAACGATCACCCCTGCATTACCCCTATTACTCCCATATAACCCCTACATTAACCCTATCCCACCTAACCCCGGCATTAACCCCTGCATTACCCCTTATCCCACATTACCCCTGCATTACCCCTTATCCCACATTACCCCTGCATTACCCCTATCTCACCTACACCTGCCTACATTTACCCCTGCCAGCTGACCCCTGCCACCCTGCTGGCAACCCCTTCTGCAGTCTGTACTGTTGCCACGTACCCCCTTACTGCTCCTCCCGTCCCCTAGGGATAGACCAGAACCAGGCTGGGTGGGCTGCCCTATTAAGTGTGTGTGTGTAATTTGTATTAGCTAGAGTGTTGGGAGGAATTTGGGATTGTGTAGTGTAGTTAGTACTGTATTTGTAGTGTTGTGTTATTTAGTACATATCTGTGTGCGTCAGTTTTAATAAATACCGTTTTACTAGTAGAATTGTGTAGAGTGTATTTATTAGCGTTTAGCGTAGTGAGTTAGGCGCATGCAGATAGTGAGTGTAAGCGACTTGGTGACGTGCTAGGCAATAGAAGTGTGTTGTTAAGGTATAAATAGGCGTGACTATCTATAGACGGTTTACGCCTATTTATGAATATTAATTTCTGATATTCGCTTAATATTGGTAATTAATATTCCCCCTTTACATTGGCGAGCTAGGCCCACTGCGTGGATTTTGCGTTAGTTTTTGGTGTGGTGGCTAAGGGTCGCTAGAACTGTAAATTATCAGGCAGGAGAGACGTAGTCAGCGGTGAGTCTGAACGTCTAAGACCTGATAATTTCGGACAGGAGAAACGATCCTTCCCATTAATACCAAGAATTGACCAAAGTCTTTGCAGAGAATCTATAATCTATCTGAGTGTTAATATTTGTTCTATTCCTTTACACGGTCACCGTCGTTTGGAGTGGAAGAAGGATACGTCACGGAAAAGAGGTCCATCAGCGTGGGAGGTGTGTACAGGTCCGGCTGGGCGAGAAGAAGCGATCCGGAAGAAAGGACTTCTTTCAAGCAGCCGCAAGGGACGGAAAAGTACAGCACCGCGAAGAAGATGGAGGCTCAGAAAAGTGTGAGTATGAACTTCTCCACACTCCAACACTTAGCTAGGAACAGCACTTTTAATCCCATCCTCCCCACCACTCACAAGTCAGCAGAAATGCTGTGGTCCGATTTGTTAGCACAGGCTTGTAGCTATGACAAGCTCTGTGTTAACAAACGGACTGTGTTAAATAAATCCACAAAGCGACTTCAGATGCTAGCCAAACTGGTTCATACGTTTGAGGCTAGCATCTGCAAGCCAAAGGAAATTGCGCTGGTGTCTCGGTCAACGGAGACAATTCCTCCGAATATTCACTGCCAATGCTGTGCCAGTAGTTCGAACCAGGTTTCGGCATTGCGGGCAAGGCTGGCAGAGAATATACAGTCTACTGTTGACCGAGATGCACAGGTGGCTAGGATAGAGTCACGGTTAGTAGAGTTGCAGAGGCAGAAGGAGGAAATAGAGGCTCAGTTGATTCAGTCTTATGCTGAGATCAAGGCCTTCAAGGAGCGGACTGCCTCTACTGACATGACGCTAGCCAAATTAAAGGCTCAGGTTGCTGTAAGCTCCCAGCTAATGTCTGGCATGCAACAAGTCATCACCAATTTTGCCAAAATGGTGCCGGCCCTTTCTTTTTCCTTAAAGTCAGGGCCAGAATCTCCCAAAACTTTGCCCTGTGCAGGGCAAAAAGGGGGAGATTAGTCTGTGACAGACAAAAAGTAGGGAGATTGGTCAGGCCAAATCTCCCAAAATCCGAGCCTGTACAGACTAAGAGAGATTTTTCCCTGACTTTGGGAAAAAGAACTGTTGTGAAGAGTGCGTCCCTGAGAATGGAACAGTACAGGAAAAGGGACCACGGTTGCAGTGTGGATGGACCTAAGCCATGCAGGGCAAACATCAAATGTTTTGCATGTGGTGGCTTAGGTCATATAGCGAAGCACTGCAAAACAAGGAAGTACAAAGCGCACGGGATCGGAAGCCAAGTAAGGTGCTTCAGGTGTGGGAACAAGGGACATATTGCAAGGAATTGCCCTTGTGCAAGTAATTGCAATGTGTCCAGTGATGGGATCCAGGTACCAAATCGTGCAGTGGGGTCTAGTCAGTTTGGCCATAAAGGAGTCGCCTCTCAGCGACACACACCTCACCGGGTGCTGAGGGGTCAGAATGGCCAAGCTAGGCTAGGCTACATTTGACACCCCTGTACTATTTGTTACACAGTTTGTTCCCCGTGTATGTCCGTGTTGTGTGTTTTGTTGTCTGTGTATATGTTTTTTTCATGTGGATGGCGGTGGTCCTTGTGCATGCATGTGTCTCACCCTGCTGATTTTTGTAGATTACATTCCCTGCTGTGAGTCCAGTCGCTGCTGTCTTTGATTTATTCTTGTGTCCCCTTTGAGTAGAACTGTGTTATACTGTGGATCGAGAAAGTGCTGGCTTGCGGTACGGTTGACATTGGAACACGGTTCAGTGGGATGTCACGATGTGCAAGCCAGGGTCTCTGATCGATACGGGTGACGCAGTTGTGCTCAAGGTTTCTCGGCAGTGCTGTGTTATACTGGGGACTAGGGCGGACAGGCAACATTGGTGTAATGTTGTGCTGCGCACTAAATTCTGGTCCGATCAGGTAACGCAGCTCTGATTGGGATTGGACGCAGAGTGATTGACAGCAGAGTGTGGCCTGTGTGTTTGTGTTGTGGAGTCCTGAAGAGCCAGGGCAGGACTTATGCCATGGATTCTGCTGGCCTCCACAAGACAGGATGACAGGGGAAATCAGCTTTGGTACACATGGGTGGACAAGGATACAGTGCCATCAATTGCAAGATGGTGCTTCATCCACAGCTCCCCTCAGATATCCTAACCTATTAAGGTAGCCATCCTTATCTGTTGGTGCAGAGGGATGTGAAGCAGAGGACGCAATCCTCTGAAGGTAGGGTGTTCATACACCAGGGTTAGGATAACGAGGGGTCCTGTGAGATGAAGGGCAGCCCAATACCTTTCTCTACTCATGGGTCAAAGGTATTGGTGTTGGGATTTGACAACTAATTGCACCGTGAGGGAGATATCCCCAGGAGCATTTTGGTATTTTCTTTCATACTAGGTATGGATACAATGGAGCAGGAGAAAAGAGCCCAAACTACTCCCAGCTAAGAAGGTGGATATCCGACCAGATACCACTGTGAGCAGAGAGAAGCAGAGTCTCCAAATCCATGGAAAAAGTCTCCGCTGTGTCCTGACTGTGTTGGACACCTTCCAAAAGGGACTTTGCTTTTCAACCTGCCCATCCACCCTGTCACCCGGGTGGTCCTACCTTGAACTGACAATGAACTGACGTCGACAAACGGACGAAAGGACTGGCCAAGTAACTACAATCAGGCCAGTCTAAGTCCTATAGTGATGAAGTCAGGGGTCAAGGACTCGACTCCGATTTGGTTCTGTGACCCCCAAATGTGTTAACTTTGTGATTTATATGTTTGCCAACTGTGTACCCATGGACACTCTAGGTGCAAATGTGTGACAGCCTATACTCAGGGAAACTCGCCCAACGTACCGCGGTGAGTTACAATGAGGCTGTACACACATTTGCATCCTATAGTCGTTTCCCATCGACACGTGGGTCTGTGACCTACCTGTCTTTGGAGGTGTAGAGAGATCTGCCAGGTTGCAGGAGTCTCTATGGGTACCCACTAAATTTATTTGACGGGAGGGGAAGGTGAAATGTGTTATATGTGTGAATGGGGATTAGAGTAGGGCATGTTAGGGACAGGTCCCTTTTGTTCGCCATTTGCCACCTCAAACCCTGTAACAGTGAAGTTCGTAAGGGTGGGGCTGGATGGTTAGTGTGGCGGAGGTATTTACCGCGGTTAGTATTTAGGTAGCTTGACATCACCTCACTTAATGGAAAATCTGACCTGCCTTTTAAAGACCTACTTATCTGTCCATGGGGAGGTTGTCGCCACTGGAAAATTGATTGTGAGCGTGAACCTGCTCCTGGTCACGATATTCTTGTTTCAAGAAAGTTGGTGCAGTTGGGAAAGACTGCAGGGGTCAAGCCGCTCCGGAAGTCAATAGGTCACGCTGGTTGGGAGAGAAGGCGTTCCGGTTTATTGGACCTCCTCCATGCAGCACGCAAGGGACAAGTAAGACAGTAGGAGCGGCTGACACCGATACGTTCAAAGCAGAAGATGTCCAGACCTTGGGGTGGATACCTGAAGATCGGCAGTAGTACCGAGAGACGGTAAGGGTGTGGTCACTCCAAACTCATCGGAGTGGCCGACACCAGAAGACGGTTATCAGAAAGAAAGGCCAGTTAAGTTGACGACAGCCAATCCTGTGGATAGAGGAGTTTGGGTTACGATGAAAAGCAGGTCGGTGAAAGGTCGGAATGGGTGATGTCTAGGTACCTAAGGATCAGTGTATACTCCAGTTCTTCCTGAGCTATCACTAAGAATGGGGTTGAGGGGGCAAATATGTCTCAACCCTTCCCCCTAGAATATTGTCGTAATTTCCGACAACAGGGGATTGTTGAGGAAGGGTTGAAATATATATATATATATATATACATATATATGTATCCCCTTATAGAATGTGTCCCCTTATAGAATCGTATCAACTTGATACAGGCCAGTGTTTAGCCTGTAGGCCATGGCTTGCATTGTTATCTGTTAAATCGCCCAACTGTCCCTGGGGGTAGTTAGCATAGAGATGCTAAATAGGATGTGGGTCCAGGACAGGAGATTGCAGACTTTATGGCACCTTTTGATCAGCACATGGCTTACATGCTAAACCTGTTTCCTCCCCCATATCTCCAAACTACTTGGGGGAGGGCTCACAAGGTACAGTGGATTTCACTGATATTAGGGCATGCCTCTACAGAGGAGAGGTGTCTTCTGAACTCGGCTCCTGACTGAGAAGGACACACACAGATGGGACCTGGAAGATGGCTGAGTACTCCCAACCCCTGCCCTGATTTCCCAGATCTCTACAGTCCCATGTGACCCCTTCCCTGCCCAGCAGCATCAACTCCTGCTGCTGTGTACTTAACCCCTACCATCCCTTATCCCCAGTAGTACCCCTGCCCAGCAGCCCTCTAACCCTGTTCCCCTTAAGGCTTCTGTGTCAACTGACCCTGCAACCTTCTGCTGTAGCCGCAGTCGCCATGTACCCCTGTGACTGACATTGTGAGATAACCTTAGTGCTAGGGCTATGGATTAGCTGGGTAGACTGCCTATTAAGGTGTATGTGTAACTTGTATTAGCTAGTGTTGTGGGTGGAAATTGGGATTGTGTAGTGTAGTTAGTATTGTATTTGTAGTGTTGTGTTATTTAGTACATATCTGTGTGCGTGCAGTTTTAATAAATACCGTTTACTAGTAGAATTGTGTAGCGTGTATTTATTAGCGTTTAGCGTAGTGAGTTAGGCGCATGCAGATAGTAAGTGTAAGCGACTTGGTGACGTGCTAGGCAATAGAAGTGTATTGTTAAGGACATAAATAGGCGTGACTATCTATAGACGGATTACGCTTATTTATGAATATTAATTACTGATATTAGCTTAATATTGGTAATTAATATCCTCCCTTACAGTGTCTAATTACTTTCTGCTGCGGGCAAACAATAATCACAGAAATAAGCGTGGCCTAAATGGGTGGGACTGCTCCAAACCCCAAACACTGTGGCGTGTTTCTAACTGGGGGCAGTTCCTCCGCATGTGGTTCGCAGCGAACGGCTATCCCCAGCAAAAATTGCATACAATGGAGGATACCGGCGCGAACCACAAGCACCACACAAACATCCTACACAAAAATAAAACATGTGCGGATGAAAATATATAAACACATAACTCACAGAAAAAGATGCACCACATGGATAAGCAACTGACAACACTGGCTAATCCTCACTCTGGTGTTAAAAGCTGAGAGATTCGCCAATATTTCCAATCAGGAACATATCGGAGCCCCTTTAAGCACCACTTCACGGTATCTCAGCATGACATGGGGTCCTACCACTAGACTACCTATGGTGTGTGAACAAGGTCTGAACAGGTATTAAGCAGCCTACAGCCCCCTCCCACTCACCTGCATTGCAGGACCAACAATGCAATGGGGAACAAATGAGCGCCGCAGCTTTTAACACCAGATGTGAGCGATAAGCCAGTGTTGTCAGTGCTACTAACCATGTGGTGCATCTTTTTCTGAGTTATGTGTTTATATATTTTCATCCGCACATGTTTTATTTTGTGTAGGATGTTTGTGTGGTGCTTGTGGTTCGCGCCGGTATCCTCCATTGTATGCAATTTTTGCTGGGGATAGCCGTCACTGCGAACCACATGCGGAGGAACTGCCCTCCAGTTAGAAACACGCCACAGTGTTTGGGGTTTGGAGCAGTCCCACCCATTTAGGCCACGTTTATTTCTGTGATTCTTGTTTTATATGTATTGAATGTGCCATTGCATATGGCTGGTAAACATTCTGTTGCACCTGGAAGCCGGTGTCACATGGTCTGTTGTAGGTGTAGCTTATGGCCTCATTTGTTCCCTATTGCATTGTTGGTCCTGCAATGCAGGTGAGTGGGAGGGGCTGTAGGCTGCTTAATACCTGTTCAGACCTTGTTCACACACCATAGGTAGTCTAGTGGTAGGACCTCATGTCATGCTGAGATACCGTAGTGGTGCCTAAAGGGGCTCCGATATGTTCCTGATTGGAAATATTGGCTAATCTCTCAGCTTTTAACACCAGAGTGAGGGATTAGCCAGTGTTGTCAGTTGCTTATCCATGTGGTGCATCTTTTTCTGTTAGTTATGCGGGCAGGCACAATGATTCAATTTGGGGATGAACAATGGCGTCAGCGAGGGCGCGAGACCTAGTCACTGTGGATGAGATCGCTGCATGTAATGGCAGTGGTCTCCTACCGTTAACGAGGCAGGTGATTGCCAGGAAGGACATTTCCTCCCAGCAATCACCTGCATAATCTGCCTGTCTAATACAGGCCTCATCATTTCTGTGATTAAAGGGGTTGTCTCCAACTCCTTTGTCTTCAGCTGAGGCAGGCCTAGACTTTGCTTACTCTAGGGGGGCCGGGCCTGCTAACATGCTAGCAGCACAGAGGCGGCATGCAGCTGGGAAACTCTCCTGGAGAGTGTGTGCATACTCCCAAGGCTGCTTTAATGATTCAATAGCAGCCTCAGCGAACAATAAATAGCAGCTAGTATAAATACCCCCAAATCACACCATTTTAGAAAGAAGACACCCCAAAGTATTCGCGGAGGGGCATGGTGAGTTCATGTATCATTTCATTTTTTTTCACAAGTTAGCGGAAATGACACTTTCTGAGAAAAAAAAAAAAAAAAAAAGTTTCAATTTCTGCTAACTTCTGGCAAAAAAGAAATCTCAGACGGACTCACTATGCCCTCAGTGAATACCTTGGGGTGTCTACTTTCCAAAATGGGGTCATTTGTGGGGTGTTTGTACTGTTCTGGCATTTTGGGCGGGCTAAATTGTGAGTCGCCATAAAACCTAAAGGTACTGTTGGATTTGCCTCTTTGTGCATTCAGGCTGCAAAAGTAACACTTATGTAGTATCGCTGCATCAGTGAGAGTAAGCGTAGCTTGGGGTGTATTTTTACATATACCCATGTTGGGTGAGAAATATCTCTGTAAACTGACAACTTTGTATAAAATTTTTTAAAAGTTGTCGCTTACAGAGATATTTTTCACACACAGTATGGGTATATATAAAAATACACCCCAAAACACATTGCCCTACTTCTCCTGAGTACGGGGATACCACATGTGTGACACTTTTTTGCAGGCTGGGTGCGCAAAGGGCCCTAAAACCAATGAGTACCTTTAGGATTTCACAGGGCATTTTTACGCATTTGGATTCCAGACTTCTTCTCACGCTTTAGGGGCCCCTAAAATGCCAGGACAGTATAAATACCCCACATGTGACCCCATTTTGGAAAGAAGACACCCTAAGGTATTCCGTGAGGGGCATGGCGAGTTCATGTAAAATTTTATTTTTGTCACAAGTTAGTGGAATATGAGACTTTGTAAAAAACAAAATAAAAAAATATATATATCAATTTCCGCTAACTTGTGCCAAAAATAAAAATTCTGTGAACTCGCCATGCTCCTCACGGAATACCTTGGGTGTCTTCTTTCAAAATGGGGTCACATGTGGGGTATTTATACTGCCCTGGCATTTTAGGCCTCTAAAGCGTGAGAATCCAAATGCGTAAAAATGGCTCAGAAATTTAAGGTACTCATTGGTTTTAGGCCCTTTGTACTTGGCTGCAAAAGTGCCACCATGTGGTATCGCTGAACTCAGGAGAAGTAGCAGTGTCAGCTTGGGTGTATTTTTACATATACCCATAGCTGCGTGTGAGAAATATTGCTGTAAACGACAACTTTTTACATTTTTTTATTCAAAGTTGTCAATTTACAGAGATATTTCTCACACAAAGTATGGGTATATGCAAAAATACACCCCAAAACACATTGCCCTACTTCTCCTGAGTACGGCGATACCACATGTGTGCCACTTTTTGCAGCCAAGATGCGCAAAGGGGCCCTAAAACCAATGAGTACCTTTTAGGAGGGCATTTTTACGCATTTTCTTCTCACGCTTTAGGGCCCCTAAAATGCCAGGGCAGTATAAATACCCCACATGTGACCCCATTTTGGAAAGAAGACACCCCAAGGTATTCTGTGAGGGGCATGGCGAGTTCATAGAAGATTTTTTTTGGCACAAGTTAGCGGAAATTGATTTTTTATTGTTTTTCTCATAAAGTCTACCTTTCTGCTAACTTTTGACAAAAAGTTAAATTGTTCATGGACTCACTATGCCCTCAGCGAATACCTTGGGGTGTCTTCTTCCAAAATGGGGTCACATGTGGGTATTATACTGCCCTGGCATTTTAGGGGCCCTAAAGCGTGAGAAGAAAAATGCGTAAAAATGCCCTTCCTAGAATACTCATTGGTTTAGGCCTTTGCATCTTGGCTGCAAAGTGGCACACATGTAGATCGCTGCACTAGGAGAAGTGCAATGTTTGGGGTGTATTTACATATACCATACTTTGTGTGAGAAATATCTCTGTAAACTGACAACTTTGAATAAAAAATGTAAAAAGTTGTCGTTTACAGAGATATTTCACACCCAGCATGGGTATATATAAAAATACACCCCAAAACACATTGCCCTACTTCTCCTGAGTACGGCGACACCACATGTGTGACACTTTTTGCAGCCAAGATGCGCAAAGGGGCCCTAAAACCAATGAGTACCTTTAGGATTTCACAGGGCATTTTTACGCATTTGGATTCTCATGCTTTAGGACCCCTAAAATGCCAGGGCAGTAGAAATACCCCACATGTGACCCCATTGTGGAAAGAAGACACCCCAAGGTAATCCGTGAGGGGCATGGCGAGTTCACAGAAAAAAAAAAATTTGGCACAAGTTAGCGGAAATTGATTTTTTTTTTTTTTTACAGTCTCATATTTCACTAACTTGTGACAAAAATAAAATTTTGCATGAACTCGCCATACCCCTCACGGAATACCTTGGGGTGTCTTCTTTCTAAAATGGGGTCACATGTGAGGTGTTTGTACTGCCCTGGCATTTGAGGGTCTCCGCAATCATTACACGTATGGCCAGCATTAGGAGTTTCTGCGATTCTCCTTATATTGAGCAGACGAGTAATGAGATTTTTTTCCCGCTCAGCCTCTGCACTGAAAAAGAAAAATGAACGGCACAGATTTCTTCATTCGCATCAATCAATGTGGATGAAAAATCTCTGCCCAAAAATGTGCAAAAACAAAACGGCACAGATTTCCTCATTCACATCGATCAATGTGGATAAATAAATCTCTGCCAAAAATGTGCAAAAAAGTAGTAAGGCCCCATTCACACGTCCGCAAGGATCAACCGCATCTATTCCGCAATTCTGCGGAATAGATGCGGACCCATTCAGTGTGAATGGGGCTGGCGGTGATGCGGAGAGCACACTATGCGCCGCCGCATCAGCATTTGCGGAGCTGCGGCCGCAAACTTCCGGGTTTCGGCCCCAAGCATCCGGCCGCAGCTCCGCAAAAAGATAGAGCATGTCCTATTCTTGTCCGCAACTGCGGACAAGAAAAGGCATTTTCTATATAGTTCTGGCAATGTGCGGATCCGCAAAATGCGGAAAGCACATTGTTGGTGTCCGTGTTTTGCGGATCCGTGGATCCATGGATCCGCAAAACACATACGGACGTCTGAATGAACCTTACAGTGGGGTAATTAGTGTCAGGGGTGACAGGGGGTGACATGGGGTGATCGGGGTTAATCAGGGGTTAATCAGTGGGGGGTGGGGTGGATGGGTGGGGGTCTGTGTGGTGTTTTGGTGCACTTATAAAGCTTTTGGTGGTCCCAAGCAAATGGGACCACCAAAGGAACGATCAGCAGCATATCAGACGCTGTTAACAAAACAGCGCCTGATATGCCATTTTTAATCTTCTACAGCCTGCCAGCGCACGATCAGCGCTGGCAGGCTGTAGCTACCTTCTCCTCGACGTGATCCTGTGAACGCGCGCACGTGCGCGCGCTGCTCACAGGAAATCTCGCTCGCGAGATGACGCGCGGGCGCGTCAAGGAGGAACAGACCGATCGCCCGCAGGACGCAATCCTGCGTGAGGCGGTCGGTAGCTGATTAAACATGACATGATTTTTTTGTTTCAAAAATGCTATTATTGTGTAAAAGTGAAATAAATAAATAAAGTATACATATTGGGAATCTCCACGTCCGTAACAACCAGCTCTATAAAAATATCACATGACTTAATGCCTCAGATGAACACCGTAAAAAAAATGAAATAAAAACCGTGCCAAAAAAAAATCTATTTTGACCTAACATCAGATAAAGTGCAACACCAAGCGATCAAAAAGGCATATGCCCCTCAAAATAGTACCAATCAAACAGTCACCTCATCCCACAAAAAATGATACCCTAACTAAGACAATCGGGCAAAAAATAAAAAAGCTATGGCTCTCAGACTATGGAGACACTAAAACATAATTTTTTTGGTTTCAAAAATGCTATTATTGTGTAAAACTTAAATAAATAAGAAAACGTATGCATATTAGGTATTGCCACGTCCGTAACGATCTGCTCTATAAAAATGTCACATGACCTAACCCCTCAGGTGAATGCTGTAAAAAAAAACTGTGCTAAAACAACCAACTTTTTGGTCACTTTGCCCCATAAAGTGTAATAATGAATGATTAAAAAATCATATGTACCCAAAAATGGTACTAATAAAAACGTCAACTCTTCCTGCAAAAAAATGAGCCCCAGCACAAGACGATGGGCAGAAAAATAAAAAAAATAAGGTGTTCAGAAAATGGAGACACAAAAAAGTTTTTTTTTCCAAAAATGCTTTATTATGTAAAACTGAAACAAACAAAGAAAGTAGACATATTTGATATCATTGTGTCCGTATAAACCTGCTCTATAAAAATAGCACATGATCTACCCTGTCAGATGAATGTTGTAAAAAATAAAAACAGTGCCAAAACAGACATTTTTTGGTTACCTTGCCTCACAAAAAACGTAATATAGAGAAATTAAAAATCATATGTACCCCAAAATAGTACCAATAAAACTGGCACCTTATCCCCTAGTATCCAAAATGGGGTCACCTTTTGGGAGTTTCTACTGTAAGGGTGCATCGGGGGGCTTCAAATGGGACATGGCATCTAAAAACCAGTTCCTTAAAATCCGCATTCCAAAAACCATATGGCGCTCCTTTTCTTCTGCGCCCTGCCATGTGCCGTTACAGCAGTTTACGACCACATTTTTTTATGGAAACCGCGGAATCAGGGTAATAAATATTAAGTTTTGTTTGGCTGTTAACCCTCTGTGTTAAAGAAAAAAATTGATTAAAATGGAAAATCTGCCAAAAAAAAGTGCAATTTAGAAATGTAATCTAAATTTTCTTTTAATTCTTGTGGAACACCTAAAGGGTTAACAAAGTTTGTAAAATCAGTTTTGAGTAACTTAAGGGGTGTATTTTCTACAATGGGGTCTTTTATGGGGGGTTTCCACTATGTGAGCCCCACAAAGTGACTTCAGAACTGAACTGGTCCTTAAAAAATTTGACTTTGGAAATTTTCTTAAAAATTTCTAAAATTGCTTTAAAAATTCCAAACCTTCTAACGTCCTAAAAAAAAAATAAAAAAATAACATTACCAAAATGATGCCCACATAAAGTAGATATATAGAGAAAAAAACAAAACACAATTCCCTCAAGCTTGTTGGAGTTTTGACATTACGGCATTCAGTGTGCGCTAAAATGACATGACGTCCTTATTCTGCAGCTCAATGCGATTGCGGCAATACCAATCTTGTACAGTTTTTATTTTGTTTAATTACTTTAAAAAAAATAAAGACCTTTGAAAAAATCTTAAATTTTGTTGCATCGCCATATTCTGACAATCATAACTTTTCTTTATATTTCGGTCTACAGAGCTGTATGAGAGTTTGTTTTTTTGCTTAACGAACTGTAGTTTTTATGGTTAACATTTTTGTGGTATGTACGACATTTTGATCACCGTTATTCAATTTTTGGTGGGGAACTAAAGATGACAAAAAAACTGTAAATCATGTTGTTTTTATTTCTTTTCATTACGGCATTCACTACACGGAATTTTTAATATTTCAGACATGACGACACCCGGAAACCCCACTGATCAGCTATTTGAGCATCAGCAGTGGAGCTCGCAGTAGCGCCATGGCCTTCTCTCTGCCTTTCCTAGGCCGAGTGATGGTTCAGGTGTCACATGGCCTAGAAGCAGCTCAGCCCCATTCTACTAATGTGGCTGAGTGCAATACCAAGCGCAGCCCCTATACAATGTATGGCGCTGTGTTTGATAAGCTGCGAGAAGGCCACAGCACTACTGCGAACACCTGCTCAAAACAGCCGATTGACGGGGTCCTGGGTGTCAGACCCCATCATTCAGATACTGATGACCTTTCCAGAGCATCGATCATCAATAAAAAATAAATAAATAAATAATGTAAAAACCTTTCAAAGGTGTGACTGGGCTCCAAGAAAACTTATATCTGGGGACACCACTTTCCCTACTGATGGACCTACTCAGTTTTACTAGGTGGTTGGAAGGATAACAACAGACTAAAACCCTTTAGAGGCCTGGAACCCATCTCGGTGACATTATTGGTACATAAGCCCTGTTGTTTCCAATTCGAATACCATGAATATTGGCTGGCTTTATGATGGAGGTGGCTGGCTAAACATACAACTGCTGAGATCAGAACAGTATACACAGTATATTAGATCAGTGCTGGACGCCCGCCACCTGCTTCTAATTTTAGAAGAGACTTCACAAATCACTTCCTGAAAGCATTTGACTATGTTCTGACAATAAGTCATAATTTAATAAGCGCAGCAGGAACGCGGTCTAGCCGCGAACCACCATATGCTTTGTACTTTATGTTTTTTTAGAGTTTAGGTGGATATTCGTTCAATATAAATCCCTTTTCTGTGAAGCATCTGTCTCTTCAAAAGGTTTACGCGACGGAAATAGAGTACGCGGCCACCGAGCTGCACAATGACACATAGGACTGGGAAAAGTAAATACGTGCAAGTACGTGTGTGTGTGCACAAACACCTGGGGGGTGATGGCTCTTGTAATGGAATCAGCAGGAAACATCTGTTTAGTGCAAAGTTACAGGCTGAGCCCCTGATAGTCTTTTACTTTTAGGCTGCATTGTATTAAAAATACATCAGTTAGGTTTCACGTTCTTCTGCCTGTAGTGATATGATGCAGACTGTTGGGTATACACAATGTGCCTGGCGGATGTGGCCCTTTATAGGGTCTTGTAGTCAACACTTTATCAGAATGATAGCAGGATGCTTAACAAACTGCAGTTCCTTTTATGTTCTTGAAGGAAGGGCTCCACCTATAATCACATTCATGTGTTGGTAAGCAGACCATGCAGCTGTATCTGTGAAGACTGAGCTGGAGGCTGGCCAAGTGCGAGCAGATATTTGAGGAGTTTATCATTATTTAAGGAACAATAGAGGTAACTACACCCATCCTGAGTGTAGGGTTGCAACTGTGACAAAACCATTGAACCGTTAGGTCCATTCCATTTTCTTTTTTTTTTTACACACTACCCTTTGTAATAATTATCTAGAGACTGGCCATGTTCTAGACAGCTTGGTGTGAGAGATGAATGGAAAGTCATATGTACATCTACATCAGGCACGTGATCACAAATAAAGCCGGTCACATATGGACCAGGCAGTAGGGTGATCTTATGTACATACATTTTACATGGCTACATGAGCCATAGACAGGGCTGGCTCCAGGTTCATGTGGGCCCTTTGGGCCATAAAGTCACAGCGGGCCCCTTGTGGCATTTTGCATGGCGCTTACAACAATGAAACTGCATGTATTATAGATTAAATACCTTACACAGAGCATGCTACAAAGCGGATATATGTGAATCAGTCCTTATGTGCCTTTATTTTCTACTCAGTGTTTCAGTCCCTCAGGTCTACTCACAAATATGTGCCCCCTCACAGTAGATATGCCAAGATATATGCCCCCTCACAGTAGATATGCCAAGATATGTGCCCCCTCACAGTAGATATGTCAAGATATGTACCCCTCACAGTAGATATGTCAAGATATGTACCCCCTCACAGTAGATATGCCAAGATATGTGCCCCTTCACAGTAGATATGCCAAGATATGTGCCCTCTTACGGTGGATTTGCCAAGATATGTACCCGCTTCACAGTAGATATCCCAAAATATTTGCCCCCTCATAGTTGATATGCCAAGATATGTGCCCCCTCACAGTAGTAATGCCAAGATATGAGCCCCCTCAAGAGTATATATGCCAAGATATGTGCCCCCTTCACAGTAGATATTCCAAAATATGTGCCCCCTCACAGTTGATATGCCAAGATGTGTGCCCCTTCACAGTAGATATGCCAAGATATGTGCCCTCTTACAGTGGATATGCCAAGATATGTGCCCAGTGCCCCTTCACAGTGGTTATGCCCAGATGTGCCCCCTTCACAGGAAGTGAAAAAAGCCAAACAATAAATACTCCTCGCCTCAATCACCTGGCTCCTCCCATGATCTGCGTTCCCCATCAGCAGCAGCAGGATACTGTGACACATGGCGCTGCTGTGTAAGAGGAGCAGATTCCCAGCCTGCCCCGCTCCTCCTCCTACACAGATCAGCAGGACGATGTCTGAGGACATTGTGTTGCTGCTGCTGTGGAGCGGGGAGCAAATAGTTTCCTTCTTCAGTGGCGTGCCTACGGTGTTTGGTACCCGGGGTGGGTCCTTTCTCTGGCACCCACCCTCCAATACTTAAAAAATGGTACCCCCTCACAGTAGTATTGCCCTCATTGTACAACTTTCACAGTAGTTTTGTACAGAAGTGTGCCCCCTAGAGTAGTTATGCCCACATTGTAGTTATGCCCTCTCACAGTTGCAATGCCCTATCTGTGCCCCTTTACCGTAATAATCCCCATTGTGCCCCCTTCACAGTAATAATCTCCATTGTTCCCCTTCATAGTAATAATCCCCATTGTGCCCCCTTCATAGTAGAAATCCCCATTGTGCCGCCTTCACAGTAATAATGCCCACTGTGTCCCCTTCATTGTAGTAATGCCCTCTGGCTCTGTGCCCCCTCCATAGTAGAAATGCCCATTATGCTCCCTTCACATTAGTAATGCCCTCTGTGCCTCCTCCAGAGTAGTAATGCCCTCTGTGCCCCCTTCATAGTAATAAAGACCTCCATGCCCCCTTAATAGTAATAAAGTCCTCTGTGCCCCCTCCATAGTAATAAAGTCCTCTGTGCCCCCTCCATAGTAATAATGCCCTCTGTGCCCCCTCCAGAGTAGTAATGCCCTCTGTGCCCCCTCCATAGTAATAAAGTCCTTTGTGCCCCCTCCATAGTAATAAAGTCCTCTGTGCCCCCTCCATAGTAATAAAGTCCTCTGTGCCTCCTTCATAGTAATAAAATCCTCTGTGACCCCTCTGTATTAAAAACAAGCTCTTGAAGCTCATAGTCCTCACTGTGTGGGCGGAGCCTTGCAGATTACCGGGCTACAGGCCCCGCCCACACAGGCCGGCAACACGATCTGTGCCTGCAGGATGAATGGTGGAGCGGGAAGAAGTCTTCTTGCTTTACCAATCAGAGCGACGCCGGCCTGAAGGAGGGGAGGAGAGCGGGAGAAGAGCGGTGAGTGAAAGGACCCAGCTCCCTGTGCTCCAGCATTGAGCGCTTCCATCTGTATTGATAGAAGTGCTCATTGCTTCCGGCCTCTGGCAGCTGTGCTGTGGGCCCCGGCACTTGCCCAGGTATGCCGAGTGCTGAAGCCGGCCTTGGCCATAGACACAAAGATGTATCTATAGTCCGAAGCACTACGGAGTGCTTCCGTGGGGTTCTGTTCCATATTTCCGTTCCGCAAAAAGATAGATCTTGCTCTATCTTTTGTGGAAGAGACGAATCTGAACCCATTCAAGTTGAATGGGTCTGCATTCATCCGGCTGACCGTACAGAGGTTGCCCGTGCATTGGGAATGTGCGGGCAAATTGCGGTCCCCAATGCATGGAAAGGCCCACCTACAGCCATGTGAATGAGCCCTATGTGTGAGGTTAATGTGGCCCCAGGGTTTAACTGGGCTTCCTTGGGCCCAACAGAGGAAATTATTGTCAGGGCCCAACCCTATATAAACAATAAAATCATATCCATCCCTTTTGGCAGGTAAGGGGAACCTCATACATTAAATTATACAAATCAAACTTCCTCTTGATCCACACCTCTTTCTGTTGAATGTCTCCCCAGTGCCATTAGGCAAAACCTTTTACGGCTTTCTTTGACTGCCACCAGATGCCTTATAGCACGAAACAGTTTAAAGAGATCTGGGCCTCCATGGGATAAAACTGCTCTACATGATTACTAAGCTATTCCCTATCATTATTTATAGTTATTAGGATGTTCCTTGGAAATTCTAGTGAATTAACTTCCCTTTGTCTCGTGTCTTGTCTTCCCCCTACATCTTCACAACGATCCTCCATATAGAGATCATTTTGTTCCGCATTATTTTTTCTTATAATTATTCATGCCTTTAAAAATGCCGTAAAAAATAAAGTCTAACAGGTTTTGATTCAAATAAATAGATCCAAGTGGCAAGTTACTGGCTCCAAATGTTTTTAGTTTTTTTTAAATACTGAACCTTTGGGGCCCAGTATGGTTTCAGAACCTTGGCCCCCAGAAGATTTTCTGGTACTCTGGTGGACCAGTCCAACACTGGATATAAGATAGATAATGAGGTGCACTGTACGGCCACTTTATTATAGACGCCCATCTACTAGCTAATAGCTCACCTTGGACCCATATTATAGTGTGTCAACAGGATCCAGTTTTCAGTCTGGTAGGCAATAAAAGTGGGTTTTCTGCAATTTAAAAGGCAGCAGATTGGCAAATTCACATGCAAATGAACATATGACATCACAGCAGTTAGTGACATCACACTGATGGACCTTGCATAAGAACACCAGACCGTATTGGCACTGCTCATTCCTTTGCAGTAGGGTGATCTGTATGGTACAAGGCTACAGAAGGTATGTTAGGAGGTTTACCAACTGCCTCTATGCAGTAAGGTAGATAAATAAAATAGATGGATAGACATAAAAGATATAGATACTTAGACAGATATGAGGTGCACATTATGTCCAGATCTTGGGCTCTTTTCACATTGAGTCCACAGGTTCCAATGGATGGGAAGTTTTCATTCTGGGTTTTCCACAGTTTAAAAGACAGCAGATTGGCATCTGCATATGCAAATTAGCACATGACATCACAGCAGTCGGTGACATCATGCCATTCCATGACATCACAATGATGGCCCTTGCATAAGAACACCAGACACTATTGGGGCTGCTTATTCCTTTGCAGTACAGTGATGTATATGGTCAGAGGCTACAGCAGGTAGGTTCTCCAGCAAACTCTATGCCAAGAAAGGCCGAACTAAGGCTCTCCAGCTGTTGCTGGACTGCCTACATCTACAGACTGCCTACAGCTATTAGCAATGGAACAGAAGTATGTAGAGCCGCATTCATCATTTGCTACAGCTATTGGCATACATCAGGGCATGGGGGAGTTGTAGTTTTACAACAGCTGGAGAGCCACAGGTTGGCCATGCCTGGTCTATGCTTACAGGAAACAATGGGAGATTTAAGATATGAGGGAATTAAAGGGGTTCTCCACAGTTTATTGCCTCTTGCACATGGCCGTTACACCATACGGCGGGTCCACAATACACAGGGCACCGGCTGAATGGGTCCGCAAATCCGGAGATGCGGTGCGGAGCGGAAGCACGAAACGGAACCACACAAAAGCACTACGGAGTGCTTTGTTCTATCTTTTGCGAACGGACGGATTGAGGACCCCATTCAAGTGAATGGGTCTGCGATCCACATGCGGCTGCACCACGGTCGGTGCTCTGTGATTGCGGACCGCAATTTGCGGTCTGCAGCACGGGCCTGGCCTGTTTTTGCAAGACAAGTTGTACTTTCCAAAGCCACCAATTAATATTGCATATGAAGTAGGGGAGCAAAAAAGCAATTCTGCCACATTTTTTTATTTTTATTTTATTTACGATGTGCGATAAAACTGACCAATTACTTTAATTTTACTTCTTTTGTAGTTATGTGTACGGAGCTATGTTAGCATTTTTTTGTTGTTGAGCGATCTGTACTTTTGATTGATACCATTATGGGGTGTGTACGACTTTTGATCACTTTTTATTCAAATTTTTTGTGGTAAATGAGACCAAAAACATTGAATCTCCCATTTTTTTCCATTCTGCCGTTTAGCGTATGGGGAAAATATTTTTATGGTATGAGCATTTTCGCACGTGGCGATACCCATGATGTGTTTTTCTTTTTTTATTTGTATTTGGGGAAAGGGGGCTTATTTAAATTATTATACATTTTTACATTTTTCTTTTATAGTTCCCATAGAGAACTATAACAAGCAATCATTAGACTGCTTCTCTCATAGACTCCAATGCATTAGCATTGGAGTCCATGAGAAATGTACTAGTTTCCTTTGGAGCCCTGCTACAGACAAGGATTCCATAGGAAACACTATGCAGCAGCCTCCTGTCATTCTCTATGACAGGGGCTGCTGCATACAAGCTCAGGCTCCTCTGATCGCTGCCAGGGGGAGCCGGAGCATACCCGGAAGCATGTGCTCAGATGCCGTGTACCATGACATCTGAAGTGTTAAATGTTCGTGACTGGCATTATGCGGACATGAGCTGCGGGTGTCTGCTGTATGAAACATCAGACTGCCCACGGCTATGGCTCCCACTCAACTCAGAGTCAGGAGTGGACGCCATCTTTAAAGACCTGGACGGCGCTGTACTAGTATGGCGCTGGTCTAGAAGGGGTTAAATAAGTTAGCGAGCTTTAAGTAGTTCAAAGATAAGCGATATACATAGCATAACGGCTCAAAGTGAAAGTGAAAGAAAGATGCGCCAAAAAGTTGACCCTTTATGATTAAAACTGCTGGATTGCAGAATGGCCGTAGCCCTGGATAGAAGCTGTTTATATGCGATGAATAAATGAATAAAGTCGGCAAAGGAGGCAATATGGACAATCAAAATACATTAGTAAGGGCCTTGTAATAACTGCATCTACATGATAGATCATTGGCTGACGTGAGACAACTCCTTCAAGGGTTGAGTCATAAAAATAGCGGTATGCCTGAATCCCAGCCAAGTGAAACGAAATATTATGCCACCTGTTGCATTTTGAATTTCTATCCGTTCTGATAAATTCAGGCACACGGATAACCATTTCTCTGATACAGGAAGCTGACATAGAAACATGCAGAAGACGGATTATAAAATGTTTTCCCAATCGTTACACCAGAAGTAATATTATAATATCTTCTTGATCAAAATTATGCAAATACAGCCAAAAACAAAAAATGATGCATCAATGACAATTGTAATCTTGCGTAACTCTGTGAGGGTATGGTGGGATACATGTAGCAATTCCACTCTCTTGCGTTCACTTGAGGAATGCATGTGGCCAGTCAGCCATTGTCATGACATCATAGAGGGAGAATGCACACTCAGCCCTCAGAGTTTCCTGCTCCAATTTCTCAGCTTCACGGCTATCATTCATATTTACAGCTCTGCCTCATAAATAATACCATTCAAAGAACTAGCTGGGAAAATAAATCTCCCTGCCCGATACTCTGTACATTGTGCTCTTACAATGCCTGCATCTACAAATAACTCCAGGTTCGAGACTCATTGGTCCTGATTTATTAAAGGGGTCCTCTCGTAAGCAAGTGACATTTATCATGTAGAGAAAGTTAATACAAGGCACTTTCTAATGTACTGTGATTGTCCATATTGTCTCCTTTACTGATTGGATTCATTTTTCCATCACATTATACACTGCTCGTTTCCATGGTTACGGCCACCCCTTAATCCAGCAGTGGTGGCCGTGCTTGCATGCTATATAAAAAGTACTGGACTATGCCCAAGCATGACCCCGTTGCTGGATTACAGGGTGGTCGTAACCATGGGAACAAGAAGTGTATAATGTGATGGAAAAATGAATCTAACCATCAAAGGAGGCAACATGGAGAATCACATTACATTAGTAAGTGCCTTGTATTAACTATATCTACATGATAAATGCTATTTGCTGAAGTGAGACAACCCCATTAAGACAGGCTTTTGCTACACAGGTCTTGTTGGGTCCCAAACTGTTGAAACTGGTATTTCATTTATGAGGAGGTTTAGGCAGTCTGTGGGCCAGACTGAAATGTACTTTACATGTAGCCGGAGACTTCAGTGATCAGAAACACCTTGCCTTCATGACGAGCCCTTTTCCGAAACTGGTGAAGGCCAGTTGCAACTAAATCCAGGTTTTGTGACTTTTTAACGTCAGATCCATGATGTAGGGCAGGCGCGTACAAAGAAGTCATTGGGCCCCATAGCAAGAATGTAAATTGAACCCCCAAGCCCTATCACTAGCCCCAAACCTTGCTCCATGAGCTGCGGTTTCTGCTGTGTGTTATGTAGCGTGACATCGGGGGGTGGGCAACCACATGTGATAATGGTAATTGGACTCTATCAACAGGTTTTAAAAGTCATTGTTTGCTGACAGCAGATCATGGTGTCTGTTGAGGAAGGGTGGCATTATATATGCATGCCTCTGTAGGCTTGCATATATATATGGTGCGTAATTGGGCCAAGAATAAAGCAATGTGCGCAGATGTGCCCAACATCTGCGCACATCTGGCTTTTTGCTATTCCCCCAGGGGCTCATTGTTGCCCCTGTGGGAATGTAGGTACTGGCCCTTTAAATATATCCCTCGATAATATATGCCCCCTTAAATATATATTCCCCATTTATATAATACAATATTCCCCCCATATCCATAGGCCCCTTTAGATGTCCCTTCTGTGACCTCATTCCAGTTACATCAATGTAAATGTGCCCCAAGCATTTACATTGATGTAATTTGTTAGGCACCAGGATGACCGGACAAGGTCCGATCATCCTGGTGTGAACAAAAGGATGAATTCTTAAAGAATTCAAGTCCTTTTGTTCTAATTATCTGCAGCACAGCTGCAGGTAATTATACATAATAGAGAGAAGGGGAGAAACCTCCCCTCCCTCTATTATGCGCATTCCGGCAGCGCGATTACTATCGCGCTGCCCGGAATGCAGGGAGAGACAGGCGGGAGATCAAAGGATCTCCCCGCCTGTCAGCCCGCGCGCGTGCGGGGAGGCGCGGGCAGGCGCGGTGACGTCATATCACCGCGCCGGCCCACGTGGCCCTCACGGTGGTGCGCGCCGCGCGCCACTGTGTGGGCGGTGCGGCAGTGCGGGCTGCCGGACATATAAGTCCGGCAGGCCCTGCACTGGGCAGACTGCGCCGGCCGCCCACAAGAAGAAGAGGATCATCCCCTGGAAGAACGAGCATCCCTAGACAACGAGCGGCATAAGTATCATTAACCCCTGCACTACCCCACTATCCCACCAACGATCACCCCTGCATTACCCCTATTACTCCCATATAACCCCTACATTAACCCTATCCCACCTAACCCCGGCATTAACCCCTGCATTACCCCTTATCCCACATTACCCCTGCATTACCCCTTATCCCACATTACCCCTGCATTACCCCTATCTCACCTACACCTGCCTACATTTACCCCTGCCAGCTGACCCCTGCCACCCTGCTGGCAACCCCTTCTGCAGTCTGTACTGTTGCCACGCACTCCTTACTGCTCCTCCCGTCCCCTAGGGATAGACCAGAACCAGGCTGGGTGGGCTGCCCTATTAAGTGTGTGTGTGTAATTTGTATTAGCTAGAGTGTTGGGAGGAATTTGGGATTGTGTAGTGTAGTTAGTACTGTATTTGTAGTGTTGTGTTATTTAGTACATATCTGTGTGCGTCAGTTTTAATAAATACCGTTTTACTAGTAGAATTGTGTAGAGTGTATTTATTAGCGTTTAGCGTAGTGAGTTAGGCGCATGCAGATAGTAAGTGTAAGCGACTTGGTGACGTGCTAGGCAATAGAAGTGTGTTGTTAAGGACATAAATAGGCGTGACTACCTATAGACGGTTTACGCCTATTTATGAATATTAATTACTAATATTCGCTTAATATTGGTAATTAATATTCCCCTTTACATTGGCGAGCTAGGCCCACTGCGTGGATTTTGCGTTAATTTTTGGTGTTGTGGCTAAGGGTCGCTAGAACTGTAAATTATCAGGCAGGAGAGACGTGGTCAGCGGTGAGTCTGAACGTCTAAGACCTGATAATTTCGGACAGGAGAAACGATCCTTCCCATTAATACCAAGAATTGACCAAAGTCTTTTGCAGAGAATCTATAATCTATCTGAGTGTTAATATTTGTTCTATTCCTTTACACGGTCACCGTCGTTTGGAGTGGAAGAAGGATACGTCACGGAAAAGAGGTCCATCAGCGTGGGAGGTGTGTACAGGTCCGGCTGGGCGAGAAGAAGCGATCCGGAAGAAAGGACTTCTTTCAAGCAGCCGCAAGGGACGGAAAAGTACAGCACCGCGAAGAAGATGGAGGCTCAGAAAAGTGTGAGTATGAACTTCTCCACACTCCAACACTTAGCTAGGAACAGCACTTTTAATCCCATCCTCCCCACCACTCACAAGTCAGCAGAAATGCTGTGGTCCGATTTGTTAGCACAGGCTTGTAGCTATGACAAGCTCTGTGTTAACAAACGGACTGTGTTAAATAAATCCACAAGCGACTTCAGATGCTAGCCAAACTGGTTCATACGTTTGAGGCTAGCATCTGCAAGCCAAAGGAAATTGCGCTGGTGTCTCGGTCAACGGAGACAATTCCTCCGAATATTCACTGCCAATGCTGTGCCAGTAGTTCGGACCAGGTTTCGGCATTGCGGGCAAGGCTGGCAGAGAATATACAGTCTACTGTTGACCGAGATGCACAGGTGGCTAGGATAGAGTCACGGTTAGTAGAGTTGCAGAGGCAGAAGGAGGAAATAGAGGCTCAGTTGATTCAGTCTTATGCTGAGATCAAGGCCTTCAAGGAGCGGACTGCCTCTACTGACATGGCGCTAGCCAAATTAAAGGCTCAGGTTGCTGTAAGCTCCCAGCTAATGTCTGGCATGCAACAAGTCATCACCAATTTTGCCAAAATGGTGCCGGCCCTTTCTTTTTCCTTAAAGTCAGGGCCAGAATCTCCCAAAACTTTGCCCTGTGCAGGGCAAAAGGGGAGAGATTAGTCTGTGACAGACAAAAAGTAGGGAGATTGGTCAGGCCAAATCTCCCAAAATCCGAGCCTGTACAGACTAAGAGAGATTTTTCCCTGACTTTGGGAAAAGAACTGTTGTGAAGAGTGCGTCCCTGAGAATGGAACAGTACAGGAAAAGGGACCACGGTTGCAGTGTGGATGGACCTAAGCCATGCAGGGCAAACATCAAATGTTTTGCATGTGGTGGCTTAGGTCATATAGCTAAGCACTGCAAAACAAGGAAGTACAAAGCGCACGGGATCGGAAGCCAAGTAAGGTGCTTCAGGTGTGGGAACAAGGGACATATTGCAAGGAATTGCCCTTGTGCAAGTAATTGCAATGTGTCCAGTGATGGGATCCAGGTACCAAATCGTGCAGTGGGGTCTAGTCAGTTTGGCCATAAAGGAGTCGCCTCTCAGCGACACACACCTCACCGGGTGCTGAGGGGTCAGAATGGCCAAGCTAGGCTAGGCAACATTTGACACCCCTGTACTATTTGTTACACAGTTTGTTCCCCGTGTATGTCCGTGTTGTGTGTTTTGTTGTCTGTGTATATGTTTTCTTTCATGTGGATGGCGGTGGTCCTTGTGCATGCATGTGTCTCACCCTGCTGATTTTTGTAGATTACATTCCCTGCTGTGAGTCCAGTCGCTGCTGTCTTTGATTTATTCTTGTGTCCCCTTTGAGTAGAACTGTGTTATACTGTGGATCGAGAAAGTGGCTGGCTTGCGGTACGGTTGACATTGGAACACGGTTCAGTGGGATGTCACGATGTGCAAGCCAGGGTCTCTGATCGATACGGGTGGCGCAGTTGTGCTCAAGGTTTCTCGGCAGTGCTGTGTTATACTGGGGACTAGGGCGGACAGGCAACATTGGTGTAATGTTGTGCTGCGCACTAAATTCTGGTCCGATCAGGTAACGCAGCTCTGATTGGGATTGGACGCAGAGTGATTGACAGCAGAGTGTGGCCTGTGTGTTTGTGTTGTGGAGTCCTGAAGAGCCAGGGCAGGACTTATGCCATGGATTCTGCTGGCCTCCACAAGACAGGATGACAGGGGAAATCAGCTTTGGTACACATGGGTGGACAAGGATACAGTGCCATCAATTGCAAGATGGTGCTTCATCCACAGCTCCCCTCAGATATCCTAACCTATTAAGGTAGCCATCCTTATCTGTTGGTGCAGAGGGATGTGAAGCAGAGGACGCAATCCTCTGAAGGTAGGGTGTTCATACACCAGGGTTAGGATAACGAGGGGTCCTGTGAGATGAAGGGCAGCCCAATACCTTTCTCTACTCATGGGTCAAAGGTATTGGTGTTGGGATTTGACAACTAATTGCACCGTGAGGGAGATATCCCCAGGAGCATTTTGGTATTTTCTTTCATACTAGGTATGGATACAATGGAGCAGGAGAAAAGAGCCCAAACTACTCCCAGCTAAGAAGGTGGATATCCGACCAGATACCACTGTGAGCAGAGAGAAGCAGAGTCTCCAAATCCATGGAAAAAGTCTCCGCTGTGTCCTGACTGTGTTGGACACCTTCCAAAAGGGACTTTGCTTTTCAACCTGCCCATCCACCCTGTCACCCGGGTGGTCCTACCTTGAACTGACAATGAACTGGCGTCGACAAGCGGACGAAAGGACTGGCCAAGTAACTACAATCAGGCCAGTCTAAGTCCTATAGTGATGAAGTCAGGGGTCAAGGACTCGACTCCGATTTGGTTCTGTGACCCCCAAATGTGTTAACTTTGTGATTTATATGTTTGCCAACTGTGTACCCATGGACACTCTAGGTGCAAATGTGTGACAGCCTATACTCAGGGAACGTACCGCGGTGAGTTACAATGAGGCTGTACACACATTTGCATCCTATAGTCGTTTCCCATCGACACGTGGGTCTGTGACCTACCTGTCTTTGGAGGTGTAGAGAGATCTGCCAGGTTGCAGGAGTCTCTATGGGTACCCACTAAATTTATTTGACGGGAGAGAAAGGTGAAATGTGTTATATGTGTGAATGGGGATTAGAGTAGGGCATGTTAGGGACAGGTCCCTTTTGTTCGCCCTTTTCCACCTCAAACCCTGTAACAGTGAAGTTCGTAAGTGTGGGGCTGGATGGTTAGTGTGGCGGAGGTATTTACCGCGGTTAGTATTTAGGTAGCTTGACATCACCTCACTTAATGGAAAATCTGACCTGCCTTTTAAAGACCTACTTATCTGTCCATGGGGAGGTTGTCGCCACTGGAAAATTGATTGTGAGCGTGAACCTGCTCCTGGTCACGATATTCTTGTTTCAAGAAAGTTGGTGCAGTTGGGAAAGACTGCAGGGGTCAAGCCGCTCCGGAAGTCAATAGGTCACGCTGGTTGGGAGAGAAGGCGTTCCGGTTTATTGGACCTCCTCCATGCAGCACGCAAGGGACAAGTAAGACAGTAGGAGCGGCTGACACCGATACGTTCAAAGCAGAAGATGTCCAGACCTTGGGGTGGATACCTGAAGATCGGCAGTAGTACCGAGAGACGGTAAGGGTGTGGTCACTCCAAACTCATCGGAGTGGCCGACACCAGAAGACGGTTATCAGAAAGAAAGGCCAGTTAAGTTGACGACAGCCAATCCTGTGGATAGAGGAGTTTGGGTTACGATGAAAGGCAGGTCGGTGAAAGGTCGGAATGGGTGATGTCTAGGTACCTAAGGATCAGTGTATACTCCAGTTCTTCCTGAGCTATCACTAAGAATGGGGTTGAGGGGGGCAAATATGTCTCAACCCTTCCCCCCTAGAATATTGTCGTAATTTCCGACAACAGGGGATTGTTGAGGAAGGGTTGAAATATATATATATATATATACATATATATGTATCCCCTTATAGAATGTGTCCCCTTATAGAATCGTATCAACTTGATACAGGCCAGTGTTTAGCCTGTAGGCCATGGCTTGCATTGTTATCTGTTAAATCGCCCAACTGTCCCTGGGGGGTAGTTAGCATAGAGATGCTAAATAGGATGTGGGTCCAGGACAGGAGATTGCAGACTTTATGGCACCTTTTGATCAGCACATGGCTTACATGCTAAACCTGTTTCCTCCCCCCATATCTCCAAACTACTTGGGGGGAGGGCTCACAAGGTACAGTGGATTTCACTGATATTAGGGCATGCCTCTACAGAGGAGAGGGTCTTCTGAACTCGGCTGCTGACTGGAAAGGACACAGATGGAACCCGAAGATGGCTGAGTACTCCCAACCCCTGCCCTGATTTCCCATAACCCTAAAGTCCCATGTACCCCTTACCTGTACCTCCTTACCCATTATCCCTGCATTAACCCCTACCTTGCCATCCCTGAACCCCTGCAGCAGTACCCTCTTGTCTCCTTGGTCGTAACCCCTCTTCTGCTGTACGGCGGTTCCCTTGTACCCAGTAGGGACAGTGCGAGTAACTAGGCGGGTGGGTTACGGATATAATGTATTAAGTGTGTATGTGTAACTTGTATTAGCTAGTGTTGTGGGTGGAATTTGGGATTGTGTAGTGTAGTTAGTATTGTATTTGAAGTGCTGTGTTATTTAGTACATATCTGTGTGCGTGGGTTTTAATAAATACCGTTTTACTAGAATTGTGTAGCGTGTATTTATTAGCGTTTAGTGTAGTGAGTTAGGCGCATGCAGATAGTAAGTGTAAGCGACTTGGTGACGTGCTAGTCAATAGAAGTGTATTGTTAAGGACATAAATAGGCGTGACTATCTATAGACGGATTACGCTTATTTATGAATATTAATTACTGATATTCGCTTAATATTGGTAATTAATATCCTCCCTTTACAGTGTCTAATTACTTTCTGCTGCGGGCAAACAATAATCACAGAAATAAACGTGGCCTAAATGGGTGGGACTGCTCCAAACCCCAAACACTGTGGCGTGTTTCTAACTGGGGGGGCAGTTCCTCCGCATGTGGTTCGCAGCGAACGGCTATCCCCAGCAAAAATTGCATACAATGGAGGATACCGGCGCGAACCACAAGCACCACACAAACATCCTACACAAAATAAAACATGTGCGGATGAAAATATATAAACACATAACTCACAGAAAAAAGATGCACCACATGGATAAGCAACTGACAACACTGGCTAATCCCTCACTCTAGTGTTAAAAGCTGAGAGATTCGCCAATATTTCTAATCAGGAACATATCGGAGCCCCTTTAAGCACCACTTCACGGTATCTCAGCATGGCATGGGGTCCTACCACTAGACTACCTATGGTGTGTGAACAAGGTCTGAACAGGTATTAAGCAGCCTACAGCCCCTCCCACTCACCTGCATTGCAGGACCAACAATGCAATGGGGAACAAATGAGGCCGCAAGCTACATCTGCATACAATGGAGGATACCGTGCGAACCACAAGCACCACACAAACATCTTATACAAAATAGAATGTTTGTGTGGTGCTTGTGGTTCGCGCTGTATCCTCCATTGTATGCAATTTTTGCTGGGGATAGCCGTCACTAGCAACCACATGCGGAGGAACTGCCCCCCAGTTAGAAACACGCCACAGTGTTTGGGGTTTGGAGCAGTCCCACCCATTTAGGCCACGTTTATTTCTGTGATTCTTGTTTTATATGTATTGAATGTGCCATTGCATATGGCTGGTAAACATTCTGTTGCACCTGGAAGCCGGTGTCACATGGTCTGTTGTAGGTGTAGCTTGCGGCCTCATTTGTTCCCCATTGCATTGTTGGTCCTGCAATGCAGGTGAGTGGGAGGGGGCTGTAGGCTGCTTAATACCTGTTCAGACCTTGTTCACACACCATAGGTAGTCTAGTGGTAGGACCCCATGTCATGCTGAGATACCGTGAAGTGGTGCTTAAAGGGGCTCCGATATGTTCCTGATTGGAAATATTGGCGAATCTCTCAGCTTTTAACACCAGAGTGAGGGATTAGCCAGTGTTGTCAGTTGCTTATCCATGTGGTGCATCTTTTTTCTGTTAGTTATGCGGGCAAACAATGATTCAATTTGGGGATGAACAATGGCATTAACGAGCGCGAGACCTAATACTGTGGATGAGATCGCTGCATGTAATGGCAGTGGTCTCCTCCGCTAACGGGCAGGTGATTGCCAGGAAGGAACACTTCCCTCCCAACAATCACCTGCATAATCTGCCTGTCTAATACAGGCCTCATCATTTCTGTGATTAAAGGGGTTGTCTCAACTCCTGTCTTCAGCGAGGCAGGCCTAGACTTTTGCTACTCTAGGGGGGCCGGGCCTGCTAACATACTTGGTAGCACAGGCCAGCGCTGGGAAACTCTCCTGGAGAGTGTGTGCATACTCCCAAGGCTGCTAATGATTCAATAGCAGCCTCAGCGGAACAATAGCAGCACTGTGGCAGATCCATAGGACATGGTGGCCGCCTGGCCGGCAAAAGGTGCTTCAGATACAGGCTATATGAGGTGGCTGGGGAAAGAAGCTAATGTGCATGTGCGTTTGCTCCCGTTATCCTGGCCACCAGAAAGGACAGCCATGACAACCTGAGGCCTTTTGTAAAGGCTCCTTGGTCAGCCATGCAAATATTCCTATTAAGTCATGCCTGTAACATTGGCTTAATAGAAAGATGTCACAAGCACAATAGACTGCAATATAAAGTATTGTAGGGTAAGCAATCCAACAATGTTCATATTTTAAAAAATATAAACAAGAACCAAAAGTATTAAGAATTCACACACCTCAATTGTACAAATAAAAATAAGCAATGAAAGAAAAACAATTGGTATAGCTTTGTCCAAAAAAAAATCCAAACTAATGAAATATTGGGCAGGGGGTGCACACATTTCATGAATACATCAGACTCCTTGTTCACAGCGTTGGCAGCATGCTGCAACTATTTAAGGTTTTGAGCCAGAAAACACACAGATCTTGCAGAAAAAACATAGGGCTGCAATCGATGTGCCCGACACTACTGGCAGCATAGACATCCTCGTCAGAAGATAGTTACATTTTTCTTCTTGTAGTTTCATGAAAGGTTAGCCCTTATAACTAAATAGTACAAAAATGAATACTGTAAATACAGTTGATATATCATTTGTTATTCAGGATATCATTTAGCTAAAGATAATGGGAGTCAGGGTGTGCCTACTGGGACTTTATTCACATCCTCTGTCCTGGAAGGGAGTGGTGGGACAAAATACTTTAACAGCTCAATGGAAAAATTTCATATACATATACATTAGGAAGGAGAAAGGGATCCCAGCAAACTAGAAAGCAAAAATCCCCAGAGCATTTAAAGGTATCCTCCAAAATACCTCCTAATGACAGTACAGGACTGATCAGTAGCTGCAGTAAGGCCATATTCACATCTGTGGCAAGCTGATCCGGCTCCCTGACCTGGCACAAATGCCAGCCGTTGGCTTGACCAAAAACCATTGCATGCAATTGTTTGAGTCCAGCCGCAACCCAGGATTTATGCCGGAAAGTGGCCGAATCTTCACTGGACCTCATTACAATCAATTGGGATCCGGTGGTGAACTACAGAATCCAGCAAAACCAATCTCTGCTGGAACAACCTGCCAAATCTGCTGTTGTTGGTGTAGGTCTCATCTGTGGAAGCAATCTTGTCGCTGGTAGATGGGCCCGGCACAATTTTGATCAAAAATGTGCGCAAAGAGCTTCTAATTTTCATATGGTAAGTATAGCAGTAATGGCTAATTGGCTGCCTTCATTTGGAAACTGCACTCTCGCTCATCTGCTCAGGGCTTCTAATTAGAGTATAATATAGCTGGATTCTAGATTGGCCAGAATTTTTTAGGCTTAGGCCCAAGAAAGGCAAGTCTGATAGTGTAGGTCCCATACGTTAGAAGCCACCTTGTAGCTGGTAGATGGGCCTGATACAATTTTGATCAAAAACGTGCACGAAAACCTTTATATTTTCATATTTTGTTTTGTTTCAAATGGGAAGTACACTTGCAGCTTAGCAATTAGTATCAATCCGCATGTGTATCCAATGACTGGGCCACACCATGTACTTGCACCTTAACGCTGGGTTCAGACCTGAGCGTTTCTGAGACGCGCATTTTCCGCGCGTTTTTGTCACGCGTTTTACACGCGTTTTTGGCAATAGTAAACGCGCGTTTTACGCGCGTTTGTGTGATTGACTGCAGTGTTGTCCAATGACCAAATATCCCTGTCTATATGAAGTTTGCCCAATCAGAGTGCATTATGCAAAAACTGTGCCTAGCACCTGGGGTTTGGCCTTTCCAGCATGTTGCAAATTCATAAACGCGCATTCGAACGCGCATTTTCAGTGTCAAAAACGCGCAAAATACAAGCGTTGCACGTTCCCATTGAAGTCTATGGGCCAAAACGCGCGACAAACACCCCAAAAAAAGCTCAAGTACTTGTTTATGCGTCAGGCGTTTTTCAACGCGTTCGAACGCGCTGTAAAACGCGAAAATGTGAACTAGTCCCATAAGGAAGCATTGGTTTGCATCGGTTATGCGTTTTACAGCGCGTTCGAACGCGCTGTAAAACGCGCAAGTGTGAACCAGGGCCATAGGAAAGCATTGGTTTTCATGTGTTGAGCGTTTTACGCGCGTTTTTGTCACGTGTATTTCAGCGCGTTTTTGCAAATAGGAAACGCGCGTTCGTACGCGCGTTCTTGTGATTGACTACTGTGGTGTCAATCACAAAACGCGCGACAAACGCCCCAAAAAAAGCTCAAGTACTTGTTTATGCGTCGGGCGTTTTACAGCGCGTTCAAACGCGCTGTAAAACGCTCAAGTGAGAACCAGGGCCATAGGAAAGCATTGGTTTTCATGTGTTGAGCATTTTACAGCGCGTTTGAACGTAAAACGCTCAGGTGTGAACTTAGAGTGAGGGTAAAGGTACGGCCAAATGTGGTGGGTCTGCTCAGGATATCCTCCGACTGCATCGTGGAAAGTCGATTGGGTGAGACAGTTCGTATCTTTCAGCTGGCAACCAGAATTATTGGCCCAAATATATTACTAATTACTAAAATATACTAATGTGTTTGCATCTAGAATCGGTTTTAAAAGTGACAATTTGGCGCAACTAGGCTTTTTACAACATTTTCTAACTACTTCAAAAAGCTGGTGGGGCTTATTGGAAGGGGTGTGACCTAGCAGGAAAGGGGTGTCGAGTACATGTTTGGGCCAAAATTGCGCTAAAATTCTAGCATACGATTCTGTCTCAAAGTAACCAATAGGTGGTACAGAGTCAGAGAAAAGTTTCTGTACCAGATGTATCACCCAGCCTGAGCCCTGTGATAAACCTGCTGCAGGGCTAGACGGCCTGTCTACATTTACGCCATGTACAGAATTAGTACATCTGCCACATTGTTTATGGGAAGCATATCACTCTGTGTAGACAGGGACCTGCGGCTAGCAAATAATGATCCTCTAGGGGGACAAGCGATCACAGAAGCGATCGTTCATCCTCTTACAGAGGGGATGATGGCTGCATGTAAATGTAGCTCTGCTCTGTTCTCATCGTTCAGGCAATTAGCAGGAACAAAGGGGTCGTTCACAGTAACCGTCTGTAAAATTATCCCGTGTAAAAGCACCACTTGTAATACATTTTAGTACAAGCTGCATAATAATCTCCTCTTCATTTTAATAGGGTTGTAGGTAAACTTTAAACCTTTTCAGCATAGGAAATAACTAAGAATAACTGGAGGAAATTAGCTGGTGGTGTCCCTAGGCAATTGCCTCTTTTGCCTCACCCTCATAATCTGGCTGTGGCACCAAGGTGTATATAAATATATATATCTATGATCCCACTCATCACAGTCACACTTAACTTTTCTAGAATTCATATAGCTAATGCACCTCACGTAACAGAATTTCTGGTGCAGAATGGCTGCATTTCACTTTAGTTAAACAGTTTTATGGATGAAAGAAAGGACTAGGATTATATCTCCTGTGCCAAATTCGCATTGCTTGTAGTGCTTTTTCACTCCAGTACAGCTCTGTGTAAGGCTATGTCCACATTTAAAACCATTTATTTTTATCTCTGTGTCTCAATAATTAAAAAGGAAGCAGCTTTGCAATAGTTCTTAGTTACGTATCACCTATAGTTTTCCTTCTACAGCCCCCTATGTAAATTATGCAAATTACAGAAAACTGTCTAAAGCTGGCCATACACTTCAGATGGCTGTTGGCCGAGCAGCCATTTCTCCTGATTCCCCGCTCTGCCATCAGGGGAGAGTTGGCACAGCCCAATACACATTAGATAGCTGGTTTTCCTAACTGTACGGCCACTTTAAGGTCTCATGAACACAACAGTATGTATTTTGCGGTCTTCAAAATGCGTATCTGCCAAATTTGGATGACGTGCATGTGACGCCTGTGTTTCATCCATTTTTCTGCAAACCCACTGATTTCATTGGGTCTGTGGACTGCATTTTGCGACCAAGAATAGGACATCTTTTTGCAGAACGGACATGCAGATCTGGGAAGCACGCGGATGATCCGTATGTCCCTTCCAGTCAATGTTTGGCCTCAGTGGTGACGTGTCCTTAAGCAGCATGTCACTCTGTTTGGTGACACGTCCCCACTGAGGCTAGCTGTGCATGTGAGCCCCTCCATTCAGGAGCTCACAGGATTGGGACTGAATGGGATCTGTGAAGGGAGACAGAATGGAATGGCAAGGAGCAGGTGAGTAGGGTTTTTTACAAGAGGTACAACACGGTGCATTTGTATATTTAGAAAGTCCTCAAATCTGAACAACCCCTTTAATGCCAGACATTGGTAATAGGATATGCCCCCAATGTACAATTGGCCAAGCAGAACGGACCTAAGTGGCATGGAGCTTTTCTAGCTTAAGTTCTAGCAATTGACAGGGGTAAATGAGGTCAGACCTCCACTGACTGGACAGTGGTGACATGTCCTAGCCCAGTGATGGGCAACGTGCGGCTCTCCAGCTGTTGCAGAACTACAACTCCCAGCATGCAAAGCCTGTCTATAGCTATCAGCCTACTGCAGGGTATGGTGGGAGTTGTAGTTTAGCAACAGCTGGAGAGCCGCACGTTGCCCATCACTGTCCTAGCCATAAGCAACAATGTCGGTGTTGAGCCAAGTCCTTAGAAAATCCAAATTTAAACATGATTCGCCCCTTAATGACCAATGATGTACTATGTACGTCATGATGTGGTGTTAGTTACTGCATCTACACTTGCGGTGACACCGGCATGTAAACGGATGTCACGGACAGCAGAGCTGGGTCCCTGCCTTTGAATTGCTGCGATTGGTCAGTGAGTGTTGAGGAGATCGGGGTTGCGTGGCTGTGTTGATACCCCCCCATTAAGGATGGCCGAGCAGGAACCCCCACCCCCACAATCTTTCAGGATAGCCGAACGGTAGTAGATTGTCAGCTATAACATACAGCTGAAAATCTACTGTAACGGCCGACATCAGTGCTGGCACTGATGTCGGCCGTTTAACCCCTTTCAAGCCACGGTCCGTCTGGACCACTGTATGGAAGGGGTTAACAGGGAGGAAGCTCTCTCCCTCCCCCATCGGGTGCTACACTGCTGTGGCAGCGTCCCGATTGATCATAACAGAGGAAGGGAGCTCCCTCCTTCCGCCCTACCATCGGGCTTCCCATATACGCACATTTATAATTGGGTAAAAATGAAGAAAATAAAATACCCTAAACATGTTCGGTATCGCCACGTCTGTAACAACCTGCTCTAAAAAAAAATCACATGACCTAACCCCTCAGATGAACACCCTAAAAAAATTAAAATAAAAACAGTGCCAAAAAGATATTTTTTTGTCACCTACCATCACAAAAGGTGCCACACCAAGCGATCAAAAGGGTGTATGCCCCCCAAAATAGTACTAATCAAACCGTCATCTGGGTAAAAATGAAGAAAAGAAAATACCCTAAAACATGTTCCGTATCAACATGTCCGTAACGACCTGCTCTATAAAAATATCACATGACCCAACCCCTCAGGTGAACGCCGTAAAAATAAATAAAACTGTGCCAAAATTACCAATGCCGAAAAAGTGTATTAATAAATGATCAAAAAATCATATGTAAGACTTAATTAGAGTGAACGGAGCTTAGGCCAGGCCAGTGATACTAGTCGTGACTTCACTGGGTCTGAGGTAAACAGCAAGAAGGCCGTGGCGCTACTGCCAGTGCCGCTGCCTTCACAAACAGCTGATCGGCTGGGGTCCGGGGTGTCGGACCTCTGGCGATCAGATGCTGATGATCTATTCAGAGGATAGATCATCAGTTTAAAATTACTGCACAACCCCTTTAAGTTTTTTTTTTCTGTAAGAAGAGGCTGCGGTGCTTTGTGAGCGTCACAGTCTCTTCCTCGGCCATATGACATCACATTCATCGTTCACATGGCCTAGGTGCAGCTCTGTCCCATCTGAGTGATTGGGGTTGAGCTGCAATACCAAGCGCAATGCTATCAAATGGACAGAGCTGTGCTTGGTAAGGAGCAAAGAGGCTCATACAGCTAATTGGCGGGGGTGCCAGGAGTCTGACCCCCACCATCTCATAGCTCTCTGGGTACAGATGTCATAGATGTTTCTTGCAGTCCTATGTAACACCCCACATAACACAGTGAATGCCCCCACACTGCCATCCATTAATTTGCCCCCAAACTGATATCCATTAATTTGCCCCCCACACTGTCATCTATTAATTTTACCCCACACTGCAATCCATTAATTTCCCCCCAAACTGCCATCCATTAATTTGCCCCACACTGCCATCCATTAAATAATTTGCCCCAATACTGTCATCCATTAATTTTCCCCCACAACTGCCATCTTATTAATTAATTTGCCCCCATACGGCCATCCATTAATTGCCCCCCACATTGCCATCCATTAATTAATTTTCCCCATACTGCCATCCATTAATTTGCCCCCACAACTGCCATCCATTAATTTGCCCCTACACTGCCATCCATCAATTTGCCCCCACACTGCCATCCATTAATTTACCACCAAACTACCATCCATTAATTTGCCCCCACTGTCCCTTCATTAATATCTCCTCCTCCTCTAATATTTCCTCCCGACCCCCCACCCAAAGTTGGCACACACAAGACACACACACAAAAAAAAAAAGGCTAATACTTACCTGTGTACTGAGTGGTGAGGCAGGCGCGCGTACATCAAAGCCTGCGCGCGCCACTATACAGACGCACGATGACATTATCACGCACGCCGCGCAATGACATCATCACGCACACCGGGCTTCTACCCGTGCCCTGCCGCAGTATGTGGAAGTTACTACTGTGCGGGTAGTGTGGGGGGGGAAACTAATATGTGAGGGCAGTGTGGTGGGGAATTAATCTAAGGTTTTATTATTACTGGGGGCACTATAGGTGGCATTTATAATTGCTGTAGACACTATAGGGACATTATTTATAGTGGGGTCACTATTTTTTCAGCAGTATAGTACCTGGGGCATTGGGGAGCACCACGGGCACAGTATTGGGAATGGCAGCAGGATGACATTGTTGGGACACCAGGATGAGGAGGTTGATGGAAAAATTGAAAAATCCAACGTGTCTGTAACAAACTCTGTAAAAATGAGATGCGGCTGAAAGAATTAGTCATGGCGGTCTGGGTCAAATGGAAGCGAAGAGGAATGAGAAGGTCTACAAGACAGTAGATGTCACTGGATGTAATAGGTACGTGGTGCTGTATTCTCCTATATGTAGTGCTGGCTCATCTTCTCCAAGTGTTTTTTTTTTATTATAATTATATATATTTTCAATTTCGCAACTAAAAATGAAATTTGGCTCCTACATTTTTCAGTTTAGGAGCCAATGGCTCCTGTTTGTTTTTTTTAGTCTGGAGCACTGCTTTACCTCTAATCCTAGTCTATATGGTAAGTAGAACCAGTAAAACCAGATAAAATATTGTAACATCATATATAACCACTACACCAAGTAAAAATTTACTGTAGACCCCCCATTGCAGTTTATTCCCAAGAGCTTAAATTGTTATAATATGATAAACAGCTAACTTGCCCCATACCTGGCACAGAGGCCATGAGGCGGAACGCCAAGCACAGAGGCGGCACGCCAGGGACAGAGGCCATGGGGCGGCACGCCAGGCACAGAGGCCATGAGGCGGAACGCCTGGCACAGAGGCCATGAGGCGGAACGCCAAGCACAGAGGCGGCACGCCAGGGACAGAGGCCATGGGGCGGCACGCCAGGCACAGAGGCCATGAGGCGGCACGCCAGGCACAGTATACATTTTTCCTAGATAAAGGAATCAAGTCAGACATAACTAAGCCAGGTTGCTAGACCTGAAAGATTTAAGTCTGCCTTGTCGGCCTCTGCCTTTAACCTTGTCAATTTAATGCAGCCTGAAAATTTTAAATCCACATTCAGTCCTCATTAAAGAAACAGGTGATGCTACTATAGCCTGAGTTCCTATTTAGATCCATACACAGATTCTTATTTAAAGTAATTAGAACTGTTGAGGCAATCCAGCTGGTTAAACACATGCATGGTTTACTTACCTGACAAATACTTTGCATGGTTTACTTACCAATCTAGGAGTATGTGCTGCTACAGCAAGCACTATTAATGTCATGCAGCTTCTGCCAACACTTGCATACAGTGTTGGTAAGGAGAAAAGAAAAGGCACCATTCCAGCTGCTGACTGTTTCAGGTACACTAAGGCGCAATCCTGCTGAACTCCATTGAGGAACAGCGGATCTAAGCTCCATGAACCCATAGCAGTCCATAGTGAGGTAACCACCAGCTGCATTACCCACTTCATAAGGGTTAGGAGCAAGCCAGGGGACCTCCACATAAGTGGAACTGGCATGGTCATTTATAGGGTAGGAAGGATGGGGATGAACCCAACGATCGAACCCAGGCCATCAGAGAACCCACCTACAGGCTCGGACTCCGCCAGGTGGGTTCCGGGCTGCTAAGGGACCTCTACTCCGAGAGGTGTTAGCAAGGCTATTCGAGACCTTGAAGGAGAGGCCCGGACACCCCCCAATTGTAGTCCCAGCCTTAGGCCCTAAAAGTTCTTGTAGAATCTCTTCAACCCTAGAGCAGGGAACCTCTGCGTTTATCCCCTGTAGGGACAGGAAGAACACTGGTGGGTGTACCCCAAAATAGTACCAATAAAACTATTATCTTATCCCGTAGTTTCCAAACTGGGGTAATTTTTGATTGTTTCTACTGTAGGGTGCATCAGGGGGGCTTCAAATATGGTGTCTAAAAACCAGTCTACGAAAATCTGCCTTCAAAAAACCATACGGCGCTCCTTTTCTTCTGCGCCCTGCCACGCGCCCATACAGCAGTTTACCACCACATGTGGGGTGTTTCTGTAAACTACGGAATCAGGGTATTAAATATTCAGTTTTGTTTGGCTGTTAACCCTTGATGTGTTAAAGAAAAAAAATGGATTAAAATGTAAAATCTGCCCAAAAAGTAAAATTTAGAAATTTCATCTCAATTTTCCCTTAATTCTTGTGGAATACCTAAAGGGTTAACAAAGTTAGTAAAATCAGTTTTGGGTAACTTGAGGGGTATAGTTTCCAAAATGGGATCATTTATGGGGGGTTTCTACTATGTAAGTCCCACAAAGTGACTTCAGACCTGAACTGGTCCTAAAAAGTGGGTTTTAGAAGTTTTCTTAAAAAATTTAAGAATTGCTTCTAAAATTATAAGTCTTCTAAAGTCCCCAAAAATAAAATTACATTTACAATAAGATGCCAACATAAAGTGGACATATGTGGAATGTTAAGTAATAAATATTTTATGAGGTATCACTTTCTGTTTAAAAAGCTGAGAAATTGAAATTGTGAATTTTTCTAAAGTTTTGGTAAATTTGGGATTTTTTTTATAAAGAAAGGTGAAATATATTGACTCAAATTTATGACTGTCATTGAGTACAATGTGTTACGAGAAAACAGTCTCAGAATGGCTTGGATAAGTAAATGTGTTCCAAAGTTATTACCACATAAAGTGATATATGTCAGATTTTCTAAAATAAGCCTGGTCACGAAGGTGCAAAATGGCCCGGTCATTAAGGGGTTAAAGGGAATGTCACATCAAGTTTGTTCTGTCCATACTAACGGCAGAATAAAGTAGGGACAGGTAAGTTGATTTCGGCGGTCTGTCATTTATAAGTTAAAAGTAAGTGGTTGCCGAGAACTAACATCACAATCATTGCAGACTAGGCCTGGAAAAGAGTCACGGCCACCTGAGAAAAGTCATGGTTATTCATGAATTCCTGCTCTCCCTGCCCACCTGCTGATGACTGACAGTCTTCTGCCTAGTTTTCTCCCTTTCTCTCTAGGAGAGAACTGCCAATCATCAGCAGATGGGTGAGAGCAGGAGATTATGAAGAACCATGACTCTTCTCATGTAGATATGACTCTTTTCAAGGCCTGGGCTGCAATGATTATGATGCTGGTTCTCGGCAACCACTTACTTTTAGCTCATGAGTGACACACCACTGAAATCAGCATTTCTGTGACTAATTTATGCTGCGTTCTGTAAGGTCAGCATAAAGTTGATGACAGGTTCCCTTTAAACAGAGAGTGCCTATGCTTTTACTACAATAAATATGGCCCAAGCAGACAGCTCAGAATCCACAGCAACATTGTGTAGACGGGGCATTAAAAATCCCTTTTCTGCATAAAAACACATACATACCCAAACAGCAGGGCAGGCTGCTGCAATCGAGGGCAAAGATGAAACAAGTTTAAGGTACAGGGATGGGCAACGTTTCCTACGCTGGCAGGAAATGGGTGAAGCCTTACTTGAAAAAATTACTCAGACGCTTCTACTTTGTAGGAAATGTCTTCTGATAGCCACGACTATTGTTTTCCTGTTTTCTGTTCACAATTTTCCCCTGGCATTACCTAAAATGGACAGGAATAGGCAGAGGATGAGGAGGTCACAGACAGAATACTGCGTGAAAATACAGTGAATAAACTCAACCAAAGAAAGGTCTGGAATGCTTATCCAGCAAGCAGAGGAACTAACAAGTAAATAGATGGGGGCAGGTTTACTAATCCTGTAGATGGTGTACTACACTTAGGCAGTCTAGACCTGTACCAGATTTATCACAGGGGATCAGATAGACATATTTGTGTATTTCTCGCAGAATTTTAGGGCAGAATTGTATTGTCTATATGAAAGAATGATGGCATTCAAAGAACACAGATCTGAATAGTTTAATCACTATGGGCAGGCCTGGCTTAATTTTATCCAACACATGACACTGAATAAAACCAAGATACCCACTGCAACCAGTAGAGTCGACTAGTTTGAATGTTCTACAGTTTTGTTTACTACAACCATACTGATTTCTAATAATTTCCACATGTCAAAATACTAAGTAGAAAAGATGATATATCTCTAGTATATGATCTCCAAATGTCCTTTATTATAACTGACATTATGTATCCTCTCTTTTATTTGGAATCTGTACTTGGTTTGTTTTTGTCTTTATGCACTATGTATGTGTAAAATTCAATAAATTCTGTGGGAATAGAATTGTGATGCTAAATGTTTCATATTAGGACCACTTTCCTGCAGACCCCCACCCCATGTCAGACTAAGTGCAGACAATTTCTCAGTCTACAGTAGATGCGCCAAATTGCTCCACATTTTGCCGCGACTAATGCCAGAATTTACGTGCACGCACATTAGTAAACGTGGGCCTTTGTATTTCACCACAATAAATCTCACCATTTGGATTTAAAAAGATTATGGACATTTTATGCTAATGAAGTAGATATGAGATTTATCAAAACTGGTGCAAAGGAAAACTGGTTTAGTTGCCCATAGCAACCAATCCGATTTCACCTTTCATTTTCCAAAGGAGTTCTAACGAATGAAAGGTGGAATCTGATTGGTTGTTATGGGCAACTAAACAGTTTTCTTTAGCATCAGATTAATAAATCTCTCGTGTTATATTTTCACTACCTATGTGCTTATTAAATAAATGGCCCCACATGCATTACAGAGGCCCATTACTTGTAATGCGGGATACATTTCGATTTCTTTTTTATTTCAAAAGCCAACTCAATTTAGTGAAAGAAGAAAACCTTTTATGTAGATTAATAAAAATAATAGATAAATATAGAGATATTATTTGGGGAGAATACCTCATTACCACACAGAGATACCAGTGTCACACTGGGTTTGGCTGCAGTTTATGTAACCACTTGTGGATTACTGAATGACTTTTAATGTCCCAGACTCCCAGCAATGAACTCATAACTCGCTGTATTCATCCCAAGCAGTCACAACCCCAACAATGGCATGGTGAATACTTCAGTATTAGCCCCCTGATGATAAGGTGATTACCAGCAGGGCATACGTAGCTTCTGGGTAGCAATCTCAGTGACAAGGCTCTTTCCCTTTTTAGGCCTCTTTCACACTTGCGTTTTAACTTCCCGTCCTAGAGTTCTGTCTTCGGGGCTCTAGGACGGAAAGATACTGATCAGGATTATCCTAATGCATCCTGAATGGAGAGAAATACGTTCAGGATGCATCAGGATGTCTTCAGTTCAGGACCGGAACGTTTTTTGGCCGTAGCAAAATCCGCAGCATGCTGCGGATTTTCCTCCAGCCAAAAATCCTGAAGGTATGCCGCAAGGACGGATCTGAGATTAATGCCCATTGAAAAGCATTAATCCGGGTCCGACTTTAAGCTAAACGTCGTTTTGGTGCATCGCTGGATCCGATGTTTAGCTTTCTGAATGGTAACCATGGCAGCCAGGACGCTACTAAAGTCCTGGCTGCCATGGAAAAGTAGTGGGGAGCCAGGGGAGGAGCTACTTACCGTCCGTGCGGCTCCTGGGGCGCTCCACAATGACGACACAGTGCCCCTACGTCGCATGGATCATGTGATCCATGAGACGTAGGGGTGCTGTGACGTCATTGTGGAGCGCCCCAGAAGCCGCACGGACGGTAAGTAGCTTCTCCACTGCTCCCCACTACTTTTCCATGGCAGCCGGGACTTTAGTAGCGTCCTGGCTGCCATGGTAACACTGAAAGCATTTTGAAGACTGATCAGTGTTCAAATGCTTTCAGGTATGTTGCGTTGTGACGGATCCGGCGGGCATTTCCGGCAACGGAAGTTCACGCCGGATCCTCACATCGCTAGTGTGAAAGAGGCCTTAACTGGCTGCTATGGCCAAAAGTTATACATTTTACTCAGAGTCATATCAGATCTTTTGTCAGATGCTATCTATAAAAACCCAAGCTGTTTCACTGAAAACTATGAACTTTACATATCAAATTGAGCATAATGTAAAACCAAATTAAACAGTTTGACTATTTTTACAAATTATACTTAACCACTAGACAAAAAAAAATCCTATATGAATAGTAAAAAACTAATCACTCTCTATTAAGGAAGAAAGTGCTAAAATAATTTAAGTAATAGCCATTAAAACTGCTCATAGAAAATGATCCTCAAAAAACGCCCATCACCAACCTGAAGGGTACAGTCACGTGGTGTACTTTGTTGCGCTAAATTAATCCACAGCAAAATCTGCGTGAGTGACATTGGGGCTTTCGCCACGTCTCAAATCCATACCTGTAAGGCTACTTTCACACTTCGGTTGTTGGATTCCGGCAGGCAGTTCCGTTGCCTGAACTGGCTGCCTGATCAAGTAAACTGTATGCAAACGCATGTCATTTGAAGACTGATCAGGATCCTGATCAGTCTGACAAATGCATTGAAATACCTCATCCTTTTTTCAGGTGTCACCCGGAAAAACGGATCAGGTTTTTATTTTTTTCACATTTTTAAAGGTCTGCACATGCGCAGGCTGGAAATCCGGATCCGTTCTACCAGATCCGGCAGTAATACATTTCATTGGAAATTTATGCCAGACCTGGCATTCAGGCAAGTGTTCCGGAATTTTGGCCGGAGGGAAAAATGCTTCAAGCTGCAGTATTTTCTCCAGCCAAATACCATAAAAGTGACTGAACTGATGCATACTGAACGGATTCCTTTCTATTCAGAATGCATTGGGACAAAACTGATCAGTTTTTTCCAGTATTGAGCCGCATGGATGAACTCAATACCAGAAAACTTTAACGCTAGTGTGAAAGTACCCTAAAGGGCTGAGGGTCGAGGTTCAAATTATTGGGAACAAATGTTCCAATGAATGCTCATTCCAGTGTAAATGTGCCACGGATCACCCAACATACAAGCAAAACGTCTATCGGGTGATTCTTATATTTTTTCCAGGTGCACAATATGATTGTTTGTCGCCAGAGATGTGCTACAAACAAACAATACATTTGTATGGGGATGAATGATCGCAGTAGCAGAGGGGATGACTGATGCATGTAAATGAAGCTTTAATAAACTGGTAATAATTAGGACTCCATAGTTTCTCATGGGCCCTCAGAAACAGGGGCGGATTAAGTGCATCATAATCCCAGGGTTGTTTACCCAACATGGGCCCCTGTCCTCCATTTTCCCCTGACCATCCTCCCTTCCATGTTTTGCCCCATAGTTATTGTTTTTCATACAGCCATGTCACAACCGTACCCTAACCTTAGCCTTTGTAACACCACAGATAACATGATAGCTCTCTGAGTACAGCTAATGTAGTAGATGTTACCTGCAGTCCTATGTAACACCACAGATAACCCAGTGATAGCGCTCTGAATGCAGATAACATAGACATTACCCCAGCATGGTCTGTGTCTTGTGGCCCAGATCAAGGTACCGTAGTCAGGGGGACATTCTTTGGAGAGCTCAAGGCTAGAGCCGCCTCCACCTTATTGCAGCACTGTTGCTGTGATCCCAGACAGGAGAGGAGAAGGACACATCAGCAGCGCAGCAAGAGGGGGAGGCAGCTCTGGCCTTAAGCACCGCAGAGAACGTCCTAACGGACGTTATATGACATTTGGGCAGAATGGAAGCCAGGCCTGTTGCAGCATTCCACATTTGTGTTTAAAACATCTGTCTATTTATATATATTTATTTGCAATGTATGGTATTTCCTATTTATCAGGCTGGCAACGTCATTTCACCCATTTGCCCCTAGGTGGTGCTGGCGCCACTCATTTATATAGCTTGGGGTGTGCTAGAACAGGAAGTAGAGTGTGTATCAGAGGAGAGTGGATAGAGGAGAGAAACAAGCCCAAACCAACATGTAGCTGTTTTCCTTTCCTCTGGGCCCTTATCAGCCTGGAGAAGACTAGAGATGAGCGAACTTTAAAAAATAGTTCGGCGTTCAGGTTGTAGTAATCGCCGCATCCCGTTATGGATTCCACTACCGCGGACTATCAAATCCAGTGCTGAGCCACGCCCCTTGCACTGATCACATGACGGTGACGTCACCCCAGGTCCTTCGGCTTTTCAACAGTTCGGGTTCGTGGAAGCTGCCCCTTATGGATTCCATATGCCGGGATAGTCCGCGGTGGTGGAATCCATAACGAGATGCGGCGATTACCACAAGCCGAATGCCGAACTATTTTTTAAAGTTCGCTCATCTCTAGAGAAGACAAGTTCAGCAACCAAGCACCAGACAGTGAGTCTATGTATAAATATGCAGTAAGTCTAGTGAGGATTAGAGCTGAACCCAGCCTATGGACTTCACTAGCACAAGTGCCTGAGAGAAACTTTCAGAGCGCCAGGACACGTATGAATAATTAGTGCGCAGAATTGTTCTTTATCCACTACACAAGCCTTCCAGGACATAGTGGAAAAATCTAGACCTTTTAGGAGAGCATCCTGCAAATAATGTCGCAGAGAGTTTGCCTGCCACGAGGGAGAAACGCCCTTATAGGATAGCTTAAGATAAGTAGAAACCAGCATATTTAGTACCAGAGTGCTGTAGTTTTGGACTTAGAATAATCACAGAAGTCTTGCCTGTAAAATAACACCCTTAAAGGGAACTCCTCAAGCGACAATTGCCTAAACCTTATAAAAGGAATACAATTGAACCTATTTCTGAGTCATCACTTATGCCATACCAATGAACTGTATCTGTATAAACTGCCTGAAGACAAGTGATTTAGTAAATGTTCAACTGTTTGATAACAACTGACTCCTCATCATTTCTACTACTACACTCATCATTTGCACCTAACGGTGCTGGCGTCACGAACAGAGGGGCCCAGCCACCGAAGTACCCTAAACACCAAGTACCATCAAGGGCACCTCAATCAACATCTGGCTGGTGTTCCCTGCAATAGAGAGTGCCCTGGTGGATTTAGTGCTGTCTTCCCATCCACTGCGCGCCGGCCCCAAGGGACAACTTAACCGTGAGTACTACTATCCTCGGCACCTCATCACTAGTACGCTCACACACATGATCCCCTAGGGCAGTGATGAGCAAAGTGCGGCTCTCCAGCTGTTGAAGAACTACAACTCCCAGCATGCAAAGACTGTCTACAGCTTTCAGCCTACAGCAGGGCATGGTGGGAGTTGTAGTTTTGCAACAGCTGGAGAGCCGCACTTTGCCCATCACTGCCCTAGGGTGTCCGATCGTCACACTGTGATTGTGAGAGATGGGCACAAGAGAAGATGCTGCTGAGACTGTGCATTCTGTAATGTGGAAATCTGGAGAGGCGATAAGCCCGAAAGATATATTGGACAGGGGGCTTCTGACCCAAACACCTCTATTATGATCAGCCATTGCTTAGAAACATAACCTGATCTCAGTGCAGAAATGATGCAACAAGGTGTTCTGTATGGAGTTCTGCCCCTACAGGAAAAATCAACAGCAATGCAGAAGCTGATGGAGCATGGCATAGTTTGTATTATATATCACAATTCAGAACTTCGAAGGAGTTATAATATGGTTGTGTACATGGGGCCTTGGGACTTACAGTAATCTGTTACCCCTTGTATTCTGTGCAGAATATGGAACCTTTCTTATTTTATAGAGGTGATCATACCTCTGATACTTAGTACGTGTTTTCTCACATGCACTATGTATTTTTTCATGTACATAGCATGCTCTACTTTTTTTCTCCAGAGTATTCTCTTTTTAAGGTTTTTGGGTAACATAGCGCCCCTATAGAAAGGTACCGACCACAATAAGATGTCCAATATGATTTTGTTCCGCACACCATATTACAGAAGGAAATTCACAGACCAGTGTGACCGAGATATGTATAACCCCTACAATAGTGTTTTCTTTCTTAATAAATGAGGAATGCCGAGAATGCTCGGAAATCTGATTTAAGCCGCTACTGAAAACTGTAATAGTAAGTTATGTGTGAAATTGTTAAAGTTCATAGCCTAACATGAGTTTCTTTGTCTGCATGCAAATCTGATTTGGACATTATAGTCACATTCTGGGTAATATGTAAAATCTGAGGGTACTGTGTGAGGGTATTAGTGGCTACAGAGGTCATTCATCTACACAAATACTCATATAGGATTAGAGGTTCCACATTTCATGGAATTTACAGATGCCACATAATAAAGTAAGGTCTCATGCACACGGCCGTTGTGCAATTTGCGGTCCCCAATGCACAGGCAACATCCGTGCGGTGGCCAGGATGGATCGAGACCCATTCGACTTGAATGGGTCCGTGATCCGTCCGCACCGCAAAAAAATAGTACATGTTCTATTTTTTTGCGGTGCAGAGGCACTGACAGAAACACCAAGGAAGCACTCACTCAAGTGAATGGGCTGTTTGCAGGCCGCAATACGGCCACGGTTGGGTATGGGGCCTAAGGCTGAAAATTCAGGTAAACATCCTGACCTCTTCATAGCACCCAGCCCAACAATCTTACGGCTCTGATTAGCTTTTTATTATTATTGAAACATTTCAGTTTTAGAGGTTTTATATAAGAACTGAATGCTGAAATCTAGATGGCAATGCTGTTTCTATGTGTATTTCCTGTATACACAGAATTACCTAGCAACACCAACTCTAATGCTTCTCCTATTTACAGAAAGCCGTTACAATCATCTTCTATAAAGGTTTTCACAGTGACAAAAATATGATAAATAAAATGTAATAAGGGATAAGGGCAGGGCACAAAAACATAATACTGCGAGCCTGTACTAAAAATTAAAAAAGAAAAATATGAACCAAAATTAGTTATGAAATCCAAATGTTACACGCAGATTGGTACAGAATTTAGCCATGGATATCAGTCATTGTATTGCTATGAATGGAATCCATGGAGAAAATTCACAGCACTTCTACAACAGATAGGGCATGCTGCACATCTGAGAATGCGCAAGCAAATTTTTTCCACTGTGAGTGAATGCATTGGTTTTATTTGCCATCCCTATCTCAGTTCCAGTTACAAGAAAATGAATAGTAAAAAAAAAAAAAAAAAAAATGAGGTTAAATGTCCCCCCAACCTTACGTAGAAGGAGGGCAGCACAAACTATAAAAAAAAAAAAGGGAAAATGAAAATACAGGTGTAAAAAAATAAATAAATACAAAGGGGGGGTCATTTATTAAGACCAGAGTTTTAGACATAGTTCTTAATACCTCCTTTAGCTGGCGATGGATATGCCAAATTTATGTGCTGTCCGTTCCCGTGTGCCTGTTGCGTAAAATATATAACACGTGCTATTCTTGTCTGTTATGCGGACAAAAAAATTTAGATTACACGTACCGGTAATTGGTTTTCTTTGAGCCTATGACAGCACCCCTGGAGAGACCGCCTCATCAGGACAGGAAACAGGAACCAGAATCGCCTTAAAAGAGGGTCCACCCCCTCTATCCCCAGTCCTTTTCCAAGAACTAAGGAACATAACATCCTAACAAAACCTTCTTATATACATTCTATTCAACTTTCTTATAATAAAATTGTCATTTTTTTTATTACTTCATAGACAAAGCATTTTTAGGGAAGGTAATTATGCGGGTGCTGTTATAGGCTCAAAGAAAACCGATTACCGGTAAGTGTAATCTAAATTTTCTCCTTCACCTATGATAGCACCCCTGGAGAATAGGCAATAATCCTATCTAAGGCGGGACAACAGCTTGAGGCACCTTACGACCAAAAGTAAGGCCTTCTTTAGGAGGAAGCTGAAGTCTATAGTGCCTAAAGAAAGTGTGAGTAGAACTCCAGCTGGATGCTCCACAGATCTGCTCTATGGAAGCGGAAGCCTTCTTTGCCCAGTGGAGATGGACCTAGAAGAGTAGGCCCTGAACCCTGAAGGTACTCCCTAAGAAGAATATGCTAAGGGTAAAACCTGCCTAATCCATCTAACTATGGTCTGGGATGAGGCAGCAGAACCCTTCTTCAGACCCTGAAATAGGAGCAACAAACGGGAGGAGGACCTCCATGGTTGTGTGAACTGAAGATACTGAACAATGCATCTTCTAAAGTTCAAACAATGGAATACTCTTTTTCATTTTTAGGAGAACAGCAGAAGGATGGTAACACAGTCTCCTGGGAACAGTGAAACCTGAAAGAGACCTTCGGTAAAAAAAGAAGGATCAGGTGAGATAACTACCCAATCCTTCAAAATTACCAAGTACTGCTGGTTAATGGAAAGAGCAGCAATCTTACTAACACTCTTGGCAGAAGTAAAGGCCAAGTGAAAGCAAGCTTAAGTGAGAGTATTTTAGGGAGATCATACCGATAGGCTGAAGTGAGGGATCTGTAGTGAGGGCCGAAAGACAACCTACTGTAGAAACTGCTGCCACAATCTCTTAACCCAAGGGTGTTCTGCCAACTTAAACTCAAAGAGAGCACTTAATACCAAGGTCTGTACTTTCAGGGTGCTAGGCCTACTGTATGTTTCTTTCTCCATCCTTCCTGTAATAAATCTAACACAAGTGGAATGTCTGGCGCGGCCAGCACATCCACTGGTCTGTTGGCAAATCTGTAAAAAGCTAGCCAAACTCTCAGATAAATGGAAGCTGTGATCTCTTTATGACTGGCCAGAGTGGTAATAACATCTTCAGAAAGCTCTCTCTTTCTCAAAATTTGCCAGCCAGGCGGTCAGGTGAAGATTTCTTATCTGTGGGTGAAAAACTGGTCCCTGAGCCAGAAGATTCCGGTAGAATCCAAAGGGTGGCAATTGACATCTTGAAGAAGAAAACCACCCCCTCCCCATAAGACCTGGAGCCCTGGTGCCTCCGAGTCTGTTGATGTAGGCCAGTGCCGTCACATATTCTGAGTATACTTTCACATTGCTACCTCTGAGGACTGGAAGACTCTGAACCAAGGCTAACTGGATCACATTCAGCTCTCTGAAATTGTGAGACTGACTCTGAACATTGCTGTCCCAAAAAAACCTGTAGCAGAAGAGATTCCACATGGGCTTCCCATCCGAATGGACAGATATCTGTGGTCAAGGGAAGAACTGCTTCCCTCTGCTAAGGTACACCTTTCTGTAGATTTTGCAATCTATCCACCACCCCAGATCCTTGAGGTGATCGAGAGAAAAGATACACCTGTCCCACTCCTCCAGAATCTGAAGCTAGAGAAGTCTCGAATGATACTGGGCCCATTCTACCCCTGGAATAGCGGCCCGCATGAGACCCAGCACCGACATGGCTTTCCTCAAGGAATCGACTGACGGGAGAGAAGAATCTGAACCTTTGACTTTTGTAGTGGTGACAGGTACCTCTGAGATCTGGAATCTAAGATCATCCCTAAGAATTTGCAAGTCTGAGTTGGGCACAAACTGGATTTTTCTAGATTTACATCCCAACCCAATTTCTCTAGAACCTCCTCAACCAAACAATATGTTCTAGAACAGGGGTGCACAACCTTTTCTGGTTTGGGGCCACATTGTCAGCCTGAACCAATTCCAAGGGCCGAAAATAAAACTTAAAGTGGTATTACCAACTGAAATACTGTATTCTTGGCATATTAAACATACAGTATATACTATAAATGTCTAGTTACAGTTCTAGGACTCCCATCTAATAGGAGAATACATGAAAAAAACATGTAAGAAGCCATAGAACATAGACCTATATGCCTTTTACCAGATTTTTGGGGGCCGTAAAGAATGGTATCGTGGGCCGCATGTGGCCCCTGGGCCGCAGGTTGTGCACCCCTGTTCTAGAAGGATCTGACTTGATTTGGCAATAAGAAGAAAGTCGTCTAGGTAGGGGATGATAACTACCTCCCTCTCCCGGACATGGGCCATCATCTCGAATACAATGTTGGCGAAGACCCTCGGGCCCTGGGACAGCCCAAATGGTAGGGCTCACAACTGAAGGTGTAGGGCTCTTTCCTTTAGCTGAACTGCACCCCTCAAAAAACCTCTGATGTTTGGGATGTATAGTGACATGATAATACGCATCCCTCAGATCTACAGTGGCCATGAAGCAGTCTGGAAAGAGATTGTTTATGGCCGACCTGATGGATTCTATATGAAACCTCTCGTACACTAGATAATGGTTCAAATACTTCAAGTTTATTATAGTCCGGAAAGAACCATACGATTTTTTGACAAGAAAAAGGGTTGAATAAAACCATTTGGCCACCACCCGTTTTGGAACCTCTACTAGGACCTTCTTCTCTAGGAGGGAAGAGAAATTTCCGCCACAATAGCCGACTGCTTTGGGAAATCTGACCGAATTTGCTATAACTAAACTTATTAGGCCCCTATTACACAAAAGCGACGGATTAGGTCCGGATGCGTTAAGGGTGCATTCAGTGAAACTCGCACCATTTTGCAAGCAAGTTTAGTCAGTTTTGTTTGCGATTGCGTTTAGTTGTTCAGTCTTTTCCATGCGGGTGCAATACGTTTTGATCCGTTTTTCACACGCGTGATAAAAAAACTGAAGGTTTACAAACAACATCTCTTAGTAACCTTCAGTTTTTCACTGATGGTTGCTAGGAGATGTTGCTTTTCACGCAGCCCCATTCACTTTTATGGGGCCAGGTCTGCGTGAAAAACGCAGAATATAGAACATGCTGTGATTTTCACACAACGCATAAGTAATGTGTGAAAAACAACGCTCACGTACACAGACCCATTGAAATAAAACTCGCTCATGTGAAAGGGGCCTTAGACTTTTTAGCACCTCCTGTATGATGTTTTGCCCTTTCCTTCCCTTTGAAACTCTCCCTATTAAACCTGGGATGGAAGGACCTCCTAGGAGGCTGCTGACTGGTAGAGGGAAAGCCTTTTTTTTTTTCCTATCTGAGGCCTCTAGCAAATCAACCAAAACAGGCCCAAATAAGAATTCGCCCTGACATGAAATGGTACAAAGCTTATCTCTTGAACTAGCGTCCCCATTCCAGCCCTTCAAACAAATCGCTCTACGGGCAGAGTTAGACAGGGCAAAAGCGCTTGCGGATAGTCTTAAACAGTCTGCAGAAGCATCAGCCAAAAATCCAAAGCATTATTAAAGGGCTTCTGTCACCCCCCTTAACCCATTTTTCACTAGCTGACATTAGCTATTTGCTAATGTCAGCTGAGTCGAAATATATATTTATTACCTTGTCCGAAGTTGTAAATTACGTTAAAAAGCCACTTTTATATTATGCAAATGATCTTCGCTACCAGCAAGTTGGGCGTTTACTTGCTGGTAGCCGCCGCATCTAGATGAGTTATGCACGCCCCCTTCCTCGTTTGATAGACAGGGCCAGCGCTTTCTCCTCCTCGCACTGGCCCTGTCTGAAGATGAAATCCCGCGCCTGCGCTGTACCGCTCAGTAGTCGGCGCAGGCGCTCTGAGTGAAGGACGCGAGCTTTGCCGCTCCGTCCTCAGTGCGCCTGCGCCGATTACGCCACCGCTACACCCGGAAGGGAAGCGGGTGTACCGGTGACGTAATCGGCGCAGGCGCACTGAGGACGGAGCGGCAAAGCTCGCGTCCTTCACTCAGAGCGCCTGCGCAGACTACTGAGCGGTACGGCGCAGGCGCGGGATTTCATCTTCAGACAGGGCCAGTGCGAGGAGGAGAAAGCGCTGGCCCTGTCTATCAAACGAGGAAGGGGGCGTGCATAACTCATCTAGATGCGGCGGCTACCAGCAAGTAAACGCCCAACTTGCTGGTAGCGAAGATCATTTGCATAATATAAAAGTGGCTTTTTAACGTAATTTACAACTTCGGACAAGGTAATAAATATATATTTCGACTCAGCTGACATTAGCAAATAGCTAATGTCAGCTAGTGAAAAATGGGTTACGGGGGTGACAGAAGCCCCTTAAATAGTCCGGAAGGAGGAAAGCAATTGCTCCCTAGGGGTGCCCCCTTTAATGTGGCTTCTGATTCCCTCATCCAAAGTTTTAGAGACGTAGTAACAGAAAAAGCAGGCTTAAATGCTGCAGCAGAGACTTCCCAATTTATTTTATTTTTTTAATAAATCGCTGCTCTTTTATCCATCAGATCTATAAGAGATCCCATATCTTCAAAGGGAAGCACTGCCTTCCTGGACATTTTGGCTACAGGGGCATCAAGCTTTAGAACCCTATCCCAAAATGCAGAAACCTGTTCATCAAAAGGATATTTACGTTTAACAGAGGAAGAAATAAAACAAAAATTTTTTAGCAGGTTTCTTCCACTCTTTGGAAATGACAGCAGCCTGAATATTTTTATGGACGTCAAAAACCTCTCTCTTTCTAGGACCTAGGTCCTCAAACAGTCCTGAACGGATTGTGGTCATTTCTCATCATTTAAACCCATAGAAGCTCTAATTGCTATAATTGCAGTGTTCTCAGCATGGAAGAGCGGCTTTCCTGCAGACTCGTCCTCAGAAGAATTGTTAGGAGATTGCCATTCCCCTTCTTCCTCCAAACCCGACAATACATCACTGTCACTGGAGGGGGTTAGATGCGACCACAGAGGTACTGCTTGATCATCACAGATCATCTGCTTGATACTGCCCATCAGAGATGGAGCTTTCTCCACCATTAACTTGCTTATGCATGCTTGACACTGCGGTTTAACCCAGGCAGATCGTAACTTTCTTTTACAAACAGCACTCCCCTTCTCCTTTGATCTGGAGACCTTCCTAGAAGACTCATATCTAGGCATAGAAGATGGCCCTTGGGCAAATACATAACACTGATGTTAATAGGGAACAACCCCTCTTACCCCACCTGGTACCGATGTATCATTGGTGGTTTCAGTGCACTGAACCTGCTCCATAATGATACAGCAATACAGCCATAATGGAGTAACTATCAGCCTCTTCTCCACCGTCATGACAGTGAGTTGGTTGGGCTTTTCTCCTGGCGCATGCATGACGGCTCCAACCCACTCCCTCTGCCAACCAGAAGCAGTCCATTCTACACGTGCCGGCAGCCGGACATGCAAAACATGGCCCCCAGAGGTCCGCTGTAACCAGGAAGGCCTTAACCCGCCCAGGCCGGGAAGGAGTAGGAAGATAAGGGAGCCCAGTCTTGTCGCAGTGGATCCTAGGAGGCGGCTTACGCCGCCCGGGGCAACCCTCCTAATACTTGAAAAAGCCGCGGCCCCCGCAGCTCCGATTCTTTCAAAGCAGCGTTCCCAATTCCACCTGTCCCTTAGGACAGGAAACAGAACTGGACCCTCTTTTAAAGCGATTCTGGTTCCTGTCCTGAGGAGGAGGCGGTCTTTCCAGGGGTGCCATCATAGGCAAAAGGGAAATGGGCATATGACCGGTATCCATATTTTGCATATCTTCGGTTTGAGGACCACAGAATACATTTAGTGTAGAAAGGCCATTAATACAAACACTGGGAAGTGCACACTGTATTATCTAGAAGAAAAGGCAAAGCAGGAATTCAGTATTTACATGGGTATTCCGGGCAGTATTAATTTCTATGGGAATTCCGCAGATAGCCATGCGCTGTACTCTGCTACCTTCAGAACTCCCATAGAAATGAATAGAGTGGGCACAGACCGGCCGTTCATTTCAGGGGGGGCTGCTGGGGGTGCGAGGCTCCTGTTCTCGTGGTCAAGCCTCTATCTTTGAATTCAACAATAGTCAGATGCCAAACTACCTGGATTTATTGCTTAAGACAATACAATACCAGTCCATGTTTCTCATTCATGACACCATTGCAGACTCCGACGACAGTGGCTGGCTGTTAATGGTAGGACATGTAATGGGTGCTGCGGCACCAAATTCCCTTCTGCTAAGTGCCTGGAAATAGTCTGGGCAGAAACAGGTGTGTGTAAAGAAGGTGCCGTCTTTGTCTGGATGGTGGAAAACTAAGCCATGGGAGCTACTTGTAGACTGGATCAGATGTTCCTCTCTACTGCTGCTCTGTCTGTAGCCTGTTGTGCATGGCCTCACATAACCACTGCTCCCAACACCTCCTAACATCTAGGTCAGAGTGGCCTAAATGGCAGGAAATTCATTAACCACCTCAGCCCCCCTAGCTTAAACACCCTTAATGACCAGGCCACTTTTTACAATTCTGCACTACACTACTTTCAGCGTTTATTGCTCCGGCAACTTACCACCCGAAGCAATAAACCCAGGCTGCAAAAAAGTGTCACACATGTGGTATCGCCGTACTCAGGAGAAGTAGGGCAATTAGTTTTGGGGTGTATTTTTACATATACCCATGTTGGGTGAGAGAAATATCTCTGTAAATTGACAACTTTGTATAAAAAAAATTAAAAAGTTGTCGTTTACAGCGATATTTCTCACAAACAGTATGGGTATATATAAAAATACACCCCAAAACACATTGCCCTACTTCTCCTGAGTACGGCGATACCACATGTGTGACACTTTTTTGCAGCCAAGATGCGCAAAGGGGCCCAAATTCCAATGAGTACCTTTAGGATTTCACAGGGCATTTTTACGCATTTGGATTCTCACTCTTTAGGACCCCTAAAATGCCAGGGCAGGATAAATACCCCACAAGTGACCCCATTTTGGAAAGAAGACACCCCAAGGTATTCTGTGAGGGGCATGGCGAGTTCACAGAAAAAAAATTTTGGGCACAAGTTAGCGGAAATTGATATATATATATATATTTTTTTTTACAAAGTCTCATATTCCACTAACTTGTGACAAAAAATAAAATTTTGCATGAACTCACCATACCCCTCACGGAATACCTTGGGATGTCTTCTTTCTAAAACGGGGTCAAATGTGAGATGTTTGTACTACCCTGGCATTTGAGGGTCTCCGCAATCATTACACGTATGGCCAGCATTAGGAGTTTCTGCGATTCTCCTTATATTGAGCATACAGGTAATGAGATTTTTTTTTTCCGTTCAGCCTCTGAGCTGAAAAAAAAATAAAAAAATGAACGGCACAGATTTCTTCATTCGCATCGATCAATGTGGATCAAAAATCTCTGCCAAAATCAGTGACTGCGGTGCGGTGGGCTGGGCGCTAGCTACCTAACAAGTAGCTAACTAACTGGCGGTGATAAGGGACCCTTATGCCCCATTCACACGTCCACAATTCTGTTTGCGGAATAGAATTGCGGACCCATTCATTTCTATGGGGACAGACTTTGTCCTGCTCGGATCCGGAATTACGGATCCGCGCTACCGGGTCTGCACTTCGTTCCGCAAAAATATAGAACATGTCCTATTCTTGTCCGCAATTGCGGACAAGAAAAAGCATTTTCTATATAGTTCTGGCAATGTGCGGATCTGCAAAATGCGGAAAGCACATTGCCGGTGTCCGTATTTTGAGGATCTGCGGATCCGCGGATCAGATCCACGGATCCGCAAAACACATATGGACGTCTGAATGGAGCCTTACAAGGGGTGTGATCAATGACAAGGGGGTGATCAAGGAATCTAGATGGGGTGATCAAGAGGTTAATAAGTGAGGGGGGGGGGGGGTTTAGTGTAGTGTTTGGTGCAACCTTACATAGCTACCTGGTCCTCTGGTGGTCGATCCCAGTAAATGGGACCACCAGAGGACCAGGTAGCAGCTATATCAGACGCTGTTAACAAAACAGCGTCTGATATACTTGTTTGATGCAAATTATTTCTCATCTACAGCCTGCCAGCGATTGATCATCGCTGGCAGGCTGCAGTACAAGTACAGAACGCGCGTTCACAGGAAGTCTCGCGAGATGACTCGGCGAAGCGTCCACTCAGAACTACAGGACCGCCCGCCGGACGCATCCGTGCGTTAGGCGGTCCTGTAGTGGTTAAAACAACTCTCATTCCAATGATGCACCCCTACTCAAAGTCTGTCAACTGGGCTTTTGAGTGCATTGTACAGGCATGTCTACTACCTCTCACCAAGAAGTACACTACCCAAAAGTAGCTTCTGAGAGCCTTTTTACAGGCAGTGGGAGAAGCACTTTCACACCCTCATTGAAGCAAGGCAATGTGTCTAATCAGACCACACTTGTAATCATTGACATACCTGCCTGAGACCTAACAAGTCTTGCAGCAGTCTGACATTTCTATCTGGGTGCATTATCATTTTTTTGTCAATGCACGCCAGTTCACAGAAGTAAGGCCAGGGCTGTGTGCAAACATATTGCTAGCAAAAAATAACAGAAGCATATTTTCTTTGGATTTACAACACATCTGCAATTTTCTCTTCCTACAGCTGAGTTGCACATATAACCATGGACGGACTAGGAGTGGAGTTACGGCCGCAAGTGCCCAGGCCCCCCCGCTATTTGCCCAGATATCCGCTCCCCTTGCAGTCCTCCTCCCGCTTGGAGATCTTGCGCAGGAGATTATTGTCCGCTCAGATGATTATTTTTGAAGTGGAGACAAAAGTTCTACATGCACTACTTTTGTCTCCGCCCCAAAATCACCTTGTGAGCGGAAACCTAACGGACCTCATTATAGTCTATGGGGTCCATAGGTTCCGTTTGGCTCAGTTATGTGCCGAATCCGTCCTTTCCGTTCTGCTGCTCCTAAACGGAGCAGAAGAACGGAAAGGCTGAAGGGTGATGTGAACAAAGCCCAAGATCAGTGCCTTTGCCCATAGTGGGCAGAGCAGTGCGTATGTGCGGGTCTGGCGGTGACCGGTGCTTGCACGAGATCTCCAAGCCAGTGGAGGCGGACAAAGTAAGAGATGAGGGTGGGCAAGAGGACTGCAAGGCGAGCGGTTATCTGGGCACGTAGCTGAGGGGCCTGGGTACTAGCGGCCGAACTCCACTCCTGGGCACTTTCAACTGCTAAATTGCAGAACTTTATAAAGTACTTTTTTCAGGATCTCTACGTGGGACAGACACAAGAGCGGTACTATTTTAATGAGGGGCAGATGTTCTCCAAGGCGATCTGAGCGGTCTAAAACTCCCTTTAACCTGTGAGCCTTACTCAATAATCACTCTGAAGCATGTCGTCCGCACATGTATGGTCACAATGTTATAATAAAATATATCTGAAAGGCAACTGGCTTTGATCCTATGTTACATCATGGTAACACAGGCAATGTGATGTTAGGGAAATCCTGAACAGGATCTGACAAAAACCTGATCAAATCCCCAAGCAGCCAGGAAATTCCCACTGTGTACTGTGACTGGCCTTGTGATAGTAAAACTAAGTAATACTACCACATGTGCACCAATATCGTCACAAGTTCATGAAACCATTCATCTAGGTTAAAGAATGTCATTTTGAAACCATAGGGCACAACATTTTTTTGCAATAGTGCAGTTATTTTCATTTTTTTAACTTACAGAACATTTCCTAACAAAGGACCCAAAGAGAGAGAGAGTTATCAAACTGGTGTAAAGGGAAAAAAAAAAAAAGCTGCAGACTCTACCTGCTCCTGCACGTATGGCGCTCCGGACCGAAGCCCAGGAACACGTGCTATACATGTATGGCGCTCCGGACCAAAGTCCAGGAACACGTGCTATACATGTATGGCGCTCCGGACCGAAGCCCAGGAACACATGCTATACATGTATGGCGCTCCGGACCAAAGTCCAGGAACACGTGCTATACATGTATGGCGCTCCGGACCGAAGCCCAGGAACACATGCTATACATGTATGGCGCTCCGGACCGAAGCCCAGGAACACATGCTATACACGTATGGCGCTCCGGACCGAAGCCCAGGAACACGTGCTATACACGTATGGCGCTCCGGACCAGCCCAGGAACACGTGCTATACACGTATGGCGCTCCGGACCAAAGCCCAGGAACATATGCTATACATGTATGGCGCTCTTGACCGAAGCTCAGGAACACATGCTATACATGTATGGCGCTCCGGACCGAAGCCCAGGAATACGTGCTATATATGTATGGCGCTCCGGACCAAAGCCCAGGAACATATGCTATACATGTATAGCGCTCCAGACCGAAGTCCAGGAACACGTGCTATATATGTATAGCTCCGGACCGAAGCCCAGGAAACACGTGCTATATATGTATGGCGCTCCGTACCGAAGCCCAGGAACACATGCTATACATGTATGGCGCTCCAGACCGAAGCCCAGGAACACGTGCTATACATGTATGGCGCTCCGGACCGAAGCCCAGGAAACACGTGCTATACATGTATGGCGCCCGGACCAAAGCTCAGGAACACATGCTATACATGTATAGCGCTCCAGACCGAAGCCCAGGAACACGTGCTATACATGTATGGCGCTCCGGACCGAAGCCCAGGAACACATGCTATACATGCGCTCGCAGCCCAGGAACATGCTATACATGGCGCCTGACGAAGCCAGGAACACGTGCTATACATGTATGGCGCTCCGGACCAAAGCCCAGGACAGTGCTATACATGTATGGCGCTCCGGACCGAAGCCCAGGAACATGCTCTATACATGTATGGCGCTCCGGACCGAAGCCCAGGAACACATGCTATACATGTATGGCGCTCCGGACTGAAGCCCAGGAACACATGCTATACATGTATGGTGCTCCAGACCGAAGCCCAGGAACACATGCTATACATGTATAGCGCTCCAGACCGAAGCCCAGGAACACATGCTATACATGTATGGCGCTCCGGACTGAAGCCCAGGAACACATGCTATACATGTATGGCGCTCCGGACCGAAGCCCAGGAACACATGCTATACATGTATGACGCATGGTCATAACGGGGTTAAACCCAAACTATATTTATGTAGGGGATTACTGTACTACTGGGAAAAACTGTAATTTCAGAACAGCTGGAGTCCGGAGATTTCTAATCCCTGGTGTAGCGGATCGAGCCGGTAACTCCATCCGCTTCAATGGTAGCAGCACTGATGTTCCCAGCTGTGCCCCCTACACAATGGTAACAGGGCTGATCAGTTATTGACCGCCTATCCAGAGAAGAGGCCATCAATATCAAAATCTGGTGCAACCCCTTTAAAAGGGTTGGTTCATGAAGACTGTAAGGGCTTATGGAGAGAAACCCTTTGACCTAATTTGTACTGAAGACTGAAGAATGCATTCGAGAGTTTCAGAAACTTTTTAATGGGTGAAATAAATACTCCAAATACATGCAAAGTAAAAACTGACAAATGACAATCATTTTATGATAGTGTACATTCAGGAAACACACTCACTGTAACCCACCCCCCACAGTAAGTCAGCACATGGGGAGAAGGGGGAGAGGTGGCTTTTAGCTCTCTGGGCACTCCACATTCTCCATTCACACTCCATTTGCAGGATTTAAAAAGGGTGGCTACATCCAGCAGCTAGAAGCCATACAAAACGTCTAAAACTAAGTGAGGTAACCCTTTTATTCCTGCCGATCATACACAGCAACACCTTGGTGAGAAGCATGGAAGACGTCGGCTCAAAAACCGCGCCCAGCGCGGATTTTAAGGCCTCGATAATGCCACTTTTCTGTCAGGACTTGTAGTAAATGGGGCTTAGTGCTAAAGGGGAACGTTAAAAAGTAAGAAGCACTCTCTGGTCTAGAAATAAGCAGTCATTGACAGGGTCACCGCTTCAGTCGTGGTCAGACACTGCAATAGGGCAAGCGAAGGATGGTGTTCTTCCATTACACAAGACACAGCTTATGTCCACAATACAAGAAAGACATGAGGGTCTTCATTCTGTACCCCCAAGGGGCCCTAAACTGGACTGTAAATATAAGAGCACCAAGTGCAACTTTGTAGTAAGTAGTGGGCACCAAGCCTTAACGCTTCCTTAAAGGGGTTGTCGCCCTATAAGTTCTAGTGCTGGGACTCCCCCCAAATACAAGAAGGGCATGCCGGAGTAAGTGGTGGTCACGTGTGCTCTTCTACTTAATCCAACTCTACCAGACTGCCAAAGAGAAGCTGATTAAAGGGGTTGTTCACCCCTGGGGGCCTTTTCTGCAGGTGGTGGCCGGACCCACAGAAAGAATAATACTAGGATATGCCCCCGTTGTCTTACGCTGAGTTCACACTTGAGCGTACTTGATACGCACGTTTTAGCCGCATGTATTACAGCGCGTTTGTGGAAATGGGAAACGCGCGTCGTACGCGCGGTCGTGTGATTGACCACTCTGGCGTCAATCACAATACACGCGACAATACACCCCAAAGAAGCTCATGCACTTTTTTGGGCGTAGGGCGTTTCACAGCGCGTAGGAACGCGATGTAAAACGCTCAGGTGTGAACCCAGCGTTATAGGTGAAGGTCTATATCGGGAACGGAGCCCCGCAAGGTGGTACCTGGAGGACTCCGGTCCAAGCATCAATCGCTCTCCCCATAGAAGTGAATGGGCGTGCACCACGCATGACCGACCACCGCTCCGATTCACTTCTATGGGCCTGACGGAAATAGCCAAAAATGAATGGAGGGTGGCTGTGCAAGCGCTTTCGACCACTTTTGGGGCTCCGCTCTCGATATAGGTGTGGGTCTTTAAGAAAGTAGGATTACCACCGCAGGTCCAGCCACGCTGACGGCTCTGCAGAAAAGGTCCTCAGGGGTGAGCAACCCCTTTAAATGGGTTGATGAGCTACCAAACAAATGTTTGCTCCTGACGGTTATCTGGTGCAAACAACGCAACTAGGAGTCAAGGGGTTTTAATTAACAACTGTAAAAACAACAGCTCATTCAAACCCCTCCTGATAATTGCCATGTTGAAATGAAAGTAAAGCAGACGAGCGGCCAGTCACAAGCACGATCAACGATATCAGAATTCGATCTGCGCTTGTCACAGGGACATCAAGGACCTCGAGCTGCAGTACAGCTGAACTCTTTACATGACAGCGCAGGATTCAAAACTTTGAACACTGCACCACCATCGGAGCGGCTTTTAGCTCCTACGTGGGACGGTATCCTCAGTATGTATTTGTGGTGGCAGAATGTGGTCTTACTAAGATGCAGCCTACAGCATGTCCGTTATACGGTACTACACACCACTGTCAGGGGTCATTTCCATAACATGCCTTATCACATCAGTCAAAACAAGGACAGCTCTCAGAACGAAGTTTGGTGTAAGATCTTGAGGACTATGGGAGGCAGCAGTTTTACTGCCTTGTGCACTTCCTTACATTAAACTAGAATATAACTAGTTGTCCCCACCAGCAGCCTAAAAATATAGAGGCTTAGGGAGTGAATTTTGTTAAAATTTAGATCAATAGTCAGCAACCTGTAACATCTATTGAGAAACTGACTCCTAACAGCCTAGGGCAGGCATCCTCAAACTGCGGCCCTCCAGATGTTTTAAAACTACAACTCCCACAATGCCCTGCTGTAGACTGATACCTGTAGGCTGTTCGGGCATGCTCTGAGTTGTAGTTTTGCAACAGCTGGAGGGCCGCAGTTTGAGGATGCCTAGCCTAGGGCTATCCGTAGATGCTAGGAGTTGAAGCATGACATGGACATAACTGCTTTATGTTAAAAATAAAAGTTAGTGCTCTATAAAGGGAATCTGTCACCAGTTTTATACTGCCCTGAGGGTTGTGTAAACTGGTACCAGGGACCCCGATTACAATCCAGGTCCCAGTGCTGGAGTCCGCTCCATGAAGCGCACCCATTCAGGAGTCCTGGTATTCACAAACTCCCAGCCGCCCTGTCCACCCCCAACACTAATTGGCAGATTATTCACATACAATATAGAGGGATTAAAGTCAATTATCCACCAGATTGCAGAGGGAGCTCAAGAATATCAGAACTCCAGTGTACAAGTCACGCTGGAGCTCATCCCCAGGATCTTTAAGGGTAGGTTCACACCCAAATTTAACCGATCTGGCATAGAAGGTTCTGCCGGGGGTTCACCAGATCCGGCCTAGCCGGATACTGCCATTCACTGCCCCTTGAACACAATGGGATCCGGAAGCTTTCTGGTATAAGTGCATGCAACAGTTTTTGTCAGGTCGAAAGCCGGCCCCGCAAGATCACATTATGGACCCGTTATGGCTAACCTCCGGCAGTCCAGCTGTGGTAAAACTACAACTCCCAAGGTGCTAGGCTGTTCTCAGAACTCCATAGAAATGAATGGAGCATGCTGGGAGTCGTAGTTTCACCACAGCTGGAGTGCCGGAAGTTAGCCATCACTGTGGGGTCTGGCAATGAACAGCAGTATCCGCCTAGGCCTCTGTTCTCTGCCGGATGAGGTAAACACAGGTGTGAACCTACCCTGACTGGTCAAGGAAAGTTACAAAATAAGGTGACCCTGTGTTGCAAATTGCAATTGGGGTCTTTGTCTCCAGGTTAGGCCCCTTTCAGACGAGCGGGTGTCACGCTCCGGACTCACAGCGCAGCTTCCAGCACTCGCGGGGTCGCATAGCATTATATTGATTTATGCCATGTATAACCCTTAGAGGTCTGGAATGTATTGGTTAACACTGACCACATTATGTGAGTGTTATCCAATACGGTTACATAGCATCATAAAAATCTATATAATGCTTTGCCACCCCAGCAGTGCTGAAAGATCAGGCCGGGAGTCCGCAGCGCGACACCTGCTCGTCTGAAAGGCGCCTCAAATAGGGAAACATAAAACTGGCGACAGATTCCCTTTAAATTAACCTTTTACAGAAGAAAAACTCCCTTAAAAAATGTCATTTAAAACAAAAACCAAAATACCCCAAGGCTTCACATGGTTGCAGGCACTAAAAGGCTATTACGGTACTGTCATGAAGACTGCTCCTTACCCAAGGACAGAAAGCAGTAATGCAGAAAATTAATATTCCCCAAATGATTTCGTAGGGACCATGCGATTTCAGATTAACCATTTCCTTAGAGGTTAGAAGTCCAAATGAATAGAATATGCAGCACTGTAACCAAGAGATTTTAATAAAGAAAAATGCTAACATTTGTGCGCTTGTCCCAAAATCTAGAATGTCACTTGACCCTGGGAACAAATCTTCCACCCTCCTGTCCTCTGACAGCTGGATCAGTAAGGCTCAGTTTACACATTACAAATTATTTAGGGACTGACGAGGACCACGGACTAATTGGCACCCCATAGACTTTTGTCGGCTGATCCAGTCTATTTTCTTCTGATCATATAAAGTCTATGGGACTACCAGTCCCCAACTCAATAGTTAACAGAGAGACAGTGACCTTGTCAGACAGTGGTCCCCGAGAAATCACTTGGACCAGACCACCGCGGGTCTCGCTATACACTGCCACAGAGCTCACTCTGATAAGCTGCATAAACGGATCACGATGTAACCGCTCACGCCATGGATGAGCTGGGTACACGATGCATACAGTTCTGTATTCACGTATGCCCCGTCGCCAGTAGAGCGACACTGGGGTCTGGGATGTATAGCATGTTAGGTACAGTGTGCCAGCCCGAGAGATCTGCCATCACGTCACTGGGGGCAGCAATGTGCAAACTACATATGAAAGCCTTGCTATAGAACAGGTGGCACAGCACCCTCATAGCAGCGCTGGCACCAATAACTTCACTTCTCCTCCACCCACAGCTTTAAGAATCACCACAACATATTTCAAGGTGAAATCATCTTCAATATCTAGCACCTGGAGCGTGCAACAGCCCAAGTATGGTTCTTTCATACATGGAGGCCTCGGTCTGGATGGGGGAAAGTGTCGTTTCCTCGGACTACTCTTTGGTAAAAGTGAGGGTTGGGAATATTTAGGACGATTTCACAGAATTGGAGTGTACTGGCGGAAGAGTTCTGGGAGACGACCTCTCCCTCAGGGCCTGAGATAACAGGTTGCAGCCGTCAGACACCGCGCAAGCCGAGCTCCTCAAGCGCTCCTTGTAGTCCGTCATCTTGCTGCTGCCGTCCGAGTGCTGGGTTATATCCCTGAGGCATTGGGTCAGGAGCACGCAGGCAGACACCACACTCATGGCACCCCCCAAGATGGCCGTCTGCACCGCTTTGCCCTCTGCGTTCAGAATGGCAGCTTTGCCCAGGAATTGAGGCTCGGTGGCAAAGCCCACCAAGGCATGCACCGCCTGCACCAGGGAACCACTGAAGAGGGCACAGCGGTTTCTGGAGAGTTCACTCGGGGAAGTCTTGACCTCCTTGATGCAGGCCAGGAGAGCGGTGGCGCTGGTGCTCATGCACTTCACCCCAAGCTTAAACTGTTCCTTAGCAAATTTATCCCTGGACTTCTCGCTGGCGGCCACGCTGGCATCCGTGAGGGTTTTGAGGTTAGTGGACAGGTTCTGGGAGACTTCCAGCAGGAGCTGGGGCGTCAAGTCCTGTAGCGGAACCGTCCTGAGGATGGCACAGTTCTGCTCCACCTCATGGCGGCACCGAGTCACCTTGTAGCGATCCACCAAACCCGGCAGCGCAGACTGGGCACCGGGCACCTCCACCGCTGCCAGGTACGCGGCATGGGCAGACAGCTCAATGAGAGAGACCACCAGGTCCACCATTTCCTGCAGGCTCTCGCCCACCTCGGTGAAGCGGCCCATGTTGAGCTGGCTCTGGACATCATGGGTGAGGATGGACAGCCCTTTGGTCCGGGCAATGACCGTGTCTCGGCACTTCTCGAAGGCCTCCCCCAGCTGGGCACAGCTCTCAGTCCGGACAGGCCGGGGCTCGCTGGACAGCAGGAGCAGGTCAGCCACCAGCTGCATCTTGGCCTTGCACTGGTCACAGATCGTCAGTAGCTTCTTGCGGGGCTGGGAGCCCCCTAGGCCCGCTCCAGAGGGCAGAGAAGACCGGGCGGAACCGGAGCCGCCGCTAGCCATCCCGCCGGGAGCAGCGTCTCATACCTCGGCCAGTGGCAGCTGTACCCCGCGATCTCTTCCGCCGCATCATCCCATGGGTGGGTGGCGGGCACAGCCCGGGAGCGGCGGGGATGATCAGACCAGGTGACGGCTCTGTGCCTCCCGCATCTCGGGATCAGCAGGGTCCTCGGTGCCCGGAGAACCAGTATACACGAGACCCGCCCAAAAACTGCTCTGTCTCTCCCGGCCCGGATAAGGAACGTGGGACGGCGCCGCCCTGTGACGTCACCCAGTAGGGAGCAGCGAACAGCGACACCCTGAGGCGGCTCTGTGCACTGGCTGTCAGCGGTGGAATTCCTGAAGTGCACTTGTCGTGTGTAAGGCTGGGCAGGCACACAACCATGGCAGCTGTCCTGCCGCCTCCTGTGACTCTGGGACGCAGACTCCACATGAACCCCAATGACAGCCATATACATAGAAGAGATGCCCAGCCAGCCTTACAGCCACGTGCATGGCGACCTCTCCTGGGCTGGAGAGGATCAATGAACTGCGCTTAGGGAGGGTGGATGATGGAGGTGCTGAGGTGGTGGAGCCCCATGCCTCATCCCTATAATCCAGCCCGACAATTGTTGTGTAAGGCTTTGTTCACACTTGTGATTGGAGCCTCCATTCCGTTATAGAGGTTGTCTCACTTTAGTAAATAGCATTTATTATGTAGAGAAAGTTAATACAAGGCAATTAGTAATGTAATGTGATTGTCCATTTTGCCTTCTTTGCTGGCTGGATTCATTTTTCTATCACATTATACACTGCCCGTTTCTATGGTTACGACCACCCTGCAATCCATCAGCAGTGGCCGTGCTTGTACACTCTAGGAAAAAGAGCCGGCCTCTCTGGTGGCCGGGACTGTGGGAGCTCACATAGGCTGGTGCTTTTACTATAGTGTGCAAGGTGGATGGCAGGGTGGTCGTAAGCGTGGAAACGAGCAGTGCAAAATGTGATGGAAAAATGAATCCAGCCAGTAAAGGAGGCAATATGGACAATCACAATACATTAGGAAGTGCCTTGTATTATCTTCCGCTACATAATAAATGCTATTTGCTGAAGTAAAAAAAACACTTTTAAAATACCAGACGTAACAGTGCAGCGTGCCAGGCTACCTGACAGTCCCCAGTTATTAGTCAATGGCAGGGGGTGGACTGGGTACTTACAGGAAAAATGGGGAAAAGTGGGCAGCAGAATATACTGCCCCAGCAGAACCAAATACCACAGTGCAGCACAATATACTGCCCCAGCAGAACCAAATATCACAGTGTAGTACAAGTTACTGCCCCAGCAAAACCAAATATCACAGTGTAGTACAAGTTACTGCCCCAGCAAAACCAAATGCCACAGTGCAGTACAATATACTGCTCCAGCAGAACCAAATACCACAGTACAGCACAATATACTGCCCCAGCAGAACCAAATACCACAGTGCAGCACAATATACTGCCCCAGCAGAACCAAATACCACAGTGCAGCACAATATACTGCCCCAGCAGAACCAAATACCACAGTGCAGCACAATATACTGCCCCAGCAGAACCAAATACCACAGTGCAGCACAATATACTGCCCCAGCAGAACCAAATACCACAGTGCAGCACAATATACTGCCCCAGCAGAACCAAATACCACAGTGCAGCACAATAATACTGCCCCAGCAGAACCAAATACCACAGTGCAGCACAATAATACTGCCCCAGCAGAACCAAATACCACAGTGCAGCACAATATACTGCCCCAGCAGAACCAAATACCACAGTGCAGCACATATATACTGCCCCAGCAGAACCAAATACCACAGTGCAGCACAATATACTGCCCCAGCAGAACCAAATACCACAGTGCAGCACAATATACTGCCCCAGCAGAACCAAATACCACAGTGCAGCACAATATACTGTCCCAGCAGAACCAAATACCACAGTGCAGCACAATATACTGCCCCAGCAGAACCAAATACCACAGTACAGCACAATATACTGCCCCAGCAGAACCAAATACCACAGTGCAGCACAATATACTGCCCCAGCAGAACCAAATACCACAGTGCAGCACAATATACTGCCACAGCAGAACCAAATACCACAGTGCAGCACAATATACTGCCACAGCTGAATCTAATACCACAGTGCAGCACAATATACTGCCCCAGCAGAACCAAATACCACAGTGCAGCACAATATATTGCCCCAGCAGAACCAAATACCATAGTACAGCACAATATACTGCCCCAGCAGAACCAAATACCACAGTGCAGCACATAATACTGCCCCAGCAGAACCAAATAACACAGTGCAGCACATAATACTGCCCCAGCAGAACCAAATACCACAGTGCAGCACAATATACTGTCCCAGCAGAACCAAATACCACAGCGCAGCACAATATACTGTCCCAGCAGAACCAAATACCACAGTGCAGTACAATATACTGCCCCAGCAGAACCAAATACCACAGTGCAGTACAATATACTGCCCCAGCAGAACCAAATACCACAGTGCAGCACAATATACAGCCACAGCAGAACCAAATACCACAGTGCAGCACAATATACTGCCCCAGCAGAACCAAATACCACAGTGCCACACAATATACTGCCCCAGCAGAACCAAATACCACAGTGCAGCACAATATACTGCCACAGCAGAACCAAATACCATAGTGCAGAACAATATACTGCCACAGCTGAACCAAATACCACAGTGCAGCACAATATATTGCCCCAGCAGAACCAAATACCATAGTGCAGCACAATATATTGCCCCAGCAGAACCAAATACCACAGTGCAGCACATAATACTGCCCCAGCAGAACCAAATACCACAGTGCAGCACAATATACTGCCCCAGCAGAACCAAATACCACAGTGCAGCACAATATACTGCCCCAGCAGAACCAAATACCACAGTGCAGTACAATATACAGCCACAGCAGAACCAAATACCACAGTGCAGCACAATATACAGCCACAGCAGAACCAAATACCACAGTGCAGCACAATATACTGCCCCAGCAGAACCAAATACCACAGTGCAGTACAATATACAGCCACAGCAGAACCAAATACCACAGTGCAGCACAATATACTGCCCCAGCAGAACCAAATACCACAGTGCAGCACAATATAATGCCCCAGCAGAACCAAATACCACAGTACAGCACAATATACTGCCCCAGCAGAACCAAATACCACAGTGCAGCACATAATACTGCCCCAGCAGAACCAAATACCACAGTGCAGCTCAAAATTCTGCCCCAGCAGAACCAAATACCACAGTGCAGCACAATATACTGTCCCAGCAGAACCAAATACCACAGCGCAGCACAAAATACTGCCCCAGCAGAACCAAATATCACAGTGCAGTACAATATACAGCCAAAGCAGAACCAAATACCACAGTACAGCACAATATACTGTCCCAGCAGAACCAAATACCACCATGTAGTACAATATACTGCCCCAGCAGAACCAAATACCACAGTACAGCACAATATACTGTCCCAGCAGAACCAAATACCACAGTGCAGCACAAAATACTGCCCCAGCAGAACCAAATACAAAAGTGCAGCACAATATACTGTCCCAGCAGAACCAAATACCACAGTGCAGCACAATATACTGCCCCAGCAGAACCAAATACCACAGTACAGCACAATATACTGTCCCAGCAGAACCAAATACCACAGTGCAGCGCAATATACTGCCCCAGCAGAATCAAATACCACAGTGCAGTTCTATATACAGCTACAGCAGAACCAAATACCACAGTGCAGCACAATATACTGTCCCAGCAGAACCAAATACCACAGTGCAGCACAATATACTGCTCCCGCAGAACCAAATACCAAAGTGCAGCACAAAATACTGCCCCAGCAGAACCAAATACCACAGTGCAGCACAAAATACTGCCCCAGCAGAACCAAATACAAAAGTGCAGCACAATATACTGCCCCAGCAGAACCAAATACCACAGTACAGCACAATATACTGCCCCAGCAGAACCAAATACCACAGTGCAGCACAATATACTGCCCCAGCAGAACCAAATACCACAGTGCAGCACAATATACAGCCACAGCAGAACCAAATACCACAGTGCCACACAATATACTGCCCCAGCAGAACCAAATACCACTGTCCAGCACAATATACTGCCACAGCAGAACCAAGTAACCTACTGCAGCACAATATACTGCCCCAGCAGAACCAAATATCACAGGACAGCACAAAATACTGCCACAGCAGAATCAAATATCACAGGGCCGCACAATATACTGCCACAGCAGAACCAAATACCACAGTGCAGCACAATATACTGCCACAGCTGAACCAAATACCACAGTACAGCACAATATACTGCCCCAGCAGAACCAAATATCACAGTGTAGTACAATTTACTGCCCCAGCAGAACCAAATACCATAGTACAGCACAATATACTGCCCCAGCATAACCAAATACCACAGTGTAGTACAATATACTGCCCCAGCAGAACCAAATACCACAGTGCAGCACAATATATTGCCCCAGCAGAACTAAATACCATAGTACAGCACAATATACTGCCCCAGCAGAACCAAATACCACAGTGCAGCACAAAATACTGCCCCAGCAGAACCAAATACCACAGTGCAGTACAATATACTGCTCCAGCAGAACCAAATACCACAGTACAGCACAATATACTGCTCCAGCAGAACCAAATACCACAGTGCAGCACAATATACTGCTCCAGCAAACCCAAATACCACAGTGCAGCACAATATACTGCCCCAGCAGAACCAAATACCACAAAGCAGTACAATATACTGCCCCAGCAGAACCAAATACCACAGTGTAGCACAATATACAGCCATAGCAGAACCAAATACCACAGTTCAGCACAATATACTGCCCCAGCAGAACCAAATACCACAGTGCAGCACAATATACTGCCCCAGCAGAACCAAATACCACAGTGCAGCACAATATACAGCCACAGCAGAACCAAATACCACAGTGCAGTACAATATACAGCTACAGCAGAACCAAATACCACAGTACAGCACAATATACTGTCTCAGCAGAACCAAATACCACAGTGCAGCACAATATACTGTCCCAGCAGAACCAAATAACACTGCAGCACAATATTTTGCCACAGCAGAACCAAATACCACATTAAAAAGACAGGATCACGAATTAAATTAAGTCAGTTCAGCTTCTTCCCTTTTAGTTAGACAGGGTTCACCTCACGCTTTTGTCATACGTTTAACGTACACAAAAAAAAAAAACATACAAGTTAATGGATGCTTTAGACAGACGCCATACTGTGGCATCTGTCACCACAGAGCTTCATTGTGAAAAAAAAAAAATGTATATTATATGTTAGCCTATGCTTTTTTTTTTTTTGCTGGACTTTGCAGGATGGAAAAACATAGTACACTACACTTTCCCATCATGCAAAAAAAGTATAAATTAATGTATCCTTTTTTTATACAATGGAACTCTATGGTAAGGGATGTCTCAGTATGGCATCTGCCTGAGACATCCTTTAACATATACGTTTTTTGTGTGCCCGATCCAGCACTTTCGTTATTTTCGTTGTTCTGGAGCAGAACAACAGAAATAAATAATGACAGGGTGAAGTGAGTTTAGATGCTCCGATGTACAGCCGATTGTCGGGAAGAAAGCGTTCTGTCCCAACAGTCAGCTGCTCGTTCAGTGGAGGTGAAGCGACACATTTACATGCAGCGATCTCCTTCACAGTATGAGGGTGAGGCACTGCTATTGCTATCCCTCATCCCCATACAGCTGCATTGTTTCTGGGCAGCAGATTGTCGTTCAGACCGCACGATTTGCTGCCCAGAAATGATCATTGGTGTCTCCACGAACGACAGGATCACCCGATGAATAAATGCTTCGTTCATTGGGTGATCGGCGGCACATTTGGGCAGATTTTCGTCTTGTTCCCGAAAATGGGAAGATTTTCGGGAACAAGTGTTCGCAGGAAAGTTCATTCTCTATAATCTGCCTGATTATCAGGAATTGCAAAGCCACCTTAAGAGGTGGGTATTGTGGGGAGTCGCTCTGGTAGACAGCGGTGCGGGTGCAGTATAGAGGCAACAGGGAGTCCAGAAGGTGCGGAAAACAGTGTTTTATTCACACTTGCATCAAAATAACAGAAGAAAGTCACTTGGTGTTAAGTCACACACATCAGCAAATGAAGGGGAAAACAAAAAGTCCAAACACAGGTTCCATTCACCTGGCAGGTTTGATGTGCGGGTTCGCACCTGGCTGTCAGCCCAGCCGCAGGACAATCCTCCTTCAGGGTTCCAGGACGGCTGCACGCCTCCTTGCTGGGCACGTCCTTCCAGCCCAGAGAGCTCCACAGGACTAGCAGCAGCTTCCAAGACAATCACTCACCCAGCTGCTAGTGCTGGCTGAGTTTTTAAACCCAGCCCAAAACCAGGACTGGGTCGTGGGGAGCAGCCACCCACCCTACACTTTAGCTGCTCCCGGTAAGAGCCGGCCCGGATCGGCTTTGCAGCCATGCTACCTAGCAAATGTGTCAGTAGCACTACCTGCTACTGACACCAACAAACGGCTTTTACCTCACCGAGGCTATGAACCTCGGTGACACCTGCCATCTAGGACGGCACCCTGCACCTTACCACAGTATGTATGGGAACCATTACTGGTGTAAATACCATCGGGCAATTATAGAAGTGATAAAGTCCAGTCCAATATAGTGGATCTTCCCTATACTTTATTACTTGGCTATAATAGCCTGCATTCACTTCACCCATCACTACATATATCACACACACTGCGCCACATACATCAGTTTGATGTACGTGGTGCAGCATGTGACGTAAAGAATGTATAGATGTGTGATGTATGTGGAGCAGATGTGTGATGTATAGATGTGTGATGTATGTGGTGCACTGTGTAATGTATGGTGCAGTGTGTGATGTATAGATGTGTGATGTATGTGGGGCAGTATGTGATGTATAGATGTGTGATGTATGTGGTGCAGTGTGTGATGCACAGATGTGTGATGTATGTGGTGCAGTGTGTGATGCACAGATGTGTGATGTATGTGGGGCAGTGTGTGATGTATGTAGTGCAGTGTGTGATGTATACATGTGTGATGTATGTGGGGCAGTGTGTGATGTATGTAGTGCAGTGTGTGATGTATAGATGTGTGATGTATAGATGTGTGATGTAAGTGGTGCAGCGTGTGATGTACAGAAGTGTGATGTATGTGGTGCAGTGTGTGATGTATAGATGTGTGATGTATGGTGCAGTGTGTGATGTATAAATGTGAGATGTATGTGGGGCAGTGTGTGATGTATGTAGCGCAGTGTGTGATGTATGTGGGGCAGTGTGTGATGTATGTAGTGCAGTGTGTGATGTATGTGGGGCAGTGTGTGATGTATGTAGTGCAGTGTGTGATGTATGTGGGGCAGTGTGTGATGTATGTAGTGCAGTGTGTGATGTATGTGGTGTACTGTGTGATGTATAGAGGTGTGATGTATGTGGTGTACTGTGTGATGTATAGAGGTGTGATGTATGTGGTGCACTGTGTGATGTATAGAGGTGTGATGTATAGATGTGTGATGTCTGTAGTGCAGTCACTAGTAACTGTGTCATTAAAGGTGTTTGATAGAGGGAAGGTTTAAAAAAAATCATTATTCTTTATCTTGAATTGCTTTCTCAGTGGGGTTTCCCATTTTAATCAGCATGTAGTACCTAATGAAATAATCATATTCACCGCTCCCCGCCACTCCTGTCCAATGCCTTGGCTCCATTCAGCAATTTTCTAGTCCCCTACTTTACTTCTAGCCAGGATGTGGCACTGTAGCTGATAATGGCCCGACAGTGACCTGCACATCTCACTCCCAACCCGACTTCTAAAGGTTACATCTTGGGCTCTATGGTGGCTAGCACTGTGATCCTTGTTTTAAAATTCAGAGTATTAGCTTTAAAACAAGACAATTTCTCTGTCTGGGATGAAGCAGCCCCCCTTTTTAGATGACCAACCTGGAGGAGGAGAGGTATAGATGCTCTCATGCCTGTTGAAGTGTACATGACCCAGGTGAGTATAAGGCTGGGTCCACGATGGCTTTTTTATTTCTATTGTAGGAGCAGAACTGCAAAAATAATGGAAATGGCATTTCTGCCAACTGATGGAAATGAACACCACCTAAAGGATGCCATTGACTATAATGTCACCTGGTTTTAGTAGAAAACTCAGCATTTTACTGGACAACGTAGCACAGCGGTGGAGGCTCCTGACAGAACATCACATGCAGGTGTGAACTAAGCCTAACATGAACGTTTTCTTCCAGTTTTCTGCTTATTTGCTTCTTCTAAGAGCTTATTCATTACACCTTTTCACACATGAGGCCTATGCATCAGTATTATCCGCATTTTATGTATTAAAATTGTATTTTTTGTTGGGAAAGGTGCCAACCCTAATTGTATGACATGAGTGTCCACTACTGGTTGCTACTTTAAAGGGTTTCTGTCACCAGATTTAGCCCTATTAAGCTAGCTGACATTAGCGATGTGCTAATGTCAGCTAAACCTAACTAGCCTATTCCTATTTTTCTCAGTGCCCCCGTTACGCCAAAAATCTAACTTTTATGATATGCTAATGAGGCTCTAGGAGCAGGGGGGGCGGGTGTTGTTCCTGCTCCTAGAGGCTCCGTTCTCCCACCTTGGTCTCCTCCCACCATGTCCTGATTGACAGGGCCAGGCAGCGCTCGCATCCTTCTGCCAGCCCTGTGCTCTGGTGAAGTCTCACGCCATTCTGAATTCAGCGCAGGTGTGGTGAGGAAGCTGGCAGCCGGCGAGCGTCTTTCCCTCACAGCCGAATACTAAATGGCGCGAGACTTCATCAGAGCACAGGGCTAGCAGTAGGAAGCGAGCGCTGCCTGGCCCTGTCAATCAGGACATGGAGGGAGGCGACAAAGGTGGGAGAACGGAGCCTCTAGGAGCAGGAACAACACCCCCCCTGCTCCTAGAGGCTAATTAGCATATTATAAAAGTTAGATTTTTGGCGTAACGGGGCACTGAGAAAAGTAGGCATAGGCTAGTTAGGTTTAGCTGACATTAGCAAATCGCTAATGTCAGCTAGCTTTGTAGGGTTAAATCTGGTGACAGAAACCCCTTAAACCCACCTAATCCATTACTATAACTTTGCTGTGGGGCCATTTGGATTCTAGTTATGTTACTCACAAACGAACCTATGAACTCAGGAGACCAGTGAAGCTTTCTCTTAACACATTAATTGCCTTTAGAGAATTATTGGATGTCAAGCTTCTGGCAAATAATGGGAGAATCTGATAAATGCCCAAAAGAAACATGGCCGCCACACCCACCAATCAGAGGAAATAACAGGCGGCGCTCAACTATTGGTTCTTCAACTTTGATCCAGCCAATCAGCGCTAGTTGTAGATCAGCTGACCTGCTGTCTGCTGCCCGTAGTAGGGCTGTGCGCATGCGCATGCTCGCGGGTTGGCGAGGGTCATGGCGGCTGTCTGTGTGAAGGGGCTGTGTGTGTGTCTGCTGCTTGTACTGAGCCTCACAGCGGCTGCGGAGGAGAAGAAGAGAAAGAAGAAAGATATCCGGGATTACAATGACGCTGACATGGCGCGGCTGCTGGAGCAGTGGGAGGTAAAGCGCTGTGACTCGCCTGACACCTGAGTGAATGAAGGGAGCGTCCGAGTTATATCCGTATAATATACGTGCGTTTATGAGTACTGAGAGTTGAGTCAGCAGCTGGACATTAACATGTGCAACCAAGTGCAACCAACTGGTCACAGGAGGGTTAAATGGATGGGAGAATAATGAGTTCTGATGACTTGCGGCAGCTGTGATAGAGATATTACAGTAGAGATTGCCATTGGTCCATCATTGATCTTTGAGATGCAACTTCTGACATCCCCACTGATCCCAAAACTAGAGACTGATCGCTGCCTGAACATAGACTAAAAGGGTATTCTATCCTATGGGAGCGGTGGCCACGATGCAGTAGGAAACAGTGCAGACCAGCAGGTTTACCCCCAGACTGATGCAGTTTTCTATTGATTGTGAAGGGTCGTGCAGTTTTACGTCTAAGGGCTTATTCACATGACCGTATGAATGGGTGAGGGTCCACTCCTTTCAATGGGGCTGCAAAAGATGCGGACAGCACACTGTGTGCTGTTCTCATCCGTGGTTCCATTCCGTGGCCCCGCAAAAAGATAGAGCATGTCCTATTCACGTCCGTTTTGCGGACAACAATCGGCGTCTCTATAATAGGCCACTCGGGCGGCCTCTGCGTTTGGCGGCTATGCAATTTGTGGACCGCAAAACGGTGCGTCTGAATGAGCCCTAAGCAGCAGTTTGACCTCCATTCTATTTGTGCCGGGACTACATGCCATACCCTCAAACATTTATCACGTATCCAGTGCCACTGTATAGGCGGGGTCCGCCAGCTGGGATACCCACCTTCTGTAGAATGCTATCCTACTGCCCCCTCGTTCCTGTTCTCAGCTGTGACGGCGGAGCATCACCGCAGATCATCGCACTGGTACTTTGCTTCATGTTATATTATGGAGAGCAGTGTCTGCCCAGACTGGGTGTCATTGTACTTCCTTCTCAGGTGAGAACTCCCCTTTAAATCAGTATATTTCCCTTAAAGGGGTTATCCAAGTTATATTTATTGATGACCTATCCTCAGGATAGGTCATCAATATCAGATCGGCAGGTCGACACCCGGCACCCCGCCGATCAGCTGTTTGAGAGAAGGCGGCGCGTGCCAGCGCTGCCTCCTCGTCATGTTTACATGCTGGCCGTTGCATCTGCAGCGGTGAGCATGTGTAATTACACCAAGCCGCTCCATTCATTTCAATGGGACGGCTCGCTTCTATACAAGTGTATACTACAGAGCCGTCCCATTAAAATGAATGGAGCGGCTTGGGTGTAATTACACATGCTCACCGCTGCAGATGCAACGGCCAGCATGTAAACATGACGAGGAGGCAGCGCTGGCACGGCGCTCGCCTTCTCTTCAAACAGCTGATCGGCGGGGGTGCCGCGTGTCGGACCCCCGCCGATCTGATATTGATGACCTATCCTGAGGATAGGTCATCAATAAATATAACTTGGATAACCCCTTTAAAGCAAATTTGTTGTCTGTGTATTTCTCGCTATTGTACAGATAAAGGTCCATTGACCAAAGCAGCACAAAAAGTATTGCGCTGGTCCACTAATAGAAGCGATTATAGAACACGGAGAACTTGGTTATGACAGGCTGCTGTACATGTATACCCAGCAGCCTTTCCGGCATCATGTGGATATGTACATTCAGACAAAAAGGACCCTAATGGGTATTGGTACATTCACAAAAACCACAAAGCCTGATCAAAGCCAAATACCAAACTTGACCCAGATAGTTTCACTTATTATGTGAGACAAACAAAAAAGTGTTTCAAATAAACTGATCCCTGTCAATGATGGCTAACGTGTTCGTGTTTTATTTTCAGGGGGGGTGTGCACTCCCCCAACTGATGAAACACCGTTACTGATGACAAACACTCGTCGCCAACTAACTCACTGGCTACTATATGGAACTGAAGCAAGCTCATGGTCGTGATGCTATTCAATATCTCATTCCTGGTAACTCAATCAAATGACAGGTGAACAGTGAACCTAAAACCTAAAAACTGCCCCCTGACATGCTTTGCCAGTTTAGGCTACTTTCACACTCGCGTTTGGGCTGGATCCGTCATGGATCTGCAAAAACGGATCCATTACAATATTACAACCGCATGCATCCGTCATGAACGGAACCATTTGTATTCTCTGTAACATAGCCAAGACAGATCCATCATGAACTCCATTGAAAGTCAATGGCAGACGGATCAGTTTTCTATTGTGTCGGAGAAAACGGATCCGTCCGCATTGACTTACATTGTGTGCCAGGATGGATCCGTTTGGCTCAGTTTCGTCAAGCGGACAGCAAAACGCAGCAGGCAGCGTTTGGTGTCCGCTTCCAGAGCAGAATGGAGACTGATCGGAGGCAAACTGATGCATTCTGAGCGGATCCTTTTCCATTCAGAATGCATTAGGGCAAAAGAGCCCTGAATGGAGTGTAAAAGTAGCGTAACCTGGCTTCCTCAGGGGTATTGGGCAGCATTAATGCCCAACAATGCTGCCCAATACCCCTGAGGAAGCCAGGTTAGCTGGCGAAACATGTCAGGGGGCAGTTTTTAGGTTTTAGGTCCACTGTTCACCTGTCATTTGATTGAGTTACCAGGAATGAGATATTGAATAGCATCACGACCATGAGTTACGCTGGGTTCACACTTGAGCGTACTTGATACGCACGTTTTACAGCGCGTTTGTGCAAATAGGAAACGCGCGTCATACGTTCGCGTGATTGACCACTGTGGCGTCAATCACAATACGCGCGACAATACGCCCCAAGGAAGCTCCTGTACTTCTTTGGGCGTTTTACAGCACATTCCCCCCCCCCCCCCGCTTGAAAATAAAACAGAGACACGTTAGCTGACATTGACAGGGACCTTTTTTTTTTTTTTAAACACTTTTTTGGTTGCCTCACATAATCAGTTTTTAACAGTTTACACTTTTAATTGTAACCATCATGTGGATATGAGACCGAAATCTCTCCAATTCTATTCATTATTGTTCTCCTCTTCCTCAGAAAGATGATGACATAGAAGAAGGCGACCTGCCCGAACACAAAAGAAAACCTGCCCCAGTAGACTTCTCAAAGCTTGATGCTAAGAACCCAGAGAGCATCTTGCAGGTAACCAAGAAGGGCAAGACGATAATGATCTTTGCAACTGTATCTGGAAACCCAACAGAGAAGGAGACGGAGGAGATTACAAGCTTGTGGCAGGGCAGCCTGTTCAATGCCAACTATGACATCCAGAGGTAAGTGGATGAGTTTATGGAGGTCCTCAGGATTCCTGAGCATAGATGTAGCTTGCTGTGCTCTTGTTTCTGTAGCTTCCGTGCACTGCAAGAGGAGCCACTGAGACACTGGTGCGCCAGCTCGCTGCACTTTTCACCGGCCACCTGGTGGTTGGCGCTTAGTCTCATCTCACCTTAGGAATGGCAGGATTGGACATCCCCTTTAAGCCAGTCAAAATAACCGTGGCTACATCTGTATTAGTTCTGATGAGCCAAAAGCACCAGGGTGGCCCCTTACTTTACTTATGATGGACTGATGACAGAGGCATCTTATTTTTGAAGGGAAATGTTGAGAAATACCCCCACATGATTTTAATAAACTTACTGCTAAGGCTAGGTTCACATCATTTAGTTTCCCATTCTTCTGATCCATCCGTTATTTTAAACGGGAGAAAAAGTCCCCCACTCAATACTTTTTCTTCCGTATAATTAACAGATCTTGGACGGAAATGGCTAAAACAGATGCAAAATTAGCATAATGGATGCTCAAAATAAAGGATCCTTTTTTTTTTTGCTGTTGATGGATCAGAAGAACGATAAATGAAACGGCATGTTCTATTTTTTTTTTTGCGGTGCGGACAAATCACGGACCCATCCAAGTTAAATGGGTCTGCAGCAACCACACGGACGGTGCCCGTGCATTGGGAACCGCAAATTGTGGTCCCTAATGCATGGGACGGCGGGCACATTGTAGCAAATGCGCTTTGTGGGCAGGACTAGATGAGGACCAGTTTTTTAGCTTTGGCTTCTGATGACAGCACAAGAGTAACTATTTCTTTGGTTCACTGTAGGTTCATTGTGGGACCAAACAGAGTGATCTTTATGCTACGTGATGGTGGCTATGCCTGGGAGGTGAAGGACTTCCTTGTGGGTCAGGACAGGTGTGCAGATGTGACACTCGAAGGACAGGTGTACCCGGGCAACGGAGGAGACGGCAGTACTAAAACCAAAAACCTGAGCAAACCAGAGAAAAAGAAGAAAAGTGACAGCAAGAAATCAAAGTCGTCCACGGAAACAAACAGAGCGTCTGCTGCCAAGGAGGATTTATGACAGCGCCCCGATCTTCAGACTCTAAGGACAGCGATGCGTTTCTTACAGCTGTACAGCAATATGAGGACAGGTCTTATGTGGCTGATTATTTAGAATGCAGAAAAACTGCCGAGGCTCACGACAACCAATTGAATATCACCGCTAAGGCTTCCTGCACATGTTGCGGATTACGTACATTTTTTCAGCATGGATTCCTGTACGGAAAAACTGCAGCTTAGTACAGTACCAGCAAAGTGTATGAGAATAGACAAATCTCACTTGGATATTTCCTGCTCGGAAATTGACTTTGAATTCATTGACTTTGAATTGACTTTCAAACCAGGCGCAATGACTAGGGGGCTAGCTCAGACAGAGCCAGGCAAGATTACTGTGCGGGAACCCAATTAAGAAGACGAGGGAGGGGCTGGCAGAGGAGCAAGGGTGCACAGAATGGCTTGGACCGACGCTTGGTGCACTTAAAGGGTTTCTGTCATCACGTTTTGACATTATAAGCTGTCTGACATTAGCTATGTGCTAATGTCAGAGCAGCTTGATGATGTCTTTTTTATAAAAATCCGATTTATATTCAGGCTAAAAAACGTACTTTTATAATATGTAAATTAGCCTCTAGGAGCAGGGGGTGGGGCGTTGCCCTGCTCCTAGAAGCTCCGTGCGGCAACCTGCTGGCACGCCCCTTCTTACTTGAGTGACGGTACGGGCAGCGATCCTCCGGCACTGTCTCCTAGTGAAATCCGCGCCTGCATGGCCGCTCTGTATTCGGCGCAGGCGCGGTGAGCAGAGGACGCTGGTGCCTGCTGTCCTCTGCTCACCGCGCCTGCGCCGAATACAGAGCGGCCGTGCAGGCGCGGATTACTGGAGACAGTGCCGGAGGATCGCTGCCCGGCACTGTCACTCAAGTAAGAAGGGGCGTGCCAGCAGGTTGCCGCACGGAGCTTCTAGGAGCAGGGCAACGCCCCCTGCTCCTAGAGGCTAATTTACATATTATAAAAGTACGTTTTTTAGCCGGAATATAAATCGGATTTTTATAAAAAAGACATCAAGCTGCTCTGACGTTAGCACATAGCTAATGTCAAAACGTGATGACAGAAACCCTTTAACTGCAACTAGATTAAAAGTATTTTTAATCTACCAGAATGAAGTAACAGATCGCCAAGCAAAATATATTGTGTCCCCATCTATCCCTTGGTTGAACTTGATGGACTTATGTCTTTTTTCAACCATATTAACTATAACATTAACATAGTAACTGTATCCTTGCATTCAGCTGAGCTAGCCCCACAAGGCCTGTGTGCCTGGTTTAAAACAGAGTTTTCTGGTAATAGGTTACCTTTAAGTAATTTCACTCTTCTCTGATTTTTATGCCAGTGTTCCCCTTGTTTCCCACGCACAGCTGCCTCTCAGTAAAGCCCAGTTAAACCTGCACACGTCTGAGACAGTTAATGTGTCGAGGCCTCTATAGGTAACATCAGGATAAATGTTTAATCTGCTGACTCAGCTGAACGCTCCCCTGCACTACTAGGTACACGTGAGGCAGGACGGCCTTGTCTGAGTGATGCACAGTGTTGTAGTTTCACGCTCCCCTGCACTACTATGTACACGTGAGGCAGGACGGCCTTGTCTGAGTGATGCACAGTGTTGTAGTTTCACGCTCCCCTGCACTACTATGTACACGTGAGGCAGGACGGCCTTGTCTGAGCGATGCACAGTGTTGTAGTTTCAGCAGTTTTTCTAATCTGTCTCTTTATATGCTTAGATGTTTTTGTGATTCTTACAATTAACTATACCAGTGATCAGCAACCTTCGGCACTCCAGCTGTGGTGAAACTACGACTCCCAGCATGCATACTTGCTTGGCTGTTCTCAGAACTCTCAAAAAAGTGAATGGAGCATGCTGGGAGTTGTAGTTTCACAACAGCTGGAGTGCTGGAGGTTGCTGATCCCTGAACTATACATTTTGAAGTTATAATCCTGGCAACAAAATGTCTTCCTCAGTGTTATTTTACTTACTATATTGAAGAGTCCAGATATTTCCAATGTATTGTCCCTATGATCCTCACTCAGAGTAATGTTTTTTTATTTGGCTGTTTTCTCTCACAAAAATATCTGTATTATTAAGAACATATTGTTTTCAATTTCTGTCATTGACCTTTGGTTTTTCATGCGTTATGGGCTCTAAAAATAGTTTAGCATAATATGTACTTTTCTAGCCAGGACGAAAAAGGGAATTGGGGTTACCGGTAATTAGATCTCCTGGAGTCCCTCATGACAGCACCACTGAGGTCGTTCCATTTGTTATTCCACCATCCAGTTTTCTTCAGGTTACCACACCAGGATGGATGCAACAGATTTATTAAAACCAAAATAATTTTTTCATTTTCTAAGCTAACATAATGGCTAAATGGGTTGAATGTAAAGGTGCTGTCACGAGGGACTCCTGGAAATGTAATTATCGGTAAGTCTAATTTCCTTCGTCCAATCCATCCCTCATTACAGCACCACTGGAGAAACACCAGAGAAAATTCTTTAGGGAATGGGGCCCAAAGCCTGGAGGACAATATGTCTCAGGAAAAGTTCCAACTAGATAGAACATACTGTCTGTAATATCATGGGAGGATGTGTGAACTCGCTGTTCAGGATTTTGAGCTGTTGGAGAACCCTCCTTAAACGTAAGGAATAACTATAAGGAACCCAGGAGATCTGACTCTGAAAAAAGGGTAAACGCTGTCTAAGATGGTACTGCATCTAAAATATGCAACCATAAGAGAGCAAAGGTTCCATTCCACGACAGGAGTGTAGTTAATTTCTGATCCCGACGTGGAATAACAAGTACTTGAAGGAGATCTTTATCTGGATATCCACGCCCAAACTCGGGAGCTTACAGATCTTCTTTTGAACTCCTGACCACAAGACTTAAATCTATTTAGACCAGGCATCCTCAAACTGCGGCCCTCCAGCTGTTGTAAAACTACAACTCCCACAATGCCCTGCTGTAGGCTGATACCTGTAGGCTGTTCGGGCATGCTGGGAGTTGTAGTTTTGCAAAAGCTGGAGGGACGCAGTTTGAGGATGCCTGATTTAGACTGTGGACTGACCAGCGGCAGCATTTACACTAATGTGGACTGACCAGCGGCAGCATTTACACTAATGTGGACTGACCAGCGGCAGCATTTACACTAATGTGGACTGACCAGCGGCAGCATTTACACTAATGTGGACTGACCAGCGGCAGCATTTACACTAATGTGGACTGACCAGCGGCAGCATTTACACTAATGTGGACTGACCAGCGGCAGCATTTACACTAATGTGGACTGACCAGCGGCAGCATTTACACTAATGTGGACTGACCAGCGGCAGCATTTACACTAATGTGGACTGACCAGCGGCAGCATTTACACTAATGTGGACTGACCAGCGGCAGCATTTACACTAATGTGGACTGACCAGCGGCAGCATTTACACTAATGCGGACTGACCAGCGGCAGCATTTACACTAATGCGGACTGACCAGCGGCAGCATTTAGACTACTGCGGACTGACCAGCGGCAGCATTTATACTAGACTGTGGACTGACCAGCGGCAGCATTTATACTAGACTGTGGACTGACCAGCGGCAGCATTTATACTAGACTGTGGACTGACCAGCGGCAGCATTTATACTAGACTGTGGACTGACCAGCGGCAGCATTTATACTAGACTGTGGACTGACCAGCGGCAGCATAATAACTACACTGTGGACTAAGCAGCTGCAGCATTTACACTACTGTGGACTGACCAGGGGCAGCATTTACACTACTGTGGACTGACCAGAGGCAATATATACACTACACTGTGGACTGATCAGGGGCAGCATTTACACTAGGCTGTGAACGGACCATGGGCAGCATTTACACTACTGTGGACTGACCAGCGGCAGCATTTACACTAGGCTGTGGACTGACCAGGGGCAGCATTTACACTAGGCTGTGGACTGAGTGTAAGGCTTCATGCACGTATGTCCGTTTTTCCGTTCCGCAAAAAATAGAGCCTATTTTTTTTCTAGTTTGCGGACAAGAATAGGCATTATTACAACGGATCCGCAAAAAAAACAGATGACATATGGCACATCATCCGTTTTTTTGCGGACCGCAAAACACATACAGTCGAGTGCATGAGGCCTTATACTGGTTTTAGGCTCTGATCTCCACTAAATATCAGAGCCTGAAATCGGTTATGCCCCCCTCATGCTTCCTATGCCCAATTGTGCCCCGGATGCCCACTGTGCTGTCCTTCCTCTGTGCGCCTGTATTGTGTAATGGCAGCGGCTCAGGAACGGGAGTTATAGTTTTGCAAAAGCTGGAGGGATGCAGTTTGAGGATGCCTGATTTAGACTGCGGACTGACCAGCGGCAGCATTTACACTACTGTGAACTGACAAGCGGTAGCATTTACACTAATGTGGACTGACCAGCGGCAGCATTTACACTACTGTGGACTGACCAGCGGCAGCATTTACACTACTGTGGACTTACCAGCGGCAGCATTTACACTACTGTGGACTGACCAGCGGCAGCATTTACACTAATGTGGACTGACCAGCGGCAGCATTTACACTAATGTGGACTGACCAGCGGCAGCATTTACACTAATGTGGACTGACCAGCGGCAGCATTTACACTAATGTGGACTGACCAGCGGCAGCATTTACACTAATGTGGACTGACCAGCGGCAGCATTTACACTAATGTGGACTGACCAGCGGCAGCATTTACACTAATGTGGACTGACCAGCGGCAGCATTTACACTAATGTGGACTGACCAGCGGCAGCATTTACACTAATGTGGACTGACCAGCGGCAGCATTTACACTAATGTGGACTGACCAACGGCAGCATTTAGACTACTGCGGACTGACCAGCGGCAGCATTTAGACTAGACTGTGGACTGACCAGTGGGAGCATTTACACTACTGTGGACTGACCAGCGGCAGCATTTAGACTAATGTGGACTGACCAGCGGCAGCATTTACACTACTGTGGACTGACCAGTGGGAGCATTTACAGTACTGTGGACTGACCAGTGGAAGCATAATAACTACACTGTGGAGTCTGGACTGAGCAGCGGCAGCAGTTACACTACTGTGGACTGACCAGAGGCAATATATACACTACACTGTTACCTGACCAGGGGCAGCATTTACACTACTGTGGACTGACCAGAGGCAATATATACACTACACTGTGGACTGACCAGGGGCAGCATACTACTGTGGACTGACCAGCGGCAGCATTTATACTAGACTGTGGACTGACCAGCGGCAGCATTTATACTAGACTGTGGACTGACCAGCGGCAGCATTTATACTAGACTGTGCACTGACCAGTGGGAGCATTTACACTACTGTGGACTGACCAGTGGCAGCATTTAGACTAATGTGGACTGACCAGCGGCAGCATTTACACTACTGTGGACTGACCAGTGGGAGCATTTACAGTACTGTGGACTGACCAGTGGAAGCATAATAACTACACTGTGGAGTCTGGACTGAGCAGCGGCAGCATTTACACTACTGTGGACTGACCAGAGGCAATATATACACTACACTGTGGACTGACCAGGGGCAGCATACTACTGTGGACTGACCAGCGGCAGCATTTACACTACTGTGGACTGACCAGAGGCAATATATCCACTATACTGTGGACTGACCAGGGGCAGCATACTACTGTGGACTGACCAGCGGCAGCATTTATACTAGACTGTGGACTGACCAGCGGCAGCATTTATACTAGACTGTGGACTGACCAGCGGCAGCATTTATACTAGACTGTGGACTGACCAGCGGCAGCATTTATACTAGACTGTGGACTGACCAGCGGCAGCATTTACACTACTGTGGACTGACCAGCGGCAGTATTTATACTAGACTGTGGACTGACCAGCGGCAGCATTTACACTACTGTGGACTGACCAGCGGCAGCATTTACACTACTGTGGACTGACCAGCGGCAGCATTTACACTACTGTCGACGGACCAGCGGCAGCATTTATACTAGACTGTGGACTGACCAGCGGCAGCATTTATACTAGACTGTGGACTGACCAGTGGAAGCATAATAACTACACTGTGGACTAAGCAGCTGCAGCATTTACACTACTGTGGACTGACCAGGGGCAGCATTTATACTACTGTGGACTGACCAGAGGCAATATATACACTACACTGTGGACTGATCAGGGGCAGCATTTACACTAGGCTGTGAACGGACCATGGGCAGCATTTACACTACTGTGGACTGACCAGCGGCAGCATTTACACTAGGCTGTGGACTGACCAGGGGCAGCATTTACACTAGGCTGTGGACTGAGTGTAAGGCTTCATGCACGTATGTCCGTTTTTCCGTTCCGTTAAAAATAGAGCCAATTTTTTTTCTAGTTTGCGGACAAGAATAGGCATTATTACAACGGATCCGCAAAAAAACCAGATGACATATGGCACATCATCCGTTTTTTTGCGGACCGCAAAACACATACGGTCGAGTGCATGAGGCCTTATACTGGTTTTAGGCTCTGATATCCACTAAATATCAGAGCCTGAAATCGGTTATGCCCCCCTCATGCTTCCTATGCCCAATTGTGCCCCGGATGCCCACTGTGCTGTCCTTCCTCTGTGCGCCTGTATTGTGTGATGGCAGCGGCTCAGGAACGGGAGTTATAGTTTTGCAAAAGCTGGAGGGATGCAGTTTGAGGATGCCTGATTTAGACTGCGGACTGACCAGCGGCAGCATTTACACTACCGTGAACTGACCAGCGGCAGCATTTACACTAATGTGGACTGACCAGCGGCAGCATTTACACTACTGTGGACTCACCAGCGGCAGCATTTACACTACTGTGGACTGACCAGCGGCAGCATTTACACTACTGTGGACTGACCAGCGGCAGCATTTACACTAATGTGGACTGACCAACGACAGCATTTACACTAATGTGGACTGACCAGCGGCAGCATTTACACTAATGTGGACTGACCAGCGGCAGCATTTACACTAATGTGGACTGACCAACGGCAGCATTTAGACTACTGCGGACTGACCAGCGGCAGCATTTAGACTAGACTGTGGACTGACCAGTGGGAGCATTTACACTACTGTGGACTGACCAGCGGCAGCATTTACACTAATGTGGACTGACCAGCGGCAGCATTTACACTACTGTGGACTGACCAGAGGCAATATATCCACTATACTGTGGACTGACCAGGAGCAGCATTTACACTAGGCTGTGAACGGACCAGGGGCAGCATTTACACTAGGCTGTGAACGGACCAGGGGCAGCATTTACACTACTGTGGACTGACCAGCGGCAGCATTTACACTAGGCTGTGGACTGACTGTAAGGCCTCATGCACACGAACGTATTTTCTTTCCATGTCTGTTCCTATTTTTTGTGGACCATATGCAGAACCATTCATTTCAATGGGTCCGCAAAAAAAACGGAAGGTACTCCGTGTGCATTCCGTTTCCGTATGTCCGTTTTTCCGTTCCGCAAAAAATAGAGCATGTCCTATTTTTTTCTACTTTGCGGACAAGAATAGGCATTATTACAATGGATCTGCAAAAATAACGGATCCGCAAAAAAAACGGATGACATATGGAACGTCATCCTTTTTTTGCAGAACGGAAAACACATACGGTCGTGTGCATGAGGCCTAATACTGGTTTTAGGCTCTGATCCCCACTAAATATCGGAGCCTGAAATCGGGTATGCCCTCTCATGCTTCCTATGCCCAATTGTGCCCCGGATGCCCACTGTGCTGTCCTTCCTCTGTGCGCCTGTATTGTGTGATGGAAGCGGCTCAGGAACAGCAGCGGCAGGTGTCTGCGGTAGCATACTGCTGATACTCTTTTGTAACGACCGAGATCAGTGATGGCATCGATCTCTGCTGTTTAACCCTTTACATGCTGCGGTTGGTAGCGATTGCTGATGTAAGGAGTTAACAGAGGGAGGGAGCGCCCTCTCTATCCCATCTGGCTGCCGCACTGCAATGGCAGCATCCCGATGGTTGCCATTGCAGCCAGACGCCTTACAAAGGCATCCAGGCTTGCCCTGTACCTAAGCCTGACAGACTCTTCTAGAGGCAGGGTCTGATCAGGCTTAGGCCTCTTTCACACGGGCGTCACATTTGACGCCCGGATAGGATGCGGGTGTGTTGCGGGAATATGCGCGATTTTTCCGCGCGTGTGCAAACGTTTGTAATGCGTTTTGCACGCGCGTGTGAAAAATCGCCATGTTTGGTACCCAGACCCTAAGCCGGACTTCATCACTGAAGTCCGGTTTCGTGTAGAGTATTCTGGAGAATTTATTATTTTCCCTTATAACATGGTTATAAGGGAAAATAATAGCATTCTTAATAAAGAATGCTGTGTAAAATGAGGATGAAGGGGTTAAATATAATAAAACTTAACTTACCTTAGCCACTTGATCGCGTAGTTGCGATCTGTCTTCTCTCTTCAAGCTTCAGCTACCAGCTAAAGGACCTGTGATGACGTCACATCACATGGTCCATCACCATGGTGATGGACCATGTGATTGGACCATGTGATGTGACGTCATCACAGGTCCTTTAGACTACAGCTAATGCTTGAAGAGAGAAGACAGATCGCAACTACGCGATCAAGTGGCTAAGGTAAGTTAAGTTTTATTATTTTTAACCCCTTAATCCTCATTTTACACAGAATTCTTTATTAAGAATGCTATTATTTTCCCTTATAACCATGTTATAAGGGAAAATAATAAAGATCTGGTCACGGTTCTAAGCAACCATGCGGGAAAATCGCACTGCATCCGCACTTGCTTGCGGATGCTTGCGATTTTCCCGCAGGTTTATTCACTTCTATGGGGCCTGCGTTGCGTGAAAAACGCACAATATAGAGCATGCTGCGATTTTCACGCAACGCAGAAGTGATGCGTGAAAATCACCGCTCACGTGCACAGCCCCATAGAAAAGAATGGGTCCGGATTCAGTGCGGGTGCAATGCGTCCACCTCACGCATTGCACCCCCGCGGAAAACTCGCCCGTGTGAAAGGGGCCTTAGTGTCAGTGTGAAAGTACTGTACACTGCAATAGGTAATTATTGCAGTGTACAGTACAGCCATCAGCCCCACTAGATCTTAAAAAACCGAATGGGACTTGATAAAAAAAAAAACAATGACAGAATTACTGTTTTTGTCATCTCACCTCCCCAAAAAATTTAATAAAAACTGATCAATAAGTATCCCAAGATGTACCAATAAAAACTACAGTTCGTTTCACAAAAAACAAGCCCTCGCACAGCTACATTGGTGGAAAAATAAAAATTTTATGGATGTTGGTATATGGCGATGCAACCTATAACTTATTTTTAATAATTGATTTTATCCTTCAAAAGTAGTAAAGCGTGAAAAATTTTATAAAGTTGGTATCACCATAACCATATCGACCCACAGAACAAATTTATCATATCATATATACCACATGGAGTACTCCAAAAAAAATGTTTGCAATTTTTGCCCACCTCACCTCCCCCAAAAAAAGTATAAAAAGTGATCAAAAAGACATCTGTACCCCAAAATTATAACAACAAAAACTTTAGCCCGTCCTGCAAAAAAACAAGCCCTCACAATGGTGATGTTAGTATATGACGATGTAAAATATCATTTATGTTTCATACAAAAGTGATTTTATGCTGAAAAATAGTAAATCAAAAAGTGCTACAAAAAAACTACAGCTTGTCCTGCAACAAACAAGCCCCCACATAGCTCAGTGAACAAAAAAATAAAAATGTTAAAAATAATTTCAGCAAATTCCATGTTAGAAAATCCCAATGCAGCTCTTTCTCTTCAGAACGCTGCCATGCCCCCAAAAAGCAATTTATGACCACATATGGCTGTATTTAGGAAAAAAATGCCTAACAAATTGTGGGGTGCGTTTTATCATGTTACGCCTTGTGAAAATGAAAAATTTGGGACTAAAGCAATATTCTATTGGAAATAAAATGTAATTTTTCATTTTCACAGCCAAGCGTTTCTAAATTCTATGAAACGCTTGTTGGGTCAAAGCATTAACTTCACCCCTTGATCTATTCCTTGAGGGGTTTAGTTTCCAAAATCGGGTCACTTTTTGGTGGTTTTCTTTCTAGGGGTACCTCAGGGTCTCTTCAAATGTGGCACCCGAAAACCATTCAAGCAAAATCTGTCCAAAAAACAATATTGCGCTCCCTTCCTTCTGGGCCCTTCCTTCTGGGCCCTGCCTTGTGCTCATGAAGTGATTTTTGACTACAAATGGGGTGTTTCTGTAAACATATTGAGGTTTGTTTTGGCGTTAAAGGGGTTGTCCGTGTTCAGAGTTGAACCCGGACATACCCATATTTTCACCCAGGCAGCCTCCCTGATGTTACCATCGGAGCATGTCATGCTCCAATGCGCTCCCTTGCCCTGTGCTGGATCGCACAGGGCAAGGGCTCTTTTATTTATAACACACTGCCAGGCAGAGGCTTCCGCCCGGCAGTGTGTTCGGTGACGTCACTGGCTCTGATGGGCGGGCTTTAGCGCTGGCCTAGCCGCTTTACAGGTTAGGGCAGCGCTAAAGCCCACCCATCAGTGCCGGTGACGTCACCGGGCTTCCTGCTGGGTAGAAGCCTCCGTCTGGCAGCCCTATGGAGAGCCCAGTTCGTCACCGGAACTCCACAAAATGCCTTTGCCCTGAGCGATTCAGCGCAGGGCAAAGGAGAGCATCGGAGCATGAACTGCTCCAATGCTCAAGTTGGGGGGTTGCCTGGGTGAAAATGGGGATATGTCCGCGTTCAACTCTGAACCCGGACAACCCCTTTACCTCTTGCTGTGTGCAAGACAAATGGATTAACCACTTCCCGACCGCCTAACGCACAACTGCGTTCTCGCGGCGGTCGGGCTGTTCTGGGGCGCCGCAGATCTGCGTCATCTCGCGAGACGCGAGATTTCCTGTGAACGCGCGCGCACGCGCGCGCGCGTTCACAGTAGCGGGCGTCTCAGGAGTTTAACTACAGCCTGCCAGCGATGATCCATCGCTGGCAGGCTGTAGATGCGATATAAATCGCATCAAACAAGTATATCAGACGCTGTTTTGTGAACAGAGTCTGATATAGCTGCTACCTGGTCCTCTGGTGGTCCCATTTGCTGGGATCGACCACCAGAGGACCAGGTAACTATGTAAAGTTGCACCAAACACTACACTAACCCCCCCACCCCCTCACCTATTAACCCCTTGTTAACCCCTTGATCACCCCATCTAGACCCCTGATCACCCCCTGTCATTGATCACACCCCTTGTAAGGCTCCATTCAGACGTCCAAATGTGTTTTGTGGATCCGTGGATTCACGGATCCGCGGATCAGATCCGCGGATCTGCGGATCCACAGATCCTCAAAACACGGACACCGGCAATGTGCTTTCTGCATTTTGCAGATCCGCACATTGCCAGAACTATATAGAAAATGCTTTTCTTGTCCGCAATTGCAGACAAAAATAGGACATGTTCTATATTTTTGCGGAACGGAAGTGCAGACTCGAAGCGCGGATCCGTAATTCGGATCCGAGCGGGACAAAGTCTGTCCCCATAGAAATGAATGGGTCCGCAATTCCGCTCCGCAAACAGAATTATGGACGTGTGAATGGGGCATAAGGGTCCCTTATCACCGCCAGTTAGTTAGCTACTTGTTAGGTAGCTAGCGCCCAGCCCACCGCACCGCAGTCACTGATTTTGGCAGAGATTTTTTCATCCACATTGATTGATGCGAATGAATAAATCTGTGCCGTTCATTTTTTTTTTTTTCAGCGCAGCGGCTGAACGGAAAAAATCTCATTACCCGTATGGTCAATATACGGAGAATCGCAGAAACTCCTAATGCTGGCCATACGTGTAATGACTGCGGAGACCCTCAAATCCCAGGGCAGTACAAACACCTCACATGTGACCCCATTTTAGAAAGAAGACACCCCAAGGTATTCCGTGAGGGGTATGGCGAGTTCATGTAAAATTTTATTTTTTGTCACAAGTTAGTGGAATATGAGACTTTGTAAAAATAAAATAAAATCAATTTCCTCTAACTTGTGCCAAAATTTTTTTTTCTGTGAACTCGCCATGCCCCTCACGGAATACCTTGGGGTGTCTTCTATCCACAATGGGGTCACTTGTGGGGTATTTATACTGCCCTGGCATTTTAGGGTCCTAAAGCGTGAGAATCCAAATGCGTAAAAATGCCCTGTGAAATCCTAAAGGTACTCATTGGTTTTAGGGCCTTTGCATCTTGGCTGCAAAGTGGCACACATGTAGTCGCCGTACTCAGGAGAAGTAGGGCAATGTGTTTGGGGTGTATTTTATATATACCCATACTTTGTGTGAGAAATATCTCTGTAAATGACAACTTTTTAAATTTTTTTATTCAAAGTTGTCAATTTACAGAGATATTTCTCTCACACAGTATGGGTATATGTAAAAATACACCCCAAAACACATTGCCCTACTTCTCCTGAGTACGGCGATACCACATGTGTGACACTTTTTGCAGCCAAGATGCGCAAGGGGCCCAAATTCCAATGAGTAACTTTTTAGGAGGGCATTTTTACGCATTTTTCTTCTCACGCTTAGGGCCCCTAAAATGCCAGGACAGTATAAATACCCCACATGTGACCCCATTTTGGAAAGAAGACACCCCAAGGTATTCGCTGAGGGGCATAGTGAGTCCATGAAAAATTAAACTTTTTGTCAAAAGTTAGCGGAAAGGGAGACTTTGTGAGAAAAACTATAAAAAATCAATTTCCACTAACTTGTGCCAAAAATTTTTCTATCAACTCGCCATGCCCCTCATGGAATACCTTGGGCTGTCTTCTTTCCAAAATGGGGTCACATGTGGGGTATTTATACTGCCCTGGCATTTTAGGGGCCCTAAAGTGCGAGAAGAAAATGCGTAAAAATGCCCTTCCTAAAGGTACTCATTGGAATTTGGGCCTCTTTGTATCTTGGCTGCAAAAGTGTCACTTATGAGTATCGCCGTACTCAGGACAAGTAGGGCAATGTGTTTGGGGTGTATTTTTACATATACTCATGCTGGGTGAGAGAAATATCTCTGTAAATTGACAACTTTGAATAAAAAATTTAAAAAGTTGTCATTTACAGAGATATTTCTCTCACCCAGCATGGGAATATATAAAAATACACCCCAAAACACATTGCCCTACTTCTCCTGAGTACGGCGGTACCACATGTGTGACACTTTTTGCAGCCAAGATGCGCAAAGGGGCCCTAATTCCAATGAGTACCTTTAGGATTTCACAGGGCATTGTTACGCATTTGATTCTCACGCTTAGGTTCCCTAGAATGCCAGGGCAGTATAAATACCCCACAAGTGACCCCATTGTGGAAAGAAGACACCCCAAGGTATTCTGTGAGGGGCATGGCGAGTTCACAGAAATTTTTTTTTTGGCACAAGTTAGCGGAAATTGATATATATTTTTTTTTTTTTTTGTTTTTTACAAAGTCTCATATTCCACTAACTTGTGACAAAAATAACATTTTACATGAACTCACCATACCCTCACGGAATACCTTGGGGTGTCTTCTTTCTAAAATGGGGTCACATGTGGGGTATTTATACTGCCCTGGCATTTTAGGGGCCCCTAAAGCGTGAGAAGAAGTCTGGAATCCAAATGCGTAAAATGCCCTGTGAAATACTAAAGGTACTCATTGGTTTAGGGTCCTTTGCGCACCCAGGCTGCAAAAGTTCCACATGGTATCTCAGTACTCAGGAGAAGTAGCGCATGTGTTTGGGGTGTATTTTTATATATACATGTTGGGTGTGAGAAATATCTCTGTAAATGACAACTTTTAATTTTTTTATACAAAGTTGTCAGTTTACAGAGATATTTCTCTCACCCAACATGGGTATATGTAAAAATACACCCCAAAACACATTGCCCTACTTCTCCTGAGTACGGCGATACCACATGAGTGACACTTTTTGCAGCCTGGGTGCACAAGGGGCCCAAATTCCAACGAGTACCTTTAGGTTTTACATGGCTGCTCACAATTTAGCCTCGCCCAAAATGCCAGAACAGTAAACACACCCCACAAATGACCCCATTTCGGAAAGTAGACACCCTAAGGTATTCACAGAGGGGCATAGTGAGCCCGTCTGAGATTTTTTTTTTTGCCAGAAGTTAGCAGAAATGGAAACTTTATTATATATTTTTTTTCCTCAGAAAGTGTCATTTTCCGCTAACTTGTGAAAAAATGAAATGATACATGAACTCACCAAGCCCCTCCGCGAATACTTTGGGGTGTCTTCTATCTAAAATGGTGTGATTTGGGGGTATTTATACTTTCCTGGCATTCTAGCACCTGAAGAAACATGACAGGTGCTCAGAAAGTCAGAGCTGCTTCAAAATGCCGAAATTCACTTTTTGCACCATAGTTTGTAAACGCTATAACTTTTACCCAAACCAATAAATATACGCTTATTGAATTTTTTTATCAAAGACATGTAGAACAATAAATTTAGAGAAAATTTTACATACAAATGTAGTTTTTTTGAAAAATTTTACAACAGAAAGTGAAAAATGTCATTTTTTTGCAAAAATGTCGTTAAATTTTTATTAATAGCAAAAAAAGTAAAAATGTCAGCAACAATGAAATACCACCAAATGAAAGCTCTATTAGTGAGAAGAAAAGGAGGTAAAATTCATTTGGGTGGTAAGTTGCATGACGGAGCAATAAACGGTGAAAGTAGTGTAGTGCGGAATTGTAAAAAGTGGCCTGGTCATTAAGGGTGTTTAAGCTAGGGGGGCTGAAGTGGTTAAAATTAAAAATCTGCCCAAAAAAATGACATTTTTAAATTTCACCTCCATTTTACTTTAATTCCCATGAAACACCTAAAGGATAACAAAATTCGTAATATCAGTTTTGAATAAATTGAGGGGTGTAGTTTCTAAAATGGGGTCATTTTTGGGTGGTATCTATCATGCAAGCCCCTTAAAGTCACTTCAGAACTGAATTTGTTCTTAAAAAAAACTGTTTTGGAAATTTTCTTGAAAATTTCACTAACATGAAGTACTATGTCAATAAACTGGTCTTGTGTCATACCGACGTCCTGGAGAATCCGGTCCAGATGAAACTCCTGGATGGGCAGCTTTTTGGCCTCACTAGCGGTGAGGTGACGCAGAAGCAGAGGAGTACCAAAAGTCAGGGCATCCATATCTTCAGTGGCTGCAGCGTACACTTTTCCAGCTTTCACCAAAGCAGCACACGTGGCCTCGGCCTCACAAGGCGCCTCTACGTAGGGGATTCCCATTAACGAAAGCAGTTTTTTGCACTCTTCATTGTGTTGTTTTGTCACCTTCACGAGCCTCTTATTGAATTTCTCAATGTTCTCCACTTCCCCCGCTTCTTGTGCGGCCTCCAGCTGTTTCTCGGCTTCTGCCCTTCTTTCGCTCCGCTTGGCCAGTTCACCCGACTTCAGCTGCGGTGGCTTCCCGTCAAATACGTAAACAGGCTTGATGCCGTGCGATAGAACATGCCCATTAAGTGACTGGTGGTTTCGCCTTCCTCGTTCTGCAGCATGTTACCATCCTGCCGCACGGCTATGAGAAACTGGTAGATGCACATAGAAGCGTCCACCGCCACTTTACGTCCAAAGTAGCTCTTTATGTCGTTCTCTTTAATGGCTCCCGGGGCCACATCTGCGATCAGTTTAGCCAGGCCTTGAATTCCCATTGCAGAGTAGTAAAGGAAAAAGTCAGTAAAACGTCAATTTTTCGCGGGTTATTACTGTGACCCCCAAACTGCTTTCGTTAATGGGAATCCCCTACGTAGAGGTGCCTTGTGAGGCCGAGGCCACGTGTGCTGCTTTGGTGAAAGCTGGAAAAGTGTACGCTGCAGCCACTGAAGATATGGATGCCCTGACTTTTGGTACTCCTCTGCTTCTGCGTCACCTCACTGCTAGTGAGGCCAAAAAGCTGCCCATCCAGGAGTTTCATCTGGACCGGATTCTCCAGGACGTCGGTATGACACAAGACCAGTTTATTGACCTCTGTATACTGCTGGGCAGTGACTACTGTGAGAGCATCCGTGGTATTGGTCCATGAAGTACTATGTGTCACGACTCACGAGAAAACAATCTTAGGCCTCATGCACACAAACGTATTTTTTATTGCTGTGTTCTTTTACAGCCGTGCCCCTACTTTCTGATGCACGGAAGACCTGTGCAGTGCTTACACTGGGCCGCTGTAAAAAGGCGGCAGCCCAGCGTAAGGTCTCTTAGTGACCGTGTGAAAAGGCATATTAGTGGTCACTAAAGGGTTAAGGTAACTCTATTTTGAAGTTAATGTAATTCAGTTCTACTTTTGTGATTTACTTTTTTCTGTTTGCTGGAAGAAAACACAGTATAAACTTGCCCTTTTTTGCTGTGCAAAAAACGCAGCACTCTAGTGTCATTGCACTGACAGGAGCCCTCAGGTATTACAGATCTCTGATTGTGTGCTTTCTATCACTTTGCTGAAATGATAGCAGCAGGATCACAATTGAAATAGACAGCTGGGCCCCTGCTGCGGTCAGAGATAACACTGATCCCAGCCTTTTAACCCCTTAGATGATGAATAGTGGCATCTAAGTAGTCGAATTGCTGTTCCTCCCGCTTCCTAAAAATACAGAGTAAAACATTAAAATTCCTTATATATATTGGGGGTAATTTATAAAAGGATTTGTCACTTTTTTAGTCATAAAAAAAGTTTTACTCCTGGAGCATGGACTCATGATAAATTAGCTGAATCTTACGGCAGTGTAGGGAGGAATCTAAGACCGGCGTAAAAAGGATATCCAGATTATTAGACCACTGCCAGGTGTGTGGAAAGGTGGAACTTAACCTGCTCTGGACCGCCGCACGCAGGATCGCGTGATCTCGGCCGCCCAGTTATTTCTCGTTGACACGTGGGCGCGTCATCTCGCGAGAGGCGAGATTTCGCGATCTGTTCGCCTGAACAGGCGCACAGAATAGCTGGGCAGGCTCAGAAGAAGTTCATCACCAGCCTGCCAGACAATGATCGGCGCTGGCAGGCTGGTGTCTTTTAAAAAAACGAATCACAAGCCATATAATGCATTATATTTATAAATATAATGCATTAAATGACTTCTGTGCTGGGTCCTTTTCATCGGATGGACCCAGCACAGAGCACATGTCACAGTGAGTATACCAATCACCACATATTTAGCCCCAGATCACCCCCCATCACCCCAATTAACCCCTTGATCACCCCATATCAATCACCTGTCAATCACTAGTGAAAGGAAAAAAAGTAATCAGTGTAAACTGTCACTTTTTTTTTCACCAGTATTGACTGCTAGGTTTAGGTTAGTTTAGGCCCCTTTGGTAGGTAGTTAGCTTCCGTTAGCGCCCAGCCCATCGCACCACAGTCGCTGATTCGCTGATTAGCGTAGCGCTAATTAGCATTTGTACTTTTATAGTATCTGTAAGTGATCAGAACTGATCACAATCATATCTATTATAGTATTAGTGTCACCTTAGTTCGCCCCCCACCCAAAATGCAGTGTTTGCCCGATCAGGCCTGATCGGTCACCCACACGTGCGTTCACCCACGCCCGCCCCGCTGCAGTGACAACATTTTTTATTTATTTTTATCACTGCACAATCACTTCACAAGCGCTGCGGCGATAAAAAATCAGTTTTGATCTTTTTATCAATCGCAGCGGCTTCCTGTACTTCGCTAGCCTCCCATTTGTAAGACAGGCTTGCTTTTTTTCTTGGGTAGTCTCAGGGAATACCCCTAAATTTAGTTTTCCAAATGTCAAATAAGGGGTATTCGTCTGAAGAGGCCTACAGGATTCTGACCCAGTCGGATGAGGAATGGGAACCCTCATCTGACGAATCTAGCGGGTCAGAATATGAACCTGTAGAAAGCAGTGGCAGTCTGACCCAAAGTTCGGACGAGGCGGTTGAGGTCCCTGATACCACCAGGCATACCCGGCCCCGTGTCGCTAGACCACAGGTTGCGCAGGATCCGTTTCAAGGGCAGCAGAGTGGGGCTGGTGCTGTCGGATTACGTGGTGAGGCATACACCAGCAGCGCAGCCCATCCTGGACCTACTACCAGCACTGCCGTAGAACATGGTGAAGTGGCGAGCACCAGAAGGGCAGTTGAAACTGGTACGGTGGCACGTGCAGTAATTCCCCCGTCGCAGCCACCACGCAGACAGGCCCCTAGAGCCCCTAGAATCCCTGAGGTGCTGGCAAACCCTGATTGGCAGCCCCCATCTTCAGCCGCACCAGTAGTTCACCCTTTCACCGCCCAGGCAGGAGTTCGGGTGGAGACAGCTCAGATCGGATCGGCACTGGGGTTTTTTGAGCTGTTCTTCACTGCGGAGCTCTTTGACTTAGTCGTGGCAGAAACAAACCTTTATGCCACTCAATTTATAACCGCCAACCCGGGAAGCTTCTATGCCCAGCCTTTCCGGTGAAAACCAGTCCAAGTTTCCGAATTTAAAACTTTTCTGGGCCTTCTCCTCAACATGGGCCTAACAAAAAAGCATGAATTTCGGTCATATTGGTCCACAAACCCAATTCATCACATGCCATGTCCAGGACACGATTTGAGACCATCCTGCGTTTCCTGCACTTTAGTGATAACACCACCTCTCGCCCCAGAGGCCACCTAGCTTTTGACCGGCTCCACAAAATTCGGCCCCTCATAGACTACTTCAACACCAAATTTGCAGATTTGTATACCCCTGCACAAAACATCTGCGTAGACGAGTCCCTGATACATTTTACCGGGCGCCTTGGCTTCAAACAATACATCCCAAGCAAGCGCGCCCACTATGGGGTCAAATTGTGTAAGCTCTGTGAAAGGGCCTCAGGCTATACCCACAAATTTAATGTCTATGAGGGTAAAGATCAGACCCTGGAGCCGGTCGGTTGCCCTGACTACCTGGGGAGCAGTGGGAAGACAGTCAGGGACTTGGTGTCACCCTTATTCGGCAAGGGGTACCATCTTTATGTGGACAATTTCTACACAAGTGTGCCCCTCTTCAGGCATTTGTTCCTAGAACAGATTGGCTGCTGTGGCACCGCGCGACCTAGTCGCCGGGGCTTTCCCCAACGGCTCGTTACCACCAGACTTGCAAGAGGGGAGAGGGCTGCCTTGTGTAACGAAGAACTGCTCGCGGTGAAATGGAGAGACAAGCGTGACGTTTACATGCTCTCCTCCATTCACGCAGAAACGACAATCCAAATTGAACGGGCAACCAGTGTCATTGAAAAGCCCCTCTCGGTCTACGACTATAACCTCCACATGGGAGGGGTGGACTTCAATGACCAGATGTTGGCCCCGTATTTGCTTTCCCGAAAGACCAGACGCTGGTATAAGAAGGTGTCTGTATATCTAATTCAATTGGCTATGTACAATAGTTTTTTTCTCTACAGTAAGGCTGGGAGAACAGGATCCTTCCTCAAATTTCAGGAAGAGATCATCGAGAACCTCCTGTATCCAGGAGGTTCCGTGGCCCCAACCTCCAGTGTAGTGAGCCGTCTACACGAGCGAAACTTCCCCAGTGTCGTTGCTGGTTCCCTAAACCCAACCGCCACCCCGAAAAAGATGTTGTGTCTGTAGCAGGAGTGGAATAAGGCGTGACACCCGCTATTTCTGTCCTGACTGTCCTGACCACCCTGCCCTATGCCTAGGGGAGTGTTTCCGGAAGTACCACACTCAGGTACACTTAGGGACGTAGGGACCACAGGACACAGGTAGTTTTTACAATCAGGATCTAGGGTCTCTCAGGATACTAGGTTTTGAGAGACCCTAACACACAGGGGTGCTAGTGTGCTACTGCAGCTATGTGAAACGGTAGAAACGTCTCCTTTCAGTTGGGATAAAGTGCATAATGTACTTCGCACCATCTCTGTGTGATTTACACTTTACACATTGTCCTATGGGAGAGGAGAGGTTTCTGTAAGGAAAATAAAGAGTGAAAAGAAAAAAAAATTTTTAAATAGGTAGCGAGAAAAAGAAATCTTGATTTAGTTAAGGTTTTAAAAGTTTTATGATGTTCAAGTTTATAAAGTTCGTAACGTTCAAATTTATGAGCCTGCTGCTTGTTTTTTCTTCTTTTTTTTTTTTTTAATAACCACCCTTTATTTTCCAGCTGGACCAACCGATGAAAACGCTGCAGCACTGATATGCATTCTGAAAGAAGCGTTGCGCTGCTGTCAGAAGACACGTGAAGTCGGAGTACGTGGCGCTGCAGGACGATATTTCTTCTCCGCAGTACAGGTACGTTTGCCCTTTTGGCAAACACTTTGTATCAAAAATCTGGCAAAGATGTCTTCCTCCACAACGATCGATTGATCGATGTGAATGGAGAAATCACGTTTGCCAGGACATAGGAGCTGAAGCGGGTATGGATGTTTGGGCGGTGCCCCTATGTCCTGGCAATCGCCAGGCCCCCTTTTTTTTGGCATATTTTTTGGCAGAGAATTTTTCATCCACATCGATCGATGCGAATGAAGAAATCTGTGCCGTTCATTTTTTCTTTCAGCCCATTTTTCAGGGCATTTTTAGGCATTTGGATTCCAGACGTTAGGGCCCCTAAAATGCCAGGGCAGTATAAATACCCCACAAGTGACCCCATTTTGGAAAGAAGACACCCCAAGGTATTCGTTGAGGGGCATATTGAGTCCATGAAAGATTGAACTTTTTGTCACTAGTTAGCGGAAAGGGAGACTTTGTGAGAAAAACAAAAAAAATCTAATTCCGCTAACTTGTGCAAAAAAATAAAAATCTTCTATGAACTCGCCATACCCCTCACGGAATACCTTGGGGTGTCTTCCTTCCAAAATGGGGTCACTTGTGGGGTATTTATACTGCCCTGGCATTTTAGGGGCCCTAACGTCTGGAATCCAAATGCCTAAAAATGCCCTCCTAAAAAGGTACTCTGTAAATGACAACTTTTTCAATTTTTTTATACAAAGTTGTCAATTTAGAGAAGAAGTCTGGAATCCAAATGCATAAAAATGCCCTGTGAAATCCTAAAGGTACTCATTGGAATTAGGGCCCCTTTGCGCATCTTGGCTGCAAAAAAGTGTCATTCATGTGGTATTGCCGTACTCAGAAAAAGTAGGGCAATGTGTTTAGGGGTGTATTTTTACATATACCCATGCTGGATGAGAGAAATATCTCTGTAAATTGACAACTTTGTATAAAAAAATGGAAAAAGTTGTCATTTACAGAGATATTTTTCACACACAGTATGGGTATATGTAAAAATACACCCCAAAACACATTGCCCTACTTCTCCTGAGTACGGCGATACCACATGAGTGACACTTTTTGCAGCCAAGATGCGCAAAGGAGCCCTAATTCCAATGAGTACCTTTAGGATTTCACAGGGCATTTTTATGCATTTGGATTCCAGACTTTTTCTCTAAATTGACAACTGTAAGAGGGCGCAAGGTTCCGTCGTCGACGGAAGGTACGTGTCACCGAGGTTCCTGGCCTCGGTGAGATAAGAGCCGGATTTTTTGTGTCAGCAGCAGCTAGTGCTGCTTGACACATTGATATTTAGTATGGCTACAAAGCCGATCCGGGCCGGCTCTTATTGGGAATAGTCAAGTGCTGGGTGGGAGACTATTCCCCACGGTCCAGGCCGGACTTTTTCCGGGCCTTTAAAAGGCAGCCACCTCAGCAGGTGGGAGGTGATTATCCTGGAAGCTGCTGGTGTTGCTGTGGAGCTCTCAGGGCTGAGAGCAAGAGTCTGCAAACAGGCGTGCAGTCTACCTGGAAGCCGCTGGTGGAAACTTTGCGTGGCCGACCTAACTGCCAGGTGTGAACTAACACCGACCACTCAGGTGACCTTGCTGTGGGACTTATGTTTTTGCCGGGTGTTTTACCTTGTGTGAACAAGCACTAAAGACTGTTTCTGTTTTGCCTTGTGTGAACAAGCACTAAAGACTGTTTCTGTTTTGCCGAGTGTGAATAAAACACTTCTGCTTTACCCAGAGAACTGTGTACCTTGCCTCTATACTGCGTCCATAAGCCTGTCTACCAGAGCAATTCCCCACATTTGGTGTCGGATGCGGGCATGCGCAGTGAGGCTGGCGTGAACGCCGAAAGTTTTGTTTTTGCTGTGTTGGACTGCATGTCATATATCAGGCCTGCAACTTTTGTGGTTTCTGGCAACATGGAGGCTGCTGTGAAAGCTCTCATGGAGGCTAACGTGCAGCAGAGGAGACCAATCAGCTACTTTTACAGCAGCAACAGGCTAATGAGCTACAGCAAAAAGACATGAGGAGGCTATGTGTGCACAGCAGCAGGCGAACAATCTCCTAGTGCAGCAGCTGATAGCCTTGCAGGAGTCGGTGCGAACGTCCCAGCCAGGAGTTGCAACCACGACAGCCCCGACTGTGTCTAACGCCAGGGACAAAGTCCGATCTGCCCTCAGGAAAATGGGTCCAGAAGACGATATAGAGGCATTCCTGATGGTGTTTGAAAGAACCGCCCGAGCAAGAGAGGCTGCCATTGGAGCAATGGGCTGAGGTGGTGGCGCCTTTTCTGGTGGGGACGCACAAAAGGCCTATTTTGACCTCAGCTGTGAGGAGGCAAAGGACTATGAGAGGCTAAAAGGTGAGGTGTTGGCCAGGTTGGGAGTAAACACCTATGTGCGGCGCACAGAGTGTGTCAGTGGGTGTTTTCCGAGTCCCGACCCGTCCGGTCACAAGCCTATGACTTACTTCACCTAGTAAAAAAATGGCTCCAGCCTGAACTGTTGAGCCCTTCTCAGATGGTTGAAAGGGTCGTGAGTCGACAGGTTTGTGCGTACCCTTCCGAGAGCCATACAGCGCTGGGTGGGACAAGGCGATCCAGGCAACCTGGAACAACTGGTTAGCCTGGTGGAGAGGTATATGGCCACTCAGGATTTGTTGAAGGACTCTGCTGTACTACCGAAGTCACGTCAGCCCCAGTTGCCGACCCGGGATCCTGGAAAAGGGATCCTACCTCATAAGGAGGGAGTGTATCTCCAGTCCGTGGGAGGAATACCCTGGGGAGGAGGGAGGCTGCGGGGGTCAGGTGTTGGCATTGTCAGGACTGGGGACATGTGGCCGCCAACTGCCCTAGGGCATCCGAACCCATGGACTGCGGGTTCGCTCGCCGGTCCTCTCTTTTTGCCCAACCAGTGTATATAGCTGACCCCCTGCTGGCCGCGGACACCCCTCCGATGTGTGACATCATGGTTAATGGACACTCCGTGCAGGCCCTGCTGGACTCTGGGAGCCTGGTAACTCTGGTCCATGAGTCGTTGGTAACAGAAAAACTCCCAGAAGGGCGAACCCTTACCATTGTCTGTATACATGGGGATCGCGGGAGTATCCCACTACTAAGGTTACCCTGACGGTGGGTGGGAAAGAGGTGCCACATGTCGTGGGAGTGGGGAGACGGCTCCCTTATGCCGCAATATTGGGGAGGGACTTTCCCCTGTTCTGGTCTTTGTGGAGGAGCGGGTTGCCTACTTGTGGGGAAGAAAAATGTCCGGGTCCCGAACCTGAGGACCCCGAAGCAGAGACACCAGCGGTAGGGGTGACCACTACTTCCGTGATAGAGGGAGACAACCCCACTAAGTGTAATGGTGGGAGGCGTGGAGGGCTTGCCACCGGGACCGGAGTTGGCAGACCTCAACGTCTCCGGAGAAAATTTTGGGACCGCACAACACCGGGACCAAACCTAGCCAGGGCCTGGGAGAACGTTGTGGTAATTGATGGTAAACCCCAAAAACCTGGGGCGGAGTTAATGCTTCCCCGTTTTGTTGTTCACCAGGAAATGTTGTATCGGGTGAACCAAATCCGGGGTGAGAATATTGAACAGTTGGTGGTGCCCACGGCGTACCGCAAGCTCGTTATGGAGCTTGCCCACCAGCATGTTCTTGGGGACACTTGGGATGGCAGAAAACCCAGGACCGCATACTGCAGCGGTTTTATTGGCCCAGTGTTTTCAAAGAGGTAGAAAATTATTGTAAGTCCTGTCCAACCTGTCAGGTAAATAGCCCCCAGCCACATTTCCGTAGTCCTCTGGTACCTCTACCAATCATAGAGGTACCGTTTGAAGCGAATCGCTATGGATCTAATAGGGCCCATACCGAAGTCCGCTAGGGAGCCACCAACACATTCTGGTCGTTCTCGATTACGCCACTCGGTATCCGGAGGCGGTGCCCCTGCGACATACATCAGCTAAGCTCATAGCTAAGGAGTTAATGGAAATGTTTTCCCGGGTGGGCCTGCCTAAGGAGGTTCTGACAGACCAAGGGACCCCTTTTATGTCCAAGGTTATGAGGGAACTGTGTAAATTGCTGCGTATTAAACAGTTGCGGACGTCCGTTTACCATCCGCAAGCGGATGGTCTCGTCGAAAGAGTTTAACCAAACGTTAAAAAATATGTTAAAAAGGGTGGTGTCTAGAGATGGGAGGGACTGGGACCTGCTTCTGCCCTATCTCATGTTCGCAGTGCGAGAGGTGCCCCAGGCCTCTACTGGGTTCTCGCCCTTCGAACTGCTTTATGGCCGACACCCTCGGGGCCTGTTAGACATTGCCAAGGAAGCGTGGGAACAACAACCCGTCCCCACAAAAGTGTCATTGAGTATGTCACCCAGATGCAGGAACGGATGGAAAGGGTGTTGCCGCTGGTCCGGGAGCATATGGAGGCAGCGCAACAAGCTCAGAGTAGGGTGTATAATCGTCAGGCTCGGGTGCGGGATTTCAATCCGGGAGATCGGGTTTTGGTTCTGGTACCTACCCTTGACAGCAAGTTCCTAGCTAGGTGGCAGGGCCCCTATGAGGTGATCGAGAAGGTAGGGAAGTAAATTACAAAGTACACCAGCCAGGGCGGCGCAAGCCGAGCAGGTGTACCATGTGAATTTACTAAAGCCGTGGAAAGATAGGGACTCGTCCGACAACAGCCCCCGTCCAGGGCTTCTAGGTGAAAAGGGTCCAGCCCCACAGTTTGAGGCCTGTGAAGCAGTAACCACGGTAAAAATTGCAGACAGCCTGTCTTCCAAACAAGTTCAGGAAGTAAGGGAGTTCATCAGTCGGAACACGGATGTGTTCTCGGACCTCCTGGCCGCACTTCCCTCATCCAACATGATATCGTCACGGAGCCTCAGGCCAAGATCCGGTTAAAACCATACCGGGTACCCGAGGCTCGGCGGCGGACCATCGCGGAGGAAGTGCAATTAATGTTGAAGCTTGATGTCATTGAGGAGTCGAAAAGTGAATGGGCAAGTCCCATAGTCCTAATACCCAAGCCAGATGGGACGTTGCGGTTCTGCAACGATTTTCGTAAGTTAAATGAAGTGTCCAAGTTTGATGCGTATCCCATGCCCGGGTAGACGAGCTTGTTGAGAATTTAGGGCAAGCCCGTTATTTTTCTGTGCTAGACCTCACTAAAGGGTACTGGCAGGTACCCTTAGCGAGTCGGCCAAGGAAAAAACTGCTTTGTTACCCACGCAGGGCCTGTATCATTACAAGGTATTACCCTTTGGCCTGCATGGCGCCCCTGCCACTTTCCAAGGTTAATGGACATTGTGCTGCGACCTCATCGTCGGTGCGCCTCGGCCTACTTAGATGATGTAGTCATCCACAGCACCGACTGGGAAAGCCATTTGCCCAAAGTACAGGCGGTAGTGGATGCCCTTAGAAAAGCTGGACTAACCGCTAATCCAAAAAAGTGTGCCATTGGGTTAGAAGAGACCAAGTATCTGGGGTATGTCATTGGGCGGGGACTCATCAAACCTCAGGTAAATAAGATAGAGGCAATACGTAATTGGCCCCGACCGGTCACCACCAGGCAGGTAAAATCGTTCCTGGGGATTGTAGGGTACTACATGAGGTTTGTGCCCCACTTTGCCACGATAGCAGCACCATTGACAGACCTGTTGAAGGGACGGAAGTCCGGAAAGGTTCACTGGAGTGAGAAGGCAGAAGAGGCTTTCTCTGCATTGAAGTCGGCCCTGTGTGGGTCCCGGTTTTGGTGACACCCGACTTCAACAGGGAGTTCATAGTACAGACGGATGCCTCGGAGGTAGGCCTCGGCGCTGTACTGTCTCAGGAAGTCAACGGCGAAGAACATCCCGTTGTCTTCCTGAGCCGTAAGCTCAACCCAGCCGAGACCAGGTATGAGTATAGTGGAGAGGGAGTGCCTGGCTATCAAGTGGGCACTCGAGTCTCTCCGCTATTACTTGTTAGGGAGGAAGTTCCGTCTGGTGACCGACCATTCCCCTCTCAAGTGGATGAGCCAGGCCAAGGAGAGGAATGCTCGGGTCACCAGGTGGTTCCTGTCCTTACAGAACTTCAAGTTCTCAGTAGAACACCGGGCAGGCCGCTTGCAGGGTACGCGGATGCCCTGTCCCGCGTCCACTGTCTCATGTGTGTTCACCCCCTCAGGGTTGAACAAAGGGAGGTATGTAAGAGGGCGCAAGGTTCCGTCGTCGACGGAAGGTACGTGTCACCGAGGTTCCTGGCCTCGGTGAGATAAAAGCAGTTTTTGTGTCAGCAGCAGCTAGTGCTGCTTGACACGTGATATTTAGTATGGCTACAAAGCCGATCCGGGCCGGCTCTTATTGGGAATAGTCAAGTGCTGGGTGGGAGACTATTCCCCACGGTCCAGGCCGGACTTTTCCGGGCCTTTAAAGGCAGCCACCTCAGCAGGTGGGAGGTGATTATCCTGGAAGCTGCTGGTGTTGCTGTGGAGCTCTCAGGGCTGAGAGCAAGAGTCTGCAAACAGGCGTGCAGTCTACCTGGAAGCCGCTGGTGGAAACTTTGCGTGGCCGACCTAACTGCCAGGTGTGAACTAACACCGACCACTCAGGTGACCTTGCTGTGGGACTTATGTTTTTGCCGGGTGTTTTACCTTGTGTGAACAAGCACTAAAGACTGTTTCTGTTTTGCCTTGTGTGAACAAGCACTAAAGACTGTTTCTGTTTTGCCGAGTGTGAATAAAACACTTCTGCTTTACCCAGAGAACTGTGTACCTTGCCTCTATACTGCGTCCGCAAGCCTGTCTACCAGAGCAATTCCCCACACAACTTTGTATAAAAAAATTGAAAAAGTTGTCATTTACAGAGATATCTCTCTCACCCAGCATGGGTATATGTAAAAATACACCCCAAAACACATTGCCCTACTTCTCCTGAGTACGGCGATACCCCATGTGTGACACTTTTTTGCAGCCAAGATGCGCAAAGGGGCCCTAATTCCATTGAGTGCCTTTAGGATTTCACAGGGCATTTTTACGCATTTGGATTCTCATGCTTTAGGGGCCCCTAAAGTTCCAGGGCAGTATAAATATCCCACAAGTGACCCCATTTCAGAAAGTAGACACCCCAAGGTATTCACTGAGGGGCATAGTGAGTTCATGGAATTTTTTATTTTTTGTTACAAGTTAGCGGAAAATGAAATTTTTCGCAAAAAAAAAATCCATTTCCGCTAACTTGTGACAAAAAATAAAAACTTCCATGAACTCACTATGCCCTTCAGCGTATACCTTAGGGTGTCTACTTTCCGAAATGGGTTCATTTGTGGGGTGTTTCTACTGTCTGGGCATTGTAGTGCCTCAGGAAACATGACAGGTGCTCAGAAAGTCAAAATGCGGCAATTCACTTTTTTGCACCATAGTTTGTAAACGCTATAACTTTGTCCCAAACCAATAAATATACACTTCTTGTATTTTTTTTTAATCAAAGACATGTAGAACAATAAATTTAGCGAAAAATTTATATAGAAATGTAGTTTTTTTTTAAAAAAATGTTACAAAAGAAAGTGAAAAATGACATTTTTTTGCAAAAATGTTGTTAAATTTTTATTAATAGCAAAAAAAGTTAAAATGTCAGCAGCAATGAAATACCACCAAATGAAAGCGCTATTCGTGAGAAGAAAAGGAGGTAAAATTCATTTGGGTGGTAAGTTGTATGACGGAGCAATAAACAGTGAAAGTAGTGTAGTGCAGAATTGTAAAAAGTGGCCTGGTCATTAAGGGGGTTTAAGCTAGGGGGCTGAGGTGGTTAAAAAGTTCCCCAAAATCTGTAAACGGTCCCCCACCTACCATGAGCTTTCTGTAATACTGGTGTCATCTTATTTGGCAGAGGAATCTTTGATCCTCATCAGGCTCCTACACCTGGTTGCCACTGCTACCTCTGCACCCCTTTATAGCTATGGCGGCTCTGTAGGTGGCTGTCTCTACAGGAGAAAAAGAGACTTGTGGGAATCAATGAACTACAATCAAAATAGTTTTGGGAGAAAATGCCGCCTAGTCCTTCCTACTGGTCGCACGACAGCTGTCACGGCCTGGTCTGCTGAGTAGTGGTGATCCCATAGAAATAAGTGGGATCAATGCACCTGTCACAAGAAATCCAGCCGGGTGGAATTTCTTGTGACAGACGCTGTGATCCCAATTAATTTCTACGGGATCACTGCTATTCAGCGAACATGGCAGAGAGCTGTCGCGCAACCAGTATTGCCGTGTCGCCCTAGCCTAAGGGCCCCTGCTCACAATGGAATTTTCTGGCAGAATTTTTGTCACGGACACCGTGTCAAAATTCAATGGAGTAGATCAAAACAGGTGTAAAGGAAAACTGACTTAGTTGCTCATAGCAACCAATCAGATTCCAGCTTTCATTTCCCAAAGGTGCTCTGAAAAATGAAAAGTTGAATCTGATTGATTGTCATGAGTAACTGAGCCAGTCTCGCCCATTGTTTTCAATGGGAGGCATCACTGCAGTTACCCTCAGTTCACACTTGGTGTTTTACAGCGCGTTCGAACGTGCTGTAAAACGCATAACCGATGCAAACCAATGCTTCCCTATGGGACTGGTTCACATTTTTGCGTTTTACGGCGCGTTCGAACGCGCTGAAAAACGCCCGCCGCATAAACAAGTACTTGAGCTTTTTTTGGGGCGTTTGTTGCGCGTTTTGGCCCATAGACTTCAATGGGAACGCACAACGCTTGTATTTTGCGCGTTTTTGACACTGAAAACGTGCGTTCAAACGCGCGTTTATGAATTTGCAACATGCTGGAAAGGCCAAACCCCAGGTGCTAGGCACAGTTTGGAGAGAAGCCAACACTGCAGTCAATCACACAAACGCGCGTAAAACGCTTGTTTACTATTGCCAAAAACGCGCACAAAAACGTGCGTAAAACGCGAGACAAAAACGCTCGGAAAACGCGCGTCTCAGAAACGCTCAGGTGTGAACTCAGCGTTAGTTTAAAGCTGTGACCGTGTCCAGAAGGGACATGAAATGTTTTGCAGATACAATGAAAGTATACAAAGACCAATTGAAAATATGATTTTAGCCCAAAATGAGTAAAATGCAGTGATAAAAACAATAGTTCATAGTTCGAGCTGAGACTAAAGAAGGCGTTCCATTGCAGTAATGAGACAGAGCCTGTACTAGGCTTCTAGACGTATTACTTGTATATTACAATCCGGCCAGCAGGTGGCAGCACTGAATTGTAATATACAGATCTTTCTATATGGTAATGGCTAAATCTCCATTATTTTATACAAATTGCAACCTAATGATTGCATGTCGGAGGGGGGGGTCTAATTTTTTCTTTTACAAATATTTAAAAAAAGAATATAAAAATCATTACCCTCATTCCCAAAAATATAAATAAATAAACAATCAAAAAAATAAACATAATAGAGACCCAAACTATTAACCCCTTCAAGATCAAGTTAGTTTTTACCTTCAGGACCAAGCCACATTTTGCTAATTTGTTTCACTTTATGTGGTAATAACTTTGGAACACTTTTACTTATCCGAGCCATTCTGAGATTGTTTTCTCCTGACACATTCTACTTCATGTTAGTGATCAATTCAAGTCAATATGTTTTACTTTTATTTATAAAAAAAAAAAATGTACAGAAATTTTGGAAATATTAGCAATTTTCTAAATTTGAATTTCTCCGGTTTTCTGACAGATAGTGGTACCTCACTAAATAGCTATAATTTTACATTTCTCATATGTCTACTTTATGTCTGCATCATTTTGTAAATGTTATTTTATTTTTTAGGACGTTAGAAGGCTTGGAACTTTATAAGCAAATTTTTTAATTTTTCAGAACATTTGTAAAACCCACTTTTTTAAGAACCAGTTCAGTTATAAAGTCACTTTGTGGGACTCATAGTAGAAACCACACATAAATGACCCCATTTTATTCAAAACTGATTTTACAAACTTTTTTTTAACCTTTTAAGTGTTCCACCAGAATTAAAGGAAAATGGAGGTAAATTTTTAAAATTTCACTTTTTTTTACAGGTTTTTCCATTTAGATCCATTTTTCCTGCAACCCAGCATAGGTTAACAGCAAAATAAACCTCAATATTTGTTACCCTGATTCTTAACTTTACAGAAACAGCCCATATGTGGTCATAAAGTGCCATATGGGTGCACAGCAGGGCTCAGAATGGGAGGAACACTGTATGGCTTTTGGAAGGCAGATTTCACTGGAATAATTTTCAGGCACCATGTCGCATTTTAAGACACCCTGAAGCACCCCAACAGTGAAAAAAAAAAAAAAAGTTACACCATTATGGAAAAAACATCCCCAAGAAATTTTTCAAGGGGTGCACTGAGCACTTTGGCCCAATAGCCGTTTTCATAGAAATGGCAGTAAAAAAGAAAAATTTCATATTTTACAAGAATATTTCACATTAGGCCCAAATTTTTCATTTTAACAAGGAGTATCAGGAGAATATGCACCCTATAATCTGTTACCCATTTTCTTCTGAATACAGCAACACCCCATATGTTGTTGCAAAGTGCTGTATGAGCACGCAGCAGGGCTCAGAATGGGAGGAACACTGTATGGCTTTTGAAAGGCAGGTTTCGCTGGAATAATTTTCATGCACCATGTCGCATTTGAAGACACCCTGAGGCACCCTAAGGCCTCTTTCACATGGGCGTCATGTTTGACGCCCGGATAAGAGGCGGGTGCGTTGCGGGAATATGCGCTTTTTTCCCGCGCGGGTGCAAACGTTTGTAATGCGTTTTGCACGCGCGTGAGAAAAATCGCCATGTTTGGTACCCAGACCCGAAGTCTTCTGGAGAATTTATTATTTTCCCTTATAACATGGTTATAAGGGAAAATAATAGCATTCTTAATAAAGAATGCATAGTAGAATGAAGTGGAAGGGGTTAAAAATAATAAAAGGTAACTTACCTTTGCCACTTGATCGCGTAGTTGCAATCTGTCCTCTCTTTACCAGCATCAGATAAGAACTAAAGGACCTGTGATGTCATGTGACGTCATCACAGGTCCTTTAGATTTAGCTGATGCTGGGAAAGAGAGGACAGATCGCAACTACGCGATCAAGTGACTAAGGTAAGTTAACTTTTATTTTTTTTAACCCCTTCCTCTTCATTTTACTAAGCATTCTTTATTAAGAATGCTATTATTTCCCCTTATAACCATGTTATAAGGGAAAATAATAAAGATCGGGTCCCGTTGCTAAGCAACCATGCGGGAAAATCACAATGCATCCGCACTTGCTTACGGATGCTTGCGATTTTCCCGCAGCCCCATTCACTTCTATGGGGCCTGCGTTGCGTGAAAAATGCACAATATAGAGCATGCTGCGATTTTCACGCAACGCAGAAGTGATGCATGAAAATCACCGCTCATGTGCACAGCCCCATAGAAATGAATGGGTCAGGATTCAGTGCGGGTGCAATGCGTCCTCCTCACGCATTGCACCCGCGCGGAAAGCTCGCCCGTGTGAAAGGGGCCTATAAGTGAAAACCGAAAAAATGAAGGCTCTAGTGGTGCCAGAATAAGAAATTGAAGAAAAGCCTAATTTAATAAAATGACACCCTTCAATGTATTCATCTAGGGGTATAATGGGAATTTTTAAGGTTTTTATTTATTTATTTGATAGGGGGGGGGGGGAGCTATTATTAGATTGCCAAATGGAAAAATGCTAAACTGAAAATGTCTTCCCATGGATTAATTAAGAAATAAATGAAATGAACTTAATGGATATCAGTGGAGGTGTGATGAACCTGAAAGCACTCTCCAATGCAGAGGCCCGGTTTAGAGGGGCAGGTCTGACAGTAGTGAGTGGTGTCTTACCTAATCCCTCTAACCAAGCAAACTCAACACCTTTTTTGGGGTTGCCCTTTTTTTCTGTGGGTGGAAGTACTCCAGGCAAATGCTGCTCATGTATTATTCTTCAGACCCCACAAGCACTGCTGACTGAAATACTGCCCTCTCCTTCCTGAACGCCAAAAATCAATTTTTTTTATTTATTTATTTCCTGAAATTCCAAGAAGGTCTCCCCATGACCAGCTGTTCTATGGATGACAAAGCTATTATATAGTGCCACTTGGGTTAGGTACACAGCTAATTTTTTGTACCACACCTTAGATTTTCTTAAGGCGCTGTAGAACCTGGTCTAGAAGTTTCCGTTGCACTAAAAAGCTTCTCACCACTCACCACTAAACACTGCCCCCCTTGGCCTGCTAAGCCCTACTGTCAGCTTAGCAGTACAGCCTCGGCACTTCTGCTACACATTTGCAGCTGGAAATGGCCCCCCTGAGCCCCTTTAGTAATTTCTTTCAGCCAACCACTTGTGGCCAACAGGGGGCACCCTGATCTCTGGGAGCCCAAGCATTTGGTGGGTTTGTGTGGTGGTGAATTACACCTCTAGGTATATTGTACCTATTTGTATTTTAAGCCTTAAAGGGAATCTGTCACCAGGTTTGAGCCCTGTCAGCTAAACATATGCTGACGTTCAGGGTCTCATTAGCATGCCTAATATGGGCTCATCTAAACAAATGGTAGCGTTATTTTGTCAAAAAACAGGTTTAACTAACCTGTCAATCACACATATAAGGAGCCCAAGGGGAGGTCCAGCGATGCAGGGTGCCGGGCCGCAGACATTGCTGTATGTGGCCAGCGCCGCCTCCAAATGCTCCGTGCCGCCTCTCCCTCCCCTCCTCCTGCTGTAGCGCTGGCTCGTACGCACACGGCGCGTGCGCACTTCACTTCAGAAGCCGATCCAAGAAGTCCGCACGGGTGCATGCCTGTGCGCACGCGTGGACTTCTTGGATCGGCTTCTTGAAGTGAAGTGCGCACGCGCCGTGTGCGTACTGAGCCAGCGCTACAGCAGGAGGAGGGGGAGGGAGAGGCGGCACGGAGCATTTGGAGGCGGCGCTGGCCACATACAGCAATGTCTGCGGCCCGGCACCCTGCATCGCTGGACCTCCCCTTGGGCTCCTTATATGTGTGATTGACAGGTTAGTTAAACCTGTTTTTTGACAAAATAACGCTACCATTTGTTTAGATGAGCCCATATTAGGCATGCTAATGAGACCCTGAACGTCAGCATATGTTTAGCTGACAGGGCTCAAACCTGGTGACAGATTCCCTTTAAGGCCTGTTCACGCTGAGTTTTTTGGTGCTGATTTCGGTACAGTATGTTTTGTAACTCCAAGCAGCCTCCCAATCATTTCAATGGGAAACAGCATTTGCTTTTTTTTTTATGGCCAGAAAAAAGAGTCAGCATGCTCTATTTTGCCGCGGAATCCGCTCTGAATCGCCCAGTGAAATTAGTAGGACAAGTCCATTCATTTTTTGCAAGGTTTTTGTTGTGGATCTGCACCAAAAACCACAAGCAGAAAATGTGGTTTTGCATTTAAGTATACACCCTCAAAAAAAGCACTCCCCCACTTGTGTTAAGAAAAAAAAAAAAAACAAACTCACCTCCTCCATTTGCTCGCGCCACTGTGAACACTCACTGCTTACTGGAAGCTCAGGACAGGACCCTGCACTCTAGCATGATGACGTTTCGCGGTACAATCAAATGAATGAGGTGAAGTTTTTTTGTTCTTTTTTTGCACAAGCAAAAAAGGGGGCATTATTAATTTTGGGGGGCACTAATAGGGGCATTACTATTACTGGGGGAGCTAATAGGGGCATTATTAATTCTGGGGAGCACTAATAGGGACATTACTATTTTTGGGGGGCATTTTTAAATGTGGGGGGCACTAATGGGGCATTATTAATTCTGGAGGGCTCTAATGGGGTCATTACTATTACTTGGGTGGGGGGCAGTAATGCGGGCATTACTATTACTGGGTGCACTAGTGGGGGCATTATTAATTCTGTGGGGTACTAATGAGGGCATTGTTAATTCTGGGGGGCACTAATGGGGGCATTACTCTAACTGGGAGGCACTAATGGGAGCACTACTATTACTGGAGGCACTAATGGGGGCATTAATATTACTGCAAGGCTCTAATAGGGGCACTATTAATTCTGGGGGCACTAATGGGGGCATTACTATTACTGGGAGGCACTAATAGGGTCCTAACTATTACCTGGGGAACTAATGGGGGCATTAATATTACTGGGTGGCTCTTATTGGGCACTACTGGGGCAATATTAATCCGGTGTGCACTAATGGGGGCATTACTATTACTGGGGGGAACTAATGGAAGCATTACTATTACTGGGGGCACTAATGGGGGCATTAATATTACTGAGGGGCTCTAATGGGGGCACTATTAATTCTGGGGGTGCTAATGGGGGCATCGTTAATTCTAGTTGGCACTAATGGGGGCATTTCTATTACTGGGGGGCACTAATAGGGGCATTAATATTACAGGGTGGCTCTAACGGGGGCACTCAATTCGGGGCGGCGCTAATGGGGGCATTAATATTATTGGGGGGCACTAATGGGGTTACTATTCTGTAGGGTGCTAATGGGGGGCATTATTAATTCTGGGGGGCACTAATGGGGGCATTACTATTACCTGGGACAGTAATGGGGGCATTAATATTACTGGGAGGCTCTTATTGGCCACTACTGGGGCATTATTAATCCTGGGGGGCACTAATGGGGGCATTACTATTACTAGGGGACTCTAATGGGTGCACTATTAATTCTGCGGGCGTTAATGGGGGCATCTTTAATTCTGGTGGGCACTAATGGGGGCATTACTATTACTGGGGGCACTAATGGAGGCATTACTTTTATTGCGGAACACTAATGGGGGCATTAATATTACTGGGGGCTCCAATGGGGGCACTATTGATTCTGAGGGGCACTAATGGGGCGACTTAACACCCCATGTACACAGCCCCATTGCAATGAATGGGTCAGGATTCACATCACGCATTGCACCCGCGCGGAAAACACGCCCGTGTGAATGCAGCCTAGGGCCTCTTTCACACGGACGTCATGTTTGATGCCCGGATAGGATGCGGGTGCGTTGCGGGAATATGCGCGATTTTTCCGCGCGGGTGCAAACGTTTGTAATGCGTTTTGCACACGCGTTGGAAAAATCGCCATGTTTGGTACCCAGACCCGAAGCCGGACTTCATCACTGAAGTCCGGTTTCGGGTTGAGTATTCTGGAGAATTTATTATTTTCCCTTATAACATGGTTATAAGGGAAAATAATAGCATTCTCACTACAGAATGCTTTGTATAATGTTGATAAAGGGATTAAAAATAAAAAACGTAATTTACCTTAGCCACTTGATCGTGTAGTTGCGATCTGTCTTCTCTTTTCCAGCATCAGCTACCAGCTAAAGGACCTGTGATGACATCACATCACATGGTCCAATCACATGGTCCGTGACGGACCATGTGATTGGACCATGTGATGTGACGTCATCACAGGTCCTTTAGACTACAGCTAATGCTTGAAGAGAGAAGACAGATCGCAATATCGGATCCACAATCAAGTGGCTAAGGTAAGTTAAGTTTTTTATTTTTAACCCCTTAATCAACATTATACAAAGCATTCTTTATTAAGAATGCTATTATTTCCCCTTATAACCATGTTATAAGTGAAAATAATGAATATCGGGTCCCGTCGCTTAGCAACCATGCGGGAAAATCGCACCGCATCCGCACTTGCTTGCGAATGCTTGCGATTTTCCCGCAGCCCCATTCACTTCTATGGGGCCTGCGTTGCGTGAAAAACGCAGAAACTGGAGCATGCTGCGATTTTCACACACCGCAAAAGTGATGCGTGAAAATCACCGCTCATGTGCACAGCCCTATAGAAATGAATGGGTCCGGATTCAGTGCGGGTGCAATGCGTCCACCTCACGCATTGCACCCGCGCGGAAAACTCGCCGGTGTGAAAGAGGCCTTAGGGTTCATGCACACGACCGTTGTTGTTTTGCGGCCCGTTTTTCACGGATCCGTTGTTCCACACCTGAGTTTTTTTTCTCTGATTTAAGTCCTCTTCCTTTCCTTTATTGCGCAAAACATATCTGCATGGTTTCCGTATTTGATCCGTTTTTTGCAGATCGGAAACAGAATCTTATTAATCACCAAACACATGAGCAATATGTGCTGGGCATAGCGTTTCTACATATGGATTCACAAAATACGGAAGACATACGGATGTGTTCCGTGTGCATTCCATATTTTTTGCGGAGCCATTGCCTTAAATTGGGCCTCGGACCATGGTTTGCGGACAATAATAGGACATGCACTACTTTTTTGCGGAACGGCCATGCGGACAAACAGACACGGAATGCACACGGAGTAACTTCCGTATTTTCTACTGCCCCATTGAAGTGAATGGTTCCACATACGGGCTGCACAAAAAACGTAACGGAAGAAAATACGATTGTATGCATGAGCCCTTATAATTAAAGACTCGTCTCGTCCACAGTTTAGTGGCTAATTGTTCAGGAGCTCTTGAAGCTGCTGCTTGCCTGTGTTCTGTGCAGGCAGCGCCTTCAGTGGAATGATTTTTTATATGGACTTTACTTGAGTAAGTAAGAACCCCTACTTGGTTTATAGGAACAAAAGGAAATGTTGGCATTGAGTGTAGATTGCCCAGTAGATGGCAGTGTGTACCTGTACAATCCTGTAATTCTGCACCATCCTCACTTCACACACATCTTAGCCAACACAAATGGCATCATTATGATGTCCAAGACAAAAACAAAACTGCTTACTACAAAACCAACTTTCATTGTTTCAGTACTTTTGTGCCAATTGCAACTCCAGGCCCCCCGGATGAAGGCCAAGGAACACAATGTTTGATAAGTTTAGTAGCAATTTAATTTCAGGGAATGTCTCACCAGCTGAATGCTGCCCTAATGTAAGCTGTACAATACACAGAGCCTGCTGCAGAGTCCTCATATTCATGAGATCCTGGCTGTCTTTGCTTCCGCCGCTGACTGCAAAAGGAAAAGAGCTGTCAATCAATGGCGGGGAGGTTGTAAAGATTCGGAAGATTCTGTTTAAAGTTATTGTTTATTGTAATCTTTATAATTACAGCGGTGCTTCCAGTTACAATATTAATTGGTTCCTGACACTATAACTATGGAAAACTGGTAATTTTTTCCAGAGATCAAAAATGTCATCTTAAAGGGGTTGTGTCACTTCAGCCAATGGCATTTATCATGTAGAAAAGTTAATACAAGGCAGTTACTAATGTATTGTGATTGTCCATATTGTCTCCTTTACTGGTTGGATTCATTTTTCCATCACATTATACACTGCTCATTTCCATGGTTATGACTAGAGATGAGCGGATTTCATATTTTGAAATTCGTTTGCACTTTGTTTGGTGGTATTGCAATATGCAGAATTGCAATATGGATTCCGTTACCACGGAGCATAACGCAATTCTATGACGGAATGCATAACGGAATGCCTTTAGAGGTATTCCGTTATTCATTCCATCATAATGCAAGTCTATGGCCGCAATATCGGATCCGTCCCACGGGATGGCATTCTGTTACAGTATACATTCCGTCATAGAATTGCGTTATGGTCCAAACGAAGCGCAAAAAAATTTCATAACATGAAATTCGCTCATCCCTAGTTATGACCACTCTGCAATCCAGCAGCGGTGGCTGTGCTTGCGCACTATAGGAAAATGTGCCAGCCTATGTGTGCGCTCACAGTCCCAGCCACCAGAGAGGCCGATGCTGTTTCCTATAGTGTGCAAGCACGACCACCGCTGCTGGATTGCAGGATGGTCATAACCATAGAGCAGTGTCTGTTATGGGTCTTCATTGATATCACACCGTTCTCTCCCATGGTTTCTTCGACCAGCTTATCAGCGGCGTACTATGAGTCAAACCCCCACCAATCTGATATTGATGACCTATCCTGACCCACACTAATCATAAGTACGCAGAACGCATGCGCCTCAGGGCCCCCCAAAATGACCAGAGCAGCCGGTCCTGCATTTGCACTGCTGCTCCTTTCAACTGTATGGATGTTTTGGAAAAAACTGAGCACTGTACTCTGCTGTCTCTGTTCGACCTGCCGCTCTGTTTATATTTGGGGCCCTGAGGGGTAAGGAGTAGTGTTGAGCGAGCTTGCTCGGCTGAATACCAGTTCGGCTCGAGCATCGCTATGCTCGGCACATAGCGGTACTCGGCCGAGTACCGCATGTGCTCGAGCGCAATGCTCAAGTCTTCTCCCTGCATGTTTCTTGGCTGCGTAGCAGCCACTAAACGTGTAGGGAGGTACTGGCACGCACTGTAATGCAGTAGCCATGTTGGCTACTGACATTACAGTGATTGGCTGGCCGGAACACATCATCGGGTGCTATAAAGCACCCGATGACACGTGTTTGGCTCAGTATTAGTCTGGGAGAGCTGAGCATTGGAAGGGACAGACAGTGTAGGGAGTGTTATTGGAAGATATTTATTACAGAAACTTTTCAGAGACCCAAAAGTCCCTTTAAGGACTATTGTGTGTGACAGCAGCAATATATATTTTTAGCGCATCCTGCTCTAAATAGTGTATAATAGGCCGCTGCGGACAGTTAAATTATCTGCGCCACATCTCCTGTGTAAAGTGTGCGCATTCCTAAAATATCAGCAACATACAGTGTACATTTTCCGTAGACGGTGTCAGCTGCGGACAGTTAAATTATCTGCGCCATATCTTCTGTGTAAAGTGTGCGCATCCCTAAAATATCTGTGACATCCAATGTACTTTTTCCATAGACGGTGTCCGCTGTGGACAGTTAAATTATCCGCGCCACATCTCCTGTGTATAAAGTGTGCGCATCCCTAAAATATCAGTGACATCCAGTGTACTTTTTCCGTAGATGGTGCTCTAAATAGTGTATAATAGGCCGCTGCGGACAGTTAAATTATCTGCGCCACATCTCCTGTGTAAAGTGTGCGCATTCCTAAAATATCAGCAACATACAGTGTACATTTTCCGTAGACGGTGTCAGCTGCGGACAGTTAAATTATCTGCGCCATATCTTCTGTGTAAAGTGTGCGCATCCCTAAAATATCTGTGACATCCAATGTACTTTTTCCATAGACAGTGTCCGTTGGGGACGGTAAAATTATGCGCGCCACATCTCCTGTGTAAAGTGTGCGCATCCCTAAAATATCAGTGACATCCAGTGTACTTTTTCCCGTAGATGGTGTCCACTGCGAACAGTTAAATTATCCGTGCCATATCTCCTGTGTAAAGTGTGCGCATCCCTAAAATATCAGTGACATCCAGTGTACTATTTCAATAGACTGTGTCCGCTTTTGAGAGTGACATTAACAGGGCCACATCTAAGGCCCCTTTCACACGGGCGAGTTTTCCGCGCAGATGCAATGCGTGAGGTGAACGCATTGCACCCGCACTGAATCCGGACCCATTCATTTCTATGGGGCTGTGCACATAAGCGTTGTTCACGCGTCACTTGTGCGTTGCGTGAAAATCGCAGCATGCTCCAGTTTCTGTGTTTTTCACACAACGCAGCCCCCATAGAAGTGAATGGGGCTGCGGGAAAATTGCAAGCATCCGCAAGCAAGTGCGGATGCGGTGCGATTTTCCCGAATGGTTGCTAGGAGACGATCGGGATGGATACCCGAACTTTATTATTTTCCCTTATAACATAGTTATAAAGGAAAATAATAGCATTCTCAATAAAGAATGCAAAGTAAAAAGGGCAAGAGAGGATTAAAAATAATAAAAAAAACGAACTCACCCCCTCCATTTGATCGCGTAGCTGTCGGTTACCGGGCTCCTATTCTGTCTCCAGCAGGGAAGGGGGTGAAGGACCTTCAGTGACGTCACTGGGTCACATGGTCCAATCACCAGATGACACGGTTGCCAATAAGTCAACGGCAATTACTGTCTCAAGAGGTTGATGAAGAGGATGAGACACAGTTGTCAATCACTGAGGTTGTGGTTAGGTCAACAAGTCAGGAGCATGAGCAGAGTGAAGAAGTGGAGAAGGAGGTGGTGGACGAATCACTGACCCAACCTGGGAAGGTGGAAAGCCGAGCGAGGACAACAGTACAGAGGGGGAGGGATTTGCAGCACCGCAACAGGATGGTGGTAAAAGGGAGAAGGCGGGCCACACCAAACTAGCCCCCAACCATTCCACGGAGCACCCCCTTGCGGAAATCTCCCTTGCCAAGAGGTAGGTGTTCCACAGCATGGAGCTTTTTTGAGGAAAGTGCGGACGACAAAAGAATAGTAGTTTGCAACCTGTGCCGTACCAAAATGAGCCGGGGCGTGAACACTAGCAACCGCACCACCACCAGCATGATCTGCCACATGGCATCCAAGCACCCTAATAAGTGGGACAAACGCCTGGGTCCACAATCTGTGTCTGCGGGTCACACCACTGCCTCCTCTTCCCCTATGTTACGTGCTGCTGGACAATCCCCTGTCGAAGGTGCAGGCCCGGATGCCTCCCGCCCTGCACCTGGACCTTCGCAAGCACCATCAGCGACCACATCCCTGTCCCAGCACAGCGTCCAAATGTCCTTACCCCAGGCATTTGAACGCAAGCGCAAATACCCAGCCACTCACCCACAGACCATAGCACTAAGTGCAGAGCTTTCCAAATTACTGGCCCTGGAAATGTTGCCATTTAGGCTTGTGGACACTGAGGCCTTCTGCAGCTTGATGTCGGCGGCTGTCCCGCGTTACGCAGTCCCCAGCCGCCACTATTTTTCAAGGTGTGCCGTGCCTGCCTTACACCAACATGTGTCCCGTAACATCACACGTGCCCTGATCAACGCAGTTACTGGGAAGGTCCACTTAACTACGGACACATGGACAAGTGCATTGAGCCAGGGATGCTACATTTCCATGACGGCACACTGGGTGAACATTGTGGAGGCTGGGAGCGAGTCGTACCCTGGGATGGCACAGGTGCTACCGAGCCCAGTATTGCGTGCCCTACGTCGATCAGGGTTTCCGCCAGCACCTACGTTAGTGGCTCCAATCCCCACTTCTTCGCCTCCTCCTCCACTTCCACCTCTGAATTATCTGCGCGCAGCACCAGTCAGCCATTAGTTGGTAGCTGGAAGCAGTGAAGCACTGCAGTGGGGAAGCGGCAACAGTCCCTGCAGAAGCTGATATGCTTAGGGGACAAACAGCACACCTCCACAGAGCTGTGGCAGGGCATAAGAGACCAAACTAAGCTGTGGCTCTCGTCACTCAACCTACAACCAGGCATGGTTGTGTCTGATAATGGCCGTAACTTGGTGGCGGCTTTGGAACTCGGAAAGTTCACACACATCCCATGCCTAGCCCACGTCTTACACTTAGTGGTTCAGTGGTTTCTCAAAACCTACCCCAATTTGCCTGAGCTACTGGTGAAGGTGCGCCACGTGTGTGCACAGTTCCACAAGTCATCGACAGCTTCAGCCGTTCTGTCAACGCTGCAGCAGCGCTTGAAATTGCCAGCTCACCGGCTGTTGTGCGACTTGAGCATGCGCTGGAACTCGACATTCAATATGTTGGCCAGGCTTTGTGAGCAGCAGAGGGCAGTAGAGGAGAACCAGCTGCAACATTGTCATCGCCTTTCCAGTCAGCTTCTGCTATTCACAAGCGAGGAGTGGGTATGGCTGTCTGACCTCTGTGAGGTTTTAAGAAACACAGATGTGAGCAACGATAACGCTATTATCAGTGTAACCATCCTACTTCTGTATCTACTCAAACGCTCGCTGCTCACAATTAAGGACGACGCTTTGCATGTGGAAGAGGTGGAAACGGGGGAAGACATTACACAGGGTGATAGCCAGACCACCCTCAGTTCGTCTTCTCAGTGCAAATTGGACGATGAAGAGGAGAAGGAGGGGCAGGAGACGGTTGCCTCAGCTACAGAGGGTAGTACCCATGGAAGTTTAATTGCATCTGTTCTGATTGGGTGGGCAGAAAAGGAGGAAGAGTATGAGGAGATTGGGAGCCATCCTCCTGATGACGACAGCGAACTCTTGCATGTTGGTACTCTGGCACACTTGGCTGACTTCATGTTAGGCTGCCTTTTCCGCGACCCACGTGTTATACGCATTTTAGACAACACGGATTACTGGTTGTTCACCCTTCTCGACCCTCGCTACAAAGAGAACTTCTCATCTCTCATTCCTCTGGTGGAGAGGACGAGCAAGATGGTGCAATACCAGAAGATCCTTGTTGAAAAATTGCTCCAAAAATTTCCATCTGACAACGCTGGCGGCAGAGTCCGTAGTTTCTTAGTGCTGGCCTGCCCTGCCGCCAGTATTTTGTCTGAGCGGATATTTAGTGCTGCTGATGGCATTATAACAGATAAGCGTATCCGCCTGTCAACTGAAAATGCTGACAGGTTGACTCTTAGAAAAATGAAAAAGGCCTGGATTGCCCCTGACTTCTCGACTCCACCGGAGGAAAGCTGATGAACATAAAGGCACTTTAATGTACTGAATACACTGTATTGCCATGCATCCCTTCCACTACAAAAAAGGGTATATGGTTGAATCTTCCTTTTCTCATCGTCCTCCTCCTCTTCCATCATATCAACATGCTTATTCGTCGCATACAGTGGATATATAATGTCTACACGCCCCTGTAAAAATGAAAGTTTTCTGTGATGTAAAAAAATGCGACAAAGATAAATCATTTCAGAACTTTTTCCGCTTTTAATGTGAGCTATAAACTGTACAACATCTTTTAGGTAGAGGGAAGAAAAAATATAAAAATAAAATAATATGGTTGCATAAGTGTGCACACCCTTAAACTAATACTTTATTGAAGAACCTTTTGATTTTATTACAGCACTCAGTCTTTTTGGGTATGAGTCTATCAGCATGGCACATTTTGACTTGGCAAGATTTGCCCACTCTTCTTTGCAAAAACACTCCAAATCTGTCAGATTGCGAGGGCATCTCCTCTGCACAGCCCTCTTCAGATCACACTACAGATTTTCAATCGGATTCAGGTCTGGGCTCTGGCTGGGCCATTCCAAAACTTTAATCTTCTTCTGGTGAAGGCATCCTTTGTTGATTTGGATGTATGCTTTGGGTCGTTGTCATGCTGAAAGATGAAGTTCCTCTTCATGTTCAGCTTTCTAGCAGAAGCCTGAAGGTTTTGTGCCAATATTGACTGGTATTTGGAACTGTTAATAATTCCCTCTTAACCACATCCCGACCGCCTAATGCAGGGATGCGTCCTGCGGGCGGACGGGATGTTCCTCGTTGACACGTCGGCGCGTCATCTCGCGAGAGGCGAGATTTCCTGTGACTTTAACTACAGCCTGCCAGCGCTGATCATGCGCTGGCAGGCTGTAGATGTTAAAAAAAGGCATCTGAATCGCATATCAGACGCTGTTTTGTAAACGGCCCCTGTAAAAATGTAAGTTTTCTGTGATGTAAAAAAATGCGACAAAGATAAATCATTTCAGAACTTTTTTCCCATTTTAGAAAGAAGACACCCCAAGGTATTCCGTGAGGGGCATGGCGTGTTCATAGAAGTTTTTTTTTTGGCACAAGTTAGCGGAAATTTATTTAATTTTTTTTTTCTTACAAAGTCTCATATTCCACTAACTTGTGACAAAAAATTAAATTTTACATGAACTCACCATACCCCTCACGGAATACCTTGGGGTGTCTTCTTTCTAAAATGGGGTCACTTGTGGGGTATTTATACTGCCCTGGCATTTTAGGGGCCCCTAAAGCGTGAGAAGTCGTTGGAATCCAAATGCGTAAAAATGCCCTGTGAAATCCTAAAGGTACTCATTGGAATTAGGGCCCCTTTGCGCATCTTGGCTGCAAAAAAGTGCTATCGCCGTACTCAGGAGAAGTAGGGCAATGTGTTTTGGGGTGTATTTTTACATATACCCATGCTGGGTGTGAAAAATATATCTGTAAATGACAACTTTTTAAAAAAATTATACAAAGTTGTCAGTTTACAGACAGTTTACATGGGTATATGTAAAAATACACCCCAAAACACATTGCCCTACTTATTCTGAGTACGGCAATACCACATGTGTGACACTGTTTTGCAGCCTAGGTACGTAAAGGGGCGTAAAGTCCAACGAGTACCTTTAGGCTTTACAGGGTTGTTCACAATTTAGCCCCGCCCAAAATGCCAGAACAGTAAACACACCCCACAAATGACCCCATTTCAGAAAGTAGACACCCCAAGGTATTCAATGAGTGGCATAGCGAGTCTGTGGGAGATTTTATTTTTTGTCAGAAGTTAGCAGAAATGGAAACTTTATTATTATTTTTTCCTCAGAAAGTGTAATTTTCCGCTAACTCCGCTAAAAATGAAATAATACATGAACTCACCATGCCCCTCCGCGAATACTTTGGGGTGTCTTCTTTCTAAAATGGTGTCATTTGGGGGGTATTTATACTATCCTGACATTCTAGCACCTGAAGAAACATGACAGGTGCTCAGAAGGTCAGAGCTGCTTCAAAATGCGGAAATTCACTTTTTTACACCATAGTTTGTAATAACTTTTACCCAAACCAATAAATATACACTTATTGCATTTTTTTTAAATCAAAGACACGTAGAAAAATAAATTTAGAGAAAAATTTATATATAAATGTAGTCTTTTAAAAAAAAAAAAATTTACAACAGAAAGCGAAAAATGTCATTTCAGTAATTTTTTTATTAATATCAAAAAAAGTAAAAATGTCAGCAACAATGAAATACCACCAAATAAAAGCTCTATTAGTGAGAAGAAAAGGAGGGAGGTAAAATTCATTTGGGTGGTAAGTTGTATGACGGAGCAATAAACGGTGAAAGTAGCGTAGTGCAGAATTGTAAAAAGTGGCCTGGTCATTAAGGGTGTTTAAGCTAGGGGGGCTGAGGTGGTCAACTAAGGCCCCAGTTCCAGCTGAAGAAAAACAGCCCCAAAGCATGATGCTGCCACCACCATGCTTCACTGTGGGGATGGTGTTCTTTTGGTGATGTGCAGTGTTGTTTTTGCGCCAAACATATCTTTTGGAATTATGGCCAAAAAGTTCAACTTTGGTTTCATCAGACCATAACACCTTTTCCCACATGCTTTTGGGAGACTTCAGATGTGTTTTTGCAAAATGTAGGCTGGCTTGGATGTTTTTCTTCGTAAGACAAGGCTTTCGTCTTGCCACTCTACCCCATAGCCCAGACATATGAAGGATACGGTAGATTGTTGTCACATGTACCACACAGCCATTACTTGCCAGATATTCCTGCAGCTCCTTTAATGTTGCTGTTGGCCTCTTGGTAGCCTCCCAGACCATTTTTCTTCTCGTCTTTTCATCAATTTTTGATGACTATCTTCACTGTGTTCTATGGTATATCTAATGCCTTGGAAATTCTTTTGTACCCTTCTCCTGACTGATACCTTTTAACAATGAGATCCCTCTGATGCTTTGGAAGCTCTCTGTGGACCATGGCTTTTGCTGTGGGATGCGACTAAGAAAATTTCAGGAAAGACCAACTGGCGCAGCTGAACTTCATTTGGGGTTAATCAGAGGCACTTTAAATGATGGCAGGTGTATGCTGACTCCTATTTAACATGATTTTCAATGTGATTGCTTAATTCTGAACACAACTCCCCAGTTATAAGAGGGTGTGCACACTTTTGCAACCACATTATTTCAGGGTTTTTTTGTTTTCTTCCCTCCACCTAAAAGATTTCAGTTTGTTTTTCTATTGAGTGGTACAGTTTATAGGTCACATTAAAGGTGGAAAAAGTTCTGAAATTATTTATCTTTGTCTCATTTTTTTACAGCACAGAAACCTGACATTTTGACAGGGATGTGTAGACTTTTTATATCCACTGTATATGCCCTCGCATATAATGTTTTACAGGGTCAGCTCACCTGCAGGCCCTCGCATATAATAGCTGTCAGTCAGCACGTATTTTACAGGATAATGTATAGGTATTATACGGTGATCTGACTACTGGGAACCCACAATTATGAAAGCAAGGGGTCCGGTGCCGCTGAAATGAATGGAGCGTAGGTTGAGCACATGCTGTGCCACTCCATTCATTCTCTATTGGACTACTTGAGATATTTGAGTACATTGCTAAGCTATATTAGGCAGAAGAATGGAGCAGTAGTACACAAGCTCGACCAGCCTCTCCCTGTATTTTGGGGGAGAAGGTCTCCATTCTCATGATCAGTGGGGGGTCTCATTTAGACTCCTATGAATCAATTCAATGCTGTAAATAAGTTATAACTTCGATGGCTACTTTCACACTAGCGTTTTTTACGGATCCATCATAGATCTGAAAAAACGCTTCTGTTACAATAATACAACATGCATCCATCCTGAATGGATCCGGTTGTATTATGTCTTCTATAGCCATGATGGATCCGCCTTGAACACCATTGAAAGTCAACGGGGGATGGATCCGTTTTCTATTGTGCCAGATTGTGTCAAAGAAAACGGATCCGTCCAGGCACACAATGTAAGTCAATAGGGGCGGATCCGTTTTCTCTGACACAATCTGGCACAATAGAAAACGGATCCATCCCCCGGATCCATCCCCGACGGATCCGTCATGGCTATAGAAGACATAATACAACCAGATCCGTTCAGGACGGATGCATGTTGTATTATTGTAACAGAAGCGTTTTTTCAGATCTATGATGGATCCGCAAAAAACGCTAGTTTGGCTCCGCTTCGTCGGGCATATAGCAAAACGCTGCCTGGGTGTTCGCCTCCAGAGCGGAATGGTGACTGAACGGAGGCAAACTGCTGCATTCTGAGCGGATCTTTTTCCATTCAGAATGCATTAGGGCAAAACTGATCTATTTTGGGCCGCTTTTGAGAGCCCATGACAGATCTTAGAAACGGAAAGCCAAAACGCTAGTGTGAAAGTAGCCTAACTGGCACACCCTTTTAACCTCGAGCCAACAAAATGCATGGGCATGCTCTCATCATTTACTGACCACTGCAATACCCTCCTATCTATCCCCAAATACATGGCTTGCCCCTTGTTCATCTACCTCCTTTCTTCTCTGACATCCTCTTCACTGTCTAGCGAATTAATTTTATCTGTCCTCCCAGATATATCTGCTTTTATCTCCAGCTATCTCCCCACACGTAATCTACGGTCCTCACATTACCACCAAGATACACCTTTAAAAGTCACCTAAAGACCACCCTCTTTAGAAAGCTTCCAAAGGTCATAAACCTGCCTATATGACACAACTACTGTATATAAGCAGCTTCAACCCTCCCCTACTGGTTCTTCCCTTTCTCTTGTACACTGTGCGGAATGGCCCTCTCTCCTTCTGTGCCAGTCTGTCACTCAGTAAGATCATGTATCTCATCTTGTTTTTTTCATGTGTTAATATATAATCCATGTCAACTCCTCTGTATTTCATGTACAGTTGTGTTCAAAATTATTCAACCCCCACTGAAATTGAGTGTTTTGGCCAGTTTGACATTGATTTTGATCATTTCAGTCATCTTGTTTACAATTAAATCAAAGAGGCACTTGTAAGTCAGAGAAATATAACATAACATTTATAATGAAATAACCACAAATGTCTTTTCTGTGCTCACATCATTATCAGTTTTATTCAACCCCCAAGTGACATTCAATCTTAGTACTTAGTGCAACATCCTTTTCCAGTTATAACAGCTTTTAAACATGAAGCATAGCTTGACACAAGTGTCTTGCAGCGATCTACGGGTATCTTCGCCCATTCTTCATGGGCAAAAGCCTCCAGTTCAGTCACATTCTTAGGCTTGCGCGCTGCAAATGCTTTCTTTAAGTCCTACCAGAGGTTCTCAATCGGATTTAAGTCTGGTGACTGCGATGGCCACTTCAAAATGTTCCAGCCTTTAATCTGCAACCATGCTCTAGTGGACTTGGAGGTATGCTTGGGATCATTGTCCTGTTGAAAGGTCCAACGTCGCACAAGCCTCGGGTTTGTGACGGACTGCATCACATTTTCATCCAATATCTCCTGGTGCTGAAGAGAATTCATGGTACCTTGCACACGCTGAAGCTTCCCTGTACCTGTAGGAGCAAAACAGCCCCAAAGCATGATTGACCCCCCGCCATGCTTCACAGTAGGCAAGGTGTTGTTTTCTTCATAGGCCTTGTTCTTCCTCCTCCAAACATAGGGTTGATCCATGGGCCCAAACAGTTCTAATTTTGTTTCATCAGTCCACAGAACACTATCCCATAACTTTTGTGGTTTGTCCATATGACTTTTGGCATACTGCAGTCGACTCTTCTTATTCTTTGGAGACAGCAAGGGGGTGCGCCTGGGAGTTCTGGCATGGAGGCCTTCATTACACAGTGTGCGCCTTATTGTCTGAGCTGAAACTTCAGTAGCCGCATCTGACAAATCTTTTTTCAGTTCCTCTGCAGTCACACAGGGACTTTTCTCCACTTTGCGCTTCAGGTAGCGCACAGCAGTCGAAGTCAGCATCTTCTTTCTACCACGACCAGGTAGCGTTTCAACAGTGCCCTTTGCCTTGAATTTGCGAATGATGCTTCCTATGGTGTCTCTTGGTATGTTTAACATCTTTGCAATCTTCTTATAGCCATTGCCCTTCCTATGAAGAGAAATCACCTCTTCTCTTGTCTTCCTGGACCATTCTCCTGACTTCACCATGTCTGTAAACACACCAGTAAATGTCTAGAAGGAGCTGAGTATCACAGTCATTTTACATCTGCCTAATTGGTGCTTATTATGCTTGATTGCTGCTCCTTGACATCAACAGGTCTTTTCAATACCTGATCGAAAACACTTGAATGAACCTCTGTTCTTAAGAGTGGTCGTCTTTAAGGGGTTGAATAATTGTGTCAATGAAGAAATCACAAAAAAAACATTTAATACTGTATTACAAAAACAATTGATGTCATTTTAGTTGCATTTGGTTCTTTAAAAAGTCCTTGTAAGATTTCATTCTGAACACAATTACAAATGTACACTAAATTCCCTAAAACCCTTTACAGCATTGGGGGTTAAATAATTTTGAACACAACTGTATATAGCAACTTGAATGTTAATACCCCTACAAGGTAAGTAATAGTATTAATAATAACAATCCCTTATAAAAAGGGGGTTAATCTCCATATAAATGAATGGTTGTTATGGAAACTCTTGAGTGCAAACACTTGGTAACTGGTCCATTTTAGGATAGAATGGGGGTCTAGACATTGGGATATGTTCTATTGACATAAACCATGTGTTTGTTAAACTTGTAGGTGCTGTGATGTGTAGAAATCATTACCAATCTCCAGGCTCTTGGTGAGAGAACATACAGTGATGCTGAGAACAAGGAGACAATGCAGCACTCCAAGAAATGGACACAAAGTAACTTTATATTTTTAAAGTGAATGAACACAGACAACAAATGCTGATACAGTCATCTCTAAATTTGCAAATAATCAAAATCCTGACTTACAAAAAGATCATCTTAAATCAACCATTCATAGTGAATCCTATACAATCACAGGAAAATGACACAACTATTCCATCCCTGGCATTCAGGTGAATAAATAAATACAAAATATATATTTTTCTTTTTTTTCGTTTCAAATGAAGTCATACGAAATATTGCATACATACAAAACACTTTACAGAACTTTTACATCTATTTCCGAAAAAGGACCAGCTATTTCGGTGAATGGATAACAGAGTTGAGACAAGATGGTATCATAAAACACTGAGGGGAGAATGTATCAAGTTTTTACACCAGTAAAAAAGTCGCAAATTTTGGCACATGTGCTGTTCTTGCCATTTACACTTTTGAAAAGTGGCGTAAAAAGTTTATACGTTAATTCGTTTCTAGATGGATTTATCATTACGACTTTTTTGAAAAGTGGCAATGAAGGTGCAAAAGTGTCCCAGCATGGGGCTGGTGTAGGAAAAGTAGAGTGGCATTTCTAGACAGTTTAAAGATGCGCTAAATTTATCAAACATCGTGCAACTTTCGCTAAATTTGGCGCACCTTTAGCCAAGTCAAATCAAAACTGAAAAAGTTGCACCTTGATAGATTCCCCCGAGACTGTGTACCAGAAAACACCATGTTACTGATCCATGTGTACTGCGGTTTGTCTATAAATCCCACTAGTAAAGCTTGTTTGGGCAAATGAATGTGTCCACATCAACCTTTTTTACAAGTACTAGGGACAGCGACTAGGGCGATTTCAAGTGGTTTTAAAACTAGGAAGCGTAATTACCTAATAGTGCAAAGCAAAAAAAATAGAAAATGCCATAGTCCCTTAGTGTAAGCAAAACTAGTGAGTGTGCTGTTAATAAGTATGGTATGCCAAAAGTATGGTATGATACTTAAGAATGACACTGAGTAAACAAAGATATATTACCAAAAAGTTGACTATATTGTATGTAATGTTGGTTTTTACTAATTGTCTGCTAAAATGTTAGTCATTGTCATTTTTCTTTATCCGTGTAGGAATTAACAAGCAGTTGTACGCTATTCTTACACAATGCATTGCATTGCATGTCGACACATCAAGGCTTATTGCAGTGCTTACAGAAATAAAAGAAACCATGTGGCCTTGCCCTTAGGGTACAGCCACAGGTGGTGGGTCTTCTGCAGAATTTCTGCAGCGCAAAATCGACAGCATATATGGACTTAATACACAGCAGCAACATCCACAGCAAAACTTGTGGATTTTGGTGTGGAAATGTTGCAGATTTGCTGCAGATTTCACCCTCTGCATTGCAACATAGTTGACATACTGAAGATTTAAAATTCACACCGCATGTCATGTTATCTGTGGATGTTGCTGAATATTTCTACAGTGCAAGAATTAGATTTTTTAAAAATCTCATCCAGTTTGCCACTTCTGTAAACACTACATGTGGCTATACCCTTAAAGTGCAAGTTCAACTTCCTGAACTATTTTACAGCTTACATCAAGATCTTCATAAAAAGTTGAGTAACTTAGAAAAATAACTTGCTTTATTAAATTTTTCTACTTTCAATGCAAGGTGATACCCTCTGTCAACAGACACCCTTCTAAGGGCTTAGCTGAGCTCGTGTTACATTATAGAAAATTATTTTTTCCTACGGAAGCTTAAGGTTTTAGTCACATCACAGCTTGCTGTTCTTTTCCAAAGTCTCAGCAAAAATGTGCATCACGAGGCTCATCACCAAAATACGGTCTGTACAGACACTGAACCAGCAGCTACTCTAGGAGATTAGAGCTCAGAAACCCACAACCTGTAATTCTGAATGAAGCCATGAGAACGAGAAAAGCTATGAATGAAAATAACATAAGCAAAGTGCTCAACTCTGTATGTAGATTATACCTCAATATAAACTGTAAAATCGTGTTCAAACATTTCACCCAAGAGGTGTCCTAACGTCAAATCCTACCACATGCAGAGCTGTCAATTACATTTCTGCCTTCTGTATTGTTCTAGATTACCTTTTCCACAAACGGTGAGGTTAATTCAGTAATGTGACTCAGTTGTGCAAAAATGTTCTAGTCCCATAGCAAACAATTGCCAGGTAGAACGTGTGCTGCACCTTCAAGCCATACTAGAAACATAGCAAATATGAAAGTTAAATAATCATACTGGACTAAGATGCGTAAGATAGGCTAATCACCGATGGAATCATCTGACTTTTAATGAAGTGTACTTATAGAATTTATGGTAGAATTTTTATATAATCCCTAAAAACAAGGGATCTGACCATGTTGTCTGCAATGCTCCAAATCTTAGAATTCAGTCTAGGCGTAAAATGAGAAGACATGGTGGCATTTGAGGAAAATGATATAGTAGGATTAGGTAAATCTCGGTTATCTATTCTATTTAAACACTGCTCGTTATAATCATGTATATCTAGGTTGCAATATTTGGTATAAAAACTAGATGGCTACAGAGGGGATGTCTGTGGATCTAGACAAAGGAATTCCTTTTCTTTCGTTTTCTCGCACTAGAGTATGGGATGTTGTGAAAACATATAGATCTGTGTGGCAGAATCCTATTGGTTTATTTGTATTTTTAGGTTGTAAGGGTTTTTGCTAATAAGGAATCTTCTGCCGTTTGGGGCCAGAAGAGTAAAACTCAAATACCACTATAAATCATGTGTTCTCATTTTTTTACCCCTCAAATTTTAAGATCTCGAGCCTTGCAGACAACATGGTTGGATCGCTTGTATAGGGATGATACAAAAATTCTACTGTGACAGAATGTATGGTTTGTATTTTCCATACCCTCACTATATGTATATGTACAGTAGCTCTGGTTAATATTATAGTTATTTCCACTGAAAAGCTGCAGCTCTGAGGGCAAAAATGTAAATGTTCAGCTCATGCTAAATGTTCAATTTAACAAGATGCTTCAGGCAGAAGACTGGAGGAAGTCCTGCTGTCTATGAAAGCTTCCAGAAATGAATTCCTACCAGATGACAGTGTCCACCAACACAACATATCAGAAACACCACATCTTTCATATGCTCAAGGTAAGCCTTTGGTCCCTCATCGTGTAACATTTACTAGACAGACATAACATCTTGACGTGAAATATTCTTTTGGCAGAAAATTGGTTAAAGTAGAGAATTCAGGTGTCACAAATAAAATATTGAGTATTATGGCGAGCCTGTTTGATGCAAACAATCAATTTAAACCTGAACAACTCTATGGCCACTGAAAAGCAGAACTTGTGAATGAATACTGTGCAACTGCGTTACCCTGGCAGTATAGGGATGGCACTACAAGGATACATATGAATCCCCCAAGGAAACAAATTGTAATTTGTAGGATTCATATTCTATGTGCTAACGACAAGTCCTCTTCAATGCTAGTACGGCACTGAGCACATGGGAGCCTGGCACGGTGGGTACGAGAAGCCCATGGGCACTGATTCCTTTTGACAATACCCAGGTACAATGTGTACAACGCAAGCACACTCTGTGCTGTGTCAATGGGCGGAGAGGTTGTGCATCCTGACATGTTGTGCCAATGTCTGCAATTCTCCCCTGCCTGGGAATAATAACAGTGGTAAAACTTCATCCGTCCATGTTCATAATTTCATTATTCTCTTCACAGGAAAAGGGACAACTTGGTAGATTTTCGCAGCCTCTGCGTTTGTAACCAGCTTGGTCCAAATAGGTCTGAAATGTCCTTTAAATCCAACGAAAGCTAGTTTATCTGCAGACAACACAGGAATAGATAAGAATGCTGTGAAAAAACTTTTCTCTACATGATAAGCTATTTTTGGGAGGGTAGCGGTAAAACAGATGCAGTGTCATGGCACACATTCTTCATATACTTGTCATCAACATGACTGCATTTTTATATTATTCATAAGTACATCCACAAGAAGTGTATTTGCTTAAATAAACATGAAGCCATCATTTACAGAGTCACTCCAGGTGGAAGGATACGCTATAAAGCCAAAATTAGTCTTTTATTGAAAATTTTAAACTTTTTTCCACTACACCCTTCAGTTTATTTGTAGATTGTCAATTGGGAGAAGGCGGGAGTGTCAAGCTCATGAATACAATGGACTTAACAGTAGGTGTCTGCGGTATCATGTCTTATAGCTTTTATGAAAATGGAACAATATTTTATGAGCTTTGTGTAATAATAAATAGCATAGCGGTCACTATAATGATTAGTAATACGCTGCCATTACATAAGGAAGCATATTTTCATGATAGGTCCACTTTAAATAGTGTGATGACTGCGGCAGTGTTTGCTTTACTGAACTCACAAGCTTCAAGCAAAATTCACAACTTGACTTTGGCTCACCTTTCAGCTTTAGATCGCTCTCAGCTCCAAGTCTTCCCAGAACCTTGAGCCAAGGTCCTTTGTGGTAAAGTCTTCCTTTTGATACGATGACCACAATAGAGCTGTAATACAAAACTCATTGTCACCTGAAATGGTTCTCAATTCGATGAAGGGACATAAGTACAGGGGTACAGAGAATGCAGTCACACCAGGATCCTAGAGTCTGCGGGGGCAAATTGACCACTCTGTCACAATATCGTTTATAACCTCTGAACTGTGACATCACTGTATGCATTATTACAATACTGAGAAGTCACTGTTGGCAGTTTGCTTGTATTTTGTGATTTTTATCCATGTACTGTGACATCACTGTCCTTGGCTATTAGCTGTGACATAATTAGGTTTATTATCCCTCTTCCGTGACATCACTGTCTTTAGTTATTAGCTGTGACATCAATAGGTTTATTATCCCTCTATTGTGACATCACTATAGTCCTTAGCTATTAGCTGTGACATCAATGGGTTTATTTCAATGACATCACTATGGTCCTTAGTTATTAGCTGTGACATCAATAGGTTTATTTCTATGACATCACTATAGTCCTTAGTTATTAGCTGTGACATCAATAGGTTTATTTCTATGGCATCACTATGGTCCTTAGCTATTAGCTGTGACATCAATAGGTTTATTTCTATGACATCACTATGGTTCTTAGCTATTAGCTGTGACATCAATAGGTTTATTTCTATGACATCACTATGGTCCTTAGTTATTAGCTGTGACATCACTAGGTTTATTTATATGACATCACTATAGTCCTTAGTTATTAGCTGTGACATCACTAGGTTTATTTATATGACATCACTATAGTCCTTAGCTATTAGCTGTGACATCAATAGGTTTATTTCTATGACATCACTATGGTCCTTAGCTATTAGCTGAGACATCAATAGGTTTATTTCTATGACATCACTGTGGTCCTTAGCTATTAGCTGAGACATCAATAGGTTTATTTCTATGACATCACTATGGTCGTTAGTTATTAGCTGTGACATCACTAGGTTTATTTCTATGACATCACTATGGTCCTTAGCTATTAGCTGTGACATCACTAGGTTTATTTCTATGACATCACTATGGTCCTTAGTTATTAGCTGTGACATCAAAAGGTTTATTTCTATGACATTACTATAGTCCTTAGCTATTAGCTGTGACATCAATAGGTTTATTTCTATGACATCACTATGGTCGTTAGTTATTAGCTGTGACATCACTAGGTTTATTTCTATGACATCACTATGGTCCTTAGTTATTAGCTGTGACATCACTAGGTTTATTTCTATGACATCACTATGGTCCTTAGTTATTAGCTGTGACATCACTAGGTTTATTTATATGACATCACTGTGGTCCTTAGCTATTAGCTGTGACATCACTAGGTTTATTTCTATGACATCACTATGGTCCTTAGTTATTAGCTGTGACATCAATAGGTTTATTTCTATGACATCACTATGGTCCTTAGCTATTAGCTGTGACATCAATAGGTTTATTTCTATGACATCACTATGGTCCTTAGCTATTAGCTGTGACATCAATAGGTTTATTTCTATGACATCACTATGGTCCTTAGTTATTAGCTGTGACATCAATAGGTTTATTTCTATGACATCACTATGGTCCTTAGTTATTAGATGTGACATCAATAGGTTTATTTCTATGACATCACTATGGTCCTTAGTTATTAGCTGTGACATCAATAGGTTTATTTCTATGACATCACTATGGTCCTTAGTTATTAGCTGTGACATCAATATGTTTATTTCTGTGACATCACTATGATTCTTAGCTATTAGCTGTGACATCAATAGGTTTATTTCTATGACATCACTATGGTCCTTAGTTATTAGCTGTGACATCACTAGGTTTATTTCTATGACATCACTATGGTCCTTAGTTATTAGCTGTGACATCAATAGGTTTATTTCTATGACATCACTATGGTCCTTAATTATTAGCTGTGGCATCCATAGGTTTATTTCTATGACATCACTATGGTCCTTAGTTATTAGCTGTGACATCACTAGGTTTATTTCTATGACATCACTATGGTCCTTAGTTATTAGCTGTGACATCACTAGGTTTATTTCTATGACATCACTATGGTCCTTAGTTATTAGCTGTGACATCACTAGGTTTATTTCTATGACATCACTATGGTCCTTAGCTATTAGCTGTGACATCAATAGGTTTATTTCTATGACATCACTATGGTCCTTAGCTATTAGCTGTGACATCAATAGGTTTATTTCTATGACATCACTATGGTCCTTAGCTATTAGCTGTGACATCAATAGGTTTATTTCTATGACATCACTATGGTCCTTAGCTATTAGATGTGACATCAATAGATTTATTTCTATGACATCACTGTGGTCCTTAGCTATTAGCTGTGACATCAATAGGTTTATTTCTATGACATCACTATGGTCCTTAGTTATTAGCTGTGACATCACTAGGTTTATTTCTATGACATCACTATGGTCCTTAGCTATTAGATGTGACATCACTAGGTTTATTTCTATGACATCACTATGGTCCTTAGCTATTAGCTGTGACATCACTAGGTTTATTTCTATGACATCACTATGGTCCTTAGCTATTAGCTGAGACATCAATAGGTTTATTTCTATGACATCACTATGGTCCTTAGCTATTAGCTGTGACATCACTAGGTTTATTTCTATGACATCACTATGGTCCTTAGCTATTAGCTGAGACATCAATAGGTTTATTTCTATGACATCACTATGGTCCTTAGCTATTAGATGTGATCACAGTAGCTTTATTATGTCTCCTCTGTGACATCACCATGGTCCTTTGTGATTAGCTGGGACATATTTAGCTGTGCTATTATCCTTCTTCTGTGACATCACTATGGACATTATTCCAATTCTGTGACAACCCTGTGTTTAATAACAGTTTCCTATTACTTCTGAGTGTTTATTATCCATATACTGTGACTCTCATATTGGATAATATCACTGTGATGTATTTGTACCATCCACGTGCAGAGATATAACTAGTTAATGTCTTTGAATCATGACATCATTGTTTTATCATCCCTGTATTGTGGCTTCACTATATTATTATCCCTGTACTGTGACATCACTGCCAATGGCATACTGACCATGGAGGCAGACCACTTAGCTGCTTAGGGGGTACAGAGGGAGGGGAGGCCCAGCGCTGCTCTGTTTCTCCTGTTCCCGACATAGAGTCTCTGCATTTTCCTGCAGTTGTCACTGTCGGGAGGTTAGTGCATAGTGATTTTACAGCTTCCACAAAGTAACTATAAATTCCTGTGTACTAAGCTCCTTCTTGTGGTTGCAGCAGACAGCCATTTTTGTAATATGTGGGAGGAAGCAGTGATTTACAGCTAATAGGGGAGATTTATCTGTGTATTTATGCTAGTTGTCTGGTATAAATATATTGAGAAATATGATATTCAGAATGGGCACTATATTTATGAAGCACCTGATCCACTTTTTACGACACATAAGTCCAGTAAAGTGGGTGAGGCAGAGCACACATTTTTTTAAATTAAAATCCTAAATCAGAAGTCTCACTACTAAGTGTTGCTATGGGGCCCTATGAGAACTGTTTACGCCCCTTGTCACTGCGTTTATTCTCCCTGTGTTGTGACATCACTGTACTGTTGTGACTTCACTATATATATTATTCCTGTATTGTGACTTCATGGTGTTTAGTATCTCTGTGGTGTCTTTTAAATGTGTGCGTTTCTAACCATAAGAATGTCAGTACTTAAAACCGCATGTAATGTTGGGGTGCCCTTTTGCACTGGTATCCAAGAACACATCACTTGTAAGTCGTGCACATGGTATACAGATATTGTGTGCTGAGAAAGCTACTCACTTGTCTTTGATGTTGGTCACATAGTTATCAAACTGAGCTGGGATTCCTTGTAGTATGGCAGTTTTGAAGCTAGCACTGTCTACAACTTTTCCGTGACTCCCATCGATCACAACCACTTGTATCCCATCGTCTGGCATGAAGAACTTTTTGTTATCCACCTGTTGGTGCAGAATTTCCAAAACATATTTTGTAATGTTAAATTTTCATGCTGTTGGTCTTGCTAGTTTAATATGAATCCATAGACTTCAATAAAACAGCACCCATACCCCATTGAAGGTCTCTAGTATGTATCTGTCATCATGTATGGTACTCCACTATGAGGACATTTGTGTGTACTACAATAAAGAAGGGCCTAGCACAACCTGTTATAGTAACTACTTACATTCTCTATGTAATAACAATTCTGGAGCATCTATTCTTATCACACTATATTGCCATTCCTCTCTTATTCCTTCTAGAATGCATGGATGACATTGCCAGCTGTCTGTAATAAAGGTCCAGCAGGGTGTTACCAGTTCGGGGGGTGTCCCTGCACAGTCTGACAATGGCAGCACTGATTGGATTAAAGAGTTGTGTTTACCCCACACACACTGACACAAGGATGGCTGTCAATCATCCTGTGTGGCCGCAGTCACCAGGACTCTGCTCCACATCATATAAACCCTACAGTATATATCACAGGACTCACCTTCTCTCCCTCTATCATGTCCTGCTCTCAGACAGGGCCGCAGAAATCACCTGACAGGTTCACTTTAAAGGCACTAGGGAAACTACAATGTGTCTGCCATAGGGCGACTGCCTTGATGACTATAGTGTAGAAGGGGCCATTACCGTAATCAAAAGTAAAACTTGTGTCATGACATGCTTTATGTGGGACATTTGTCTATATCTCTTTCTCGCCTCCATTTCTATCATAAAACAGTCTGTCTCCATTATGTGGGTTTCATATGTACCTTTAAAGGGGTTGTCCAGCCTTTGGGATTTTTTTTAACTGTCCCCAGCAGCAGTTTCAATAGTTGTCCCAACATTTTTGATAATATTTTGTGACGTCTCTAATAATGTATTGCTATTCTTTGCAGAGCAGTCTCTCTTTGTACGTGGCTCGGTTTTCTACTATTGTTGATGGTATTACGTGCTGACTAGCCTGATGGTTTACCACGTGGTGCTTGTCACCTTTGTTTTTGAGCATTAATACGTTTTATATAGATTGGTCAATATACAGAAATAGTCAAGCGATTACTTACCTCAATGTATGCAAAGTCATCTTTCAGATGGTAGTATCTGGTGTTGTAGGACTCTACTTTGATCTCCAGTAAGTGATCATTTGTCTTCTCCTGGAACAGAAATGAAGTAGTGTATTTAGCACAGCATCACAAAGAGCAGCTAAAAGATCACAGAATATCCAAGCCTGAGTCACTTAGGTCTCTGCTCAAAAATCTTCAGCTATATTATCTTCTGGTTTGTATTAGTATCATCCCAGAAGTTCTTTAGTGCAATACCCTTTAATCACCTGTACTGTACATGCTTCTGGTTTATTAAATTCAAAATGTATTGTATGTGAAATACATGTTTAATCAATTTGGACCTTGTAATACGGCACCCACAGATTTCTATTGGCCCACGCCTTACCTCTATGTGCCTTCAATTACAAAATTGAAAAAAAAAAGTGACATGTTCCATCAAAGGCGTGTTTTTTAGGCACCAGAGCACACAGAGTGCTGCATAATTGACCCCATAAGGATGCTGTGTACCACCCTACAGGCTTCATACATGCAGAATTGGCATGTGAATAACCCCTTAAAGGATTGTATGAGATCAAGTGAATGGGGTTTTGCTGTAATACCTGACACAACACATAGACAAGAGGAGAAAAAAAGCAGACCCTTATTTCTAATCTCATAAACCCCACTCACTAATCCTCTATGTATTTGATAATGTAATGTTTGAATGAACAGTACGGGAAGCCATTCTATTTACTGGCATGCCCCTGCACTGAATAGAACATTTCTCATAAGAACATCTCAGGGGAAAATGATTTGCTAGTATATTTTTTAAGATAAGGTGGCTCCAACATTGGAGCCTCAGTTTACATTTCACAAATAGTTTTCGTTCAGAAAATGTCCCAGCCCATCACATAAAATATATCACAACATTGTGTAAGAGCTTTCTCCCTGTACACAAAGCTTAACTTTTATGATTTCTCCAATTTCTCCTCAGACAATATCATACTACATCACCACATAGCATAGAGCCCATTAAACAAAGATTGCACCCCACCCTTCATAAAACTCAACCATGGTGATTTACCAGATCATTTCCGTTCAGTTTCTTTGGCAGAGGCACATCCACTATGGGTATTTGTGAATATTTGGGGTAGGCTGAAGCTTGGCAGTTGCTGACACCCGAACCTTTTGGGATCTCGGCTTTGATTTTTACTCTCTCGCAGCCCTTCACTGAGCAAAATGCAAATTTCTCTTTTTCATTTTGCGCTTTCAGCATTAAAAACAACAGCCTGGAAGAAAATACCAAACATATTGAATCTGAAAGAGGAAAACGCTATATATTTAATAGACAATGGGGGCTGTGTCACTAGTGTACGTGGCGTACAAAAGTCACAAATTGTTATGCAAATGGTATTTTTCGGCAAAATTTTTGACTTTTTCCCCTTTTCTACCACTCTCGCTTGTTTTACAAAAACTTCACAATTTTTTTTTTACAAAGACCTTAGCAATTAACACTTTTAAATTACTTTATTAAATATATCAACATTCACATACATGTATAAGAGAGACAGCACAAGCAAGGAGAACATCGATAAAGACAAGTACCTAAGAGGGGGCTAGGGGATCGGCATGCATAGGGGCATAAGGAAATAAGCAAAGAACCACACCAAGCTTACAATAAGGAAACAAAGTAACAGCACAAGGGCAGACTTACTGACTATTTCCACACTTTGCTTATTATTTTCTGCCCTTGTGCTGTTACTTTGTTTCCTTAAGCTTGGTGTGGTTTATTTCCTTATGCCCCTATGCATGCCGATCCCCCAGCCCCCTCTTAGGTACTTGTCTTTATCGATGTTCTCCTTGCTTGTGCTGTCTCTCTTATACATGTATGTGAATGTTGATATATTTAATAAAGTAATTTAAAAATTTTAATTGCTAAGGTCTTTGTCCAAATTTTTTGTGAAGTAGTTATACACAATCCTGTGTCCTCTGGACCTTTCCATGTTATGCATGTCAATCTTGTTGACTCGGTACTTATTTTGGTGGCTGTCGTTTTACAAAAAGTGGGCAGAACATGAGCCGCAGGTGTCACACCCACGTCTTGACACATTTAACAATATATGCGACAGCAAACTGACACTTGGAATCTACAAGAACTCCCTGTTGGCATAGATTTTATTTTCTGCTGAATTGAAGATAGTCCAGAATTATTATGTCAACTATTACATCATCATACACCGGCTGGTTTGTTATAAAAACTGGTATAAGAAACGCAAATCTTAATACATTCCCCCAAAGAATTTACACAATTCAAAAACGAATATGCACAAACGTTCATTACGTTAGTAGCAACTTTACCAATAACTGCCCAGTCATAATTGTCGATAAAGATTGGTTTTGCATATATAAAATGATCATTTGTCAAATTTTTACACTCATCCTCTAGATGTGTGTGCTTTGTTATGTTTCCTTTTTGGCTCAATACATCCCGAGATGAGTGGTGCAAGTGATTTTGTAATACTGTGAGGAGTTATTTATGCTATATGTGACCACTCAGTAGGTGTGATATGAATTGCAACCTGTTGAGGATTTTGCTAGCATATCACAATAATGTATTTAATTTGTGAGTGTGTGTATTGTGAGAAATTCAAGAAAAGGAAATCTGGATACATCTGTACTTTGCTATGATGACTGAACTTGCGTTGGTACGTACAGCAACAGTACAGATGTAAACCTCCATCTTATGCTTATAACAATTCTGTGGATCATTAATCTGTGGTGAATTTGAATGGCAATATGTAAAGAGCCTTGACAGCCTATAAAATCTGATTAAATAGAATAGAGATTGCTTTAGATTATGCTGGCATCCCTATTCTTAAAGGGGTTGGCCACTCTCTAGCTACTTGTGACCAAATTGTCGGTACGATGATGATATGGAACTTACTTAATTAGTCTTTGTTGATATTCTGTGCCTTTTGTTATATGTCATAAAAGCCATGCTCCCTTGTTAGGAAAATCTTCTGTGCTGTCCACATAGATGCCCTGTCCATAAGATGGCCGCTGATGGAGGGTCATGTGACCAGGCAAATCACCTTCATGTGATGTCTTCTTTATTGAAACACACTGCAGCTTTATTGAACTCCCACAGTGCAAATGCAGATGGCAGGTCCAGTGTATCTGAATGGTCACATGACCTTCCATGAGCAGCCATTTTATGGATAAGACCTCTGTGAGGACAGCACAAAAGACTTGGCAAACAAGGGGCATAGCTTATGAAATATAGAACTTGGTGCAGAATTTCGACAAAGGCTATATTAATAAGTGCCATGTAATCATCCTTCAAAACACATTGGTCAACAGTAACCAGTGGCCAACCCCTTTAACAATTGAGTTTACCTTGTGGCAAAGTCAGTAAAAGACCTAGGCATGAGACCTAATTCATGCTGTGACACCATGAAGTGAATGTTACCAGGCATAGCCTTACATAGAACTGTGTCCTTACTTAAGAAATAAATGGAAGTGTTGCCTACACTGGCCAGTCCCATCTCACCAGTCATTGTAATGAGGGTTGGAATGAATGCATAGAGCTACATGAATATATAGAGGTAAACCTCCACTTTCCTTATGTATAAAAAAGTTTTGTGTCATGGTTCATATGCACTGGAGTGATAACATTACTATGTATTCAATGCTATATCTTTTCATGGGAATGAATATATTTGTCACCATTCCAATGAATAATGGAACATGGAGCTCTAAACCTTTACATATATGTTTGCAGATCTAGGAACACTCTTGAATGTACAGTACATTCGAAGACAAAAGATAACCTACCCTGAATCCTCATCCCAATAATAATACCCTCTGCCAGGGTATGCCTGGTGCACTTTGTCCATTTGGAATGTGCGTACAAAGGTTCCCGTCTTGAATGTTTGCTTTGCAAGGCGATTGTGAATGTCTGAGAGGATGGAAAATGTTGTCCCTTTAGGATAACAAAATCCTACTTGAATCCAGTCATTCCTAAAATAGGAGAATCATGTGTTAACCACAAGAAATAAGAACTTGACATCAAATTTCCTAAAGAATCAAGTGGCCAAGAAAAATATTACATTTTAAGATGGCTATTTTTTCCTGGCTTGAAAGTGTATTGCACGATATTCTAGAAAAACACTCCAATTAACCCAAGGAAACCATTTTATAGTGCCGGGAATACAAATAATAACATCACAAGGAGCATTTCAGGTTAAATGTTTTATCTTTCAAATTTTGTTTTATGAATCGTATCCGAAATGTGAAAATCTTTACCTCTTATTGGAGACTAATGTTCTCAGGAGGGCAGTAACTTAGTAAAATAGTCATAATATTGCATGAGGGAAATGTTTGTGCTACTTAAACCATGGCTTGTTATCCATGAACTTTGCTTCCCCTTCTTGTTACTTAATAGTTCCATTAAACAGATGTGGCCATACATATTCCTTGTTGGCTATTTTAGATGATGACGTGTTATAACCATTTAAGTTCAGTGAGAATTATGCACATGAATGCAAGACTTACTTTTGGAAGTTAATAAGCCAAAGAGTCAGCTCCTCAGGGGCGGTCTTATCCCAGTGTACTGTGTAGCCTTTTTGCAGAGTGATGACAGGCTGATACTGTTGATAATGGTTGCTTTTTCCAAGCGCTCCTTCTAAGTGCAATGGATGCTCAGGGTACTCATCTTTAATGATTGTCATACTCGCATCAGCTGGTCTTCTTGCTTGGATGTAGATCTAAAAAGAGTGTGACAAAAAGGTTTTATTCAGACAGCACTAAAGTAAAGAATGAATGCTGGGTAGTAAGTGGATAGATTTTTTTTTTTTCATTGCTAAATGTTTGCTGAACTGGGAGGTACCTGTGCATAATTGCCACTGCAAATTGCTCCCTTCCAGTCTGGAACATCTAAACAATCAGGATGTCTCAATAACCAGTTGTCTTCTTTCACCAAAAATGCTCCTGGATATTCTGACACTGAGCCATCTACGTCATGAAAAACCGTGGTCTTGTCTCCATCCATGTTCATATGGCTGAACCATGGTCCAGGCTCTCCAAAGAAAACCCGTGACTGCATCTGAAATGACAGCAAATTATTATTAAAGTATTAATGACCTAGATGACAAGACGGACACAGTAATGATCTGGACATGCATCCAATCAGAAAACATAGCACTGAATCGTCACTGGTCAACATACTGTTAAAATGTACACATGACTTACAGTAGATGGCATTGATAAGACGATGAATTCAAATGAAACAGCATCTGTCACCCTTTCATTGAGTTACAATTAATATTATATTACAATATATTCACATGGAAGAATTTAAAGGGGTTGTGCCACCAATATAAAAGTATCCCACCCTATAGATATCGCTGTTATATCACTTTCCCCAAATACCACCATTTATCAAAACTGCCTTTCCCAAAACTTATTAGCCTACCAGTGCACCCTGTGGCAAATCAGTTTAATCTTCAGTAGCTAATGGTTACGTCCTGCTTTGTCAGGACACATCTCACTCCACTAAGGCATGATGGGACAGCAGTCATATCACAAACCAGGAGTAAGGATTCAAGCAAGGTGGGTATGAGAAAACTGCAAAGGAGGTAAAGTTGAAAAAAAATAAATAAATCAAGGAGGAATGGGCGCTAGAATAATTGATAACTTTGAAGTGAAAAGTAGTCTATGGTGCAAACCCTTTAATTATATGACACATATAGGTTTTGTCATAAATGAGCAATTTATCAATGACTTTGACTTAGGAGTGGATGAGTCTAAGAAATGTGTCTATTCTGATCGAGTTTATAAGTTGCAGCTTCAGAGGAGGTTTTGACCAATTCCCTATCAGAATGTCTTCGAAGTGTGGAAGGAAACCAACGCAAACATGGGGAGACAATACAAACTCCATGCAGATGTTGTCCTTGGTGATAGCCACTGAGCCACTGTGCTGCCCATAAAATGGAGCCTAATTATATATTATTAGAGGGCCATACAGTGTTGAAACCTCTAATGAATGTCCACAAGAAACAGTTTTGATTAAGAATCACTGATGACATTCTGGATGATCATAATATAAGTTATATGAAGAAAATACATTACAGTGCAGAAATATGTATTACATCATCCTAAAAAGGGTATGGGCAAAACACAGACTAAGAGCATTCTGATGACAGATGCTTTTTTAAAGCATTTCTGATTACTGATCTAGACCTGCAGGTCATCACATATTCAGGGAAAGCTTTCCACCCAGTATACTTGTAGAAATGTATGAAGGAATACAATGAATCATCCTAGAGCTGATCTATCTGTGATTGGTATTCCACTTTCCTTCATAAACACGGATTAATAAAGATAACCAGATGACATCAGTAATTTATACAGATAATGGTGCTGTAATATGAGCATGAGTCAGAAAGCAGTGCGTGCTGTTTATTGCAGTGTTTGGAACAATCCACGATCAGCCATTATTACACAGACTTAGGCTAGTTTCACACTAGCGGCAGGGGAGTCCGTCAGGCTGTTCTGGCGGGTGAACAGCTTGTTGGATCCGTGCTGCCGCTAGTTCACATGTGCCCCAGGACTGCCACTCCGTGCTGCCACCAGAACTCCGCCCCCACCCCCATTATAGTCAATGGGGACGGAGCGTCAGTCCAGGGGCACATGTGAACTAGCGGCAGAACAGATCCGACAGGCTGTTCTCGCACCAGAACAGTCTGACGGACTCCCCTGCCGCTAGTGTGAAACTAGCCTTAGGTGTATAACCTTGTGTTGATTTCTGATGGATCTGTACAGGAGACATGTAGGAGTGATGGTCACAGCCCATGGCACTGACAGTCTCTATAACTGTCTAGAATTTGGGGACTAGGCTTAGTGGTTTTGTGGTTAATAAGATTTGACCACAGTTTATTGATTAGTATGTAACCTGAGAATGGAAAATACATTTTTGTGATATCTGATGTAGAATTTAGGTTTGATCCTATGATCCATAAAATGATGGGGCGTCCTTTGTTTTTCCGTGCACAGCAATATTCCCAGCAACCCCCATTTGGGAAGTACAACACAACCCCATTAACGTGAATGTACTATAGCTGTGTTGTAATTCCCTGCCCATCAGGTAGCCAGGAAGGGCAATATACCTCTGTCCCTTTTCCACACTGGAGATCGGCAATAATACTAAATGATGAGAATCCTCCTTCAAGCTGGCCATACACATACTGAATAGTTCTACACTCAAATAATGTAAATGTTACACCTAAATACAGAGCTATTATTCTATGTGGCAATAATGTATGTTGCCTATTAACAAGATGAATATATCTTTCGTGAATCAATCTCCACGCCTTGTCTGATAAGCATCACGCAATGACTTGGTTGTAATAAGTAGTTAATAAAATAACATTATAAAATCGAATTCGGTGGCACTTTCTATGACTTCTTGGCATGTCATCAGACAGACGCTTGTGTAATATCTTTCAGACTTGGCCTTAGGATCTGGCTGCAATACTAGTCTCTCTATCAGATAATTATGTCTCTCACTGGAACGATCAGTCGCAAATGTGACAGATTGCTTCATAACAGAAAAGGTTGAGCTGTAAAATAATAACAGTAGGGCATAGGTTACTGTGAAATCTCTAAAAACCAGGGGCTGAGGTCTAGCATTGGGGAAGGAGGGCTCATGGCTACATATGCAACTCAAAACTGACCTGTGCCACTGTAAATGGCAACATTTTAATAATTACAACTTCAGTTTAATGGACTTAAAGGCATAAAAAATACATAAGATTCTCTGTTTGCTGATTACCCCTGATCCTATTTTATTATTTTATATTTTTTGTAGAATTACTCACCGGCACGTCTTCAAATGTAATTTTGGTCACATTGTTGTTTGGACAGCTTTGCCAGGAGTTATTTAGACGGAATCCAATTGCACTGGTGTGACGTCCATCCAGGGAAACATATTTGCGAAAAGTACAGTTTTCCACATTGATTGGTCCATCATAGATCTGTAAGCCACGGACTGGAAAGTTCCTAAAGGTAGACAAGGCAATAAAGGTTAATACAGCTCTGAAGCCCAGATTATAACATAAAGAGAATAGTACAAAATGAGTAAATATTTCAGTACATACACTCCTTTTGGTAGCGTCCTCCCATTGTGATCAAATCCTCCAGGACCCCAAACAAGGTTGTCTGCCATTTCCGTTCCCACATTGTTACTTTCTCCAACAAATATGCTGTTTTTGACTTCTTGCTTGGATCCATCATCATCTGGAAAGGTCCCTCCACTGCACAAACAACATATTACATTAAGAGACAGCATTTAGAAGTTGAGAAGCGTTTGAAGAGGTGTTTAAAGGGGTTCTGCAGTTTGATACAACTGATGATCTATCCTCAGGATAGATCATCAGCATCTGATCGGCCGGGGTCTGACACCCGGGACCCCCGCCGATCAGCTGTTTAAGAAGGCAGCGGCGCTGTAGCAGCGCCGCGGCCTTCTCACTGTTTTCCTCTGCTAGAGCCCCGCCCAGTGACGTCACAACTTGTATCCAAGTGGCGTGGGCGAGGCTAAGCTCTGTTCACTGAATGGAGCTTAGCCCCGCCCACGCCACTTGATACAAGTCGTGGCATCACTGGGCGGGGCTCTAGCAGAGGAAAACAGTGAGAAGGCCGCGGCGCTGCTGCAGCTCCGCTGCCTTCCAAACAGCTGATCGGCGGGGGTCCCGGGTGTCAGACCCCAGCCGATCAGATGCTGATGATCTATCCTGAGGAGAGATCATCAGTTGTATCAAACTGCAGAACCCCTTTAAGTTTTATGTACATACATCTTAATCACTGCATAATGCAAATTTTATATTGTGCTTGCATTCCTCACTATTTTCTAGATTTCTGTGTGCCCTGTGTTTAGGGGCGCAACACCAATGAGGCCAGGTGAGGCGATCGCCTCAGGCAGCACCAGGTAGGGGCACGAGAGGGGCAGCCGAAAGGGCCATGGGCTGAAGGGAAGGGGTTAGGTTAAGAAATTGGCATTGGGGCGGGGGGCCATTACAATTTTGGCCTCAGGCAGCAGAAAGGCTAGGTGCATCCCTGACTGTGTTCATGCTTACATTCAGAGGCTGAAACCTATCCTTATCAAGTCCATCTGACTTAAAGAGAATCTGTCATCAGAAAATGAAATATTGTTTAAATCACATTTTTCTGTTCAACACATTTTTAAATTAATTTTTGATTATCTTCTTTTTAATTTCCCATGTCAATATTTATATTTAAACATAAAATCCTGCAGTTTCACACTGGCCACTAGCCCTAAAAGTAGGCCTGTGGTCTGTACAGATCAATTTACTGCAGTTATCTCACTATCATCATAGGTAGGTTCTGAATGACAGATAGCACCTCTGTGTCTAGATAAGACAGGATCCAACATTCACAATAAGTGATTGTCAGGGCTTATCTATTCTTCCCTTGTACAGTGACCTCTGCACAGGGCACAGAGCAGGCCTAGATAACTCTCTCATAGAAGTCAATGAGCTCCCCTCCTGCCCGTTGTGTCTATTGACCATGGGGCCGCCGTAAAGCAATTTTGTTAATCCTGTGAACATGCTGTTAAGAAAAGCCCAGACAATATGGCCGCCTCATAATCATGTTCAGAAAACAGAATAAATAAATCCCCAATCAGAATATAAAAACTGATTTTAAAAAAAGAGGTGTGCCGCTATATGGTTTTAACTGGCAGAAAAAAAATTGATGAACGTGTATCGCTGGCTTCATTTTGATACAAGAAAGAATGTGTTACACTTAACAAGCCATGTCCCTATGTTAAGTTGTTACTGTCTGTATGTAAAAAAGAATACTTCCAATCACTGATAGTAAGCTGTGATCTTGAAAATGGGGAAAAATTAAAGCGCAAAATGAATTAGAAAGTTGCATAGCGGTTTATAACATTAAATAAACCAAATTTACATAAAACCAGAAAGCACTGTTAAATAATAAAAGTTAACTAATAACTACCTGGCCAGGGTTAAACCAATTCCATTGTCAGAAAACCTGAAGAAGAAAAAAAAAAGTTAATAAAGTAGATAGGCAGAGACACTGGTATGTGTATAACTGCCCAACGATGGCATTTGCTTTTGGAGGAATATTGCTCCTAGATATACTATGCTTTTCAGTATATAATAGATATGGCAGAACAGAAAGGCTACCACATCCCTCACACCGCCTCTAATTTTATGGAATTTGTTTTTTTTTCCCTGTTAATCATTACATTTTAGTATTATAATACCAATCCTTTATCTACCCCACTTTTTGTCATAGACTTTCATTGAAAAATTGTAAACGTTTGGCACTCGTACAGCTTTGAACTTAAACTCACCAAACTTGGGTCACTTAGTCATGGGGTCAACCTAAAAATTTCTGTCACATTTCGGGGACTCTAAAAAGTGGGCGGAGAACATTTAAAAAGCTGTCATTCTCACATTATTTAGGCCAGAGTACCCAAACGTGGCACTGTGGGTCACTGGGTGACTGGGGTTAAAATTTATAAAAAGCAGGCGGAGTCTACAACGGCCAATCAAATTTCAGTCATTTGTTTAAATAGGAAAATTTAAAACTGCCGCTGCTCTTAGACTGTTAATGGCAGGGTCCTCAAACTTGGCCCAGTTGGTCCCTGGAGGACTTGGATTCAAATTCAGAGAAGTGGGCGAGACTAAAAACAACCAATTTAAATAGGAAACATTTAAAATGCTGCCACTTTCACATATTGATGTCATGGACCTCAAATATCACAAATGTTGTCATTGGGTGTTTCCATTTCAAGGTTAGAAAAAGTGGGTGGAGCCACCAACAACCAATCAAATTTCTCTCATTGACTTTCAAAAGAGTGCTACTCCTCCCACAGTTTTAGTTCAAGCCAACATCCTGTGCTTTCTTCAGAAACTACACCATCTAGTTTACTTTTATTATTTTAGTTATAAGGGAAAAAGTATTTTTTTTTACACTTTTTTTATCACTATGCATGGTTGCATGTTATTCTGCTCTAAAGTATGGTTTATGGCAGTCCTGGGGGACTTTTTATCTGAGTAATTGGTACAAAAGGTTAGAGGGTCTTGCACTGCACTCTAAAAGGGAAATGGACGGAGACTTAAGGTGGGTTTACATGGAACAGCCGATTGTCGGGAAAGAAGCGTTCCTTCTCGACAATCGTCTGGTCTCTCAATGAAGGAGACTGCTGCATTTACATGCAGCGATCACCTCCACAGTATGAGGACGAGTGGTCGCTATTGCAATCCCTCGTCCCCATACAGAATCATTGTTTCTGCGCAACAGGTTGCTGCTTAGACCACACATTCTGCTGCCCAGAAGCCATAATCAGTGGTGCCTGCATGAACGACAGGATCACCCGATGAACGAGGGTTTCGCTCGTTCACCGGCTGATTGGCGGCTGAAGGCCAGACTATCGGGAGCGAGCATTCGCAGGAATGGTGGTTCCCGATAATCTGGCCGATTATTGGTACGTGTAAATCTACTTTTACAGTCAGGGCAGAAGCTTTTATTACTGTAGTGTAGTCAAGGGCATAACATGTAACCATGGTAAAAGCTGTAATGTCGCCGCTCTCCACCATGACAGACTTCAGCAGAAAGTTCAAAGTAAACTTGTGGTTAGTTTAGTCTCCTTAGTGCACAGACATAATGTACACAGTCATGTCCCAGTATGGTGAAATGCACACAATAATGTCATATGAAAAGTATAAAGCTCACAGTTACAGAGTGTGGACACCATAGAGGTCACCATGTACAGTGTGACATCATAGCAAAGAGAAAAAAATGAGGTAGAACACACACAAATCTCAGCACGCGATTAATGCAGGAAAAGCATATAGCAGGGGTAACTATGGACACCATGATACAACTTAGAATGGGGCCACAATACATGTTTTCCACCCCATGCCATTGTCCACAGTCATCACTAATTGCATTTTATGTCTAAGTCTAAATGCCCCCCTCCTTAATTGTTGGGCCCCATAGCAGTTGATTATGCCTGCTACCCTGATAGTTACGCCCGTGAGTGTAGTGATGGCTGGGCATTGTGGGTTGTAAGGTCTTCTGATGAGTTGGGATTTCAGGTTGCTTCGGAAGCTTTGGATGATAGGAGACGGCCTGCAAATGGACTAGATGCAAAGAGGACTGGTCCACCGAGGAGAAATACAAGGCATCTGGATTTTGCATGTTTGCACTTACGCCAAACAATGACCATTATTTCATTCTCACTCCACAATATTTGGTACATCTTGAATTTCATGGCTGCTAGAGACCATTTACATCCTGATAGCTCACTCATAAAAAGAACAAACACCTACATTGAAAACACCCGCAGTTTTATGCATTTCTCACTGTTAACCCATTATAGATGAAACAATAAAATCTAAAATTTGCTTCTGGTTCATGTCACATTCTTTATTTTATTAAAAATACCATCTGCCAAAGGTTACTCTATCAGCTTATCTGAAATACTCATTCAATAAACAAGAAGCTTGACATCGCAGGCTGTAAAAATTGTGAACTTACTGGCAGCCATCCAGCCAAACGTCTCCTCCCCGCAGCCAAGCTCCATGGTCCTGGTTCTTGTAAGCAATAAAATGCTGGATTATTGCAGGTACTCTTGGCTTGAAAGGATCAGCATCCTGATGCGGCCCATACCTGTTCAACAATTGAAGATACGAAAAACAGACTTCAGAGCCTGGGGATATTAACAACTGGGTGCTGCATGCATTTTAATAAACCACTTTACTGTTTTATTGCAAAGCAAGAATCCAGACGAGGTTTTTGATTATTATAATGATATCGTGCAAGTACTGGATTTCAAAGGACTACTTTTTGGCCTTTATGGAATTTCCTTCATTCCATGAGGCATACATTTAGAGTACAGATAAAAGACACATACAGTACATATATAATAATAAAGTAGTAGTGAGTAGCAAATATACATTACAGCCAATTTAATAGTATTATGAGATTTGGTGTTCATATTTTAACCTAATTTGTTTGATACGTTCTAACTATATGTCTACGTGGAATTAGCATGCACAATGTAGACAGCTATACGTTCATACAGCTGTCGGACGAACATTTGTAACTTTTAGTTTTTTCCTAAGCTCCAGTTAAGTCAGCCACACATGAGATAACTTTTGGCCGAACTGTCGGCTCCTTTAGCTGTCAACTATTCCTCCCGACTCCCCCATCCACTGCCAGATACCTCTAGGCTGTTAATCTCCTATCAGAACAAAAGGATCAGGCATTGAAATTAAACTTGCCAGATCCGTCTTTCCCTCAACATTACCTGAGAGTTGGAAGGCCCCCCATTCACATAAGATAGTCGGCCTGGATCTCGGGAAATATGACCTATGTTTGGGGACCTTTACAGTGGATGATTACTGCAATAATGTGTTCATTTCAGAACCATCAGAATGAAGGATAATTAGAAATGCACAGAAAGATAATTTAGATCATGCTAGCGTTGGTTGGATCGGTAAATGTAAATTCTGCTTGTAGCTACCTATACAAACATTTTGTACAGCCTAGTGCTCGCTGTATACTAATGATGCTCCCCAGCTTACTGGGATGGAATTCCTACCCACGGGCTGCAAGGGTTATTATGATGGAAATGTCCATCAGGGCCTAGCAAACATTTGAAACCACTGGTAAAGAGACTTTAGAGTGAAGAGGGCTTTATTTATACTTTTCAAAGATAAGTAGAGTATCTTAAATGAGAAGAAGCTGGTTTATTATTTAAATTGGATTGTGCTATATTAAAATACACGGTAGGTCTTAAAGGGAATCTGTCAGCATATTTCACAATGCTAAACTGCCGACAGCACTTCGTAGGTGCTTGGGTGAGCCGGGCAAAAATACCTTTTGTGAAGGTTTTATTATTTGTAGTGTGAATGTAATCTTTTATTCTGGCAGATTTTGCTTCTTAAGTGCAATGGAAGGGGCGTGCACTTAAGTGAAGTGCTCTCTATATTGAACAGCAGTGGCATTCAACCAGGAGACCACTACAGCTGTTACTCAGAGCAGGGGCTGTGAAGTAGCTGAAGCCCTGCCCTGTGAACTTGAAAGAGCAGATTCTGGCAGAATAAAAATACATATTCATACTACTCCTGATTATAAAAAACTAAGTTTGTCCTGTTCTCCACAGCCTCTACAAAGTGCTGTCAGTGGTTAGAAAGTGCTGACAGACTCCCTTTAATTTAGATTAGATTACTGTCAGCCAGATCCAATCATTTGGGTGGGACTGGGCAGCCATCTTATGTGTATTAGACATTTGGCTGACTTTCATTCAGCAAATATCAGTGAAGAAAGGAACGAAAATGTTGGATCTCATGAATGTCTATAGGGAAGGGTTTGGAGAAATAGCTGACCAATATCTATTAAAGGTGTATAGCCAACTATACTGAGGACACAGGCTAGGTGCCCTCAGCAGCTATAGACATGGTTTGGGTAAGATGCTGAAGATACACTTGGCATGAGAGAACTAATATCTGCTGTGTAAAAAATAAAGAGAATAAATAGCTAACATTTTAGGTACTGAACTGGATGGACAAATGTCTTTTTTCGGTCTTATATACTATGTTACTATGTAATCCTATAATTAGTATAAAAGGAAGCCATACATATCTGTACAGCTTTGAATTTATAGTATCATTTGGAATTTTGTGTATAATGCATATTTTAATAAACATAAGAGCAGGAATCTTTCCTCCAAGCGGATATCATTAATTGGGATGTAATAAAAATAATTGGGATGTAATAAAAATGCCACTTATATTTAGGATGGAATAAATTAAAGAACAAGCAATTACCGTGCTCCAATCAGTGTAAGGATTGGTCTCTTATCCTTGGCTGTGGCTTCAGTGGTTTTGACACCATTGTCAATGATCATTCCAGCCTAGATGTACAAATGAGAGATGTGAGAGGTGCTAAGGTCATGGAAAACTATTTACAGTGAAGCATCTGGACTTTAGAAATTATACTGATCTTTGAGATGTGCGCTGGTCAGATGAAGGCCATAGTGTTGGCTCAATATTCCTCAGTGCACCCATTGCCAAGAAAACGGTTGTTTCATAATATGCAAATCAGCCCCTAGATGCAATAAAAGCGGTGCTGTTGCACCTAAATGCTCCCAGAGGATCCACTCACGGTCCTTCATGCTGCACCCCCACAGCTAAGACTGACAGGCCAGGCAGAATGATACTCTCTTCAGAATGTGTTCTGCATATGCACAGTAAAGGGATGAATATTGCCCATCTGCCCATCATTCTCCATCCCTTTACTGTGCAGGTGCTGAATGCATGCCAGCAAGACTTTGGGGCCAGGTGTGAATATGTTCCATGTCAGTCTTAACGTTGGGAGTGCATCATGAAGGGCAGTGAGCAGAGCCTCTGGAAGGAATGAGGTGCAAAAGCACCACCCTCTTTGCTCCCAGAGGTTCATTTGAATATTATCAGGCGGCAGGTTTCTTGGCAATGCGGGCACCATGACCAGTAGCTGACTCATACACATGTCAAAGGTCAGCTAGTGGTAACTGGATATATGTAGCGACAGATGTCTTTTATATAGTGGTACATTCATCATTCTACGTTACTGATTTGTTGTAAATTCTAATTAAAAAGTTTATATATATGTATATTTTGTGACACGTAACTGATTTAAAGTGGAGGTGTCTTCTCAAACTGTGTCTTCTAAGAATATTACCAAGACAGTTTCTTTTTCTATTAGTCAAAATGGCACACAAATATTGTGCTATTTGGTTAATAGGTGTGGCGACACAATAAAGCATAGACTCCAGATTCCACTGTGTACAAGAGGCGCCCAGCACTTCTCTCTGCCCCTTCCTGAACAATGGTGACTGACGGGCTTCTGTGCATGTAATGATACATAGCAGCCTGTCCATCACCGGTGTGGAAGGTGAGGGAGTGCTTTCCTCATGAATACAGTAGACTAATAACTATTTTATACATTTCTGTGCCGTTTCGGTTAATAGGCGAAGGACCTGTCCCTGTAATATGCTGACAACACTGTGCCGCTTGATCTTTCCTCGCAATGTGAGTCTCACCCTGTAGTTGGAGTGTGCACGATTATTGTGGAACTTTCCTAAGGGAGTGTGTTCAGATTTTCCAGGTGCATACAATCCCTCAGAAGGCCCAGTAGGTACGTGATGAAATACGAACCAAAATCCAGTTTCCTGGAAACAAAATCATAATGTCAAGTAATGTAAAAATATATCATTATTACTTCTGTTATTTAACTGAATGATATTATTCTATGAAATCTGTAATAAAACATTAGACGACTTTCTGCTATGATTCTCCAGTGGTATGGATTTTATACAAAGTACTTGAGGATTATGGTGCTGGAGATATTTCATGCTTTTATGTCCTTTAGAGCTATGTAAACCATTTATATCTCCTCAATGGTCATAAAGCAGAGCTGTCCTGGCCAGAACATCAAGGTGAAAATTAGGAAGGTTAACAGAGCCTCTAATTATTTAGCATGCGTCAGTGAGCCACATTCAGCGGGAGCTTGTAGCGGACTCCAAATGTAAGGTAACAACTAAACTATTCCAGATGGACCTCTAATTTATGACGGACTTTGCTTCTGTTGTATGATTAGGCTAGACTAGGAGTCTTAAAGTGATACTTACTTCTGAGCCAGCTGCTGAGCAGTTGACGAGGTTGTTATTAGGATTGGCGATCCAGAAGGTGGAAACAGCACTGAAGAAAACACAAGAGGTGGAAAATAAGTGTCTTACTTATGCCTTAAGAAAAAACGTGAAGTGAAAAAAGTAGTAATGTCTAAGAAATAGTTAAAAAGAGGATTAAATATGAATTGTAGATATAAAATCAAATATTGTTATACCGTACGTGTTGTACGATAGTGGATATGGTACACTAAGAGATTGTTCTCTTAGATGGGAGATACCTCTTTGTATATTTGTTTCCCATGGAGCATTGCCTGTAAGTCTCCATACAGGACCGGTCTCTTTAAGGAGATTTAGCACCCTGACTGTTTTTCTGCTGTTGTTTTGTTGAAATCTGCAGCATGTTTGTTGTTGCATGTTTTTTGTCCAGATTTTACACTTTTCAATGGAAGAGTGAGATCTGCGGCAAAAAGGCATCAAATCCGTATAAAAAACGCACAGATTTCTAGCAGATTTTCTGCAAACAAATCTGCACTGTGTCCAGGCACCCTAAATGGCTAATATATACCTTGTCAGTTATTAACAAATCATCTTTTCATTATTAACCATAATTCTAATATATACTGCATGCACATTGTGCTATAGATTCACTGTGGATTCCACCCCTATACAACAGAGGGTAGAGATCTGCTAAAATAAATCTGTGGCATTTCTGCATCATAATGAGCATAGTGCAAACTCAAAAATCTGCAGCATGTGTCTTTCACACTATGTTTTGATGGAGTTTCAATACCCCATTAATATGTTTTGTACTGCAATTTACTGAAGATTTATGGTGTAGAATCGCAGCAAATATACCACCTATGGGTATAAAACCATTATTCTAGCAAGTTATCTGAAACAGTCAATTATTTTCACTGACGTCTAATATAAACTTTTAATATAGGACAAGTCTGAGCAATATCTAAAATAACAGTGAAAATACTAAGACCAGTGTAATAATATTACAGGCTACAGCTACTAGAGAGGGGTCGTTGATCCAGGGAGTTATTCTGATTGCCTGATTGGAGTCGGGAAGGAATTTTTTTCCCCTTAAGTGGGTAAAATTGGCTTCTGCCTCACAGGGGTTTTTTGCCTTCCTCTGGATCAACTTGTAGGAAACAGACCGAACTGGATGGACAAATGTCTTTTTTCGGTCTTATATACTATGTTACTATGTTAGTTGCATCTAACCATGTTCTGCATACTTACTTGCAGTCTTGCCTGGGTTTTGCTACATATCCTGGATAAGAGCCTTCGGTTATAGTCTTGCACATTTTATTATCTCTGTCAGAAGGCAGAAGGGTCCCAGATTTGACCAGAAGACCTAGACAGTGGTCAAATGTATTGCGTTCCTCTGGACCATCTTCCGTGAAAAAACAATGTCCAAGCGTGTCGTAGCCCACAACGTCCTTTACCTAGACAAGAAGAGTAATGATATATTATAATACACTGGTTGACAAAACAAATACCGCACTCAGATAGAAAAGTCAATATCATGGCAGGGCTCCCAAATGGCATTTTTCAGCAGGACAATGCTCGTCCACCCACACAGTAAACTCTTCCTCGGCCTGCCCAATCGCATGATTTATTGCCAATTGAGCATTTAAGAAACCAGCTTCTGCAACCTACAAGTGTATATGATCTACAGGACCAGCTGCAACATATGTGGACAGATATGCCGCAGGATACTATAACGAACATGTATGTCTTCATGCTAAACCGTATGTCATCTTGTATCCAGACTAGAGAAGGCCCAACAAGGTACTAGAGCCTCCTTTCAATTGGACAGTTTTTCTTTCATATCCTTTCTCTCTAATGTTGTAATCCCTTACATGTATCATTAAATTCACACATATAGGGGGAGATTTATCAAAACTTGTGTAAAGAAAAAGTGGCTTCCCATAGCAACCAATCGGATCTCACCGAAGCTCCCCTGCGGCAATTAAGCCAGTTTTCCCCCATAAAATTTAAATTGATTCCAAAATCTCTTTACAGGGCTATATATGATAGTTATGATTTAAAAAAAATTAAAGAACCCCAACTTGTAATGCACCTCAGCAGGTGCTCCTACCATATGATTTTCAATGAGCGCGCAACTCAAATTGATTAATGTACAATAAACGTTCTAAGGTCAAAAACACGTAACCATGCAAGTCTGAAACAAGTCATTCAAATAGCGGACTCTTCAGTTAGGGTTTACATATATCAGTTGAGGATAGTGAGTTACAAATAGTAATAGTATAGTCATAAATGATGACACTTGGTGTACTTGTTTGGTGCCCATAGCTGGACAGGTAAATATTGCATGACCATACAAAAAAACTATGGGATCTGTTAACTCCTCAGCATCCCTGTGCATTTTTACTTTGCAGGAGGGAAAAAAGACTGGAGGGTCAGACATATGTGAGCCATATGGTAAATCAACAAAAATATAAATTTTGCCTTTCGCTGATCCTAGTGTAAAATTAGCAGTAAACACAAATCCTCCTTTATAGATAGGTAATCTACTATCAGTTTACTGCTGCTATGAAGGGAAGATGTTATGTAAAGTATAGTCCTGATGATAATAGTCAGTGTAGAATTGGTATAACAGTATGACAGTGCTAGTGATCTCTTGATAGGACTGGTTGAAAATGCCCACAGAAGAGCATTTGCATTGCTTAGCGTAATAAGTGATGCTCTGATTGAGCCACAGAGATGGTCTGACTGAAAAACTTAAGTGAGACTGTCTGCCCTACTAACAGTCCAAACATAGAAGGAAGTTAACGAGCCAAGATAGGGAGTAGAATTCATAGAGTGACTTCAAAAAATGATATCCAGAAAACCATCCACCTATACTTGTTAATATGTGATAAAACGATTTGATGGAAGTGTCCCTTTAACACTTTTTCTTGTTTGCTGAGCTTTGATGGACTGAAGATACCTACCAGCAAACCATTGGTGCCATGAACAGTAACACAGCGAGAAAATGCATGATGGATGGAGAGATCTTTCACATAAGTGGGAGGGTTATAACCTCCTTTTTCATCCACATCACCAGCCGTGTGGAAGTGAACGGGGTAATGTCCCATTGATTGTTGTCCCATGTGTTTCAGTTCTATGCCTTCCAAGTGAACTGCCCTGAAGCCTTGGCCAATCTGAAATCAACAAGATGAGCCTTAATACACACAATATTTACAATGCAAGAGTTATACTAGACCACAATTGTATATCATCACTGTATACCATAAATGTCCTGCTTATTTTCATGCATACTATCTTATCTAACACCATATAAGTATGAAGAGTTTATTAATCACATACCTTAACATGGCCTCCAAAAGTATCAAAGTCAAAGAATTTACACACAGCGCTGTTGTAACAACTATCTTCCATTTCTCCAAAAATGACAATATTCCTACTGAGAAGACCAACTTCTGCTCTCATATCAACCCCATCTATTTCTTCTCCAATATGGAGATACTTAGCTTGTCCTAAAGAATGAAAAGGGGATTTCCATTAGTTAAAAAACACAAATTTCTTCTACAGAAATCTTCTCACCTCTGAACTGGCAAAAACATATTTGTAATCTGGCTAACAGAATCCCTTTGTAGATCCAATAACAACAGATGGTCTAATATTAAGTTCAAGCTCGGCATTCACTTCAACAAATTCCAAAAAGACGGATCACAGTGCAAACAAACTAGCTGACGAGTCAGTCCCCTATAGAATTTCGACCCACGTATCTGAATTTAACTTCTTCTAATATAACAAACATTGGGTTTGACAGATCTACAACAATAGCAAAAGGTCTTTCTTTTCACAGAGACATTGCCATTTTGGTTCATAGGTTGTGCCTGGTATTACAGCTCTGTGAATAAGGCATCATGCACACGAACGTGTGCCGCATGGGTCCGTGCTGCAGCTTCACTTGAATGAAGTCCGCAATCTGCATCTGACGGTCCGCACCACAAAAAAGTAGTGCAGGTAGGTAGTGTGAAGGCACGGACAGAAACCCTCCGTGGTGCTTCTGTAGGGTGCTGTGCCTCAGTTATGCACCGACCATCCAGATTGTGGACCCATTCAAGTGAATGGGTCCACACCCGTGATGCAGGGTGCACACGTCCGGTGCCCGTGTATTGTGGACTCGCTGTTTGCAGGCAGCAACGGCCGTGTGCATGAGGCCTAAGGCTAAGCTGCAAGACCGGACACAGCCCATGGCCAAGAGTGGCACTGTTTCTGGGAAAAACAGACTCTTTGTGGGGGATTTATCAAAGCTGGTGTTAAAGAAAACTGGCCTAGTTGCCCATAGCAACCAATAAGATTCCACCTTTCATTTCTCCAAGGAGCTCTGAAAAATGAAAGGTGGAATTTGATTGGTTGCTATGGGTAGCTAAGCCAGTTTTCCTTTACAGCAGTTTTGATAAATCTAAGCCTTAGTGTACTTTCTTAGATATAGTATTACAGCAACAAAATATAAATACATGTGAATTAAAATGCATCTTTTATTAAAGAGGTATATTATAGTATTTTTGATTATTAGCAGAAGAAAGCATAATTGCATGATGGTATTACTGGAAAAAGTCACAAAATCGTCTTGTTTATGTCTGCCTCTAAAATTAATTTGGGAAAATATTCAATTCTAGATGTTGGTGGATGAAGTTTACAGGAAAACGTCCTATTGAAGAGGTACATGTCTGGGTATTTGTAATTTTGAGGAATGCTGAAAGACACGGCAGGCAGGTACCGTAAGAGTCAGGACCAGTCTAGCCATTTCCTTTCTCTACCTGCTTTGAAGCTACATATCACATATGGTCCTTGTTTTACTCTCTCCTGCTAAAATTCCATTGTAAAATTCCATCGTCTATTAGAATCAGAGGATTACAAGACACGACATTCTTAGCCTGGTTGCGTGCAATGCTTGAAGTGTCATGTCTGGGGAATACGTAAATCCCTAGACTCTGCTCAGCACACAGAACACCTTTTATAACACACAGTAAAATCTTCAATTGAACAATGGTAAACTATTTAACGCAGATGCCAATAAAGTGCAAGCTAGACTGCATAAAAGAACCTATACATATCCAACGTGTCAGCATTAATAAAAATGCACGACTCAGGTTAACATTATCATACGTTTCTTATCCTTTGTAAATGCTGCTTGGTATTATTCTTTTTTCAATCGATGGATTACAAGTTTTCTTTTCATATCCAGATGCATGATATGAAAGTGTGCCCCCTATACAAGACTTAGCCAGGAACAGATGCCTTTTTATCCATCACCTAGATTCTGCATCCAATTGAATCAGAATTCCATCTTCTTGTCAAATGTCATGAGGTGGAGGCTGCACATACAGAATATAAGGCATTGGGCATTTCTGGAATACCACTTACTGGGTATATGCATTGGCTTGTGGCAGAATATACTCAGACTGCCAGGTGCGCTACATTTTACAACTCCTAATGCCAAAATAATTAACATTTCTTTCACTTGCAGCCCTTTCTTCAACTGCTTCACATCTGACACAGAAATCCAGAGCCTAATTAGGCATAACGCATAGCTTCTCAATGAAATGCAGATGCCACACAGATTACACAGTGCTGCATAGGCACGCTCCAGTTTAATACAATGGTAGTGGCAGGAATGTGTTTACATACATGAGGAAGAGGTGCAATTATCATTTGTCTAAGGCTTCATGCACATTGCCGTGTCCACATTGTGATCTGCAAAAAAATGGATCTGCAAAATACGTATACCTTCAGTGTGCATTTCACATTTTTTGACTCCCATTAGTAGAAGGAGCTATTCTTAGTCTGCAATACAGGCAAGAAGAGACAATATGTTCTATAATAGCCACACAGATCTGCAAAAATACAGATGTGTGCATGGCAATGTACATGAAAATCAGTGTGCACTCCACGATAGACGTAGAGAGCACATGGATGAAATATACGGTCGTTTGCATGAGGCCTAACCCATTCATTTCAATGGGGCCATGCTCGTGTCCATAATTTTTGTGGGTCCGTGTGGCCATTCAGTAAATGATAGAACATGTCCTATTCTTCCCTGTATTGCAGACTAAGAATAAGTGAGAGAAACGAGGAATCCACATTGAAGATATCCGTATTTTGTGGATCCATTGTGTGGGGATTTAAACATGGACACTGCTGTGTGCATGAAGCCTTAGGCTACTTTCACACTTGCGGCAGAGGAATCCGGCAAGCAGTTCCGCCGCCAGTTCCGGCAATCTGCATGCAAACGGGCAGCATTTGTAGACGGAACCGGATGCGGATCCGTCTTACAAATGCACTGCAAGAGCGGATCTGTCTCTCTGTTTGTCATACGGAGAAACGGATCCATTATGTATTTTTTTCACAGTCTTAAAGGTCTGCGCATGCTCTAATACATTCCTATGGGATTACGGCAGGTGTTCTGGCATTTTGGACGGAGATAAAACCGCAGCATGCTGCGGTATTATCTCCGTCCAAAATGCCATTCAGTGACTGAACTGAAGACATCCTGATGCATCCTGAACGGATTTCCCTCCATTCAGAATGCATTAGGAGAAAACTGAAGCGTTTTTTTCTGGTATTGAGCCCGACGACGGAACTCAATGCCAGAAAATAAAAACGCTAGTTCAAAAGTACCCTTATACATATGTATAAATCTGATTAATGAAATCCTAGCACCCTACTAAAAAATATCACCTCAGTGTGTAGTCTCGAAGCTTCCCTGGAATAAATGTTAATAGATAGCTGGGGTGATTTCAACTATTTAATAAACCAGGAATCATTATTTAACAAGAACATGACAAAAAAGTGCCAGCATGCCTAAAGCTATAAGGGAGGCAATAACCAATACAAAAGGTATACAGTACGCACTTATGTAATTATACAAGCAGAGCTAGACAGATGCCAGGGCCAATCAACTTGGGGGAACGCCCACTGTAAGCTTGGAAAGCATGCTCAACAAGGCAGAGGACCCACTGTGCTTCGGTCACCCAAGAGCTATGCGAATATATGCATTTATGTATTCACATGGAAACCAGATACCATTAACATCTATGGTACAGGCTTATGTTCATCTGCCAATTTTGGACAAGCAGAAAGCTAAGCACTGATATGGCATAACCATGATTGGTACTTCCCAGCAAAGTAAGAAATAGGAGTATCGGATCAGTAGTGGAACATAGCAATTCTGCATCAGATAATTTGCTGAGATTTTGAGAATCATGTTCATATGTCCTGAGATTACCAGAGATTTAGCTAACATGCCAGCCACATCAACATACCAGGATAAAGGAATTACAGCAGCCATCACTGTACATATAGCAAATCATTTTTCCAGTAAAATAATGTAAGACTTTCCATTCTGGTCTCTATATACCTAGACATACGGCCTTACTATCGCACTACATCTAAAACAAACTCCGGGAGAATTCACCATAGCTTTACATTCGCAGACAATAATACTCCAGGAAGAGTTTAAGATAGAATTAGCTTAGTTTCCTTGCATGAAATCTGAGTGAAGCTGAGCAGAATGACTGTCCCACTTGTATCATTTAATCATAATGCAGGCCATGCTAAGCTGTAATCACCCGAAAAAATGCCAAACATGCACAGTGGGCTATCTATATATAACCTAGCTCTGCAGACTTGGCTCAGCCCACAATGCTAAAGATATTTTGGAACATTTAATTTACAAAAAAAAACTTTTTTAATGATCCACTTAAAATAAGGAATGCCTTTCATTTAGAGCCTGAAAAAAACACACGCCTATACTAGCAATAGCAAGAACAGAGAGTTTCCATGAGCCTTCCTGCCAGAGCTGAACAGGGCTAGTATGGGAAAATGAGAGGTGCGACAAGAAAGAGTTGTATATTGAATCAGTGTAGAACAAAGAAAAAAAAGAGACATTTACAAAAACGTATACATTTGTATATCGGAGACAGTTTTCCATTGTTTCATACCTACATCCGCACATTATCAAGCTTTGGAAATACATAAGTGGACCTGTCACCTCTCCTGACACGTCGGTTTTAGTAAATATTGATTATGGAGCATTTTTGTGAGAACTCTGCCGGTTATTCCTCTTGAATATTAAAAGGGAACCTGTCATTAACTTTATGCTGCCCATACTAACGGCAGAGACAGGTGAGTTGAATTTAGCGGTCTGTCGTTTATAAGTTACAAGTAAGTGGTTGCAGAAAAAAATGTATTAGATGGGTTGTCATATTTACCATCCCTAAGCTATTGTATGGGATGGAGTGTGCTTTGGGGGTACTTTTTTTATTTCTACACATACTTAGCAATACATGTGGGATTTATCTATAGGCATCTGCAGAGTCCACCTAAAATTACACATATTAGTAAATTAAGAAAGTTTGGTAATTGTGTTTATTTACTCACAGAGATACTGGAATTGTGTATTCAGTTGTGGTGGCCATATATACAAAAGTAACAACAGGAGGTGCAGACATATTGCTTGGTACTTTTGAGGAAGCTGATGGTAAAAGTGTCAAAACCACAGATAACTTGTAGACGCTAAAAGAAAATAACAAATCTTTATTAGGTAATCTTAATTAAAATGGGGGAAGAGACCCTTATCAGACCCAAAAACTATATTAAAAGACCCTTGTGATGCCTGATACTAGTACCGAATGCGCTACCACCTAGAGAGGTGGTGTGCACGTGTGCATGTTTGTCTGTTTGAATCAAGGGGGCAACAAAGTATGTGTGTGAAGCATACCGCTCCTGATGAGGATACAAAATATCCAGAAACGCGTTGAGCAATATTGTAGCTTTATACTGTACTTATAGCCACAGTAACACAGGGCAAAGTTTACAGCTAAGAAAGGGGCTTATACTTTGAATGTGTGTTGCTTTAAGTCTTGAGCGCACATTGAATGCCTTAAGTCTTGAGCGCACATTGATAGGATAGTTGGAGGCATGCCATTAGGCAGGCGGGGTGTCGGCATTTTGAGGACTATCCTTGGATTAGCTTCCATGGCTTAATCATGTACTTTTGGACAAGAATATAGGCCTCTTCCGATGTCAGGGATTTTGAGGCATTGGTCCTTGTTCATTATGACCATGGTCGTGGAGGCTTGATCATTCTCTCCATATGATTAGCAAGGGGATGCCCACTGTTGAGGGGATTTGAGGTATCAGGCATCACAAGGGTCTTTTAATATAGTTTTTGGGTCTGATAGGGGTCTCTTCACCCATTTTAATTTAGATTACCTAATAAAGATTTATTATTTTCTTTTAGCGTCTACAAGTTATCTGTGATTTAGAGCTAATCTGTGAATCATACTAGCTTAGAGATATCGGTGATTGTTGGTAAAAGTCTCACATTACGATTCATAGACATAATGACAGTAGATGGTCAGTTTCTGAGGAGCTATTTCAAAGTTGACAATAAATATGTTTGTTTCTATGATTCTTCTTGTCAGAGTTGAGGATATATGTATTTCTTGCTACCTTTCAATGAAATCGTAAAGAGGTAGTCTAAGACCTGAAAAAAATTGGGGATGGCCAAGCATGGAAAATACACTACCTTGGTTAAGTCGTCTTGGTTCCTGCGGTGTGCTCTCGTCCCAACCTACATTCAATGTATCATGTTATCTTTATTTTAATGACAAGGAGAAGACTTATCAAAACTGGTGTAAAGAAAAACTGGCTTAGTTGCCCACAGCAACCATCAGATTCCACCTTACATATTTCAGAGCTCCTTTGGAAAATGATAGGTGCACTTTGATTGGTTTCTATGGGCAACTAAGCCATTTTCCTTTACACCAGTTTTGATAAATCTACCTCAAAGTTAGTCAATTCTGGACTAAGCTTTTTCTTCATTTTGATACCATGTCTTTCTTCTCCAATAGGTCCTATAATTCCTTAGACATGCGTGCCTCCAGTCTCTTCAGACTACACAACCCTACTGGCAAAGCATGTTGGGAACTTTGGTTTTGAAGCTGATAAAGAATAAAACTTCAAAGTTCAGTTCTACTAAACTTCAATGCAAAGTGAATATATTGTTTTAAGTTTCTAGATATTGCCGCTCTCCAATGAAAAAGCTACACAAGACAAGTCCATTATCTGGTTTAATAACATCCAGTTCTACCAAGCCCTTCCTTATCCGCCCTTACTGTTATTTTAAGATTAAAAACAATTGAATCTTACACTGAAGTAACACTATATTATCTTAAGCTATATAAATATAGAGGACAGGAGGATACTTTGAGGAATTTTTCATGGACTCAGCAAGTGTCATGTTTATATGAAACAAAATGTTCTTGCCACCTAGGAGCAACATTGAGATAGTACAAGGTGCAATCATTTGCCATGTACATCCGGTACATGAAGTAATTTTTATCAGTTCCTCTAGATTTGACAAGTTTGACGATGGAATGTACGGTTCATTAGTATTAACAATTATATAATAAGAATTTTAATTAACCCACTAGCTGACACGCTTCTTTTCAAATAGATTTTAAATCAACCATTATAGCAGCCTACACTATGATTTTTGTCTTCTTAATTACTATATTTCATCTGATTCTGAATATTAACTAATGCTCCTTACCGGTTGATGAATGGGTCTATTATACCTTTGTTCTGGTTCTTCTGAACAGAAGTTTATCGTTTGCATTCATACAAAAGAATAGAAATCATGGATCGCAAAAGCAGGCATTCCCCAACCAGTGTAACCTACAAGGTCCCTTGCATACTGCTCCCCAGCTGCAGATGCTATTGTGCAGCACGGATGTTGAAGTGTTACTGAAGCTTGGCACTAGGGTCATCACACTAAGGTAAGACTAATGACTCTGAACCAGTTTGGCTCTACATCATTTGTCATATCTGAAGTTGGCCCATGAGCAAGAAAAAGTTGTGATAATAAACTGTTATCTATTATGGGCAGGATTATTGCTCTCAGAATGATGATCTTACCACATATATTGTATTATTTAAGGTGTTTTTGCTATTAGTGTAATTAGGATGAGAGTAATTAGCAAAGATTTAGGTCTACTTCAAAGAGACTTTTTAAGTTCATATAGAACAATAAAAGGCCAAGAGTGTCTAGGAAGGTAATGCTGATTAATAGAAGGAAAGGAAAGGGGAGGGGGCGGGCTGGTCATTTTCAAATTTGGTGAACTATAATAGTTCTATATAGTATTATAAGTGGCACAGGTAGCACAGTGACAATAGGGTTGAGGCCTTTGTGGGTGGATTTGAAGGAAGACTTGAATTATCCTCTGAGGTGGGAGACAGTGTTATGGGCCTGGGAGAAACCTAAAAAAGTGTTTAGGAAGAGTCCCAGTGGTGGAATGTCTTTACATTTATGGAGAGAAATTAATAAGAGAAGGAAATTGAGGGCAGTTGTGTCTTAAGTAATATTTTTTGGAAATCATTTGTTTAAAACAAGGTTAAAGGAAGAGAATTTTAATTGGTGGATAGGGAAGGGTATCATGAGCCAAAATGTCTTTGTTGGATAGAAAATTTAGATAGCTATTTGTCAAAGTGGGATGTTCAGGTTAGAGATTTTTGGCTTTGTGATCAAGGTTTATGATAAAGGGGAGGCAAAAGAAACATGGCTTGAGAAATTATATATGCAGGGTTCTTTTGGTAAAGGTATGATTGCCAGGTTGTACTCTGACATCAATGATCCATAGAATGATAAGTGGAAGAATTTGTTCAAGTGGGAGCAGGATTTAGGGATTGACTAGACAAGGGAGAAATGGAATGATATAAGTGAGAAGTTGAGCAGAGGCAGTCAGCAAATGACAGTGGTAGAAACAGCTTTAACACTGTATCATAGAGCTTATTTAACTCCAGATAGCTAGGGGATGTGGTGAGAAAGGAACATTAAAGCATATGTGTTGGGATTGTTTGATAGCTGGGGGATTTTGGGAGGGAGTAAGTAAGATGTTGGATAAGGTAATGGGAAGAGATGTGACAATGTCCCCTGAGAGTTGTCTTTTGAGAATGCATTGAGATGAAGTTTCCAAGAGGATAAATATTCTGATTCAACATGTTTATGCAGCTAATAAAGTGTATCTTGCAAAAAAAATGGAAGAGTTCTGCGGGTAAATTAGAAATAGATGGAAAGAATAAACTTAACTAAATGTGACGAAAGATTAGATGCAATAAGATTGGATAACATTTCTAAATTTGAGGTGATATGCGAAAGGTGGGATGTGTTTCTAGAAAGTAGATGTTCATGATGGGAAGCACGGAGAAATGGGAAGAGGGGGAGTGATGTACTATTCTTTTACTATATTTGTCTTTATTGAAGATGTGAAGTGGAGATTTGGAATTTTAAAAATAAAAACTTAAAAAAGTTGCAAACACTACTATGACAGCAATCTATGGCAGCTCCAAGCTGCCGTAGATTTCATTCTGGTAGCGCGGCCTGCTGCTGGATGATACGCCTAATATAAGACATACTATAAATAAGGCGTCAGAAATAAGGCACATCGGTCAGCAGTGCAGAAAAAAGGCGGTCTTTGATAAATCTCCCCCTGTCTTTCTAGCTGGTCTAGGCGTAGATCACATCAACCCTGCATATGTATATCAAGGAGGGATAAATCACTACAGATCTATGGATGGAAAAATTGCATTTCCTCTTAGACCGTCATCACCGATGGCTGCATATACGCATACATTACAAAACTGTAAATGCGGTCTAGCCTGAGCAGTCTCTGACACTATTTTAGTTTCCTGGATAACTCTGTTGGTCAGATTGTAGGGGATGACATTTAGCTTTAGATGTTAAAAAAATAGAGAAAAAATATATAAATGCATAGTACTATACACTGTTATATTTTTGTTTCAATTTTGACAATTTCTGTAAAAAATCTATGCATTATTTCTTAATATATTCTCTGCTAGCTCCTCAACCCTGTTTACTCAGCACAAGTGAGTGGCCACTTAATATCACTTGACGCCAGCTCTTGTGTTAGAACAACATATCAGTAGTAATCCTCCATGTTTCCTGTGGTCCCAAGTGCCCCATTATGGTGAAGAACATGCAGAAGAATTGTCAGTGGGGTTTGAGTTGCAATTAGCAGTGGATTAGATATGTTTTTGGGAATCCAGGTCCTGACTCATGGCATAAAGATTTCATAAACCCACGCAGGCTTTTTATAACATCATTACAAATATTATTCTTTAAAGTTTCTTATTGCTAAGTGACAAGTGATTGAAGATGAGGTTATGGAGCTTGGACATGGGTTATTAGAGGTGCCAAAGTTTTTGCTCCATGTAATAAAGAACAGAGCCAGGTCAAACTAAATTTAGTTTTTGTGATATTCTAACAGATGTTTGCGAAGATGAATAGAAAACTGGAAATATAGCTTAGCTGAATGGCACAACATTAACTCATTCCTGTAGCTGAGTCTCAGTCCCTCAGGGAAGGATTCTTCTGAACTTGGTTAATGGTTTTTCAATAACACTTTATTATGATATCACTTTCAACATTCTTACCTCCTCGCATGCCCATAGCGACTGAAAAATAACACTAAATCTCTCATCACGTCACCCAGTATATCAATTTCCAAATCCATACCTAGTCTTCACATAACACATCACCTGGATTTACTCAATTATGTTAGGTAATTAAACTGTGAAAAGTAGTAAGAACAGTTTAAAGAGAATTTGTCAGCTCCAAAACCAAAAATTATAGTTAGTTATAAGGTAAGTGGTGCTGAGTCTGGTTATGTAATTTTTATCTTCATGCTCACTTGCGTTCTGATGCTGTGCTCCAACAAACCAGCAGTAAAATGCATTGGGGGGACTCCTGAGTTTCTGCACATAATCGAGAAAACTCAAAGAGGAGTCCCCTTAATGCATTTTACTGCTGATATGTAGGAACACATCATCAGAACCAAGTGAGTATGAAGATAAAAATTACATAATTGGAATCAGCATTACTTACACTATTCACCGCTTACTCTAGTTTCGGGAGGGGGGGAGGGGGGACTTCCTCCACAAATTGCAGCGCAGTCTAGAGGCAGCAGGTTTACAGAGCGGGAGGAGCTGAGCAGACTTGAAAAAAGTTATACATTTATAACTCTCCTCTGACTTTAGTTGTACACGGGGGAGTTGATATCAGTGATTGATAGGATTCCCTGTAAGTGTGTATACATACATATATGTCAGTCACTGATAGTTGTACACAGGGGAGGTCTTATCAGCGATAGCATTCTCTGTGTAAGTGTGTATACATAGACAGCTGTCAGTCACTGATAGCTGTACATGGGGGAGGTGGCATCAGTGATTGATAGCATTCTCTGTGTAAGTGTGTATACATAGATAGCTGTCAGTCACTGATAGTTGTACACAGGGGAGGTGTTATCAGTGATTGATAGCATTCTCTGTGTAAGTGTGTATACATAGATAGCTGTCAGTCACTGACAGCTGTACACCGGGGAAGTGTTATCAGTGATTGATAGCATTCTCTGTGTAAGTGTATATACATAGATAGCTGTCAGTCATTGATAGTTGTACACAGGGAGGTGTTATCAGTGATTGATAGCATTCTCTGTGTAAGTGTGTATACATAGATAGCTGTCAGTCACTGATAGTTGTACATGGGGAAGGTGTTATCAGTGATTGATAGCATTCTCTGTGTAAGTGTGTATACATAGACAGCTGTTAGTCACTGATAGCTGTACATGGGGGAGGTGGCATCAGTGATTGATAGCATTCTCTGTGTAAGTGTGTATACATAGATAGCTGTCAGTCACTGATAGTTGCATACAGGAAGGTGTTATCAGTGATTGATAGCATTTTCTGTGTAAGGGTATATACATAGATATCTGTCAGTCACTGATAGTTGTACATGGGGGAGGTGTTATCAGTGATTGATAGTATTCTCTGTGTAAGTGTGTATATATAGATAGCTGTCAGTCACTAATAGCTGTATACAGGGTAGGTATTATCAGTGATTGATAGCATTCTCTGTGTAACTGTGTATACATAGATAGCTGTCAGTCACTGATAGTTGCACACAGGGAGGTGTTATCAGTGATTTATTATATTCTCTGTGTAAGCATGTATACATAGATAGCCGTCAGTCGCTGATAGCTGTACACGGGGGAGGTGTTATCAGTGATTGATAGTATTCTCTGTGTAAGTGTGTATATATAGATAGCTGTCAGTCACTGTAGCTGTACATGGGGGAGGTGTTATCAGTGATTGATAGCATTCTCTGGGTAAGTGTCTATACATAGCTGTCAGTCATTGATGGTTGTATACAGGGAAGGTGTTATCAGTGATTGATAGCATTTTCTGTTTAAATGTGTATACATAGATTGCTGTCATTCACTGATAGTTGTACACAGGGAGGTGTTATCAGTGATTGATAGCATTCTCTGTATAAGTGTGTATACATAGATAGCTGTCAGTCACTGATAGTTGCACACGGAGGAGGCATTATCAGTGATTGATAGCATTCTTTATGTTAGTGTGTATACATAGATAGCTGTCAGTCACTGATAGCTGTACCCGGGGAGGTGTTATTAGTGATTGATAACATTCTTTGTGTAAGTATGCATACATACAGTATATAGCTATCAGTTACTGTATATATGGTATAAATCTACTTTTATAGCCATCCTTCACAGTGCCATAGATTCAAAAGATTAATAGGCTTCTAGCTTCCTGCTAGAGGAATTTAGGAGCCTCCTGCATACTGATTCATACATTCAACCCAATAATCAATCTATATACACTAAGCTAGCAGCCCCAAGTAGCAGCTTCAGACAGCCAGAATCTTATGAACTTGACGACTGTGTGAAGCAGCAGTGTGTTTATCAGAAAAAAATTATATCCTACTTCTATAAAAATAATTTATGAAATTAATTCACTTGGAATTTTGGATCTAAAGACAAAAAATGTGGCACATTCTGACAACATCCCATTATGCTGGCTAAGAGAACTTAAGAAGATTAATCATAGATGGTTTTATTATTATTTAACTATTCCAGTAATTACCAGTTACCGAATATGACGGATTGCAACTTTTAAACAAGTTCACTTATATTTTATTTCTGTATCTACACAAAATCCCTAAACCAGATGTTTAAATCCACTTAAATCTCTTATTTCAACATGGCACTGCATAACCATTTGTTAGCAATCCTTCGACATGAAAAAATAAAGAAAGTATAACATACACAACATCTGTCTTGCTGTGATCATAGAGAAGTTTCTGTTTGTCATTGAAAACATTTTTCAAGAAATCGTGGGAGGATTAGTGCTAAAGATAGACCATGCATAGATTATTACAAGGCCCTGACATGAAAAGCTTGGCTGCTGACAACTCTCTGTGCCAGAACCTGTCTCAACAGCACAGACTGCTAGCGATCAGCAAACTAGCTGCAATGGCCTGCACTGAGACATAACTGAATGGTTCCGTAAAATTGCAGTTTACATGCTCATCATTAATGAATACTACGGGAATGTTAACCCCTTAATGCTGCAGCCAATCTTAGCCTTTATGACGTGGCAATTTTTTTTGTTTTTTAATCGTCATTTTGTGAGTGACAACTTTTTTTTTTTATCAACATGAAGGTTGATAAAAAAAAAGATCTCATAGGGCCCCCACTGCAAAACATAGTAAAAGCCGTCGTTCACTACCATGTTTCCCACTACCGGTGCGTCAAACACTCCGTGGCAACATGAAACACATAGTACAATATTCAAATTTTTGACAAATTTACATTAGGAGGAATACATTTTAACTAAAAAAAAATTGTAATAAAAAAGAGCAACCCTCCATCTATGTCTTGACTTCTATGTCATAGTCTTATGGCTACGAATTCTATGTTTGAAAAAGTGGAACAGGTGCTTCCAAAATACGGCGATTATTCTACGCCGATCTCCACCAGAAAAACTGACATAAATGCACATTGATAAATCTTCCCTTCACATAATATATTATAAAACTACCTGCCTGCAGCCACCGCTAGGGAAAGCTCAGTGGCTAGGAATTTATACATTTACCACTGAATGCAATGGAAGCTGTAATAATCTCTTTGCACTGAGCTCCCCCTAGTGGTTACTTCATGAAAATGCATGTTGAGAATAGAAGAAGGGATTTCTGGGCCAGGCCTCATAGCAGACGCATGGTCTGCCTCTATGGAAGGTACCCCACTGGTCAGATGCAATTTTATTTGTTGTTTTAGCCATTGCAGTAATGTGTGGGGTTTATCTTATCAAATCAAGGGGTGGTACTTAGCGGCTACACAGCAGAACTTAGCGGTGGAGGATTGCCTCAGGTAGAAACCTATGCCCTGCTTGAATTCTTTTTCTCAAGATTCAGGAGTCTATAAAAGTAAACAGGTAAGTATTGCAATGATCGGTCTATACTGTTAACCAAATATGCTTAATATGCACTCTGTGTGTGCAGCTCGTGTGCGCCATGTGCCTATTGCAGTAAAGGGGTTGTGCAGCCAGTACATATTGATGACCTATTCTTTTGCCAAAGCTACTTGCTTTTCAAAATTACACTGCACGTCATCTCATCGGTGCACAGTAATTACATGTGCCCGTCCCATTCACTCGTCCTATTCTGAGGACATTAATATGTACCGCCTGTACAACTCCTTTAATGGTATTTTTGTGGGGAGCATGTTTCATGTGTAAGCAGATTGTGTGTCATGTGTCCAGCTTTGTGTACCATTTTTGACATTGTATAACGTGGGAGCCAGACACACTTCTTGCACAAAGGTCCTTTGATATCAGAATCTAGCACTGTTACTAACAGTACTGATACTGGCTCATGTTCCTTTACGATTCCCTAATGGTAATTAACTAGACAAGGATGTGACAGACTTATGAGAATCCAGTTTTCCCACATTGAGACCTACATGGAGACCCACTTTGAGTTTTACGAGCTCTGGATCAATTGTTTGGCCACCACTCATTTAAAACCATTGCTTAAAGTAGTTGTCACAGTTAAAGATAAAGCTTGCTACATGACTGGGATGGATGTGGTTAAAATAATATAAAGTTATATTTATCGGTTCAAACCCCCCTCAGCTCCAGTGGTGCCTATCCAATCCTCCCTGCTGGTGTAGCCATGATATCATCTTCTTGGATGCAGCAATGATGTTATGCATCCTGTTGCAGCCAATCATTGTCCTCAGTGGTATCTGGCATGAGACTGCTGCGGTCACATGTGGTATACAGGCACATTGCCACTGCAGCCATATAAACAAGGCCTGGCTGGGAGGACCAGAGTGGAGAGGGTTTGAACTTGGAAGTATAACTTGTTTTATTATTTTAACCTCTTCCCTGCAATGTAGCAATTTTTATTTAAACTCAGACAACCCGTTTAATACCTGAACCCTCTCTGATTCCTTTACAAGATATATACACTCCCCCGAAACTAACTTGTCATTTTTTGGTTACTTGCAGATGTTACAAAGTTAGTGCTCTGATTTCACGGTGTATATGGAATTCTTATGAAATGATGATTTTTGCCTCAGGAAAAAGGATGTCATCTGCAAGTGAAGCCACGGAGCACTGAACTGTCTTGACATGTAGTCCCCACCAGCGAGAGACCGTGCTTATCAGATTAAAGGGGACAGCATGTATATGTACCATAAATCAGACAAAATGAGTGTGAAATAGGAAAACACAGATGTTTAGGGCCTATCACAGGATAGTGAAATATAAGCTGCTCTTATTCTAAAAAGCCTATTTGTAGCTGAATACTCATATGCATACGTTTCCATCTCTTTAGAGAGAGTAAAGGAAATCCAAACCCAATGTATAAACATATTACTGTTCTATTAAATCTGACCTGACAGTATAGATTGCAAAGCATATAAATCACTTTTTAATCTGTGTAGTTCCTCTCTTTAGGTATTTGCTAAATTTTATATATATATATATGTAATTTGTGGTTAAAATAACCTGTTGGCTTGCAGAATATCACACTACCGTATATATAGAATGTGAGTACCCCGCTCCCTGACCTCTTATACACTAAAAGTTTATGCCCCTTTGGCTGAACTCTGCCTTTCGCTGAACTGCTTGCTTTTTATCCCCTCTCTGTTACATTTTGCTGACCGCTTCTATTTTCTTTGAAAAAGGTCCAACCTTTCCCTTGGCAAAGCAACCCAAGTCACATCGAGTGGATACAATTATCCTGATACAACTTTCCACAAAGTCCAATACCCCCTGCAGTCTAGATACAGAAGATAAAGGTGATGAAGTCAATGGAGAGGAATGTTCCACTACTTATCAGTTCTCCCCATCTTTCTACAGGAAATGATTAGAAATGCAACAAGCTTTCTAAAGATGGTGATAAAAAACAATACAAACAAAAAAACAAAAAAAAAACTGACTACGAGGAAATCACAGAGGTAGTGCTTAACTGGTCACCAAAACACTCATTAGGAAAAAAAAAAGATTATTAGAGGTCAAGTGCCATTTCCCATTGTATTAAATGAAATAGATTCTATTAGTCCCTGAAGCACAAATATCCAATCCAATAATCCAGTACTGTACATTTCCATAATACAGCAGCATTACAGCCTTACTGTATTAGCATTGACTGTGTGTCTTTCTTGTCATTCTGCTTGTCTAATACAAATATGTATTGTATGCTTGTATAATGTATGCACGTTTGAGTTACTCTTAAGAGATCTAGACTAGAGCTGAAATACCATCCCCTTCACCAGTTTCTCTCTGTACTAAAATGATCTGTTCCAACCGTTCAATGTTTTTCACTGGTTGGAGCGTTTATTGGACATAATGTTTCTTGGTCTGTATATGTCAAATATACCACTGTAAAGCATTTTGAGCCCCATTATCTGATAATTAGCATTCATGCATATGGACAATATTTCTGGGGCTGGCTGCAGGAGAATGCAGGCCCCTGGAAGGAAAAATCATGGTGGATCCTTCATACCTGTTTAATGCAGGTATGTCCAAACTGCGGCCCTCCAGCTGTTGCAAAACTAAAACCACCAGCATTCCCTAATGGCTGTAGGCTATCCATGCATGCTGGGAGTTGTAGTTTTGCAACAGCTGGAGGGCCGCAGTTTGGACATGCCTGGTTTATCCAATAGCCGTGTGCCCTCCAAGCGGAGTACACTCAGGCATAGGCACATGTTTGCCTGGTGCTGCTAACAGCTTTGAATATTTTAAATGATGAGAACTTGTATTATAATGGGAGAGACATTCCCCTACCTATGCACTGACAATGAAAAGAACCAGAGACCTTGCTGGATCCTAGGATGGAGGTGGTTGTGAGGTGTTTTCTTTATGTCTAGTGTCTGTTGTATAGCGGTATATCACAGATTGACTTATAATATATGTATTAGACAGATAAATACTATTTACTTGATTGCCTAAAGCTATAAAACACATTCGTACCTGTGAGCTATTCAAGCTATAAATTACAGTCATATCTGCGAGCAATTCAGGCTATAAATCACAGTCGCACCTGTGAGCAATGTAAAAGAGGGGTTTTTACCTTCCACTTTGACTTGATTGGGCGCACAAGCCCTACAGGGTAGTAGTTTGAACTCTTCTGCTTGATACATGCTATAGTCTGTGCTGGTCACCACAATAATATCTCCAGCTCTCCATGACCGGGCATTATCTGCCAGATGCAGGATGGTACTGTTCACGTTGGTGTCAACAGTCACTGTCAGTCGGGGCTTCACTGTAAAACACAGAATAGGATCATTTCTCATTTTACTATGACCGGGAGACATTTCCTTTACCACTTGTCTGATACACTGTAAAAGGGGGCTTTTGTTCCTACAAAGCTACTCAACAAATCTTAAAATTATTTTTTGTTCAATAGGTATTCGATTGCAAGAAAAAAGCTGTCCCAGGGGCTGCATATGCTGTAAAAAGTTACTGAACTTCTACTCACCAATCCTCCACCACTGCCGTTACAACCGGCTTGGATCCCCACAGCACTCCACTTCCCGCTCTTGTTCTCAACACAGCAGGAAATGGCTGTGAATGCTGTTCAGCCAATCATTGACAGGGGACAGTTTTTTCTTGGGCTAGAATACCCTTTTAAGTTTTTATGGAGAAAACCCTTGAATAGACATTTATTACACTGGAAGCTGCAGTTTTCTAAATTTCATTGTGATAGATCTATTGTAATATGGTACTTCATGAGAAAACCTTCAGAATTTCAGCATAGCAGACACGATAATTATCTTAGTTAATATTATGACTACATATTGTAAGGTTTTTTTTTTTTTTTTACATATGGAGCTTACAATCTAATATGGAATATCCCAGCAAAGGTCAATAGTTGTATTAGAGAAACATGGGAATATACTGGGCACATGGCTTGTTGTTACATAAAAAGTGGAACAGAATACTCATCTTAATAGAAACATGGACACAGAATTCCATGTGGGATATTCTAACACCCGTAACAAATTAATTTTCAGAGGGGAAAAAACATGATTTTACATTTAGCATGTGGTGAGGATGATGCAGTTGACAATTGTGTAAGAATGCCAATTTTAATAAAACATATTTTCCAAAATACATGAAGTTAACTCATTCGGGCTTTGCCGAGCGTGTTACAGTCGCTCTAATACCACAGTTGATAAACTTTTAGACTGTGCATATTTTAACCCTTCTTCTGTAACAAATGCAGGCGGACTGTGATACAGATGTAGTTGGAGTCAACTGTTAAGATGATGCAAGTATATCCTTGGCGGGAAATAAAATGGGGTGAGGGTCTTGGAGGTGGGCATACTACAGGTGCAGTTTCTACAGTTTGTAGGACATTGGGGTCTGCACAGGGGCAGTGGGTGACATAGTAGCAGTAACATAGCAACCCCAGAGAAACCGCTTACGTGATTCAAACGCAAACTGCGTTCTTAGTCACTACAAGTGGTATCAGCAACTACTTACTATTTAACACAAACCCATCACCTTACACCAGGTAACTACGATGGACTAAAGCTATGGCCTATTTGCTTTTATTCAAGTGATGGAATGGCTTCCTTTTTGCATCTACCGGGAGGACACTGGGCTTGCAAAAGAGTCAGTAAGCTGGTATTTTCTTTCTCCTGGTATGTATTTGATATCTGTGCTAGTCTGCTAGACAGGCTATGTAGGATTTGGTGGCTTTGTGAGCCTTGAAAGGGATGAGTTGACATAATATATAGTATAGAGACTAGATTATTGGTCGGAACTGATCAATCGGTGACTATTTCACTGTAAAAGTTGAAACTAAAGTACTTGCTGTACTTTTCTGATAGCACTTAGGCTACTTTCACATTAGCGTTTTTGGGTCTGCTTGTGAGATCCGTTTCAGGACTCTCACAAGCGGTCCAAAACGGATCAGTTTTGCCCCAATGCATTCTGAATAGATAAGGATCCGCTCAGAATGCATCAGTTTGCAGCGTTTTGGTGTCCGTCTGACGAAACTGAGCCAAACGGATCCGTCCTGACATACAATGTAAGTCAATGGGGACAGATCCGTTTTCACTGACACAATATGTCACAATAGAAAACGGAACTGTCCCCCATTGCCTATGTTCATGATAATACAAGCGGATCTGTTCTGAAGGAATGCATGCGGTTGTTTTATCAGTGCGGATCCGTCTGTGCAGATACATGACGGATCAGCACCAGACGCCTGTGTGAAAGTAGCCTTAGTAGCCATCAACAAATGTGGATTGTGGCCTATTGCAAAAGACCCATTCAATTTTACTATTCCTTCTTTGTATAATGTGCTCATAACAATGTAGTTGTGATTATGTTGTGTCCATGCACATGCAGTCATTTTCACTGTCACATGCTTTTCTTCATTCTTAGGTTGTGTGAAAAAGTAATGCATATTGTTGTGAATATCAGAAAAGCTGAAAATAAGAAATAGTGACTTTTGCTATGAAGATAACCACCTGGCTCTCCGCAGAGGAAGCGAACTTTGTAGTTTGGGCACTGTGCATGAACTTGGTTGTTCTGACGACATTCAAACCTATAATCATGGCGTCCCTTGTAGAAGACCTGTGTTGGTATGTTTGTCCCATCAACTGTAGTAACCTGCAAGGGAAAGAACGGCAACAATATCAAATGTTTAGCATAAAACGCAAACATACAGTAGGTAGCAGGACAAAGAGTAAGAAGTGTGAGCATGTGAAGTGAATATACTGGTTATTAAAACATAGGTTAAGCTAGATGTTCCCACTGACAGGTGCTGAATACATGAGATTATGGGGGGGGGGGGGGGGGGCTAGATTGTGTTGCCATGTGTCCTAGATAAGCAGACATGTCCCTACACCTACCAGCACAGACAAGCCTGCAGCTACTAATAGACCTGTCCAATTTACCTTTCTCATAAGTGAATTCTATATTATACTGTAACTTTGTAACCTGCGGCATAAGCAGGCCATATATGACTAATGCAACACATCTAACCAATATTTGCAAATTCCTAAAAATGTACTATCTCATCTCATAATTTCCATCATATGCCACCAGTATAAGACTATAAAGAGTCAATGCCACAGTTCACCACTAGGTGTGCACTGGAGCTGTATTTACTAATCAACTGACCTCGTTTAATCTGTTCCAAGATAATATTTTTGTGCACTATACAATGTATGTGGTTTTTCTTTTTCATTTACTCATAGTGTGGGCTTTGTCTGACGGTTTATGATATTAGCTGGTATTTTGCTCCCCTGATGTTAAATGAAACAGCCTCAGAAATCCTCTCTGTGTGAGGTTGTTTGATGATATTCCACCTAATCCCCTTCCTTGTGAGAAGTGAATGTAGAGGCTTATACCACCTCTGTGGGGCTGTTTGCATTACATGCCAAATTTTACCTTTTGTAAGAAACCCAGACGTTCAAAATGAGCTTAAGATGCCGACTGTGATCACAGAAAAGCTTGTAACTGTATATGGAGCATGTGGTTGTATTTATGCTCAGTAATGAGAAGCTAGTGGTCTCGTGTGTCAAACCTGTTGTTTTTTTAACTACATAGATGGGCAGCAAAACTGCGTGTATGGTAGGAATAATTCAAGCAAATTAAAAACACAGTGCAACCTCTATGAGACAGTACCCAAAACTGCAATGAAAATTGGGTTTTCTAGGAGGGTTGGTCTTCTTAAACAGGATGGTCCGTTTGCATAGTAGATGATGGGAGAGAAAATCTGTCACAGAAAATATTATCTGGATAAGGGCTCATTCACATGACTATATGAAATGGATCCGCATCCGTTCTGCAATTTTGTGGAATGGGTGCGAACCCATTCATTTCAGTGGGGCCGCAAAAGATGAGGCCAGCAGCCCCCCAAAAAATATAAAGCATGTCCACAAGTGCCGGCAAGAATAGGCTTAAAGAATAGGCATTTTCTATATAGTGCCGGTCCTGCGCTTTCTGCAAAATGCATCCGTGTTTTGCGGATCTGCAATTTGTGAACCACAAAACACGGCATGGTCATGTGAATGCATCCTAAGGGGTGATCTTCTCAAACAGGTGGCCTTTTTGATAGCCTTTACTATATATACACAGGGTGGCACATGAAAAAGCAGCCTGCCTTAAATATCTCCAAATCAAACTGCTTAAAAGTAAATATGTCTTAGGTGTACGTAGCAACAGATCAGCTTTCATTTTTTTCGAGCCCTGTAGGAACTGTAAGCTGGGTTCTGATTGGTTGCTATGGACAACTAAGACAGATTTACTATTAGACAATTTAATTAGGAGATATTGGAGGCGGGATACTTTTTCGTGGGCCACCCTGTGTTTAAAGGGGTTCTGCAGTTCTTTTAAACTGATGATCTATCCTCTGGAGAGATCATCAGCATGTGATCGGTGGGGGTCAGATACCCGGGACCCCTGCCGATCAGCTATTTGAGAAGGCAGCGGCGCTGGCAGTAGCGCCGCTGCCTTCTCGCTGTTTACCACAGGCTGACACCTAAACTATTATGCCCAGAAACAATGCAGCTGTACGCATACTGTAGATGGGGACCGCAACATGTAAATCCAGAGCTTCACCCCCACGGACAAGCAGGCAATTGTTGGGAAGAAACGATCCCTTCCTGACAATCGCCTGTTCCATTGGGTGGCATAAAGGGGCCTTAAAGGGGTTATCCAACACCTATAATGACCTCCTTAATGCAGGAGAACCTCATACAGGTTATACTTACCCCGCTCTCCGGCACCCGTCACTCCTGATCCCCACACGGCCACTGCTGCATCTTCCCATCACGCGGATCAAATCATCCAGCAACAGGGGGGGTGCAGACAATAGCAGGCCGCGACCGGGACGAGCCTCCCTAGCATCGCGGGTGACGCTACAGAGGACGTTCACCGTTACGGCCTGCTATTAGCTGCAACGCCCCCCTCATCTTCCGAATTTTTTCATCCCCATGATGGCGAGATGCAGGGGTGGCCGTGCAGGGAGCAGGAGCGACGTAGGTGCTGGGTAGCAGGGTAAGTCTAACCTATATAAGGGGCCCAGGTATTAGGGGGGGGGGGTCATTATAGTGGTTGGATAACCACTTTAAGATATCAGATATTTAGCAACCATGACAGATAAAGGACCTTCACCTGTTGTCATTAAACACTACTGCAGCCTTTGATCTGCAGCCATCAAGGACACTTTTTTAGAAGGCCATTTCATTTTCACACTGCTTTATGTAACAGGACTATAGCTGACCAATGTAAATCCAGATTTGTTTGCTCATTAGCTTACACGTAAGTTTTCACTTCATTTAATGAAAGGTGACATCACAAATATATAATAATACCTGGATATCAATGGGATGGGTGCAGATTTTTCCTGGATAGGCAGCCTGAAATTCAGACAACTTCTCCCAGTCTCTGGGCCGAGTGCTTTCATATTTGTCAAACCACTGCGTCCACTCCACATCTGGAATGTAGACAGAGAAACTCACATCACATGCAAGACAGATTACTTGTGCAAGTAGTATAACAGGCGAAGGCATGAAAGAATGTCCCAGGGATTTCCAGCAGGATGACAACACTGAAATATAGGCCAGTTTCCAGTAGCATATAGAAAACAGCTGTATATCTCACACTCTCTGATACAGATCAAGATGTTATAATGGAGCAGTCGGTAAAACTGGATATAAAAATATGCTACTGTCTACCGTCCCACAGCAAAACAGGACTAACTGTGGGCTTTGGATGCATAGTAGCTATAGGCAGTTGTATTTCTGTAGGTTACAATTGCCTAAGGGCAAAGGTTTAAAGGCCTCTCTTCCACATAAGAGTACTTATCCTTTACAGTGTGAAATCATTACTCGCAATCAGGTTATGAGGTTACCCATGAGCCTCGAGGCTAAAGACGGGCTTACACATTAGAGTTTAACCTGATTCAGGCAAGACAGACATGTCCCCCAGTGGAAGATAGCAGTGGCAAGAAGGATTGCGCATACTGGCTTTCTGTGAGCCTGATCCTGGACAGGCAGGAGATAGGTTGCGGCTAGAGGTCTCTTGTACAGGTTTTTTTTCCTATCCCTTATTGAAATAAACATGTATCCTCAAGGCATGCATGTTTATAGGGAGTTCGGCGGACTGCATTGCTGGCATAAGCACCTGTTTGCATCTGTGCTCCTAGTTTTAGAAAGTTTATTGCTTTATACTATTTGGTATGGCCAAAGCCCTATATCCATAAGGCTTCATGAACACAACCGTATTTTTGTTCCGCATCCAGAAGCAGAACCATTCATTTCAATAGGAATGCAAAAAATGAAGACAACACATTGTGTTGTGTCCGTATCCATATGTCCATTCCGCCGGCCCACAAAAAATGTCCTATTCTTGTCTGTTTTGCAGACAGGGATAGGGCATTTCTATAGACCTGAAAAAAAAATGGTGCATCAAAAGGCGCATAGACGCCCGTGATGAGAACATAGTCCTACCACTTTACATATCACACATGGAGTACTGTGTACAGTTCTGGGCTCCTGTGAACAAGACAGACATAGCAGAGCTGGAGAGGGTTCAGAGGAGGGCAACTAAAGTAATAACTGGAATGGGGGGAATACAGTACCCTGAAAGATTATCAAAATTAGGGTTATTTACTCTAGAAAAAAGAGACTGAGGGGAGATCTAATAACCATGTATAACTATATCAGGGGTCAGTACAGAGATCTCTCCCATCATCTATTTATCCCCAGGACTGTGACTGTGACAAGGGGACATTCTCTGCGTCTGGAGGAAAGAAGGTTTGTACACAAACATAGAAGAGGATTCTTTATGGTAAGAGCAGTGAGACTATGGAACTCTGCCTAAGGAGGTGGTGATGGTGAGTTCACTAAAGGAATTCAAGAGGGGACTGGATGTATTTCTGGAGTGTAATAATATTACAGGTTATGGCTACTAGAGAGGGGTCGTTGATCCAGGGAGTTATTCTGATTGCCTGACTGGCATCGGGAAGGAATTTTTTCCCCTTAAATGAGAGAACGTGGCTTCTGCCTCACAGGGGTTTTGTCTTTCTCTGGATCAACTTGCAGGATAACAGGCCGAACTGGATGGACAGATGCCTTTTTTCAGCCTAACAAACTATTTTATTCACAAGGCTAGTCTCCGTGTCTTGCAGATCTGTGGTTTGCGGACTGAAAAAACACATATAGTCACGTGCATGTGGCCTAATACATATGAAAATACGAAAAGGTTTCATGAGGCTGCAGAAAAAAAGCCATCTGTTAGACTGTGCTACTGCGATGTGTATTAGGACACAAGTCCTAGAATCAGTAGTGTGGTTTAAGGAGATGAATTATGCAAATCCAGATTACTGTTCAATCTCTAATTCAGGAATATTAATTAGAAAAAGGAATCCTGGTGCCAAGGAAAGCACCAATTTTCTTTTCAATCAAATATCGCAAGTGATAGTTTCAGGTTGTGCTAGAAACGTAGAAACCGTTCCCATAATGAAATAATGAAATTAGGACAGTACTTGTGCTGTTGCCGTCCAGCTAAGGCCAAAACCTCAGTAAGCCAAGATCAGCAAATAGAGCAAGGGAGTTAAAAGGGAGGCCTGTGCCTGCCATCTAGAAGCTCATACATTTTTCAAGTGCAGTCCTGTCTGAAAGAACTGCATGACTACCTGGCCTTTCCACAGATATCCAATGGTTTCTAAATAAATGATCTGTGTGTTCTAAACAAGACGGCTCTAACCTCAACAGTAATGAGCCAATGGTGAACGAGGAAAAGCAAATATGGGAAGTTTATGTGAAAATTGTGGTTTCACTGACTTGAAATGCGCAGGAGAGCTGTCAGACAGAAGATGTCAATTTATTATGAATGAGCCATTACATTTCTGTAAGGAAGTCCTGTGTTGTTGTCAAACACTGTGACAGGTTGGTAGGGTTGTTACTTACCCTGGACCCACTCGCTGGCCAAAGAAACGTTAAAGTGTTCGCCATTTCCAGCTTGGAAAAGTTTATGCACTCGAGCCACCGCGGACCCTCTGCTTCCTGTCAAACATATAAATAGCTGAGGAAGCGAGTTAAGCAAACAGACTGCAGCAGGTAACTGTACAGATGAAATCATAGAGAACTCTGCAGGGAGGGGGCAGGAAAACCTACTCTAAAATGTATTTCTATTTATATAGAATGAGCTATGCATAAAAAAGACAGACAACAATTAACTTTAGGAAGCGGTTACTGTAAACTGGTGATCACGTCATGAAAGAAGCCTCAATGTCCTGACATTTTAACCATACGGGAGACAGAAAGGATGTAGAAAATCATTGAGAATTCACCCGTCACTAATTACTTCTCTTCATTTTCTCTGTTAACGATATGATTAACAATATTATCTAGATTTTCAGGAACTTTCCCAATTTAATATCATTCTCTTTTATTATAGCTGACCAACTGTGTCTGACTATTAAAGGGGTTATCCCATGTTCAATGTAAAAAATGAAAATCTGACATCACATATATAGTACATGACAGACTCTTTCTAAAAAAAAACTTAGAACCAGCCCTGTACCTCACATGGATCCAGAGATCTCCCCATTTATTGCTCCAAACTGCTGTGCTAAATTTATTTCAAGCTAAAAGTTGAGGGGTGTGCACTTTCTTGGGAAGGGGGGGGGGGCGTCTTTCTATTGCAGTTCGTGGCAGTTGAAGGATGGAACTAAGCATGTGTTTCCATCTCAGTGAGCAGGACAGAGGAATTAGAAAAAGTACAAACAGCAGGTGGCGCTATACGGATAGATTTCAGTGAATAACAGTAGATATACAAAATTTTTAATTATATGCAATTACAAAAGTATTTAGATCCAGGTGCTGGTTTGAAAAGAGTAGAATATTTTTAGTGGGACAACCCCTGTTGATATTTTCTTGATTTATTCAGTCGGATTTTTGGTAGCCTAGGTAGCCACACATAATTTTATAGCTGTCTCTACACTGAAGATGGCTGGCAACTTCAAACTTGTCTTTTAGATGTACATTAAAAAAAAAAAACTGGAACAGTACAAAAAGATACAATGTTTTCCAAACAAGCAGAATGATCCCAAAAATGTTTCCAATGTATCATATTGCAAAGTAATAGCATATTACAAGGATATGTCACTACTTTCTGTTCAGTGGGGACCTGCCTGCTGGGATTTTGACATTAAAAAAGCTGCAACTTTACTGGTGGCACTTCTGGGTACATGAGGGTATTTCAGCACGGCCCCATTTACCTTTTGTTTTTTAACTATAAGGCGCAGTTTTTCTTTACCAAAGGTGGTGGGAAAATGTCAGTTCGTCTTATAGAGCAAATGCTAAGGACTGCTTCCATTACAGATGCGGTCATTAGTATGCAGGTGGCGTGGCACCGTGCTGCACATGTCTTGACTGCATACAGCGTCATGACGTAATGCACATAGGCACACACTATGACCTGACACTGTGCAACATCAGGTCACAGTGCACGTGGGCCGGAAGAAGACCAAGGAGCAGTGGGTGGATCTGCAGAGTGGCAGTGCCATGCAGAGCGGGAGAGGTAGGTTTACTATTATTTTTAATGTCTGATTTGAGGCTTATGGGGTCTGATCTGAGACTGATGAGGGTCTGATCTGAGGCTGATGAGGGTCTGATCTGAGGCTGATGAGGGTCTGATCTGAGGTTGACGTGGGACTGATCTGAGGCTGATGGTGGAAAGAGGGTCGTATCTGAGGCTGCTGGAGGTTGGGAGGTCTGCATTGGAGACTGATGGAGCTTGGGGGTCTGAAATGAGGTCTGATTGAGCTTGGGGGTCTGATCTGAGGTCTGATGAGGAAAGGTGGTCTGATTTTGGGGTCTGATTTGTGGTCTGATGAAAAATATTTCTTTTTTTTAGGTGTGCCTTATAGTTCGAAAAATATAGTACTTGAATACAGCTGTGTTTCAGTTATCTACACAGCGGGTGGCAAACAGCAGCCCTGTGTAGGGAAGGACTACGACAGAATCCAAGAAGCATTGAGGCCCCTTAGGTCTTCTTGTTCTTGTATATTATAAAGCTATACTTGTTTAGACAGGCTGGTTTTATACTGCTTATACTTTATATTTCAGTTTATGAGCAAGCCTAGAAAGTTTTCATACCACTCAGTGTTCAGTACCTTGATATTCCACGTGGTCTTCCACGGAGCTGGATGGATCACCTTTCACAGTGATAAAACTCCAGGGGTGTCTGCAATGAACAGAACATCTTGTATTTTAGAACCAGGAACCGGTCTTGTCACATACTAAAGCTTTGTAAGAGAACTGAGCAGGCTTCTGTACCTCTTGCTTAGAAAAGTTCTCTGTGTGCTATATAAAGTAACATGCTACCATTTAAAGAAAGCCTACATTAATCATGTATAAATAGTGGATGGTTAAACTTAGGGTAAAGATAACGCAAACTATAAAACTCACAGTGACAACCCATTGTACTAAAGTAAGTTTTCCAAACTGAAGTATGACAATGTGCTTACTTACCGGAACCCCAGGTGCAGAAAGTGTCTACTCCCCAGTTTTGTCATCACTTTCTTAGCAGAATCATCCAAATGTCTGGATCCTTCATCATTCACAGCCACTGACAATATTGTACCCTCCGGGACAGATTTAATGTAGTGAGCAAGGCGGGTGCTCTCATCTTTAGATTTGTATGTATCAAACCTAAAAATTAAAAAATTACGAATTTAGACTGAAAAGACTATTTTTATAACGAAACCTACATATAGTACACTTCATAATGCCATGTTTTCTAAACGCTATTCTGAAAGTGGCACTGTAGCTTCAGTAAACTTTTGATATGTCATAGGGACCCCCACTGATCTCTAGAACGAGGTGAGAAGAAGCGCTCACTTAGCTGCAGGACAGGAAGTGAGACAGACTCAATAGAAAGTCTATGGGCCCATCTTGTTCCCATTTTATGCAGCGAGGAGAGAGCTAACTGAGCGCTTCTTCTCACCTCGTTCTAGAGATTGGTGGGGGTCTCAGCACTTAGACCCCCACCCTTCAAAACTTTTCATATGCCTCTATGAGATATCAAAAGTTTACTGACGGCATAATGCCACTTTAAATTTTTCTAGTGTGCAGAATTCTAAAATGCAGGTTCTGATGTAGCAAATTAGCTCATGTCTATACCGTGGTCCCTCAAGATACAATGGCCTCAGGATACATTATTATTTGACAATCTGCATGTAATACTTTCACCTGCTTTTCACACTACATAAAGACAGCAGTAGGGTCATGGAGGAGAGGGGATGGAGAGTATTACATCTCTAGTGCTTCTGCATGACTGTGGGGAGGAGTGGCCCTGTCCTTCTGTGACCACCTCTACCTTTATGAAAGAATTAGAGATCATACAGTATGTATGAATACGTCTTTCACAGAGTGTGTGCATGCATGTTTGTGTATATATCAAAATTCCAGCAAGTATAATGAATCCCTATAAAAATTAACTTTTAATCTATTAGGTTAAAATAGAGAGGTCACATATAACCCCATGGATAGCAGAAAGTGAAACAAACTATTATCAATATGATAGCTAGAAGATGATGATCGTCATAGGGAATGTCCAGGTAATGATAATAGTCACTATAAGGTAGAAAAGCAGGGAGATATGGGATCTAGCCCTAGTATACCCCTATGCTAGTCCTCAGCCCGGGGACGTCCCCTAATGGTGGGGACTCCTCGTCCTCGTACCTAAGCTGGGAGCCCCTAGACAATCCCTAATGACCTAGACAACAGGAGGTTGTCCTTTGACAAGTTGGGCAGGTGGTAGAAGTGATACTGCCCAGCAAGAAGTACCAAGGTGCGCCTCTATAAGCACACCTCGCAAACACACCTCAACGCGTTTCCCCCCAGGAATGAAAAAGGGTTCATCAGGAGGTATTGTGTGTAAACATATCTATAAAACGATCATTCAAGTAGTCATAACAAACATTAGCAGATAGCGTGAGCCAGTCCGATATTGACAAGGCTTAAATTAAAAGATACTTAACAGCCCCTGTAGAAACATATTCTTAATATGATGGAAATCAATGAATCCAAATTATGAGGGACCGGTGACAGGAGGAGAAATGAAGCAGGCCCTGTTTGATTAGGGCAAAGTTCAAACGGACCAACAGGAAGGAGAAAGACACATAATTCAAACGACCAAGTGAGATACACCAGGAGGTAATTGATCGATATGTAAAAGGCCCTTACTGGTGAAATCAGCAGAAGGCATATAGGTCAGGGTAGATGTCCCTGATATTGTGCGTGGACCCGGTTCATGCTGTAGACAAATAGGGTCATAAATACATAGTTAAACCAGAGTTAGGGCAATGAGTGGTCTCCTTGGTGATTAAAGTTTCTGTACTCACATGACTAGGGTTCCTGCAAGTCGCGCTCCTCCTGTAACCTTACCCATGCACGTGTGTGGTTTAAATAGCCCGCTAATACTTACAGGCATCCCCGGAAGTGACGAGGGTTGATGACGCTTCCAGTCACAAAAGCATCAACGTCATTTCCTTCTAGTGTACCCGCGGGAGGGGAAGGAAAGCCGGGTAGGACATATTTATTATGTTGCTAGGATCCCCCATATCTTGATATTGATATAGTGCTGGAATTTATGATTTGTGTATATATCCACACACGTATTATGGAAGTGTGTCCATACGTATATTCTGATGTTGTTGCTAAAACCCATTGCTTTAAAATGGTTTCATGTTTTACATCTGCATTTAGTTCCAATATTTAAAGCACCAAGGAACAAAACATCATATAAAAGTACCTATCTGCATGGATCACGTCTCCAGTTTTGGGGTCAATAGCATGAACAATGATCCCACGATGTCCCCAACCCTTCTGAAAGAAGTAGCCTCCTTCACTCAAGCCACCAGGATGCAGGGTCTTGCCCAGGAATGTCCAGGACATCTTCTTCTCTCCATGAATCTCAAGAGTTCCTTCTTTACCCACGCCAATATATTTATGACCAAAATAATCATGGGGAAGCTCGCCATCATCAGATCTGCAGATAAGGATAGAAAATGTTATTTCTACCAATGACCAATTTAAAATATATCAGTATGCACACCAGTAATTGCAAAAATGACAAAGTGTGGCCCACAATACGTTGGAATGAAAACCAATGCCATAAGGAATATTTGTTGTTATAATATCTTTCACTGGATGTAGGGGATTGTAGGACATTTGAGATGCTGAAATACACAGTAAAGTGTTCACTGCGGCCATTGTAACCAAACATATGAGTAATCTAATAAAGATGACATTTTGTTCCTTTACAGTACTGTCGAGCCATGTACTGCTGGTCTCAATAACATTGCTACGTGTTCCCAACACCCCTACCATTTTTTTATCCATTTCAGGTAAAGGTTTAGTCTTTTTAAATGCATACTTAAAATCAGTTTGTTCTGTGACTCACAGAATAATGTTCTTTTCCTATAACCGAGTCTGATTTTCTATCCTTCTCTTTGGTTGTCTCCCACTCTGTTTACATTTCCACATCCAAACTGCTAACCACAAATATTAGCTTTCCCAGCTTTCTGGAGGAAAATGGTTCAGTCTTGCATTCATTTCATCTCCATGAGTCCAAAAACACAATAATCCACAGCTGCTAACCAGTTTACCTTCCATAAAGGATGATGGTGAGATGGCCGTCGAATGGACAGTCTTCACTCCCTATGTGTAACTCTCCCCCATTTTCGATCAGTATGTATCTTGTTCGGAGTATGATGGCATTATTGCTGGGCCTGATTACAAGCTTTCCTGTAACATAAGACACAACGATGCTTATGACAATAATACAGTCACTGACTTGTACAGACACAGCCAAAGAACTGAATTTTCATGTTATCACATCTTGTCTTGATTACTGCAATTAATTAATAATTGGCCTTTCCCTAATCAAACAACTATTCCCTCTCCAATCTATTCTGAATCAAGCTGACAGGCTAATCTTTCTATTCAGCCACTAAACCAATGACCCTGCCATGCACCATTCACTACCGGTTGCCCACCCACTATAGAATACAACGTCAACTCACCCACAAAGGTCTCCATGTGCTGCACCACCTTGCAGTATATCACTTCCCTCATCTCTTTCTACTCGCTACCCAATCTAAGATTAATCCCCCTCTGCTGACGGTGCAGCCATCCTTCCATGATTCCGCCTTCATTCCACCACAGTTTACTGCCATGAACAAAACACTGGCAGACTATTACATAATTTCACCGATGAATACATGTGATTTCATCAATAAAATTACTTCCTGCATTGAAGAAAATGTAAAAAAATGTGTATCCTCCATAATTCAAACTTCCCGTCTACAAGACTTTCCTGGGGCTGAATATCAGTTCTCTGAAGTGTGCTACCCAGAAAATTAGATTCATTCCCAAAATCCATAGTTTTAAGTGTGCCTTAAAAACACATTGGCCCTGATTTATCATACCTTCACTCCAGAATTCTGGCATCCAAAAGTCTCAAGATAGGGCTTTTGCAACTTGTTTGCACTTGCTTGCGCAAAATTTAAGTAACTGCGCAAAAATTTGTGATGTTTTACACTCACAAATTTTTCATTTTTACCCTACTCACTCCAGTTTTGTTATATGAGTGGAAACGTGGGTGTGGTTAGCTATGTTAATGAGTTTCACTCCAGAGTCATCATTGCGACTTTTTTTAAAAAGTCGCAAATAAGTCGCAATCTCACCCCAGGAGGAGGGTGGAGTAGCTTTTCTATACAGAAGTATTATTTATCAAACAACCAAATTTATCAAACAGCCTGAGACATTTGATAAATGTGGCACAAAGTACTCCAATAGCAAAACTGACTTATACACGTACCCTCTGATTGGTTAAGGATTGTATAGTATGTTCATACTATATAAATAAAATTATAAAATTTTTCTCTATGGTGCAACATTCAGTGGCACATTGTGAAGTTATTTCAGAATATGGTACACGTATCTCCTGGAGCCACAATTTTTTTATGGATTCATATGGAGACATATATAAAAATTAGAGTGATATGGAGCAGTAATAGCCCAATAAACTTCCATGGGCAAGGAATACAGAGATAGTGCAGGAGGCCTGAACCTGTTCTGCTGCATTAACTTCTTTAAATCTGCATAATCTACATTGCCGTCTCTTCACACTTATTTTGAGAGTATGGTGGATATTCATCTACATATAAAAATGCAGCAGGTAGATTTAAACATTAATTGCCAATTTCTACTGTGTTTTAGACATGTATAACTGTAAGACTAAGTGGTGCAGCTGGCCATATGTGGCCAAGCTACACCCACATGAGGTGGCGACTGGTTTACAAGCAGAATCATGCGTCCATTCCCTGACACATGCGGGTCTGCCTGTGTGCCACCAACCACAACGTGTGGTCTGACCCTAATGGTCGACATGCTTGGCCTGACCTTGTTTTGGATGGGGTGACAGGACAGTGTCTAGCATGTTGGTAAAAGAATGATTCACCCGGACTGAATGGCCAGATGTCCGCTAATCCTACTAAGACTTAGCAACCAAATGTTGGCACACAGAGATCTCATAGTCCATTTTCAGCCATTTTATAAAAGTATGCATGCCTCCCCTATTAATTACAGCCAGTCAGAACACATATTTCACAGGTACTTGGAATGGGGTAAAGTTCACACTTGCGGATTATTGTCTTTAGCCTAACCCTGTGTGTACAGCTGAATCTGATTTGGCTCAGCACGTAGAGAATCTGATTATGAATTTACCAGCTGCCAAATCTTCTGGTCCAGCTGATCAACAACATAATTTGTTTAAACAAATACATTAAAAAAGGGACATTTTCTGCTGAAATATATGCCTTTTGGGATGTGTTTCTAGAATATACAGTTAAGAAGAAATATGGCTTACCCCCGCTGGTGATATGTATGGAGTGTACAGTTACAGAAGACATCAGAAGGAACTTTTTGCCTCCATCAATAGTCACGTGATTTTCATCACTATGTTCTGGGCTCCAGGGTTGGAGTTTAGGGTCTTCATGAGGGCAAATTCCTTGTATTAAATGAAATAAAACAACCATTACCATTGAAAGAGCATTTATTTTGATGTACTAACATCTAATGTAATGCATTATGTCATTTTATCGTAAGTCTTTACACTCTGAGAAAATAATTTATTTTCTAGTAAAATGAACATGAATCATCTTCATCATACAGTAGCCAAAAATGACAACAAGGTTAACAATGTAACAATTGGCTATGTAACCAATGTAAATAATACGTGTCGTCCAAGTGCTAAAATGTTTTATTGTAAAAAATATATTTATTTCTAATACAAAATATATTAGGAGCCAAGTAAAATATATATTTTTCTAGATTCCATTAAATATCCACTTTGATTGAATGATGAGAAAGTATGCTAAAGGCAGAGGACTAAGAGCAAGGGCGGACCATGCAACTGCTATGAGGACAGCATGATGTGGGCTCAGCCCTGGTTGCCTACATTCCTCTTGTTAGTGGGTGTCAAAAAACTGTGTAGGAACCCAATCTTTAAAAGAACTGCAGGAAACATGACGGTGAAGAACTGGCTGAAAGGCGACGGAAAGCACGTGAAGGGTAAAACACACACCAGGCCCCTAAGCATGGAAAAGTCCAGCACCATAATGTGGGATCTTTACCACGGGGTCCCCTCTCCACTAACAGAATCATAATGAAATGGCAGTCACTTCTTACTGGATAACAATGACTGTAAGTACTTGACACTTCAGGCCTATTGAGACTACATGTATTGAACAGTAAGGGTAAATTCACAAGTTCCAGATTTCAAATTCCAATCTGCATGAGTAAATCTATTTGTAAAAAGTCTGCGCAATGTAGATGAGGATTGGAAAATTCCAGAGATTTGTATTGTGCTGTACTTTTCTGTAGGTTCCTCACTGCAAATCCACAACATGTGAACTTAGCTTCAGGGCATGGCCTCACAGGGTGGATTTTCTACAATTATATTGTTGCAGATTTTGTTGCGTATTTGCTGCAGATTCCCCCCTATGCATAGCAAGGCGTGAAATCCACAATTTTGCGCAGCCTAAATTGATACAATGTGGATGTCAGTGGCGGATTGGCCATAGACCTTACAGGGAAATTTCCCGGTGGGCCGATGCCCAGGTGGCCACCTGAGCCCTCCTCACATCCGGCCAGTGGAAGTTTTTGGGGATGTACTTTGTGCTGCTGGCAGTATTTTGTGATGAACTGTAGTATTTGTTGAGGTGGTATAATGTGCCACAATGTGGTATTGCTGGCCCTGCCTTCCATCAATTTGGACCCAACTACAAAACAGGCCCCTTTTAGTATTTTTTTCAGGACCACTTAAAGTTCCCAGTCCGCCCCTGGGGGATGTAAAATACCCACTGTAGGACCATGTGTGCTGTAGATTTTTTATGCAGTGTGTTGGTGAGATTTACTCCTTTCACTGTTACTTTACAATCCTGCGGAAAATACACTCATCAATTTTCAACTGTATGTAGTATAGAATAGCACTGTTATATCCAGTACCACAAAGTAAACCAGAACCTTATTTGTGAGTTCCTCATCTTAATAATCAAAATGATCTCCCGTGGTGTTTGTTTATATCAATATGTTACTTACATCTACAAAACTTCCAAAACTATCGTGTCTGCCACCCTCCCAACCTTTAGCTGACATTGTGGAGACAGTCAAAAAGTCACTGTCCTATGCAGCCGTCATCTGACTTGTGTCTGTTTTTTGATACTCACTTTTTGAAACTTTATTGTAAAGCTCTATAGAATATGTTGAGATTATAAATGATTATTACTATTATTGTAGCACATATAATTACTGTGACCTTTTGTCATGATTCCCGCCAATGCATTAAACCATGTGGTTATGATGACCACTAAAACCCAGACAACTTCACGTGGCCCCAATATTTCCCATACTTTTGTGCAACACAGTCTAGAATGTCTGACAATGGCCACAGAGCCGTCACATTATGCAATGACTGCAATCAGTTTATTTTGGCCAACGCTTCACAGTTCATGTGCACAGACATAACCAGATACTTCATCAAAATGAATCTGTAGTCAAGCATATACTGAAAGTGTAAATTTCAGGGAAGAACAGTTGCAAAATGTCTGAATTGTTCAATGTCCTACAGGGAATGTGCTCTCTGTGACCAAGTCCAACACAAATAAAAAGTGATGATATTCAAACGCATCCAATAAAGATCTAACACCTAATATTACATATTGGTTGCAGTTCAATTTCCACAGCAGGAAAATGTAGCAGTGCAACTCTTTCCAAGCGTCGTTTATTTTTTCTAAACGTGAATGCTGAGGTAGGTACAAGTGAATGAAAACCATGTAATGTTTATACATGTAATCACAGGTTGTATATTGAATGCATACACTCAGTGGGTTAGAAAATAACGTGAAAACATAAAATTTATAATAATAACATAATATTTAGAAATGATTCGGTATAATAAAGCATAATATCCTCAGGCTGTTCAACAGATGTGTTAAAAATGCAATTGAACATATTTTATACGTGTTTCTGAAAAAGTGGTTTACTGCCTTGACATGCATATTGTTAAATCCACTTTTATTCCTAAATTAGCTTTTTTCCGAATACATAAGTCATTCTGCTATGTACAGCAAACTGTATTGTATTAATCTCTAGAACACAGACTGGTTTGAATGAGGGTTAAAGATGTCGTTTCCCCTCAAACACTGGTGTCATATCACTAGGATAGGCGCCGGTCCCACCTCTGGGACCCCCATGCATCTCTAGAACAGGGCACCCAAAGTTTAGTAGAGCTTACCACCATTCATTTCTATGGAAGTGCTGAAAATGGTGCGCTTGGCTATTTTCGGAAGTCCCATAGGAATGAATAGAGAGGGCACTGTGCAAGCACGGCCAATGTCCCGTTCACCTCTATAGAGCTGCCGACCAGTGCTTGGCTATTTTTGGCATTCCCACAGAAATGAATGGAGGGCGGCCGCACGTGCGCAGTGTGCTGTCATTCTCTTTCATTCTGGAGGTGGGACCTATACCTATCTGACATTGGTGGCATATCCTAGCGATATGCCACCAAATTTCGAGATTAGACAACCCCTTTAATACAGTGCTGAGTTCAAAGTACTCAATAATTGACCCCCTAATAAAATAGGTCCTCTAAGGGCTGCAGTAGCAGAAGATAATATGAATGAGGCCTGAAGCAGCATTTCCTGACAAATCTGCAAGGCAACTGGAATTGTAAAAATAATCTAACTACCAGCTACAATCATTACTATGGATATGAAGGTAAAGTTAGACAAGAGCAAGTTTAATGATGGAAAAAAGCTTTCACGTTATCTGGACAAAACTCTTTTGACAGTGTAAACTTACCTGAAGCCCTGGAAGTAAATATTGCTGCAAGCAACAGTAGGGGCAACACCAACCCAACTCTGCCCACACTCATCGTCCTTGAACTTCAAATTTCCTACAAAACACAAGAAATTGGTAATTGATGAGGATATTTGTTTAGATGCTCTCATGTGAGTAGCAATCAGCTTTCATATTACCTAATGGCCTGGCTCGTGCTAGCTTATAGTCTCCTATTGTTATAGACAGACAGCTCTGTATGTTGAGCGGCTAAGGCTTGTGTTTTATAATGTCTCCTTCAGCTCTTTGCCAAGTACACTTAACCTCCAGCTTACACCCATCCTGACACGCTGATCACAGGCGTCCAAGCGAACTGACACAACAAGATAACACTAGAAGCTTGAACTGTATTCTTCCACCATCCACGCTGTAGTCATAGAAAAGTGCTTCTCCTGGACAGTCAGCATGACGGCAACACAGATTAGGACCCTTTTATGTTTATGTTCACACGATACATTCATTTTTATCCTTTATCCCAGTGTTTGGTGGATTCTGATGCCAAATTTTGTGACTTTCATGCAAACTTGGGTTTGCTTAGCTACCGCAGCATGTAGCTTGTGTTTCTTATCTCTTCAAAAGTATACAAACTACATAAACTTTACTGAACAGCAAAACAGCAAGGCGACCAAGATCTGTTATATATATACACACTTGTATCTATCTATCTATCTATCTATCTATCTATCTATCTATCGCTCCTGAGATGCATAACTAAGAATGACCAAGAGAAAGTTAAATGGATTATGCCATTATTGATGTAAAAAATGAGAACCAGACATCATATAGAACATGACAATACCTTCCTAACAAAGCTAGATCCAGCCCTGAACCTCACATGGGTCCAGAGATCTCCACATTCTTTGCTCCAATTGTTATGCTAGATTCTATTCAGGCTGGTAACTCAGGGGGCGTGTTCTTTCTGCTGTAGCTCTTTCCCTGCAACCACCATGGCTTCCAACAGAACATATGGCTGGTGGCAGTTGAATGAGTGCATGCGACCACCTCAGGGAGGTGGACTAAGAAATAAGGAAAAGAACAAACAGCAGGTGGCGCTTTACAGATACAATCTACTGAATAGCTCACTGGCAATAGTAAATGCTTAATTACATGCAATTATAAAAGTATTCATATCCGGGTGCTGGTTTGAAAAATGTAAAATATTTTTCATGGCACAAACCTTTTAAGTATATGTCTAATATATTGTATTTATTGTTTCAGTTCCTACCAATTTCCAATGTATTCCAGTATAGATTAGCACTATCAAACTGAAGTCCAGCCTGTTTCTACCTGCATGAGACTATAGACTCTTGTTCCACCGTAAATTCTGTACCACAAATCTGCAACTAGTCTGCTGATTGGGCTCGTTGGCTCACATTTACTATTGCGAGTGCATCTAGATTCTGGCGTACATTGTGCCATAATATGGTGCAGTTTTGTGCATCTCGTTTTAAAAAAAAACATCTGTGCCTAGACTAAAAAGGATGTGCCTTACGAGAAAGGGGTTGTGATGTCATGGGAAAGGGGGCAAGGCCTAAGATATGGCATTTTGCATCAAAACTGTGCCACAATTCTTGAATAAAATTCTGTCTTAATGTAAGCCAGACAATAGTATAGAAATTGACAAAAGTGTCTGTCCCTGAACCACATTTATCATCCAGCCTGAGCCCCGGTGATAAACCTGGTGCAGGACTAGAAAGTCAGGTTAATATTCACTAAGACTGGTCTAATTAGTATGTGCATGAAAAGGTTGCACAAGTGAGCTGAAAGTAGGCGCATGTCTCTATGAAAGTGCGACTTTTTAGGCAACTCACCACTCAAAACAGATGAGGAAAAGTACGCCAGCCCTGGAATGGAGTAGAAGTTAGACTGTTTTTGTGAGTAAATCATGTGCAAAATAAGGAGCACCTACATAAAAAGGTCAGAAAATAGGCACAAAAGTTAGTCTAAAAAATCAAAATATGCGAATGAAGCACAAAAGAGGTTCATTTTCAGTAGTAAATGCGACTAAAAAAATACATTTTACCGCCTACAAATAGGCACAGACATTATAGTTTTTCTGCAAACCAGCTGCAGAGATTTGCACACTATTGAGTATGTAAATGTTCTGCATCACTTTATAGAAATGTTTCAGATAGTTGCATGATATCTAGAATATATCTAAATAAAATACCTTCTATAGATCCATGCAGGATGTCTGGTGTATCAGCTCAGGGAGTCCTAAGTGGAAAACGACTACCTGCACTCACCTCTACAGTGCTCACATTATTATTTTTTAATGCTAGCCTTTTCTGGGCAATCTCTTCTTAGCTAGAAATCTGTTTGCTAAATTGACACTTTCAGGAACGTTCACTGTTCTGGTTTCAAGTTATACTTTGATTCGGCCACATAATCCATTGCAGCAACATATTTATGGAGACCAGTAATAATTTGCTCCGTGGATAAAACCCAGCACTCACTCCTTCAGCAGTCCAATAGCAATGCTTTCATATCACAAAGTGCATATCACCAGGTTCTAGCAAACAATAATGCCAGCTGGGTCAGGATATAACTGGATGAGTCCTGCTAAAGCATTTACTAAATCCATCTGTATATTCCCTCATGGATAGGATGCTTTAAGCAGTCCGCCTTGGAAAGACGCCTGGCAGCAACCACTGGATATATATTCGGATTCCTGGCAAGCCGGTGCTGTCAAATTACTTCCAGCTGTAGATTTGCAACGTCTCATCAGGAAGGCTACATACCAGCACAATGGACCGGAGCATTTGCTCCATGTGAGACTTTGAGGGCAGCACAAAATACAGGGTGTGTTTGAGACAGGTTACTACGGGTGAGAAGCCCAAACTTGAATTTAGAAATGAAATTTATGAATGCCAGGCAAATTAAGAATACTGCAACGCATTTAAAGGGAACCTGTGATCACCTTTATGCTGCCCATACTAAAGGCAGAATAAAGTAGAGACAGGTGAGTTGATTTCGGCGGTCTGTCATTTATAAGTTAAAAGTAAGTGGTTGCAGAGAACCAACATCACAATCATTGCAGACTGGGCCTGGAAAAGAGTCACGGCCACCTGAGAAGAGTCCTGGTTATTCATGAATTCCTGCTCTCCCTGCCCACCTGCTGATGACTGACAGGCTTCTACATAGTATTCTCCATTTCTCTCTAGGAGAGAACTGCCAATCATCAGCAGATGGGTGAGAGTGCAGGAGATTATGAATAACCATGACTCTTCTCATGTAGATATGACTCTTTTCAAGGCCTGAGCTGCAATGATTATGATGTTGGTTCTCGGCAGCCACTCACTATTAGCTCATGAGTGACACACCGCTGAAATCAGCATTTCTGTCACTAATGTATGCCGCCCCCAGTGAGGTCAGCATAAAGTTGATGACAGGTTCCCTTTAAGTATATACAGAGGAAATATGTCAAGTGGACTGATCCAAAAAGGCCTTAGAAGATCTTTAAAGGGAATCTGTCACCAACTGGTGGCAAGTTTCGAAATATGCAAATTAGGCTCATGTTGCAATGAGGGCGTCACCATTGCTCATGTTGTACCCTAGCTCCGCTCATTTCTGTGCCCAGCCCCTGCCTGGCTGCTTTGCCACTGCCTTGCCCTGTCAAGGAAACCAGCCGGGGAGAGGTGTTGAACTATTTGCGATTCGCGTGTTGCAGCAAATGTGTGAGTTGCGCTGCGACCCCATTCATTCCTATGACAGCCACGCTACACTGCGATTCTTGGGTGCGCAACATTTGTTGCACCCAAACTCTCTGTCTAGCCCTACCCTAAGACAGAAATTGTCTACACTTAGCAGAACTGTCAATGAGCTCTTATGAATATCTCTCTAGATATTTGATTTGCCCCTAGACACATCTGAATGTGACCTGTGTCATCATTTCACCTCACACAGTAGTATTTGGAATCATGATGCACATTTTCCGCTGGGGTCAATGATAATAACATATGGTGTGTCTCACAGGGTTAGTATAATACATCCATTAGCAGCATTACTGCACATAAGTGCAGGACCTGCTATTTATCAGTCAGCTGTGTTACTCCTATACAGTAGGGGATTGTGATAAGTAAAGCAATGTGCATGTTCTATGAAAATAGAAATGTGGAAATAAAAATTATTACAGTATATACACACACAAGTTATTTAAAATTAAAGGGTTTGTCTCACTTCAGCAAATGGCATTTATCAGACAGGGAAAGTCAATACAAGGAACTTACTAATGTATTGTTATTATCCATATTGTTCCTTTGATGGCTGGATTTATTTTTTCATCACATTATACGCTGCTCGTTTCGAGGGGTTATGACCACCTTGCAATCCAGCAGTGGTGGTCGTGCTTGCACACCATAGGAAAAAGTGCCGTTCTCTCTGGTGGCCGGGACCGCAGGAGTGCACATAGGCTGGTGCCTTTTACTGCTGGATTGCAGGGTGGTCATGACCATAGAAACGAGCAGCGTATAATGTGATAGAAAAATGAATGACGCCAAAGGAGGCAAATTGGACAATTACAATACATTAGTAAGGGTATTGTGTTAACTTTCTCTACAGGATAAAAGCCATTTGTAGAAGTGAGACAACCCCTTTAAGAATATGTTTAAGCACAAAGTTACAAAATCCATTAAATCCAACCTATAATCCCACTATGTTGATCCAGAAGAAGGGAAATTAATAAATAATCCATTTGATGCGGATGCCACTTGCACCATATTAGTGGGAAAAGTCCTTCTGAACCCCAAATATGGCAGAATAATATGTAATGTCAGAATAAATTCCTGCGCCTCCAGAAACCCATTTCCTAGTCCTATTAATCTAGTCGTGGCCAGCTAGGCAATCCCTGGTTTTCTTTTAAGGACTACATACCTTAGTTTTAATGATTATAATGAACTTATATATATGCAAATTCATGGTATATGTTACACAACGAAGATCTACAATCTATGGAAATTTATGGAGACCAGGCTGGCATAAATACGTAGATATATCTGCCCCAATGGGATCAATACATGAGCCTAATTTATCATATAGTTTTGTCAGTTTTCTGGCGTCAAAAAGTCGCTAACTGTGTATTTGTGTGTTTTTCAACACCACTTGTGCAAAAATTTTTGTGCAAGTGGCGTTTCTCTGCTGACTTTGGCCCTTTCACAAAAAGGGGCTATTGGTGAGGGCGAGGAAGGTGTGAACAAAAAAATCTCTACTTCAGTCAGGGGCTAGTGTAGATTTCAGTTTAGACGCATGGACTGCTAAAGGCTTGCCTAATCTATGATGCAGTGCACAGGGTTATCATAGAACGGCATATATGCCGCCGTTCTATGATAAATCAGGGCCAATATGTTTGCTGGTTCTATAGAAATTATATGTAAAGTCAACATTACAAAAAAAAGAAAAAGAAAAATACACACTTGAGTAGTAGCCATACTAGCCAGGACAGAACTGTCTATACTGATAAATGGCCTACTCAGCACTAAGTGTCAGGCACACGTGTCCTCGGCAATTATCACATTTCATTCTACCCTCACAAATAACTGCAATGATAGAGGTGGAGTGTCACTGATGTAAAAGGAAAGTGCATGTTTACAAGATGGAGCTGCTGAACCATCAAGTTTTTGTTCTTTAAAAGAGAAATGCATTAATCAAATCGGCATAAAACCTGGAGCTATATTCTGGCATTGGCAAGGTCCAATAAACAGCAGGAATGTAACACAATAAACAAGCTGGGTGATCTCTGTATATATTGAACAGACAAGTGAGAGAAAACACAGTACAGTACACTATACACAAATCACATACCTGTGTCCTGTGTTCTGTATTATATGGGTCTGCAGAAAATGCCAGTCTAGGCCGAGTTGGCACAGGTCAGGCAGAGATCATGGTGATCTTACTGCCTGGAAGTATAAAGTGCTTTGTGTTCCAAGAAGGTTCATGCTCAAAACTTTTTAAGTTGTAAGCCAAGATAACACCCATCGCTGACTGTGTGCCGCTCTTGCCAGTGCCATCAGGTCTAATCACAGGACTGTGGTAGAAACTATGCTGCTAAGCCGGCAGCTCCTCTCTGTCTGTAATTACTGTCACAGCCTATGATTTCAGGCAATCTCCTCCTGAGTCTTCCCTTATACTCAGCATGGAACCATAGGTGATGTTGGTATGCAAGCTGCCAAGCTCACAATACCAAATAGCCTATAAGCACCTTGCTGTGTTTAAGTCTGTCGTGGTGAGTGAATACCTCAAATATGTAGATTAACCACAGGATGAAACATGATATGAAACACATGTAATGCTGATGTGTTGTTAGAATTGGCAGGAATCAACTCTGCAAGAACATGTACAGAGCAGCTAAATTAGGACTAATCTCATAGAAGAATGCAAAAGGATCTACACAACAAATACCTTCCTCAAATATAAAGTAACAAAAAAGACACAAACAACACACACAGAGAGGTCACGCCAGTCTTAGCAAAAGCCTTGGCAAAAGATGCAATCAGTTTATGAAGAAGTGCAGGCCTCTTAATGAATGCCACATCCGTGATGTCCGCATACCAGAAGCTGAAACCTACGCCTAAATTCTTATACGTGTAAGGCTGCAGTGGCCCTGACCCCTTCCACTAATCTCAACCGACTTTAAGAAAGTGACAAGAGTGGCCTAAAAACTTAAAATTACAGTTTGACCAAAATACGTGTAAACGTTTAGTAAATGATCCTCAAAGTGCCTAAAGCAACAACCAACAACAAAAAGTAGACAACAAACTGATGGAGGCTAATGAGCCAGATGCACTCTAAATAGGTTACTGGGTCTCCTTAAAGTGACCAGTTTTGTATGCAGACTTATTGGAAGTTCTTCATGTTATGAAGACTTATTGTCAATGCTTCATGGGAAAACAATACGCAAAGAGGTGTCTCCTGAGAAAAGCGAACCAACTCGCTAGTGTTACGTCTTGGAAGTGGCTCCCTTTTAGTCAAAATCTAACTTTTTACCAAACCTTGCAATATGACCAGGGAATATTGCCAGGCCAGATATGCATCCGCAGACAGCTTTTTCGGGGTGCTTGCCCCTCATCAGTACGGACTAGGATTCAGGCTGGCTGAGTGTGATGCCAGCCTGAAGTAGGAGACTTACTGGAAGTGCTCCACGTTATAGAGACTTATTGGCAATGCTCCATGGGAAAAAAGTATGAAAAGAGGTGTCTCGTGAGAAAAGAGAACCATCTTGCTAGCACCACCTCTTGGAAGTGGGTCCCAGCCAGCCAGAATCCTATTCCGTACTGATGAGGGAGTAGGATAAGACCCCCCAAACAACTGTCTGTGGATAGATAACTGGCCTGGCTATTTTCCTTTGTCATGTTCTAAGGCCTGCTAAAATGTTAGATTTTTACTCAAGGGATGTGACTTCCAAGAGGTGGTGATAGCGAGATGGTTCTCTTTTCTCAGGAGACACTTCTTTGCATGAGGCAGAAGCAGCAAATGGTCAGGTAGTTAAGTAGAGAGTCTAATTAGCAGGATGCTTAACCCAGGGACCCATATGAATCCTCAGTAGTTAAAGGGGTTGGGACCCAGAACTAGTCATCTCCAGTTTGAAAAGTAGAGCAGGTCAGAGAAAACTAAGACTTAACTTTATTACATATAAAATGCAAAACACACAATACTAGTCACAATACAGCCACAATGGAGCAGAATTGTAAGATATATTAACAAGTAATGTCCTATATACATCCAAGGTATGTACTCCAGGCTGCACTTAACTAGACAGCATCTTGCTGTAGTTACTAGGCCACCGTCTCCAGTGCAGTAGCCAACGCCATAGGATCTAACTCCCTCAATGAAGACGGTAGTATAGGATGCTGCCTAGTTAAGGGAAGCCTGCAGCACAGATCTCAGCCGCTCTATGCTGCGGGTTAGCCCTTGTTGGACCAAGATACTGAAAACATGGCTAGGGAAGAACACATAAGAAGTAACCTGAGACTATAAATCTAATTATTGTGATGGAAAATAAAGTACAAAAACAATGTAATCATCAATATTCATATGAATACTTCTGAGAAGTTTAACTTTAGCAGCAGAACCCAGATCTGTCTTACCTGACTTGATCATAGACATCACTTACCATGTAAGATGTGCTCCTTAATAACTTCTCAGTCCTGATGCAAAATGACACATAACACACATCTCCTACCAAACAAGCAGGTGCACAGCATTATTTCACGTGACACACATATAGTCAAATAGAAGTTATTGAATAACTAGTGGCAGATTGACCCATCTACAAGAGGCAGGTGCAGGCTTCAGACTTGGCTATGCATAATATTACAGATCCACCAATGTAACATTAATAGGAAGAAAAGACATTTATTCAATGGACAATAGAAACACATGGCGGTATAAAAACGGCATCATGTCTCTTCTATAGATCTTCACATTTTCGTGAACTAAAAAGAATGGAGCAGTCAGAAGGAGAGATACCGGTGATGAGGGTAAAGGTTAGGTGGAGAACTGTAGTCTCTGAAGGCCACAGGGAATAAAGTGTGAGGGGGTACCAGATGAATAGTCTTTTCATCCCTAAGTTTTTAGAACTGGGCATTTGTATTCAGTCAACATCAATGGCAAGTAAAGTTGTATGGATGCCGCTCTTTTATCAGGACTGTTATTAATGATTTTGATCCAGGATGGGGTAGAGAGTCCCTTATATCCCACCATGGCAAAGCTACCTGTAAAACAGTACAAATGATAGATCACATTCCTGTATAGATGTTTCTGCCATTCTTGTGTGTAATACTACAAGTTCCAGCCATAAATCACAAAGTTTACAGACAGAAAAATGAATATACACTATATTCATATACCTGAATGTTCTTGACCAAACTTCATAAAAATCTACTGCTTGGGGCCAAAGAATCTCTGCCTATGGCCAAATTCTACTGTACATCCCATCATTCCTTATAACTTCTTTGTAAATCTAATCCTTATGGTGCTTTTTTCCCGGAACATTACCTTTCTCATAAAGTGCTATAGGTTTTGCAGATCCTGCTTTGGTGAAAACAGACATTTCAGAACCTGGGGGAGTATCCAAAATATCTCTAGAGCAAATGAGAACCACAGATCTAGAACATAAGAAATATATGGTAAGGACTAAGCCAATCTACTGTTGTTTTATACAGGTTCCTGGCTATGGTGTGGGCGTGTACATACCTCTGTTTCATTGATACTTGAATGTAACTCGAAATTGCCTTAGTTGTCATTACATCGTTGATCATTTCAAAATGTCTCTTGCCTACAATTTCTCCTGAACAGGCATCCAACACCAAGAAGAAAAGACCCCTCCTTTTAAATAGGAAAAGTTCCTCATCAACCTAGAAAGATAAGTACAATGTGGATAAATGCCTTATGCAGGACTCTTAACAATGTTCTTGATTCCTTATAATATAAAGGGGTTGTCTGGTAGGAGCAAATTCTTTATGAAGGGATAAAAAATAAAAAAAGAGATATTCACCCTTACTGATCCTAAACTGTCCCCGCTGGTCGCTATTTCCTGCTCCCCACTTGACACACAGGAAGCACCTGCTTAGCCAATGACCGGTTGCAGTGATGGCCTGGCTGAGCAAGCATCTTAAAGGCTATGTACACCTTTGGGGGCAATTTTTTTTTATTAGTGCATTATACTCATTATGAGATAAAAATAATTTTTTCAATTGGTCTTTATTAAAAATATGGAATCCTTTTTTTCTGTACAGAGCTGAGATGCTCTAATATAGGGATCTGGATTTTCTCTCTTTTCTGTCAGTTGGGGAGCTGCCAGGCTCCTTATCTCTGTTCTCTGACATTATAAACACTTATCTTACTGGTAAGAATGTGGCTTAAATAAGTGTTTATGACCTCGGTTTCTAGATGACTGACACAAAGTGAAAGTAGGATGCAAACAGCTAGAAAAACAGTACATCTTAATATTTTTAATAAAGACCAATTGAAAAAAAGTTTTTTTTTAGCCCCAAATGAGTAAAATGCAATAATAAAAAAATGTCCCCAAAGGTGTCCATAGCCTTTAAGGCATTTTCTGTGTTTCATGACAGGTGTAGGAGGAAGAGACCAGCAGGAACCAAGAAAAGAGCTAGAATGGGAGCGGTAGTTGATTAGTGAGGGTATCATTATCATTATGACACTTTTAGTCCTTTCTTAATAATTTTCACCCCCAAATTACCCCTTTAAATACTGTATCTGTAATAAATTACAAGTGAAAGTGGAGGAAGTGATACTGGACCTAAATCTAGAAATCCGACATAAAACCTAAATAAACAGTCATAATTTGTTCAGTTCTTGACCACTTAGTGTCAGATGAATATTATAAACTCTCTTCATGTTCTAACATATTACTTTTTATCAGTAGTGTTCCAGAAGAATGGTGATGCCATAGTAAAGATCAAAATGGGACAATACAGTGTCAGGTCTTACTACCCAGGACATATGGACTAGGTGTTTATTTTTCCTGTGCATGTCCATTAATGACCCTTGGGACCCCAATTCTTAAACAGGTACTGGCTACTTAGTATAAAATGACTAGGATAGGGATACCCCCTCTCCAATGTCCTCATGGCCTTTCTCAATGGTATGTTTTATAGATGAGGAATCGATTCTAATGAATCGATTCGTCTCATCAGCAGAACTTCTTTACCTCTGCTTAGGCTTTGGCGCTTTGGTATCCTGAAGCAGAGTTTCTGCAGGCAATTGTCAGGGCTGAGCACAACCTCCTGCCCTGTCAATCTAGCGGCAGGTGGGCACCTCTTCCCCTTCTCTCATCTCTAGTACGTTTCCATCTACAGGTTAGATCTAAGGGATTTTCAGCACAAAAACTCTTTACAGTCAGCATGTTTCATGGGGAACTTAGAGCGGTTTGAATGGTATACCCTTTACTTAAAGTAATGGTTTTATCTTATATTTCTCTAATTCTTAAAAAAAATTGACAAAACACCAAAAGTTTCTCTGGAGATGGCAGTTGGTGACATAAATCCTTGTAGCATTTATTATTACCTTGATGAAAGCCGTTTGCATTCCATTTAAAACATCCTCCCGGCGGATGGACTGCACCTGTACCTTTGTGTATTTAAGAGACGGGCTGCTGCTGATAGCAATCTGCAAGAAGATTTATTAGCCAGCGTTACAAACATTTCATGGATAATTAAAAAAAGTAAAACAGTAAAATAAAAGCTACAGAATTTATTGATCGAAATTATAATCCTACTTCACTTGAAATTGTGACCCACCCCCCTCCAGGATAGCATGGTGTCCTATGCCTTTTTATTGCATATTTCAGTATCTTTGCTGCACTGCCCAAGTATTTATATAAAAAGGAATAGTTCTGAGCTGTGACTATGTTTTTACACTAAGAAGTGATGGGTGTCTGTCTGTGTTTGTAGCCAACTTGTCCTTAAAAAGCCTTGGATGACATCTAAGCCACTAGCTGCCAATCCCGGTCGTGTGCAAAGCTACATTCACCTAAAAATCTTAGTTATCTAATATGAATGTTATCCAAAGCCCAGATATTACTGTACTAGAATTATCAATCTTTTTCATGCTCATGCAAAACTACGCCTTTATGTTCACACATAGAATTCACCCCTAAATCCTTACAGAATCAGCTGATTTTATACCCGATTCATAAGCAACATAAAAAATCAGAGCAGAATAATGAAACCACTGTGGATTGTATACATCACAGCATGTTTATTATTTTTATTCACTTGTATAGCGCTTACATATTCTGCTGCACTGTACAGAGACTGTCGTCACATCAGTCCCTGTTCCCACTGGAGCTTGCAATATAAGTTACGAATTAACCTATAGATATGTTTTTGGAGTCTGGAAAGAAAGCCACGCAAACCTGTGGAGACCATACACACTCCATGCAGATGTTGCCCTTGTTTGGATTTACACCCAGGACCCCAGCACTGCAGGGCTAACCACTAAGCCACCATGCTGTCCAGCAATGTTCATTATTGCTGTGGATTGTTCCTGGAAAAGCTGCGGATTCCCTGTTTAGGAATCAGTTTCAGCCTTCGATTTCTGCTGTGGATTTTCTGAAAAATCCATGACTCGTGCAAACATTCCTTATACTGAATATAATTTTCTTCTTACCTGTGGGGCTCCACATTGCCTACAAGGCAAGGCTAGTCGTTGCGACACATGGAACTTGGTAAACTGGTCATTGTTTCCTCTGCCAGGGAATGGTTTAGGTGGGCACACTGTGTAATCATCTGGACGAAACTGGGCAGTGATCTTAATTCTCTCACAACCATGCTGAGAACAGTAGCTATGCCCAATACGAGCTTCATGGGCTTGAAGATGAAGGAAGAGATATCTGATGGAAGAAAGACATAAAGACATTACAAGATAACCATCGTCTGTTTCCAGTAGGAAGAGCCTGTAGACTTCTTTACAGCCATCAACCCTATCCAACCAACTGGAAAATCTCTGACAAAACATTTAAAGAAATGGTCCATTCAAAGCAGTAGTAGCTTGTTTCTAGAGTGTAAGGTCACAGATTTTCATTGATAAGTTCTGGCAAAGAGGTTTGGATACCACCGGCGTTAGGTCGGGACACCAGGAGCATCTGCAGTGCAAGGTCTGTTGTCCAATGACCTATGTGTCCCAGCATCACTTTCAATTGTATCTATGTCCTAGGCCTACACCACGGTCAACCAGTGACCCGCCTGTTGGATATTCTAGCTGAAAACTGGAAATCAACTAAAATTAAGTCTTACTGGACGAATCTACTAGGCTAATTGACATGGCAACGGTTTGAAGCTTGTAAACTGAAATGGTATACCTCTGTCAAATATCCAAGTTCATGGTACAATATAAGAACCACTGGTTCAACTCTTGACGCATGAATGATTTTAGCTCCAATCTAGTAGTGACTGGTGGAACAGGAAATGTGACAACCACTGTTCACACTGCACGGATGGGACTGAAATGCAGTGAAATGTCCAAGACACATAAAGATATCACTAAATCAAATATAAATTGTGTGCGTGCATGGCAGGAATTAAATATAGCACATACACGTCTCTCCACAGCATGTAACATGAGCATTGTTATCGAGACAAGCACCCGGGCCGCTGCCCATTGTGCTGACAGAATGCTGCAGGTGCAATGCTGTACTGTGACCTTCATCTAGGGATACAAGATAACATATGCCTCCTGAGAGCTCATTTTGTGGGATAACATGTTCTAGCATGCAGATAGGGAAATAAACGTACTTTATTTATCCTCAACCTATAATAGGTAAACTGAACAATAATCAACATGTTGATGGCTTTAGAAGTAGCCATTCTATAGAGTCAGTAAAAAAATACACCTAATGTAATAGAATGTATACCTATGAACAAGAAAGGCAGGAAGCGGCAGACCACTCACCCAGACTCCGTACTGAAATGATACAGTCTATTTGCTGACTTATTCAGTGCCTGATGGATAGAGGATGCCATGGAGTAATGCTGTACGCTGTGTACACGTCCGGTGTTACGTTCATAGATGTCCGCTGTGACTTGGAATACTGCACTTTTAGGGTAGCACACAGCAATCTGCAGCCAATCTCCCCTATAACAGACAAAGATAGAGGTTTAAAGCGTACCTCAGAGTTTTTAAAAAAAAGTTTGCATAACGGCTGTGCTTCTTTGTACAGTCATAACCGTGAAGGAAGTGGTCGTTTTGGGCTTCCCTAATGTCCTTTTCAGCCTAATTACTCCCTGTTTCAGCTGCATCGCTAGACGCATTTTTCTAAGAAGCAGGTGGCGTCTCGCTTCTGTGGAATCTGCCAGCCCAGTTCTGCTGTGATGTCCTTTCCCTTATTTCCCACTATGTTTTCAGCTCCAGAGCTCACAGAACAGACAAGGAGGGGAAGATCACACTTAGGCCTCTTTCACACAAACGCATTTTCTTTCCGGGTCTGTTCCGTTTTTTTTTTTTGTGAACCGTATGCGGAACCATTCATTTCAATGGGTCCACAAAATAAAACGGAAGGTACTCCGTGTGCATTCCGTTTCCGTATTTCCGTATATACGTTGCTGAAAAAAAAGATAAAACTTGTCCTATTATTGTCTGCATAACGGACAAGGATAGTACTGTTCTATTGGGGCCAGCTGTTCCTTTCCGCAAAATACGGAATGAACACGGACGTCATCCATATCTGTTTTTTGCGAACCGCTAAATACATATGGTCGTGTGCAAGAGGCCTTACGGAAAAGCAGCTTTTTTCAGGTCAATGCAGGCATTTTTTTTTTTTATCAAGTGATTTGGAAGTTTGCTGTTTGCACCATTCTCTAGTAAATGAAACAAAATTGTGTGAAAGTACGGTGACTCTTTCAAGTAGTTTTTTTTTTCTGGCTACTGGTATCATTTCTATCATATTAGCATTGGTATTAAAATGGGTGAGTTGTAAATAAAAAGATATGCAGCAAATGCAGAGTCATAAACCTGCATCCCGTTTAATATTAACCAATTGGCAAGGCTTTCAGAATAATATACTATGTAAAAGCAATGACTTCTATGATTTTACCATTTTGCAATATTTTATTAAACTTGTGAAGATGAAAATCTCCACATTAGTTTCTGTTTTTTATGGACTTTGGCATTGGTAACCATTATGACAGTATTGCGCCTTACTTAAGTCATCATGTAATACGTGATTCACAGACATGAAAAACATATATGCAAGCCCTGTGTATCAAGTAAGGGATATACTGTACTCTGTTAATGTGGAAAAAGTTTTATCTGCAAGGCATCAAAATGATGATGAACACATATCCAGGTGACAGCTAAGTGGACTTGAGAACTCAACATTTAGGACATTTCCCAGAGGGAGCTTCTTGGGGCTATATTACTGCAGTAGTCTCAGCTCGGGAGCAATCCAGGATAACGATCAGCTCCATGCACAGCCAAGAAAATTCCAAAATCTGGAAGATATTCCTGTGTTGAACAGCAGCCAGACCTCAAGAGTTCGCCACTCTCTTGCTGGGTTTTAATTACTATTATGTATCTCTGTTAAGAAAAGATTTAATAGATCAAAACTGAAAAGCTTTATGTGCTAAGCCCTGTCCCTGGAGCGCTGTCAGTACCGTAAAGCTCCTCTCTGTCAGCCTGTGTGTGATCCACATGAACAGGATCCTCGTCCCTTCTGTTCCTTGCTGACTGTAATCATTAGGTACCTTCTGGATTGCTCACCAGGGTTTACCCCAAGAAAAGTTCACAGGGGTCATAGAGTAAATAGCTGTGCTGTTGTTTTTTTGGAGGGGGGAGGGATACTTTTTTTTACTTTCTGGGAATACACAAAAATCTTCCAATACTAATTATACGTGATTTGAAACAGAAGTACCAGATAAACTTAGCTGACTGCCTCGGACATTCTTTTCTCAAGGCTGTGTGTTTTATTACTTGGGAAAGATACGTGCATGTTGTTCCTTTTTAGGTTATTATATCTAAAATTCGTATCCCCATAATACTGTAGAGGATGCTCACATTTACTTCATGGGAGTAATGCACTATGCCAGAATGGTGGATTATTTATAACTTAGTGGTTATACAAATTATCCAATTTATAAAATGAGCTATTTTCTTCTTTCTGAATGTAGTCTCCAGATTCTTGTATTGTTTTGTGACTATTAGTATAACGTACTCTATTACCTAGGAACGATGGTGGGATATGAGACTGATGCTTTACACGAACACCTGCCTATTATTGCGTAGATTCCCCTCACGGGGAATCTACAGCTCTAATCCGACCATCTTTGGAATCGACAAGACCTCTGAAGGTAACCAACGTTAAGTTTTTCAGTGATGTGCCCTACAGTAGGTCTTCTGTGGGATTGGACCAGACAGGCAAATCCACTTCCCACACACATTAATGTGTCTTGGGCTCCCATGACCCTGTTTGTTAGTTCACCGGTTGTCCTTCCTTGGACCACTTTTGGTACAGTAGGTACTAAACACTGCATACCATGAGGAAGGATGTTTTTTTACATCCGAAAAACCTAACATTTCTATCTGCTGCCATTTTTGTTTTTTGTTGGATGTTCTAATGCATTTTGAATAAAGCAAATATGGAACTTTAAAAGACTACTAGTGCCAGAGGATAATTCCGGAGCTAGGTGGATGACTAAACACTGCATACCAGGAATACTATAGAAGACCTGCCATTTTGAAGAAGCTCTGATGCAATCGTCTAGCCATCACAATCTGGCGCTTGCCAAGTTGCTCAGATCCCTACACCTGCCGATTTTTTCTACTTTTAAAACATCAACTTTAAGAACCAACTGTTCACTTGTTACCCAGTATATCCTACCCTTTAATAAGTGCTATGATAATGAGATTATTGTTATTTACTTCACCTATGGTTTTAATTCTATAGCTGGATGGTGTGTACTCGGTACTCCAAGGAGCTGGGCGGCTTTCTAGCACAACCATCCTAATATATACAGACCACCAACTTCCAGTCCATCCATGATTCTATCCTTGGCCAAGCTGCCCGTTCATGAAGGTCTCAAGACCCAAGTCCCTTTCTCCAACCAACAGCTTGCTCAAATATCTTACCTTCTAATTTTTTTTTTTTTTCAAATTACCTGTTCATCTCTGGCTACTTTACTACAACGCCTCCGTTTTTTGCATCAATCTTTTAATGAGAAGATGCAACTTAATATCATAAGCACTGATGGATGAGGAATAAAATAATAGATTTGATGACTGCTTTTTTGCCTTGAAGTAAAGCTCAGCAGGCAAAGAAGTCTGCCAAGTTCTGAGTTTCCTGAGCACAAATAAACAGCAATATTAATAATAATAAAAAACTTGCAGACAGAAAGCAAATTCCTTCCCTGGACAGGGTGCTTACATGCGTCCAGAGCCGAGTGCAAGCTCCATGTACCTCACAGATATAACTCATCTGCTCTGGCAAAACTAACTGAGATGCTTCTATAAGCCCTACGTGTCTCCCTGCCTCGCACGGGTGCGATGCGCTGTTGCTGCTACCATACGCTCCTGTTTAGAAATGAGTTTGGTGAAATGTGTTGGCAGCCGTAGTGCACACTTAGAAGCTGCGCTAGAGAAGGGAGTTCTGGCAGATATCAGCACTGACAGAGAACAAAGAATCATCGTCTGGAAGCCAGTCAGACTCACAGCCTCTCTGACAAGCCTGATTGAAATGCGCAGAATGCATGTAATTAATTGTGAAGGCAAAACAGGGACAACTCATGTCTAAATGACACGTGTCACTGGTGACAGCCACATGCCGCCAGACACACATAGCTTGTGAGGGAATCCAGTGAGACAGACGCATACTGTACGGTGCATGTGGCACCAATAAAATTAATTGCATACTGAATAAATGACGACCTTGTAATTACAATGTCATGCATACCACTTTATATTAGCAAATACTCACTTCTACATTTATAGATTATCAGTTTTTAAATGAAAATGTAAAATATGCTGTAGTGTTCTTGTGAATAATTCATTAGTGCTCCAACTAACTAATTTGCATAACTATAAAAATTATAATATCACCACAGTGATACAAGCTAAGGCCTCATGCACACAGTCCATGAACCATGGATCCGCAAAACACGGATGCCAGCCGTGTACATTCTGCCATTTTCTTTCTCCCTTCTGTAGAAATGTCCTAACCTTGTCCGCAAAATAGACAAGAGGAGGACATTTGTTTGGCGGAATGTCTATACAGTGTGCTGTTCACATATCTGTGGCCCAATTGAAAGGAATGGGCCTGCACCTGATCCGAAAAAAATGCCGACTGGATGCAGATAAAATATGCGGTCATGTGCATGGGGCATAAAAACAACCGCAGTATGCCTGGTTTAATAGGGTCGAACATGCTCACAAGTGCTCTTTAAGGCACTGCCAGCAGGCTATAAGATGCAGGCACTTTTCAGCTGCATCTTATAAAAAGCATGCTTATAGTCTGTAATATACTGTACTTACGATAAAAGAGATTCTGTGCACAAATAGAAAACTGTAATAAATCTAAGAAGATAGAAGTCCTATATAAGGATTAGGTATTTATATTACGTAAACTCTTTGAATTTGAGATGAACTGAAATGTATTTGGTACCTGTTGAAGTTGATTGGATACAATATAATCTCTCTAGGTGACTGTCCTTCCCATAGGATTGTGTAGGCTTGTTGTAGCATCACCACTGGCTGGTATTGCTGATATGGTGCTCCTTTATTAACACCCACAAGTCTCAATGGGTGTGAAGGATAAGCAGCTCTGGCCACCAATATTGCCAGGTTCTCGGGGCGCCTGGCCTGGATATACAGCTGTAGTGTGAAAGAGGGCAGAAGCAGAAGGCAGAGTCAAGCAATGAATACAGTTGGTTTCTACAATTAGAGAAAACAGCTTAAAACACTAGATATGACAATTTCTGGTAAAATGTGCCAACATAGACAGCATTGAGGTGTAGAGTCAATAGTGAATCTCGATAACTGCATTTTTTGGTTATTGTATAAAGCAAAGAACTAAGAATTGTAAAATGAACATAAGAAGAGTATCATTTGCAACAGTGTTTTATAATATTTTTTTCATGTTGAAAGAGAACATTCTACATAAACTTACCATTGGGGATCTGCGCCTTTTAAATATATATAAATTGTTGTATTCCTCGCCAAAAATTGAATTCCCATAAGACAGCACAACAAGGCACATCTTGCTTTTTAGAACTGTAGGAAACCTGAGGGACAACCACTGTGTGAGTTGTAATGGTGGCTATGTTGCTTGTCACCCACTAACATCTAGTTCACATGACCATATTTTTTATCTGTGTGCTTTTCGTGTTTACCACGGACTGCACACGGATAGCACATGGACCCATGGAAGTAAGTAGTGCTATTCGTAAAACTGTGCTGAGCATGTCCTACTGTATTTTGGACTCTGTCTCATGGAACACGGGTCTGGAGATCATTGGAGACAACTGTCTTCAGTGGTTACCAGGTCTGTATCCTACATGGACATATGGACCTCACTCAATCACAACACTGATGATTTTTAAAACAGACGTGTGAATAAGCCCTTATAGAAAGAGTAGGACTGTACAGAATGAGCCTACATGACAAACCACACATCACTGGTCCATTAAATGGAAGTGATGCCTATCTATTTCCATATCTTCAACAGTCTGCTGGATAGGATGCTTGGTAATGTGGCCCTCAGATGAATTTTGACTAAATCATAGGGTATATGGGTAAAATAGATGCAATATTACATGAAGAGTTAAAAAGGTGTAAAAAGATCTGGAACCTTGATAGAGGTATTTTATCCTGTCTACAAATTCACGGAAAGACCTGTCAAGAAAATGATAATTACTCTGGGTGTAACGCAAGGTATGTAAAAGAATACTGTAGTCTGAGATCAAACCTAATGAAACAAAGGTACAAAGCAAATGTGAAAGGCTCAGGTATGGGAAAAACACATATTCTACACCCCGAAGAGGAATGCAACTTGTTGTTGTTGTCAGAGAAACAGAACAAAACGGATTTACAATGTACGGCAGCAAAAGGCCTGCGTGTGTAATGTTCCATGACATAGCCTGGATCCTCCCTCGCTTTCACCTGTAATGCACAGCATTACTAAGAGCACGCTGTCCTGGTAGGGTTTTTATTAGTACATGGCTGGGAGCCTGATTCTACAATCTACGATCTTTCTGTTCTGTAATTACAACTGGTAACCCACGTGACTCTAGAAAACAACTCAGCACTAATAATGACAAACCCTATACCTATATTAAAATAAACTAGATATTCCTAGCAGTATGTCTGTCAGTCTTTATATATATGTGTGTGTACATAGGCAGATTTCCCCCCTTGGACATATACATGAGATATGTGTCGGCTGTACTGCCATCTCTTTGGACATATATTCCTGCAGACTTGGCTTGAGTGTGCACGTGTTCTGGATAGGAGAAAATGCCACTGACAGGCTCCTCTGATGGCAGCTTAGATCACAGAGAATAAAAGGATCAGCATGTCATGATCCAAAGCTGGCCATACACTTTAGATCAGGCATCCTCAAACTGCGGCCCTCCAGCTGTTGCAAAACTGAAACTCCCAGTATGCCTGAACAGCCTACAGAGATCAGCCCACAGAAGGGCATTGTGGGAGTTGTAGTTTTACAACAGCTGGAGGGCCGCAGTTTGAGGATGCCTGCTTTAGATGAACGTCAGATAAACCTCTTACTTAGCTAGGACCAGCCGACCATCTGATGTGTAAGGGGAGAGAAGGATCCTTTTCATTCTAGGAGATACATTGCTGCCAAAGGGGACTGGCCATGGCATTATCCATTAAGAACACGCACACTTGGCCAAGCCTGCAAGTGTATGGCAGGGTGTGGGGTGGGGGGGATCTGGTTGGTGAAGTTTCGTCCAACAGTATGGCCAGCTTTATCTCACCAGAAATCTCCCACTGGGGGGAGATTTGGGAAGCTGCCATATACATTAGATGGTTGGTTGATCAGAGGGTTCAGCCCACATACTTCTAATGTGTATGACCAGCTTTAGCCTGGGAGCAGTGCAATGGTGTGATGCGTGAGAGGTGACAGAAGGTAATAGAGTGGAACCTGCTGTACAAGTCTTCAGATTTGGGAAGGTGTTTAAACCTGTGAACTTATTATGATCACTGCACTGAGAAGACATGTAACCTTCTGCATCATATAAGCGAATTTCATGTTTTGAAATTCGTTCACACTTCGTTTAGTGGTAAAAGCAGAATTGAATTATAGATTCTGTTACCACGGACCACAACGCAATTCTATAACGGAATGTCTTTAGAGGCATTCCGTCATAATAGAAGTCTATGGGATGCAAATTGGATCCGTCCCGTTTCCGTTAAGCAGGGGAGTTCTCTCATGAAATTCGCTCATCTCTAATACTAATGACCCTGTGTACAAAGTGATTTCTTCAGCTGTAGCTATTGGACATCTTTTGCATGATTTTTAGAATAATTGTTGAAAAAAGCAATGCAAAAATGTATGTATACAATCTAAAGATGACCAGATGAGGGATATTTTGAAAAGGACACCAATGAATCCTGAAATACACTACTGCTTACAACGTTATATTGTCAGTCTACCTACCCCCCCTTCACTCATGAATGGATGAACTTTTCTAGCTACCTAGAAGGTAATGCTTACAACGTTATATTGTCAGTCTACCTAGCCCCCCTTCACTCATGAATGGATGAACTTTTCTAGCTACCTAGAAGGTAATTGTAAGAAGGATACGGTGGATTTATATTCATTTATGTTTCCTCCACAAAGACTTACAGTAACCTCTCTAAAAGGCAAGCATATACCTGAAGACTATGACGTGACAAACATATGACAGGTTTATGTCTGGATAATGTTTTATCGTTTCTGCCCTGGGATGTGCCTCTACTAGTGAACCAGCACACTGAAGAATAATCTCCAGATTCCTTTATACTACATTTACTATACTTTTTAAGCCATTACAGTCTATTCTACAATATAGATATTCCCACAAGCCAACTCCTAGCCCTAAAGAAAATGTTAATAATGGTAAAAAACAGTGACCTGCTGGCACTAACTGGGCAGAAAAATGGCTTTATAAGTCAAATAAGACACAAGAGCCAAGCTTACAACGACTGTGGGAACGTGCACAAGACATTTCTAATAAGGCAATGTTTGATGAAATGGCTTTGGAGATATAAATAGCGAAATGACACAGCACTGCTTTAAAATGTGTTATTTTCTGTTTCTGCACGGGGCTTTGTGGTGGTGGCAAACCAGTAATAACACTAAATGCATTAAAGAGGAATTCCTAATATAGACATTTCTGACATATCCATAAGATATCACATCAGTGTCTCTCCTTTAAGACCTGAACATACGTGGAGAATGGGGGTCTACCTCCTGACAATCGTTTGGTCAATCGGCCTTTACTGTCGGGAAGATGCTTGCACGTAATAGAAGTAATATGAATTATGATCTAAAATGACTTCTGTATAGTAAATGTTTACTGCTAGCAAAGATGATAAAAAGTACCAAAAGACATACATGATTTTTAGAATAATTGTCGAAAAAAGCAATGCGAAAATGTGTGTATACACTCTGAAGATGACCAGATGAGGGATATTTTGAAAATGACACCAATGAATCCTGAAATCCACTACTGCTTACAACGTTATATTGTCAGTCTAAAATGACTTCTGTATAGTAAATGTTTACTGCCAGCAAAGATGATAAAAAGTACCAAAAGACATACATAGTGACAAGTGGTTCAATACCAAAATCCTTTGGACCAACCTGTGCATATCTGCCAGTGCATATGACGCCATTCCACTGTGGCACTGTCAAACATCCTGGATGCCGCAGAAGATAGTTGTCTGCTCGTCCAACAAAGGTATCAGGATACCCGGTGATGGAACCATCCGAGTCATGGAAAATTGAGACCTTGTCACCATCATAGTCATTATTTCCAAACCACTGCCCTGGGCGACCGAAAAACACTTTACGGCCAACCTGCATGTGAAAGGGAAAAAGTTAAACACGGGCAGTGCCAGAACATATTATCATCCGGACATTCCAAGTGTCTGCTGCACCGTCTAAAACATCTAATAAACCATCCGCATTGTGTGCAGTGGTTACTATATGGATTAGGAGACATATCTATCGTCTGCTAAGATCACAGCAGCAAATAAGTAGGGTAATAGCTCGCAACAGCATTCGTTTTGCAGATGTTATAATGATATCCATTCTGGACGCCAGAGGAATCCAATAAGTAATTTGGACGGATGAATAAAGTAGCGACGGTAATTAGGATGAACGGTCATCGGATCCTTCACTTAGTGTATGCCTTCTGTAGTTCTAAAACCACGTAACACAGCCTTGCCATCTACGACTAAATAAGGGCCATTCTATTCCTTCTTTGTACATGCCATCGACACGTGTAAACGCTGCTGCTGCCAGGAAAGTCAGAATCTATTACTGCACCCGAACTGTCTGGTACAATCCAGTGGATTCCAGTATATCAAGCAGCGAGAAAACGCGTGAGCGGCCCCTGTACATAGGTACTGTCTGATAAATGTTTGGGAAATTTGTCAGAGCAAACACAGGGAACATCAGATGTACTGGAGAAAAGAATAGGAAATCTTCAAAACTACAATGCATTCGGAAAGTTCAGAAACTTTCAATGATTTCACATTTTGCTATGTTGTGGTCTTGTGCTAAAATTAAAAAACTTCAAATTCTTCTCCATAATTCCGCACTCAATATCTCATAAGGAAAAAGGAACAACAGAATGAGAGACATTTAATAAGCCCTGTGGCGTAAAAAAGCTTCAAATCATGGGGCAAGCCGTAATTTGCGACTTTTTAGGATTCTTGCCACTTCAGAACAAACAAGGTGGTGTTTAGAGGAGGGGGCCGGGCTTCACACTGCCCATCATATTCGCTATAACTGATGTCATTTATGTTTTCATAAACCTGGCTATTTGGTCTCAACTATCTATCAGTAAAACTGTATGTGTTGCCCATAGCAACTTATTGCAGCACGGCTTTCAATATTCCAGAGCAGATTAAATGGGTTTTCCCACCAGGAACACTTATCCCCTAAGCAAAGCGAACAGTTTGAATGGCGCCGTAGCGTGCATGCGTGGCCACTGCTGAATTTCACTTTTCTGGGATTGACTGGGGTTGCGCTCAGCTCCATCTTCAACAGTTTCAAGGAAAGGGTGCAGGGCGGTGGTCACACATGTGCACTACTGCAGCATTCACGTGGAATCGGGGACCTTCAACTCTTGTGGATAATGGCTAAGTGTTCTTTGTGGGGAAAACCCCTTTAAGAAAGAAAAACTTAGTTCTAATTGGCTGTCAAGCGCTGAGTGTTTTTGGTGTGTTTTATTTGTGTTTTTTATGCAGAGTCTATGGGAATCGTTCAATGCAGTACAGAAAATCCTTCTTTTCTAATCTGTTTTTCTTTTCTGATTGCAGATTCATTTATTCTATTTCCTGAACATGATTATGGAGGCGGCCATCTTGTCTGATCTGTTCTTAACAGCATTTAGAAAGCATTAAGAAAACTGCTTTACGGCAGCCTCATGGTCGATAGACACAGTCGTTAGGAGGGGGCCTCATTGGCTTAGTGGACAGTGTGAAAACTGCAGGATTTTATCTTTTTTGTATAACTATATGTAATACGTGGAAAATTAAAAACAACATCAAAAATTATTTAAAAATATGTTAAACATAAAAAAGTGGGTCATTTTCTGACAACACATTCCCTTTAGGACCTCTTTGACAAGTTAGTGAATTGCACATGTGTGCTGTCCGTGTTCTCCACGGACAGCACATATACCCACTGATCTTAATTTGTGCATTTACACATCAGTGGTTTTTCACAGACCGTGGGTCCATAGTGACACCACAAAAGCACATTCAGGGGCGTAGCTAACGGCTCATGGGCCCTGATGCAAGAGTTCAGCTTGGGCCCCCCTTCCCTAAGTGCTTTGTGTGTTTTCCTATTCGGCACAAGGGTCTTTGGGCCCCCTTAGGCTCCTGGGCTCGGTAGCGACTGCTACCTCTGCACCCCCTATAGCTATGCCCATGCGTACATTATAGTCTATGGTTCCATGAAAACCAAGGACACAATACAGATTCTAGTTTGGGCTGTGGTTTCATGGACTACTGGTAGAAGATGCTCTGGAAATTAATTTTCAACCTGGCAGTGTCTGTGGAATACAGATGACACATGGAGAGCAAAAAATGGACAAGCGGATTCATCATGGATGAACCAGTGACTATCTTGTCACAGATGTCATCACGAACACGTGAAAAGGGCCTCATATATAGGGCACTGTGGAAATTCAAATGACCTGAGGTCAGGCAAGATGGCAAACGTAGGGTCTTTTCTGGCAGTCTGCACTCCGAACCCCCTCCAGTCTGGTTTATGCTGTATGAGTGTAACACTCCCATTTTTAAAGACTGATCCTACTGCCTTATGAGATCAAGATCAGTACTTTTGATCTTGGAAAACAGTTTCTTACATGAGTATTACAAAGAAAAGTAGTAGCAAGGTAAAATCAAATAATACTGGCGACACTAGCAATGCTATAATGTTAGTAAATGAGATCCAAATCCCTGTATCATGATATAACTCAGCTGATGCTTGCAAAGGACGCACAGAAACAGTCACGGATCATATTACACAATCCTTCCCTCAGCTTTAAGCTCACAATATAAATCATCTTGTTTATTACGTGTCCAAAAAAGCCGAATGACTAGAAATAATAGGAAACAATCGGATAAACCTTTTCTATTTTGGGAATTGTACATGCTGTTCACTGTGATGAGCAAAATGACACAACCAAATGCAATGGTACTGCCCTAGACTGAAATCCTGCCCACTGTATGGTAAGGGATGCGGAGCAGTGAGTGACCCCATGCTCATGTGTACAAAATGTTATCAACTCCAAAGAAATTAGGAAATGAATACATAGAGTAATCAACATCTTTTAGAGAAGATTGAATGCAAACTATTGTGGAATATCAATCATGTTCTATACTAATACTGTGATGTGATATTTCCATTAATAGACATATATTTTATTATGATTTCATTTCCTCTAGAGAGGTCAGTAAGTAAGTAAAGGCCCTTATACATGGGCAGAGAATCAGCGCGGTTATCAGAAAGAAGTGTTCCCTGGAAAGCTCAGTCCCGATAATCACCCTCTGTAGACACTGATCAGGTGCTCTCCCCTTTAGGCCTCATGCACATGACCGTTTTTTTATGCTGTCCGCAAAAAGGGGTACTGTTGTTCAGTGATCTGTGTCCGTTTTTGCCTTCCGTTGTGTTTCCGTGTGTCTTCCGTTTTTTTTAGCGGACATGACCCAAAAGATTTTACCAAAAGACAGGCTGACAATTTTTCCCAAGTGCCTGCCATGGGATCCGCAAAAAAAACGGACACGGAACGCGGATGACACACGGATGGCCATCCGCATTTTTTCACGGACCCATTGACTTGAATGGGTCCGTGAACCGTTTTTCACGGACAAGAATAGGACAGGTTATATTTTTTTGACGGACTGGAATCACGGACCACGGACGCGGAGGACAAACGGTGCATTTGCAGAGGTTTCCACGGACCCCTTGAAAACCAATGGGTCCGCAGAAAATCACGAAAAACGGAGCAACGGACACGGAATCAAACTTAGGCCTCATGTACACGACCGTTGTTTGTTTCCGCGTCCGTTCCGTTTTTTTTCACGGATAGGATGCTTTCCCCTTCATTTCAATGGGTCCATCAAAAAATGCGGATGGTCAACAGTTTTTGTTCCGCATCCGTGGTCCGTGTTTACATTCCGTCAAAAAAATAGAGCATGTCCTATTTTTTTCACGTTTGCAGACAAGGATAGGCATTATTAAAATGGATCTTCCAAACAAACGGATCCGTCAAAAAAAACGGTCCGTCATCTGTTTTTTTTGACGGACGCTAAATTGGACGCAAAATTTGCGGACGGAGCGGACGCGGAGGCAGGCAACGGTCGTGCGCATGTAGCCTTAATGTAGTACCAAAAATCATTGTTTCCTGGGAGCAGATTGCCCTGTGCCTCCCGTAAAACACTCTCTATGGGGAAAAGCGATGACAGTAGCCATTGCTCCCATATGGCTTTGGCAGTAGTTGGCCCTTGAACAGAGAATAGAAGAACAGTCCAATTCAAGTGAAAATCACAGATCTGCAGATGGATATGAGGTAGCGCTGTGGTCCATTTATAGTAAGGATTGGTGGAGGTCCTATCAGACCAGCCCCACTGATAAGATGGGGATGGCATGACCCAGAGACTACTGATTATAGTGTATGATGTTATGTACCAAGTCTACATAGGAAAAACACTCTCAGCTGAAGTATTTTCTACATGCATCAGAATGCTGCTCTGGAGGTCTGAATACTGACATTAGGAACACTCAGAAATGGCAGGAACCAGGCAAGTAGAACTTTGGGGGGGATATGCAGCTACATACCTCCAGGTAAAAGCTGAGCTTTCATGTTTGACTAGATAAGACCTTTTAGAAATGAGGTCAATGTTGGCATCGTAGATACTGTAAATGTAATATTTGATTGCTGCCTCCAATTATTTAGAAGTAATGAGATGGCTGTGGTAGAAATAGGACCACTGGCACACAATACAAGGCTTGGTTGTGCATCACACTACAGTCTGTGCTGCCAGCATAGTACAATTCAAAGAAAATATGAAGCTGACATGTTTGGTCCTGAACATTTGGCACATGGCCGTAGAATAATATGTATTTTCTGATTCTTCTTCCCACACTAATTGCCACTCAATCCTTACAGTGAGAGATCTGTGTGCTATCTACCTGGGGAACCTAATCTTATGCCAGCATCTTACAACAGAATTCAGGTCATTTGGGTAAGGTGAGGAAATGTGGACATAGCTTTCTCCCCATACCGACATTATCTCTGTTTGAATAGTTTTCTCAAGATTTATGTTTGCCTTCAGTTTTATGGATCTTAACTATCTGATAGCCTGCTGGTGCATGTTTAAGAATACTCAATCCATGATGGCTGGTCCTTCAGAAACATCTTCTCTGGAACCATTAGGTTAATCACCTTTCCATTTAAGGTCTTTCTCCTACAAGACTCATCGGGTTTGGCATTTCAGGGTGCAGCCCTGAACTGGTTCAAACAATACCTCTGTTTTATGATGGATAATGAAAAGCATATCTGCTCAGCTGAAGACAAGCTTAGGAGACCGGTCAGGGCAACCTGCAAAACACACGCAGCTACCAAATACACTTCTAGAAGAGTCAAGCTGCCAACACAAATAACTCTTCAGACTGGATTCCTCAGCATGTTATCCCTCTGCTAACCGCCTGCTTCTGGCCTACATAAACCTGGAGGCTCTTACTGAAAACAGCCAGGCTGCTTCGTGTAATGATGGCCACATGTTTAACTCTTTCTATACCAATCAATCACATAGGAAGTCCGTACACATTTTAGTCGCATTTTACTTACACTTCTCTCCATCTTGACCTGAGAAATGTTATTCTGAGGTGTGATTTGCCAGGAATTCTTCAAAGAAAATCCAATAGCACTGGAAGGTCGTTCTGCAGTTGGGACAAAGTTCTTAAATGTGCATCTGAGAAGTCGGACTGGCCCATCATATATCTGAAATCCACGAATTGGGAATGTCCTAGGACATCATGCATGCATGTATTATTTTCAAACAGGACCAATTTACTATTAGTCAAATCCTTGTGCTAACTTATTGTCATTAATTTGTATAATACGGTTTACAATGTAAATCATATGAACCATTTGGGCAAATCATGGTGTATGAATGTAAAATGTAAAATAATGTTGCACTGTCGCATCAATAATGATAGCTAATGTGGTAGTGCTGATTGGGATTTCTGCCATCTTTTGTGTTGTGGTAACTTGTGGATCTCAAATTTGACCACATTTATTATCATTAATTGCAATGTAGCAACACAACATTGAAATAATGTGCTATGTGGCTACAAGTTGCTGTGTAGCCCTAGTCTACAATGTTCTTGACGCATTCTACTAAAATATTTTTTTATCAAAATTTACTCAATCATGTTTATTTAAAGGTTATGCCCATTTTCGCAACTAACTTTTTATCGTGCCAATAAATCCACAATGAAAAATGTAGCTTAGGCCTAATGCACACAACCGTATTTTGTTTCCACATCTGATCCGCATTTAATTGTGGATCAGATGCCGACTCATTCCTTTCAACGAGGCCGCAAGATATGAGGACAGCACACTGTTTGCTACCCGAATGGGCATGTCAGTGCTGCAGCCCTGCGAAAAAATGAGTAATGCCCTGTATCTATCCATTTTGCGACTTTCTGTAGAAGAGAAAAAGTGCCAGCATGCACGCGGCCGATATCTGTATTTTGCGGAACCGCCATTTGCGGACGGTAAATCAAATATGATTGTGTGAATGAGGCCTTATGCAAATGATGCATTCCTGGTAACAGACAGAAAAAAACAAATTCTGTGTACTATAACCCTGCAGCTTTGCAGTCTCATACTTTCTTCCATTTGTTCCCCAACTTTGTGCTAACATACATTTGGTAGGTTAGCCAGAAATAGTAGACAGGTCTGCATTATGACTGTAGGTTCAGACTACACAGAGGTCATTTGTTGTCTGTTACCATGGAGATGTGTAATCTGCATAGGAACTGTAGAAACAAAACTAGCCGGACATTTTTAACTAACACTTACTGCAAAGTTGCTTCATTTTTCATTTTATGTGTATAGAGAATGTAAATTAAATAAGCAGTGGTGATAATTTCATCAGTCTAACATACTTGTTCCGTGGCAGCGACCTCTGTTCACCTGACCCTCCACGCCCCCAGTAGCTGTTCTGTCCACCATAGGAGCCTACATTGTCACTTTCCCCTACAAAGATGGAATCTGTTATCTCGAGACTTGATCCTTCATCAGTTGGGAATGTTCCATCACTGGAAATAAAATATATATCCTTAAGGCAATAGATCAAACATTACCAAGACTCACAGGCAGACTGCTCCACACTCCTGCTTCAGGAGAAACTAGTGAAACTGACGGCCCTCTATGAAGTAATGATAGACATTACAACGCTACCAACGGAATCCCATGTCTCCTTCCCAAACATTACATTTCTAGGAATTTAATTATGAGGTGTGAAAATGACTGGTTTATTGCCAGGTATTACTGAGAAGGGAGAAGGCTAGGCTACAGGAAAGAGAAGCCTAGTACAAGACGTGCATACATTTACTGGCGATTCAAAGCCTGGAGCAGACCTATGTATGTTCATGTCTTGGTAGCTGGACCACGAGGGGAGTTGACAAAAATGTGACTGTGAATGTGAACTGACAGAATGAGAGGGAAGTGGCATGTCTGTAATGAGAGGGTCATTTCCCTGAGAAAACACTTTTGAAAGTTCTAGGTGGCAGAACAAGAGTAGGGAAATGAAAATAAAGTGTAAAAGTGCTAACATATTAGCCTTATTAGTAAGTTATTACACAAACGGGAGAACACAAAGTAACTTTCCCATGTCTGTTACATGTGCTACATAACAGATTAACTCATGATAAATGGCTTATTACCTGGCTAGTGTAAGTCCAATTCCATTGTCTGAAAACCTAGAAGAGCGGAAAGGTCATAACATTAGAGCAAGGAAATTCAGTAACAAAAATACTTGTGTGAGTGTGGGTCAACACAACACAAAAGGTAAGGTTTTATTATATTACGGTACTTTCACACTTGCGTTATTCTTTTCCAGCATAGAGTTCTGTCAAAAGGGCTCTATGCCGGAAAAGAACTGATCAGGCATATCCCCATGCAATCTGAATGGATAGAAATCCGTTCAGTTTGCATCAGTATGCCTTCAGTTCAGTCACTGTCAGGCGTTTTGGCCGGACATAATACCGCAGCATGCTGCGGTATTATGTCCGTCCAAAATACCTGATCAGTCGCCGGAATGCCGGATCCGGCATTAATTTACATTGACTTGTATTAGTGCCGGATCCGGCATTGCGAAACAACTGAAGGATGGACCTGTCAAAACTGTGACAAAGAGTGCAGGACGGATCCGTCCATCCACATGACAAGCGGAGGGACGGATCCGTTCTTGCAATGCATTTGTAGACGGATCCGCATCCGGATCCGTCTACAAATGCTGTCAGTTGTGACACTAAACGGCGGATCCGGCAGGCAGCTCCGACGACGGAACTGCCTGCCGGATCACACTAACGCTAGTGTGAAAGTAGCCTTACACATGTACTTTACAGATAGATAGATAGATATTAGATTGAAATGAGCAAACATAATAATTATTTGGTCAATGAAACAAACAAGTAAAAACCAGTAATAACTTTTAATCAGCCATTCACGTCAGAGACTTCAGATTATAACTGATTATTAGCCAAAAAAAACTTAACAGAAAAGCCAAAATATTGTGTCTTGTGATTTTGCAATGTGGACTGAAAAATTCTCAGCATATATCTCTTAGCCAATAATTCTGTGTGGTCCTTAACAGGAGAGGCAGTCACACTGTATAATGTCCCTTAAAGATGGAAAAAGTGTCTGAAATGGTAAATAAAGGTGGTGCAAGGCATGGACGCTTGTTTTTGTTTTTGCATTTCTTTCCTTTTCAATAATAAATCTACACCACTATCTACATTTTGGTATAATTTGGTCCTCAGACCAATGCAGATTGTGCTACATATCTTTGGACTGTACTACATACATTTGGAAATCTTGCCTGTTTCTTTTCACTAAAATTGTTAACCCTTTCTCATTATATTAATAGGTTTTTCTGCTTTGGACAACCATTACTTGTTAGAAAGGTACATTGACAATATGCAGATCACAAAAGTGTCCCTCTGCTCGAACCTCAAGCAATCTACTATAATCTGTTAGGAAACTTTGCAGTAATGTTTCATTTCTTTGCAGCACCACCACATGTGGAATTAAATGGGTTTTTCTGAGATTTATATACTTATATCCACTGGATAGGTCATCACTATCTGATCGGTGGGGGTCCAACACCCAGGACCCCAGCTGATCAGCTGTTTGAGAAGGCTTTCCCCAGACCATGTGACAACATGTTCATTGGTCACATGGCCTGGGCGCATTGAAGTGAATAGGGCTGAGCTGCCATACCAAGCACAGCGGCTTTACAATGTACGGCTCTGCACTTGGTGAGCAGGGAGAAGGCCACGCCGCTCACCGGAGCACCGGTGTCTTCTCAAACAGCTGATCGGCGGCGGTCCAAGGTGTCGGACCCCCATCAATCAGATACTGATGACCTGTCCAGAGTACAGAATCAGTATATAAGTCTCCATTGCATAGTCTCCATTCACATCAATAGATTCTCTATTTAATGTAGGACAGTCCAGAGCAAATGACGCTCTATGTAACTGATCTCCACTCTGGCCAAGAGATGAGGATCTAAGAAAGAACACATCACTATAACTCAGAATTCACTAATAGAGAATATAAAAATGGATTTTCTAAACTGGATAACTTCTTTAATATCTATCGACAGGCCAACAAATAAATGAATTACCCTGAGTTCCGGAAGATGATGTCTCCACCCCTGGCCCATGCACCGTGATCGTTGTTCTTAAAGGCTACGAGTCTATCAATGAGAGCAGGCACTCGAGGCTTGGCTGGGTCTGAATCCTGGTGGGGACGGAAACTAAAAAGCAAACGAAACATATGTACAATATAAAAGACAATTGATATCAATAGGCTTGTTATCCGGAACCAGCAGGGAGAAATCAGTAGTATCTCAGATTTATACATATTTATGGAACATTTACACATATGTTAAAGCTAGTTATGGCAAATACCTCCATTTAATTAAAGGGGTTGACTCATTTAACACATTGATATATGCCACCAATGTGTTAAATGAGTCAACCCCTTTAATTGAATTGAATTAAATGGAGGGCAGCAACGCATAGGTCACTAATGTCAGATAAGTGCAGTTTCCACACCTATCTCCAGAATGGGGCCCTCAAAGCGAAGGAGAGTGCACCGCGCAAGCCTTGCTGCCCTCCATTTAATTCTAATGAAGTGCCAAGAGAATGTGGAGGTGGCTGGGCTTAACTTCTATGGAACTAGCCGAGTGCGCTCGCTTGGCCCTTTTGGAATGAATGGTTTCCTTTGCTTTTGGAGGTCCATTCTGGAGACAGGTGTGGGTCCTAGAGGTGGGACCAGCACCTATCTGACACTGATGGCATATCCTAATGATATACCACCAAGGTGCGAGATGGTCCAACCCCTTTAAGGAGCAGCCAAGAAGATTGTGCCACTATTTGTTCAACTGCAACATCTGAGTCATCCTGGAAGAGTGCCCCTTACGGGCACGGTAACTCCCTTGGACTTTAGCTCCTCGCTGCAGCAGCCAGAGTTAGACGTAAAAAATGAATCGAGCCAGCAAAGGAGGCGATATGGACAATTAAAATATGCACTTTGATGGACCAACCCCTTTAATAAATACTGTATCTCTTAGGAAAGTTAATTTATGAAAAGAATGCTCCACGATTCTGAACAGTACAAAGGCCATTTGCAATGTAATGGCTGAATACTCACCGAGCATTGTCTACTGTTAGATATTCCCTAGGGTTTTCTGCACTTGCCACTGTTGTCTTAACGCCTTTCCCAATAAATAAACCAGCCTACAGAAAAGAAACAATTTATGACCAAACTGATATGACATTTACAAAGGTACTATATGTCAGGGTATACTATCGGCAGACTTGCCTTAAAGTTGGAATGCACTCTGTTGTTGAGGAATATTCCAAGGGGAGTAAATTCTGAATGCCCTTCTGGATACAGGCCCTCCGAAAGACCGGACGGTACTCGATGAAATATGAACCATATACCAACATCCTGGAGACCCAACAAATAAGAATTCTAAAAACATGTATACCAGGGCTAGAAAAGTATGAGCATCAGTGCACGCAGACTCTGGACAGTTATTCTGTAAACTTGCCTCTACTCACCTGAGCTCCACCTGCAGCATTCCCAATTAGGTTGTTATTAGGGTTCGAAATCCAAAATGTACTGACAGCCCTACGAATAGTAACATATATTATTACAAATAGTCCACACGGGAAGGTCTATACACAGTCTGATACTCTCATTTTGCTACATTACATGAAACACGCAAATTATTTATTTTGTGCACACTAATATATCAAACCAGTATAAAAGAGTATTACATTTTTCCCAACTTACATGCAGTCTGTACTGGGCACAGGGATATAATCTCCATAAACATGGTCCCGCATTTCCAGGCACATGGCCTCATTGCGATCAGTGGGCAGAATGGTGCCAGCCTTTGTGACCAGCCCAAGATTATGATAGAAGGTGTTCTTTTGCTCCACTCCATCTTCCAAAAAGAAGCAATGGCCAAGTGTGTCATAGCCTATTGTATCTCTTATCTGAAGCAAAGAAGAAATGAAAGGCATTGAAACGGAGCATCCAGATAAGAAAAAAAAATCCCATTATTGTATAAGTTGTACACGCTAATCATCAAAAGTCAATAATGCTAGTCTGTGTGCATGGTTAGGACTCATACCAAGAGACCATGAGTTCCATGAATGGCGACACATCTGGAAAAGCAGTGATGGATGGCAAGATTATCAATGTATGTTGGGGGGTTGTATCCACCTTCTTCATCCACGGCTCCAGCCATGTGAAAATGTACTGGGTAACTTCCTAAAATCTGCTGCCCCATGTTGGTGAGCTCTATTCCTGACAGGTGAACTGAAGTGAAGTGCCTTTGAATCTACAGTAAAAAAGACATAAAAATATTATTTAAAAAACTATGATTCATAAAGATAGAGCAAGTAAAAGAAATAACAAAAAGTGTGATAGTGTACTTATAATTCCAGTATTCAGACTGGTATAATCCTGTTTTATAATGCATTTCATTTTAGTCAATAGACTTGAGATTTATGTCGTTAATCCAATTATAGCCTATGGTGTTCAATGGGAGTGAGCAATATATGTACCTTAATTTGGCCCCCAAAGGTGTCATAACTGAAGAACTGGCAATGGTTGTGACCATAACAAGAGGCTTCCATTTCCCCCCTGATGACAATATTCCGAGTGAGAAGTCCAACCTCTGCTCTCATATCGATGCCATCAATTACTTCTCCAACATGTAGATACAGTGGGTACCCTGGAGAACAAATTTCACATCTGTGTTGTAAGTAAGAAATCACCCAATATTACTTTACATTGACCGCTATAACTTAAAGGGTCAAAGAGAAAGGGAAAAATAAGCTCACCAAACAGAGCGCACTACTGGGGAGATTATCAAACCTGCTGTGAAGGAAAACTGCCCAGAGCAACCAATCAAATTCCATTTTAGATTTTCCAAAGAGCTCTGAAAAATGAAAGGTGGAATCTGATTGGTTGCTATGGGCAGCTAAGCCAGTTTACCTTTACACCAGTTGTGATAAATCTCCCCCTATGCGCATATACTTTGTGATACTGTACCAGGTATTTGTCTCTGGGATCAAGACTGTAGAGCCATTAGGGTCGCGCAGCAAACATGAAACATGGTCTGCAGGCAACAAACACTGCAATTTTAACACTGCCAGATAACCCTAAATCGGAGCTTAGGGCCACAATACCATTTTAGGGAAATTACACCATTTCTCTATTCTACAGAGGCAGACTCCTTGAATGTTGTTTTAAAGTGTTCCATTACTTGTTCTATAGTGACCACGCACATTTTTTCTACATCGCTTTTCTAGAGCTATAAAATTTTTTATTTTTTGCTAGACAACTTATAGTTTTTAATGCACCATTTTGGGTACATATAGCCATTGATTAAAGCCAGCGGTCTAGCCTAAATCCCCTTTGTTTACATCAGTAATAAGGCGTATTTGTGGTCACTAAGGGGTAAAACATGTACAGACAGTAGAAGTATGTCATACATTTCGACATACTTCAAACTATCATGCTGTATACTTTCAGCAAAACAATATGTGTCCCTAACCCCTCCTATACATTGGTAACATTCAGTCTTCACGGCAGGATGAAAAGAGAGGTGGGCCTTAGTCAACGGTGTATGTCTCCTGCAATGCCATCTAGTGGTCAACATGAAACTGCACTATTTCATAACTTATTTTACAGACATAGCCATAAAAAATAATATTAAACAAACAATGCTATGAAAAAGTAGATTCAAGAAATACAATTTCTGTAATTTGTTTAATTTTGTTGCATTACTGGGAGTGAAACTCCATAGAACTGCTTGTTTATAATGAATATATGCTTGAATTGCTTGAATTGATGTGTAAGTGAAAGAGAGCCTTTTTGAAAACTGTGTGGCACATTTCATCATATATAAAATACATGTGATGTCAATACACGTGAAATGAAGCACACAGTGGAGCAAATTTACTAATGTGATGGCGCTAGACCTTTTAAATTGCACCAAAATTGTATGCACTTCTGTCACATAATGTTGTGTCAAGTTTAAGGAAGCACTCCCACATTTTCTATTCTCTGGCCTGTTAGAAGGGTACATGATATAAATTGTAGTGAAGATAATCTTCTCTCTGGTGACTCTAGTTGAGAGTTATCCACTTGCTTCTGGTCCTCAGCTGTGTCATGTGACCAGGACTCTGACTCTCCAACTGACACAGAATCCTATGTGTGGACAGGAAGTCAGTTTCTCTATACAATCCTATTATACTCACAACGAGGATCTCATAGGAAAGAATAGAGAAACTGACTTCCTGTCCACACATAAGATGCTTTGTCAGTTGGATAGTCAGAGTGTTGGTCACATGACACAGCTGAGGAGCAGAAGGGAGGGCATAACCCACTACTACAGTCACCTGTAAAGATTATATTCACTACAGTTTACATCATGTACCTTTCAAATGAGCCAGAGAATAAACATTTTTGGTGGGAGTACTTCTTTAAGATCATTGTGAGAGGGCTTCTTTAAGATCAAGAAATAACATGGCCCCATAAAAAGTTATCCACTACATCTAGCCCACCTGTTTTGGTTTTCCACCCTCGCACGGGCTTAGCTAAAATGGGGAGGCTTAATCTGCAAGAATATGTACCACAATTGCGCCAAGATTTTGGAAAAATTAAATTAACCAACCAAATTTATCATCCTGCCTGAGCCACTGTGATAAATTTGGCACATCTCTAGACTGCCTAAGTTTATATTTCCTGCATTTCAAACAGGATTAGTAAATCTGCCCCACGGAGGCAATAATTGTCTTGATGTAAATTAATTTCTAGTTTAATTACAGATGAACATTCCCTCTAGTACCAATCCTACTATGCAGAGGCAGATCGTTCTCCAGTAAACTGACTTATAACATTATGGATGACTAATGATAGCAAACGGAGACTTTACAAAGTACTTTCTTACCATCAATCTTGACCTGATTGTTTTTACATTCGGGGCAGTGAAGCAGAGTGAATTCTTCAGCTTGGTGCATTGAGTAATCAGTGCTGGCGATGACGATCCTGTTACCAGGCAACCAGCTTGTAACATCATCCGCTAATGTCAGGATGATGCCCCTGGACACTGCCACTCGGAACCCATTCCGCGGAACTCCTGATAGGCGACAGTAGAAGTGTTATAACCCAGGATGACTAGATCACACATCCCATCAGTACTGTACAGGCTGACGACTTCAAGAAAGAACAAAATGACTGAGCTGCTAAAGTAGCCTGAGGGAGAATGACATCTTACTTTTATTTTGGACTGTGCCAGGAAAAGTATTTATCACTAAAATATGGACAATTGCATAGAGCATGCAGATTTGAGGATCTACAATTATTGTAATTAATCTGTAAATCTATCCTCAAATAAATATAGAAGAGAATAATAATCTTTATGTAATGCCAACATACTCTACAGAACTTTAGTATTCTGCTTCTTCCAAGAGGCCAATGAATGGCTACGTTCATCAGTATTACATGTTATGTGTTGAAATATTAGGTACTTATATAGCACTGACATATTCCGCAGCGCTTTACAGACATTAGCATCCAACTGTCCCCAGTGGGGCTCACAATCTAAGGTCTCTATCAGTATGTCTTCAGAGCATTGGAGGAAAACCCACACAAACACGGGGAGAACATACAAACCCCATGCAGAGGTTGCCCTATGTGACAGTTTCATTTATACGTACCTTTAATCCAACCACTATAGGCAGTAACTGTAAAATGCACGCCTCCGTAAGTCTGAAATTCTCTGCTTGCAATTGCTAGTCCAGTGGTCCCATTGCTCTCATAGTATTTTCTGTCCTCATTTACTTTTAATGGCCCTTTTCCTAGGGTACCAACCAGTGCCCATGGCTGTCTGAAAAAGACAGGAAGAAATGAGCATGCCACTATAAAATAGAACACTTTTACGTCAAAAAAATATTGTCATATGGATTAAAAATGAAATATTAGATGCCACTATTGACTTCCACCAACTCCATATATTCTAATAGCATTCCATCTGTATGCAGACAGATTTTTTCTTTCATACACCACCAATTACGGACTGTATATTGTATAATATAGATTATTCCATAAGAACCCCCCTCCCATAGGATTAGCCTGTTAGAGCTGCACATACCATGAAATTCCCTGCATGTCTCAGGTCCACTCAACCCTGTAATTCATCTAATGCTAAGTAAATATTTATAACAAAATACATTAGTGTGTAATTGTGTGATAAGGGGAGGTGGGATGCAAGCCCTGGCAGTGTGAACAGACCCTGTGCAGGTATTTGGTAGACTAGTCTGCACCCTGACTCCCTTCTTACATTCCTCACATTGCTGTCATTTTTTCAGACACAGAAATGATGTCCAGGTAAGTTGGTTTTTACAGTGTCTATCCATTCCTGATATCTTATCAGCAGCCCAGGAGCTGTCCATGGTAGCCTTCCCCAGCTCCTACAGGTTCTGCTTGAGAACTTCTCGAGGAGCTCTGAGAGCCTCCAGCAGACACACAAGCACTTATGCTAAAGGCTTCAGCTGTGGAAGACTCTTCATTATTAGCTTCAATGAACACATGCTTAGACATGAGGATAATTAGACAAGACTATAATCTAATGAACCAACCTGAAACTGTCCCTATAGTACACCACCATGAAATAGCAGTTAGGAAGATATCAACAAGGCTTTTATCTATTTCATCTGTCTCTAGTATAGATACAGTAAAGTCATGACGGATAGCTTATTAGGGCCGAATCGCTATATTCAGCCCTTCTCATATACAATGGGTATGGGCTAGCAGTAACCCAGCAGTAAATATAATGGTTGATGACGCGGAGGCTACCTCTCCTCATCAGTGGCAATGTATTTTAAGAGTCTAAGACTATGCTGTAATTAGACGTCACTGTAGTCTATTAAATTGAGAAAGGGATGTCACTTTTCAGCATCCCTTCTGAAGTGGTAGGATGGAATAATAATTTAACGCATCAAAAAATTTATTTTTCACCCTATGGCAGGAGGTCCAGAATGACAACAGACAGTCACCGTAAGTCTTTATATGTACTGAACGCGTTTCTGATCAGTTTTATACATAACTATAGGCATTACATTTCTCCTGTATTCAATGGCTCCTCTCTAACAAAATGTGGGTGCAAGGCTCTGTTCACACTGGTTTTGATATATGTATTTCTCTGCTGTCATATTTTAAAAAAACTAAATATCCCTGTTGATTCCAATGAGTTTTTGACCCATCATCAGCTTCGGTTAGTTTTTGTTCCATCCAATGATGTGGTCTGCTACACTATTCTGACCAGAAAAAAATATGATATCCGACAGCTCCAGGATCTGTTATGCCTTACAGAACTGATACATCAGAAAGATAAGCTTGATGGAAGTATGAAAAGAGCCTAAACAGTTAATACAAGCTAAAACATTCAGTTACTGATATCAGAATTAGTAAACCCATCTAAAGTCAAACAATCCCTGCGCAAACCCAGCGTGCTTAGTAAACTAGTTCATTTCCAGTTATTTTGATTGCAAATGCTAACATGATACAACCTGGTATAAACGGATTGTTATACCTGACCAATCGTAGTCTGAGACATCAGGTGGCATGCATATATTATATACATCTACAGTACATCTATGGTCATATAAGGTTACCTGTAGCCCAGATGATAGATGTATCTGCTGCTTAGGACTTCTCTCAGGTATCTTCTCACATCTGGACTTAAACTCTTTGCAGCAGAGTCTCCTACTGCGGCCGCCACCACCTTACCAGGACTCTGTCTGGACAAAAATTCTTCCAGTCTCCTTCCTTCTTCCAGAAACATGTGGGTATCAAACCTTTCAGCAGCTTCAACCTGACCAGTCTCTGGATCAATAATCCTTATATTGATACCACGGCTTCCCCAGTGTTTCTCCCATTTGTATGATCCATAAGGGAGGCCACCAGGATGCAGAGTTGCGTCTAGCTGTGTCCAAGATAAAGGTCTTCTTCCATGTAGTTCCAATATTCCTCCTTTATCTACACCAATAAATTTCTTCCCAAAGTCACCTACGTCATCCCCCTCGGTGGACTTTCCATACAGAGATATGGTAGCGTCAGAGCTATAGGGACATTTGGCTGAGCCAATGTGTAGAGACCCACCATTTCTAATTAAGATATACTGAGCTCTTAGAGTTATTGGTATATGGTCATCTGCAAAGACTAAAGATCCTGAAACATAAAAATCAGTGCTATAAAACCTGGATAATGCCTAAAGTCAAGTCATAGGGATATTGAGTTATTTACATCTTCTTATTGTTTGTTTCTCCCATTTTTCTTATGCTGGGTTAGAAAGAACATTGTGAATCTGCTATGAACATACTACTTGACATTTGACAGATACTAAAAAGTTATTTTGGCAAAAGTTCATCTCAACAGACTGTTGAGAAAAGTATAATCTAACAGAAGTCAACCAGAAAGTGCAAACATTCTATCACATTGATGAGTCATGTCAAAGAACTGAAGGTCCGGTACCTACCATACAAGATAAGTACATTTTCCAGAGAACCACCCTGACCCCACATACACCTATCTCCTCCGAGCGGAGATCATGACCCCCACATTTACCTCCGTCCTGAATTAACAGGGAGTGGAAGGTGGCTGAAGATTCAAGCCTTAGGGCAACACCATGTCCTATAACAGCTGACCTTCGTCCATCATGGCCAGGGTGCCAAGGGATGAGATAAGGCTTCTTATCAGGACACCTGTCTGCAATACATTCTTAGATCATACTTTAGCACACTTAAATCACTGACACATTGCTGGCATGGAGGACAGATCAGGGATGCATGCTGGAGAGACATATGACATAGGGTTTGAATTTGAAGATTTGCACATAGTCTGGGAACACAGACAGTATAGCTGGGAGACACAAGAGCTGAATGCAGATAAAGCAGCTTGCACAGGAGATCAGCCAAGAGAAAGCAGCTCCCAGTCCACCCACCTGTTGCCTTCTGCTTTCTTCTCTGTGCAGAGGACTATCCTCCTGGGCAGCTCCAAAGTCACCCAGGAAAGTCAGACTTGAAATAAACGGAACAGGTAAGGGATGGCAGAAATGACCAAAAAAAGAGCAATTCTGGGGGGCCAAGTATCTCATGAAGTCCTGCACCTGCTTCTGGGGTCATCTGCCACTACTGTGCACTCGCTTGTTTGCTTGAACTTAGTAAATCCCAAAGTACAAAAGCTTACAATCAGTATCCATACCTGGAGTGGCACTGCTGGATGATGAGAGTTGTAGCTGGTGCTAGTCGTGGTCCTCAGCGCTGCTGTGTGCTGCTGGGGATGGTAAACTCTTTCTTATATATAGTGTGTGGTGCTGAGGGCTGCCTCCCTCCTAGGTTACCACCTTTCCTCTATCTCCATCCCTCCTCTCATGTTTTAATCTAGCCCTCCGTTTCATGTCCCCCCTTTGTTGCTGCCTCTTCCCCTCCCTCTGTACACTTTGCAGTGTCTCCGGTAAGCTCAGCAGTGAAGTGTGAGGGCACCCCCATCCTCCTCCTCCTCCCCCTCCCGCCGGTGACGCCAGCACATGCTGAACATACCAGCACCGGGGAAGCTGCCGGCCACTTGTTGCTGCGTACACACTGTGCGGCAGGTAGGATGACGCATGGGGACACCTGGCTCAGGGACAAGTCTCCACTGCCTGCTGCAGAACTACAAGTGACAGCAAGAGTTCTGCTGGTCACCCCCTGGCCACAAGAGTGCTTTCTGATTGGGCTGTAGAGGACTTCTAAGGGTATGGACACACTTTTGGAAGCCAAATCAGGACGACTTCTCTTTTCTGAATTCACTCCTGGTTTTTGCTTCCAAAACTGCATCGGGAAATTTGGCTATGTGCCCAGACCCTTATTCAGCAGTTTCCTATCTCCAGTACATAGATAGAGAGATAGATAGATAGATAGATAGATAGATAGATAGATAGATAGATAGATATGAGAGAGATAGATAGATAGAAGATAGAAGATAGATAGATAGATAGATAGATAGATAGATAGGAGATAGATAGATAGGAGATAGAAGATAGATAGATAGATAGATAGGAGATAGATAGATAGATAGATAGATAGATAGATAGATAGGAGATAGATAGATAGATAGATAGATAGATAGATAGATAGATAGATAGATATGAGATAGATAGATATGAAATAGATAGATAGATAGATAGATAGATATGAGATAGCTAGATAGGTCAAATCTGCCCAGGCTGGCCCAAAGTGTTTCTGGCCAGATGACCTACTTATTTGCATTTAAGGGTTTAAATGACTTTTCACCCCGATATCACACCACCAACACAAAGTTAGGGATATCGTATAACAAATTAAAGGGGTTCTCCAGGAATTAAGAAAATGGAAATACTTAAATATTACTTTATTATAAATATTACTTTATTATAAATATTTTCCCAAATACCTTTTATTAGTTATAATGGCTTGTTTTTTCTGGGATACAATCATAAGGAGAAATAAAATGGTCGCCGTCCTGTTAGTACACACAGAACCTGTCCTAATCACACAGGAGGAAAAGTTACTTCACAACACTTACTTTAGCTGAATCTCTGTGGGAATGGAGTTCATGAGGAGACACGAAGTAGAAGATTATAATCCCTGACAAGTAGAGCAGAAAGAGGAGGATGTGGCAGTTCTTTAGTTCAGTGTTGTAAAGTAACTTATCCTCCTGTGTGATTAGGACAGGTTCTGTGTGCACTAATAGGACGGCGGCCATTTTATTTCTCCTAATGATTGCTCCCTAGACAAAACGAGTCATTATAACTAATGTGCGATAAAACTGACTAGTTAGTTTTATTCTACAGGTCAGTACGAATCCGGCGATACCCTATATGTATAGGTTTTCTTGCGTTTTGATTTAAAAGTGGGGGAAAAAAATCAGTTTTACTTTTTTGTCGCCATATTTTGACCCCTATAACTTTTTTGTAGTTATGTGTACGGAGCTCTTTGGTGGCTAATTTTTTGCAGCGCAATCTGATCTTTTCATTGATACCATTCTGGGGTGGGTATGACTTTTTGATCACCTTTTATAAAAAAAATTTTTGAGGTAATGAAGCATCCAAAAATGGCGAATCGGCCATTTGGACGCTTTTTTCAGTCTTTCTTATTACCGTATCAGGAATATTATTTTTATATTTTTATAGTATGGGTGTTTTCGCACATTGGGACACCCATGATGTGTATTTTTTTTATTATTTTTTTCATTTTGGCAAAAGGGGGGTGATTTGAACTTTAATGTTTTTTTTTTTTTTTTTACACTTTCCTATAGTTCCCATGGGGAACTATAACAATCAATGATCTGATTGCTATTCTCATACATTCCAATGCAATAGCATTGGAATGTATGAGAAAATCGCATATTTCCTATGAAGCCTATTACAGGTTATGGCTCCATAGGAAATACTATGCAGCAGCCTGGGTTTCATTTATAGAGACCCATGCTGCTGCAGGCTTGCTCCGGCTCCTCCGATCGCCACCCGGGGGAGCCGGAGCGCAAACCGAAAGTAAAACTTTCAGTTTGTGCTCGCTCAGATGGCGGCATCTGAAAGGTTAAATGTCCCCAATCGGCATCGCTGCCGGTCGCGGACATTAGCCACGGGTGTCTGCTTCAAAAAGCAGGTGGCCACCCACGGCTATGACGCCTGTATCGGGCAGGAGCGGGCGCCATGTTTAGAGAGCGGACACAGGACGTACCCGTACGTCCTGTGTCCTTAAGAGGTTAAGTTGAGTCCAGGCTGGTTCTGGTGATAAGAATTGGCATTAAATTGGGCAGATGGTCACTTTCTGCTTATTTGAATGAGTAAGGGGGCATCTCGCAGACTGACTGTGACTCCCCTGACCCAAACTGACTGCATCATAGTGTTTTATGATATAGTCCGTTCCTATCTGATAGCGGGTCTATTGTTCTGTACTCACATGATGATGTGAATCAGCCTTACACGCTCAGAGGGATGCCCCACAAAAAAAAAAAAAAGAGGGGGGCCCAAAGTGGGTCTAAACATAAAACTGACATTAAATGGGTTCTCTGGAAATAATTTAAAATGGCCACTAGCAACCTGTCTTAAAATGCGAGCAGGACTGTTGCTTCAACTTGCAGAGCTGCCTAGGGGGTCAGGTGGCAGGGGTCACTAAATACTATGGTCTGGCACATGCATATACTACATATTGATGAGGTTTCCTGACAGGCTGCTCAGCCAGGATGGCATATGGCAGGCAGGATTACATCAATATCATCTATTGTAGAGAAGTAGTCAGGTCCTGCCCCTTCATCTCCCTAGGCAGCTCTACAAGTGGTGGCAACCAGTCCTGTCCAGATTTTAGGCGTCCACTCACCCAAATACCATCTTTGTAATGTACTGACAAAAACTGCTGTGAGCTCTGACAGTCACATCTCGAGCAGCACTGATGTCATCTGGCTGTGATCACGTCACATCGTTAAGAGACTATTCATCGCTGCCGTTTTAACATGACAGCCATTTTGGGGTGGTGTATTGTGGTGTGGGGAATGTTCTCTCGGCAACTCCCCTTTATACGACGTTGGGCCACTGATATCACACTGCAAACACACAGAGAGGTGAAAAAAATCCAACCTAACAGATCGCACCGTGATCTCATCCTGGACCATCGCTCGGACCAATTCTCAAACAATGGTCAGCTGAAATGGTCCAAACGACCTTTACTTAAAAGAAATCCTGTTTTGGGCGAACAACCTCAAAAGCATCCGCACAAACATATTTGTGAATAATTGTAGCTCTCATTACACACTGCGCTTTTACAGGCTGTGGATTTTATTAAGGAGCATGTTGTAACGTCCTGCCAGTCATAGTTATTAATATATGAGATGCCAGTATGAGGCAAGTCCGCTTCCCTCACCCCTGGCTCCTACATTCCTAACCCCTCCATCTTCAGTGTTGTGTCATGATGCTGTTTACTACACGCACGTTTTATTGAGAAAGCGTTACATAAACCTTGAAGCAGGATGCTCTGCTGCCCACAGATACACATAAAGAGGAGCTTTCACAAGTATGTAATTGGACATTGCGAAAGAAATAAAACATTCCAGAAAGTCCAGCATGAATTAACATCACATTTATCAATAGTCATTGTACCGGATGTATCACAGGGGTCTTTGCTGAATAGAGATCTAGTATATCAACGCTTCTGTTCATATCCAGAGAAGTCGGCTAGTTTCACACTAGCGATAAAGAGATCTGGCAGGATGCTCTGGCAGGGAACAGCTTGCCGGAGCTCTCTGGATCCGGCATTGCAGGACGCTACCTGAACGCCCGCCGGCCCCATTAACTATAATGGGATAATGAGATCTGGCCATAACCCAGTAAATATGCCTAGAATCAACTGCTCAAAAACCACCAGTGCGAAACTAGCCTTAGAGATTCGTGAATCCATTTGACGCAAATCAGATTCGACCAAATTTTTGTAAAAAGTTGAGCGGCTTTGAATCCAAATTTTTGGTGATTTGATTCAGGTGAATTTTGTAGAGAGAGAGAGGAACCAATTTTCAGCCCATCTGCAGCTCTGAATCAAACTCAAATAGAATTAGGAGTGATTCGCTCATCTCTAAAGACAATGAAGATTATGTCACATGTGTTTCAGTTTTTAGAAAAGTACTGATCATGGGGGGGACTCCATGTCAGTAGTCCAACAGAAGACTACCGATTTTTGGGAAGGGTGAGCGACACAACCAAGCTGGCCTCAATTACAGTGCCCACACCAGTAGTCATCCAGCTTTCCTCCAGAATCCTGAGTATCAAATCTGCCTATCTGTGCCTAGAAAGGGGAGCAGGAAAAAGATTGCATAACTAACTAAAAAGCATTGGGGTGACCGCATCTGTGGGTTCTTTAAAGGCTATGTACACCTTTGGTGGCAATTTTTTTTTATTATTACATTGTACTCATTTTGAGCTAAAAATATTTTTTTCAATTTGTCTTTATTAAAAAATATTGAGCTGTTTTCCCTGTATAGCTTTGAGTTTATCTAGTACTGTAGCTGGTTTTGAATTTTCTCTCTGCTCCTTCAGGCTCCTTATCTCTTTTAAACAATCATTATAGCTCAGTTCTTATCTTACTGATAAGGATGTGACTTAAATAAGTGTTTATGACCCTTTAGTAATTTATAGAGAAGGGTTATTAGATGACTGGCACAAAGTGAAAGTACCATTCACACAGCTAGAAAAACAGTTAACCCTTTGTGACAGAACGGCTCAATATTTTTAATAAAGGCCAATTGAAAAAATGATTTTTAGCCCAAAATGAGTAAATTGCAATCATAAAAAAAATTGCCCCAAAGGTGTACATTGCCTTTACTAGACTATTATAAAAGGAGTTGTGTGATTGCTGCCAAACCCTTCAATATAAGAGCCACTGTGCTGTGATCAACTGATTGCCATATGCCGGCTCCTAAAGTGCTACATATCTGTTGGCTGCTCATTTTCCTTGCAGTGGCTGCTACAGGGGAAATGTAGCCATTCAGATATATGGACGTCTATGTAATACACAGACGCACCAGGTCTGGGATCCACAAGAAGAACCATTGTAGTTCAGAATGAACCTGCTATATATTTCTACTGATACTTGTAGTATTTATGTGTGAATAAAGTTGTATCTTTTTATCACAATGGGTGCGATTGTACTTCCCACAGTTAGGCCTCATGCACACGGCTGTAGTTTCAATCTGTATCCAATCCGTGTTTTTTTGCAAATCGGTTGCTGACCCATTCATCTCAATGAACAAAATGGAAAATATCCTATTCTTGTCCATTTTGTGAAAAAAAAAAAAAAGGCGGCATGCTTACAGATGGGATCTGTGTTTGCGGATTCACGATTGGCGGACTGCAGAACACGGCTGTGTGCATGAGGCCTTATAATGAAATAACAGCTGAATAGTGTTTAAAGAGGTGTCTCATCTTTCATATATGACCTACCAGAGCATAGAGATGTCAAAAAGGAGGCTCCACTTACTGTCTATCAGCCAGGGCAGAGAGCTGCAAATAGCTGGCCATCTGCAGCTTCCCAGGCAATAACATGGACATGCTGGGATTTCTAACCTGGCAATCAGTGCAACTCTGGGGCAGTGTGCTACAGAGGAAGGGTTGTTCAGATACTTAAACATGCTGAACACAAAATGATTTTCTGCTGGGACCCCCAGCGGTCATTTGTAGTTTGTGTGGAAAGCTGGCAGTAAGTGTTCTATTTCCCTACAGCGCCACCACAGGGGAAATTGAGTATTAGGCTAGTTTCACACTAGCGACGGAGAACCGGCAGGCAGTTCTGGCAGGAAACAGCTGTCCAGCATTGCCAGACGTTTGTAAGGCTCCGTCCGAGAATCGGCCGGAAGAAAACCACTTCGTGCTGGAACTGTCAGATCTCTGCCGCTAGGCCTTACAGAATGCTCATACAGAGCAATGGTTATATGTGTAATATAGGACAGGAGAGGTCTTCCAGAGCTAAAGCTGCTCTTTGCAGCCGCTCTCCACTTTGGCCAAGAGATGAGGATCCTGGACATGGGGCCCCCCTCTATTTATTCAGAACTCACTAAAAAGGTGTATGAAAGCGGGTTTTCTAAAATGAAACACGCCTCTAGCATCTGGAGGGAAGTGAAGTTTTACTGAAGACATTTTTAATACAATTACCAGCTTGGAGCCACATCAGCACATGTATCAGCCATGTCAGATGAATTAAACAATACAGGCATATGACACGCTCTAATATTACACTACAATGTCCAATATCTGCCGTTATACAGCCATTCCCAGGTTATTACGAACCTGATAAAACCAGGGGACATTCTTCAGATCAAGTGACACAACATATTTGACACAAGTACATTGTTTAGGTTCAGTCGTATTCTCTTGTTCCCTCCACTATTGGGAAAGCAGCCGTGAAGCATTAGCCTCTGGCATAGCATGAGCTTGGTTTTATTTGTCCTCGGACGCCCTCCAGTCTCTCTGTACATGGAGTTCAGAGTGCGAGTGGACAATGAGCGTATATGTGGCATGAGTCTGTGCATTTTCTCATGATTACACATTCCCTGCTGGCAAGAGGCAGAGGCTGCCCGCAATGATAACACAATTACAACGGTAAACTGAGCAAATTGGACACTGAAGAACTACAAGCCTCAGCATTACCAGACAACTAGCAGTAGTAATTTCTACATCAGTCAGCCGATATTATCCAGAAAATCAAGATGGCAAAACCAAACCCTCTGTCCTGTGCACAAGGGGAGTAAGGTTGGGTTCACATATAGTTTTTTATGGCTTTTTTGTCAACTTTACGCATCTTTTTTATGGCAAAAATGCTACCTCCAGATGTTAGCGAAAAGCTTTTTGGATAATGGAATTTTTTTTCAATTGGAGTGCATTTTTGTGTCTATATGTTTTTTTTTTTCTTTTTTAAATGCAGCATGTTGTAGCAAGAACATTTTTTTCGGGAGTTTTTCAATATCCTTCTCTATTTATCCCCCCACCACCATACACACGTACACTTAGCTCAGTCGAGAATGCATATGCTCTGGATGGGGAGGTGGGACAAAAAGGGTTGTCCGGTTTCAGGAGGCAACCCTCTGGAGCCACTTGCAATAAGGAACTGGTAAGTACCTACCTGACTCTCCACTGCTCTCTCCACTGGTAAGTACCTACATGACTCTCCACTGCTCTCTCCACTGGTAAGTACCTACCTGACTCTCCACTGGTAAGTACCTACCTGACTCTCCACTGCTCTCTCCACTGGTAAGTACCTACATGACTCTCCACTGCTCTCTCCACTGGTAAGTACCTACCTGACTCTCCACTGGTAAGTACCTACATGACTATCCACTGCTCTCTCCACTGGTAAGTACCTACCTGACTCTCTGCTGGTAAGTACCTACCTGACTCTCCACTGCTCTCTCCACTGGTAAGTACCTACATGACTCTCCACTGCTCTCTCCACTGGTAAGTACCTACCTGACTCTCCACTGGTAATACCTACATGACTATTCACTGCTCTCTCCACTGGTAAGTACCTACATGACTCTCCACTGCTCTCTCCACTGGTAAGTACCTACCTGACTCTCCACTGCTCTCTCCACTGGTACCTGATTCTCCACCGCCGATCCCATACACATTAGATGATCGATCTGTCTAAGATCTGGATCTGTCTAAAAAGGTTGGTTTGGTCAACATTCATCTAATGTGTATGGCTTCTAAAGACTCAAACTGTTCTGTCACCTTCTGGGACATCTACAGCTGAGAATCACGCACCCCGTAAGTTTTACTTGTTCTGAAACCACAGATAACACTATGGGAAGTGACGCAGGTCATACAAACATCAAACTCCTTGGCCATGGCATTATATTCTGTCAGAACATTAATCAGTCATAGCAAGCACAACCATCAAATGTATAAGCCCATATAAAATATCTGGCGAATTAGACTTCATGGACCTTCAGCATTGTCAGTTTATGTCTAACCTTGCCAAAATAGGACATGGTAGAAATCATTTATGTGGCGTTGTAGATTTGGATTATATCAGTGGTGCCCAACCATTTTTCATCTGAGGGCTGCACTAGACATGATATAAATTTCGCGGGCCAGAACCAGGTAACTTTTCCAGAAAGAAATGCAAACACTGAGGGGGCACGTGTGAGCATTACTACTGCGAAGCGGCAAATATCTGGGCATTTTTTCTGTAAAGGGGGCACATCTGGGCATTACCACTGTGAGTGGAGCATGTGGGGTATATATGGGTGGCACACTGTTATGGGGGTATATATGGGTGGCACCCTTCTCCCTCTGTATGTATTTGATTTTGCCCCTTCTCCCTCTGTATGTATTTGATTTTGCCCCTTCTCCCTCTGTATGTATTTGATTTTGCCCCTTCTCCCTCTGTATGTATTTGATTTTGCCCCTTCTCCCTCTGTATTTATTTGATTTTGCCCCTTCTCCCTCTGTATTTATTTGATTTTGCCCCTTCTCCCTCTTTATATATTTGATTTTGCCCCTTCTCACTCTGTATATATTTGATTTTTTTTGCCCCACACGAGGGATCAGCGGCTGGTGCCATCAGCTATCCAGGGAAATAATGGAGACAATAGTCACCACTGCTACAGGGCACCTTTTACCACCAGCCACTACATGAATGCCCCTGCATACTGTCATGTATACACAAGTGTTCATACTCAGCTCTCAGCCGCAGCGAACTGCCTCCCCGAGAGAGAACACAGCAGACCCAGCGCAGCGCCTCAGACCAGCTGTTCCCCAGGATACAGAGTGCATGCTTTCTGGTTCCAGGGTAACATGTGACTGGTGCCTTTCCAGCACTTGCGGCCCCTCCCTCCTGGGCCCGCAAGTGAGTGCTAACGGACCCTAACCCTGTACCACAAGGAGGAGTCCTGGCTGTCCGTCCTGGCCTGCACGGGCCGCCTGACACGGCTTCGTGGGCCGGATATGGCCCGCGGGCCGTAGGTTGGGCATCACTGGATTATATCATTGTGCCAACATGGTGTGACGTTAACAAATTTGATCTGGCTGAATAACATTCACTTAAACAGACCTTCATGAAAAGACGAGAGTTTTCCATATTAAGTATTCTGACATCTCCATAATAAAGCATTTTTAGTAGCGCTGGATCCAGAGACAGTTCAAAGGATGGAGGTGATTACCATGCTGGACATCCAAACTATTGTGGAGATTCTGTATCGTCAATGACATTCAGAAAAAGTATTGCCCCAGCCGTCAGGCAGAAGAAGATGGCAGGCAGCACACAGTGCTGGGCGGTAGTGGGCATTTATATTCTTAGCAGTAGAGGTTTAAGGAAACTGGAGCAGTGGGCAGCTGCACTGGTGCTGTGATTTACAGTGCAATTGGAAAGTCTTCAGACCCTTTCATTTCTTCACATTTTGTTATGATGCGTCCTTGTGCTAAAATAACAATGAAATCAAGTTTTCCCATCATTCCGCATTTAATCTCCCATAATAAGAAAGGAAAAACAGAATTTTAGAAATGTTTGCCAATTTTATAAAAAAATTTGCATGGACATAAGTATTGAGACCCTTTGCTGTGACCCTTAAAATTTAGCTCTGGGGACTCCCATTTCTCTGGATCATCTTTGAGATATTTCTACACATTGATCGGCGTCTACTTGTGGTAAATTCAGTTGTTTGGACATGGTTTGGGAAGATACTGCCCTGTCTATGTTAGGTCTCACAGCTGACAAAGCATATCGGAGCAAACACCAAGCCATGAGAAGGAAAGAACTGCCTGTAGAGCTCAGAGACAGGATTATGTGACGGCACAGATGTGGAGAACGGTATACTTTTCCCAAGAGCACAATGACCATCATTTTTAAATGGAATATTTGGAACTACCAGGACTCTTCCTAGAGCTGGCAGCCAGAACCAAACTAAGTAATTGGAGGAGAATTGCTTTGGTAAGAGAGGTGATCAAGAACCCAATGGTCACTCTGGCTGATCACCAAAGATCCTGTGTGCAGATGGGAGAAACTTCCAGAAGGTGAACCATCATTGCAACACTCCACCAATCGGAGCTTTATGGCAGAGTGGCCAGAAAAAAGACTCTCCTCAGAAAAAGACCCATAAAAGCCTGCCTGAAGTTTGGAAAAAGGACTGTGAGAAACAAGAATCTCTCTACTGATGAAACCAAGATTGAACTTTTGGCCTCAACTCTAAGCGTCAGGTCTGGAGGAAATCAGGCACTGCTCATCACCTGCCAAATACCATCCCTACAGTGAAGCGTGTTTTTCAGAGGCTGGTACAGGGGGACTGGTCAGGGTTGAGAGAAATCTGAATGGAGCAGAGTACAGAGATATTTATAAAAAACCTGATCCAGAGTACTCTGGATCTCAGACTGGGCTGAAAGTTCCCCATCCAACAAGACAATGACCCTAAGCAGACAGCCAAGACAACACAGGAGTGTCTTAGGGACAACTCTATGAATGGCCCAGCCAGAGCCCTGACTTGAACCCAATCAAACATCTCTGCAGAGACTAGAAAATTACTGTCCACCGATGGTCCTCATCCAACCTGACAGAACTTGAGAAAATCTGCAGAGAAGAATGACAAGAAAATCACCAAATCCAAGTGTGGAACCCATGTGACATCATACCCAAGAAGACTGGAGGCTGTAATCGCTGCCAATGGTGCTTCAACTAAGTCCTGGCTAAAGGGTCTCAATACTTAGATCAATGCAATATTTTATTATTCTGTTTTCACATTCTCATTATGGGGTAAAGAGTGCAGAATGATGGGGGAAAAGTAGATTTTTTTAACCAGATTTACCACTTCTACTCCAATCCCTTGGTGGTGTAGAAACTGACAGATCCTTAATAATAAATGTGACTGGCAAAACACTGAGCTTCAAAATAGAACTTGTGTGCGACATTTGTCACAAAGACTAATGACACAGCCAACAGCAGACAGTCCACAAAAATGACTTCAAATGTTACCTTCATAATAAATCACCCGTTCCTGTGATTTGCCCGGTAGGAGAGTTCTGTATTACTGGAGAGCGGGCATGGTCTACTAGAAAGGAGAGGGTCTTAAGATACGACAACCAAATTTTAGTACAAAATTCTTATGTGGAGTAAGCCAACTACTACTACTTATTTTGCCACATCTTCTGGCTGTCTGAGCTGTAGTTTCTGTACATTTACTGTTAATTTATTGGCCTGTGGAAGGCTAAGCCACCGCCATTTCTATGAAAAGTGGCACGTGCAGGGTAAAAGCATATAAAGTCACAATTTTGTGTGCAATTTGGCGTTCAACAAAATTTGAGACTTTTTACCAACACAAAAAAGGCAAAAAGCATTTGTTAGATTACTTTCACACTTGCGTTGCTGGATTCCGGCAGGCAGTTCTGCCACCGGAACTGCCTGCCGGATCTGGCAATCTGTGTGCAAACGGACAGCATTTGTAGACGGATCCGGATGCGTCTCACAAATGCATTGCAATACCGGATCCGTCTCTTCTGTTTTCATCCGGAAAAACTGATCTGGTATTTTTTTTTTCACATTTTCAAATTTTTTTTCCACATTTGTAAAGGTCTGCGCATGCGCAGACCAGAGGGCCGGTTCCGTGATTTTAATACATTTCAATGGAAATTAATGCCAGATCTGGCATTCCGGCAAGTGTTCCTGAGTTTTGAACAGAGACAAAACTGCAGCATTCTGCAGTATTTTTTCCATCCAAAAACCATACAGTGACTGAACTGAAGACACCCTGATGCTTCCTGAACAGTTTTTCGCTCCATTAAGAATGCATTAGAATAAAACTGATCAGTTTTTTTCCGGTATTGAGCGCCTAGGACGGAACTCAGTACCGGAAAAGTTTAACGCAAGTGTGAAAGTAGCCTTAGACTAGACAGTAGAAGGTGTGCTAAATGTATCATCTTGTCCCATGCAAACATACAAAGCAATATCTGTAGCCCCAGTCCCTGAAATTGACTGTGTCAACCACGAACAGTTAGCTTGTTCGTTTCAGAGAATCCATCAAATTCTGCGAAATCCTACAAAGATAGTATTCATACAAACGTCTACAGAAATTGCCATCGGCATAAATATTATATGGCTTATCAGATGTATTTCATGCAGAATGTAGCAAATTTATCTGGAATTTGACATCATTCTTGAATTTTCAAACCTTCTGGGGATCTGTCTGTGCCAGTCTGCTGTATAGAGGCGACTAGGCTATGATGAGACACATATTTGGCAGCTCGGCCTCTCTGGAGGGTTCCGATATTTCCTGTAGGGTACCTCCCATAGCTGCATCTGTATCCTTGTGGATGCACTAGCAATGGGCAGTTATCAGTCTCTCAGCACCTCTGCCCAATCAGTGGGTGTGATCCCAGAAACTTTCCGCTTAGGTACAATGAGTTTGTCATTTCTCCATTTCAGTAATAGAAACCAGACACTGGCTTAACCTGTTCTTTGCCACATTCCACCTCTATCTGCCGTTTCCTGCATTTCTTTGAGCTGATGATAAGTGTACAGCCAAGATAAAACCCATTTTTGCTGAGAATTTATTATTTCACTGCAGGCACTTGCACACAGTGTAGAAGCAGTGTGCAGTGATTTATGACAGATCCCTGACTCCACCACAGGGGGCAGCAGAGTATCTCATTTACAAAGACTAGAGCCCTAACCTCACTGGTCATACGCCGTACATGGGATGTAACATTGCAACCGAGTCAGACCTGTCTATATAAATATCATTAATCGAATGAGAATATACGCAAGTCCTCTGCCTCCACAATCTTATCCTTTTTTATTACCTCACGTGGTCTGAGATATATATGTTTATGCAGCTGTAAAACTGAGGTTCAAGGTTATTACTGGAGCCTCTATTCTTCTGTGTGTGTTACATTTTTACTAAAGTCTTTCAGGAAGGAAATATAAGGCATTTGTTTTTGCCATCACCACATATAAAATAAAAAGCATAAATATATGAAATATGAAGAGTTGGGTTCTGCCAGCAGACATCTACATAGGGGTACAGTGGTGCATGACAGGTCATATCATCTGCACCAAAAATCTCTTGGACAGTCTACACCGGGTCAGATAGTATTAGATGGTTAGGGAGCATCTAATATACAAATAAACCTGTGATAATTAAGTAAATCCAATAAATTCTACGCCATTTTTAATGATAAAATACTTTTCATACATACAACAGTGCCTTTATTGCAACAAAAAAGCATAGATTTACCTACCTAATAGGCAAATGCTAATTGCAGACCTCAATGCCATATTAGGCCCCCTGCTGCCATAGTGATGCTTTGGTCCCCTGCAATTGAGCCACCAACTTAAAGGGTTCGTCCCACGAATAATATTCTACAGTTTTTAAACCAGCATCTGAATCTGTGCAATTTTGTAATTGCATGCAATTAAAAATGTATTATGACTACTGAAATCTACCTGTATAGCGCCGCCTGCTGTTTGCTGTTTTTCTAATTTCTCTGTCCTTCCTTTTCTAATTTCTCTGACATCAGGATTGCAGCTTGCATAGCGCTGCGCTCTTCCTCTGAAGTGCCTCTGTAAATAGGAGTGCCTTAAATGGCATAAAAAGATAATATAGTGGTCATTAAAGGGCACCTGTCAGCAGATTTGTACCTATGACACTGGCTGACCTGTTGCATGTGCACTTGGCAGCTGGAGGCGTCTGTGTTGGTCCCACGTTCATATGTGCCCACATTGCTGAGAAAACTTATGTTTTACTATGTGCCAATGAGCCTCTAGGAACAACGGGGGCATTGCCATTACACCTAGATCTCTCTGCAACTGCTGCGCCCTCTGTACTTTGATTGACAGGGCAGGGTGTTATGCCATTTTCACTGCTTGGCCCCAGAGTTGCATCTAACCTTTCTGCTGCCTGAGACGGCGCAACCCCCCAATGCCAATTTCTTAACCTAACCCCTTCCCTCCAGCCCTACTGTTAAAGAAAGGCTTGGAAAGCATTGCATACAGCGCTACAAAACATACAGGGTAATATAGTGCTCTTACTTCCAGTGATGTGTCCTCTGATGTGGATGTTCTCTTTCTTTATTTTCACCATTCATACCAGACCACCATGATGATTTCTTTCAGCTATCTCTTGTCTCTGCAGAGTTTAACAACTACTTTTCCATCCTTTTCACCAACTTCTGAACACCCCGTCCTGCCACCTCTAATACTGTGCCACTGTGCTTCCCAATACTATTCTTTAGAAGCAGATAATCCCCCAGAAAGTACTAATACCTCACAGATAGTTCCCCTTTAATAATTATTGGCACACGGTGCCCTAAAAATATAACCGTGTCCAGCAAATAGTGTCCCTGAAACTTATAGTGCCGTAAACAGAGTGTCCTCCAAAAATAATTGTGCTAAGCTGAAACTGTGCCAGGGTGCCTCCCAATGTAACAGTCCTCCCCAAAGTCCCACCAATAGTAATATATCTCTGCCAGAGTGTGGTAACAGTGCACCCAATAGTAATAATGTCCTTTATTTTGCCCCCAGAATTAATAATGCTCCCATAGTGCCCCCAGTAGTAATGATTCCCCCTATAATTGTGCAGGTACAAAAAATGGCCCTTTATAATGTCTGCAAAAATAACTCCCCTTGCAGTGTGTGCCAGTACAAGAATGCTCCCTTTATAATGTGTGGCAGTACAAAAATGCCCTCTTATGTGTGCTTATGTGTGCCAGTACAAGAATGCTCCTTTATGACGTGTGCCAGTACAAAAAAAAACTCTTTTAGTGCCCAATGTAGAACAATGTCCCAATAATGGCCCCTTTATCATGTGTGCCAGTAGGAAACTGCTCCTTTTTACAGCCACAATGTCCCCATAGTGCTTTCTCCAGTTACAAAATAAGGACCCCCCCACCCCATTGTGGCCCAACACCATGCTGCCATATAAAAATAATAAACTCAAATACCTACCTCCATTCGGCTGTCAGCGATGCAGTACAAGACACAGACTTCTTCTAGCCTGTGACCTGAGCTCTATGCAGCCCGGCTCAGGCAGCGCAATAATGATGACCCTGGCTATAGGAACTAGTATTAAAGGGTATTAGAGGAAATGGTGGGCCAGGGAGACATCGCTCCCGTGCCCCATCACAGCATTCAACTGTATTGCTGTCCTGAGTACAGAGATGCAGTTGAATATGTAGAGATGAGTGTTTACACATTGGAAGCGCTTGTTACCCATGCCCCTTCCGCTGCCCCCTTCTTGCCCCTACCTGGTGCTGCCTGGGGCAATCGTCTCACCTCGCCTCATTGGTAAAGTTTTTAACCGTTGAGAAAGTTATAAAATAATAAAAATGGTGATACCCTACTGATCCCCCGCTGCTCACTTTCCAATCACTGGCCACAGTGGTCACCTGTCCAAGTCACAAGGAACTTGGAATTGTAGAAACCAGCAAGGACATGTAAAGCAGTGGAGGGAGAGTGACAGGGGATCAGAAAGGTTTCACGACTTGTAATGTTTTATCACATTCTAAGGCCCCCTTCACATATATTAGGCAATCCGTCGTGCAGAAAACGTTTTTTTGAAGCCGGTACTTATCCCATAATTTTCTTTGGGATTGTGCACATACCTCCGGTGCATCACTTATGACCCCCAAATTAATACAGACCCCTCAAGACCAAAATTATACAAACGCCCAGACAGACCCCAATGAATACAAACTCCCAGACCCCAAAATTAACAAAGCTTCAGACCTTAAAAATAAGAGACCTCCAGACCCCAAACTTAATAAAGACCTCAAGACAGACCCAAAAATGAACATACCCCAAAATGAAAACCTCCACCTCGAACCCCAAAATGAATACAGACCCCAAATTAGCCCCCAAATGTATACAGACCCCAAATTCATATAGACTCCAGATCAGATCCCAAATTCATACAGACCCCAGTACAGAGTCCAATACAGATTATTTGTATTTCTCCAAGGCACACTATTCAGTTCACAGTTTACATGAGGCCTTGGAAAAAAAAAGTATCACAATGTTAACCTGTCAGATGTATGCCGAGGACACAGTATTATCATAACCAGGAACATTACAGAATACAGCGCGATACTGCTTCCAACATTGAAATTGCAACACCAAGAAGGACAAGCTGTAAGGTTATGCAAATTAATTACCAAGTGTCACTAGGGTCTGCAGATGACATTTTCAAGCACCTAGCTCCAATTTGTGGCATGTGGGAGGGGTATAAAAGACTGACTGAAAGCAACATTTTTTAGCTGCATGAAACCTCAAAAACTGGATCAAGTTGAGTGGGGTAATTGTGTGATGCCTCCTGTTACTAGATGTGCCACTTGTCACAAACTGAGAGGAACAGAAGCCTTCAGCTCAGAGACCTTGTCCTTCTTAGTGTTGCAATTTCAATGTTGAGGAGTGTATATACACGAATATATACGTCTGATCTAGGCCATAGGTGTGAACAGAGCTGCCGGTTCCGTAACAGTGTGAGATATGTTCTTCTATGATCATCTTTACCGTTATCTTACATGCAGCAGCATCATGGCCCAGGACATCGTATCTACCTGACGTACAGCCATTTACAGCAGCTTTCTAGTAACACAAATATTAGTACACCAACCGGTTTTATTGCTGAAGTCAGTCATTATTGGCATTCGCTTTCACTTGGCAATATTGCATCATTATTGCAAGCTGTGCAGTCCTGACACCAGACGTCCCAGTCACAAGGCTGCTGTCATGGCATTCACAATGGACCTGTCCTTGTACGTTAGATGCCTGTAGACCGAAGAAGTCATTACTCCGGGACAGACAATTGTATATTTAGAAACGACCTATGTCGCAGTCCCATAGAGTTCATATTAAAAATGAATGCTCTTCCTAAAGGGAATCTGCAGTCCAGTGCAATCTGCAAGCAGCATGTCATAGAGCAGGAAAAGCTGAGCAGATTGACAGTCCAAGCTGAATAAAAGGTGCTATGGTCATCTCCTGCAAAACTTGACTCTCCACCCTTAGGAACTCCACCCCGCCCCCATTATAGTCAATGGGGCTGGAGCGGTAGTCCGAGGGCACACGTTCACTAGCGGCAGGACGGATCCGACAGGCTGTTCCGTCGGGTGAACAGACTGTCGGATCCGTCCTGCCGCTAGTGTAAAAGTAGCCTAACCCTAGGTTCAGAACTGAGCGTCCTTAAAACGCGCGTTTTACGCGCGTTTTTGACGCGCGTATTTCAGCACGTTTTTGCAAATAGGAAACGCGCGTTCGTACGCGCCTTCTTGTGATTGATTACTGTGGTGTCAATCACAAAACGCGCAACAAACGCCCCAAAAAAAGCTCAAGTACTTGTTTATGCGTCGGGCGTTTTACAGCGCGTTCAAACGCGCTGTAAAGCGCTCAAGTGAGAACCAGGGCCATAGTAAAGCATTGATTTTCATGTGGTGAGCGTTTTACAGCGCGTTTGAACGCGCTGTAAGACGCTCAGGTGTGAACCTAGGGTTAGAGTGTTTGTAAAATTGAAATAAAGCAAAATTAGGACTGTTTTGTCCTTTTGGCCTCCTTCACCAATGCTTTTTAAATGTGCTTTAAAAATCCACACAAAAGACTGCTCCAAAAAAACAGCACAGGTCACACAGTTATAGCTCTTGGTGCAGTTTTGTTAAAGCTACCGAAAAATACCACATCTAGACTAGAGCATGATGCATTATAGAAAAAACACCACCCAGAACAAAAACATGATGGTCCACATTTGCCAGGCTAAGGGCGGCACTTTGGTGATGCTGTTTTCACCACAATAATGACACATCTCAGTTGAGGCATGTATTATTCAGGAAAAAAAATGACTTTTTCTGACATTGTCAACATTTCCCATTGTTAAACTAGAAGCTTTTGTCCGTCTTTTAGATACTTATATGGAATTGAAAGCCATGATTCTTGTGCAAAAACTGGCACAGAAAAGTAGGAAATTTTGGTCCTGTTTTATTGCAAAATGTGTGACCTTTTGCCACTTTGGTAAAAGGGGGTGAGAAAGGGGGCATGGTTAGTTACATAAATTGGTATATATGCATAAAAGAAAATAGCAGGGCAGCACAGCGCCAAGCGCTTCTTATTGGTGAGATTCTGAACGGCAGTCAGTGGTTTGCAGTAGCGGTGGTGCCAGGCAAACAATAGAGTCTATGGTAATGTATCACAAGAGAAAGCAAGAAAAAGGCGGCACTCACCACTGCGAACTCACCACTCGCAGTGGTGAGTGCCGCCTTTTTCTTGCTTTCTCTTGTGATACAGTTACATAAATTGGTTTCACTTAAAACGTCGCAAAAAAGTAGTAGTCACTCCAGTAGAGAGGTGCCATAAAAAATGCTAAGTACGTAGCTTTTCTAGACAAACGTGTTTTACGTTACAGATGCCCCAAATTAAACAATGTGATAAATTTGGCACAAGGTAGACCACCACAGACTCAAGCAGAAATGCACCCCAAATATTACCCTTCTGATAAATGCCCCCCTTAGAGATGTACTAAAGTTTCTGGGGGACAGATTTCCTATGCATGTGGATAAATGTTCAAGGCATGTGGGCAGTTTCTTTTTTTGTTCATGAAGACAAATTTTTGGGGGCATTTAGACAAAATTCTCAGGTGTACATGGATACATTTTCGCTGCAAGTGTTCAGATTTTGGGACAAACTAGGCCAACAAATAGACAGTATAAACTAGACCAGATTTGAGATTGACGTCCCCATCTATCCTTTGGTGGAACTTGATGGACCTATGTCTTTTTTCAACCATATTAACTTTGTAACTAGACCTATCATTCAGCATCGGCCACTGTGATACATCTGGTGGATTTTAACCACTTCAGCCCCCCTAGCTTAAACACCCTTAATGACCAGGCCACTTTTTACAATTCCGCACTACACTACTTTCACCGTTTATTGCTCCGTCATGCAACTTACCACCCAAATGAATTTTACCTCCTTTTCTTCTCACTAATAGAGCTTTCATTTGGTGGTATTTCATTGTTGCTGACATTTTAACTTTTTCTGCTATTAATCAAAAATGACCGAAATTTTTGCAAAAAAATGACATTTTTCACTTTCTGTTGTAATTTTTTTTAAAAAAAATACATTTCTATATACATTTTTCGCAAAATTTATTGTTCTACATGTCTTTGATAAAAAAAAAATCCAATAAGTGTATATTTATTCGTTTGGGTAAAAGTTATAGCGTTTACAAACTATGGTGCAAAAAAGTGAATTTCGGCATTTTGAAGCAGCTCTGACTTTCTGAGCTCCTGTCATGTTTCTTCAGGTGCTAGAATGCCAGGAAAGTATAAATACCCCCCAAATGACACCATTTTAGAAAGAAGACACCCCAAAGTATTCGCGGACGGGCATGGTGAGTTCATGTATGATTTCATTTTTTTTTCACAAGTTAGCGGAAAATGACACTTTCTGAGGAAAAAAATAAAAATAATAAAGTTTCCATTTCTGCTAACTTCTGGCAAAAAAAAATAAAATCTCCCACGGACTCACTATGCCCCTCAGTGAATACCTTGGGGTGTCTACTTTCCGAAATGGGGTAATTTGTGGGGTGTGTTTGCTGTTCTGGCATTTTGGGCGGGGCTAAATTGTGAGCAGCCATGTAAAACCTAAAGGTACTCGTCGGAATTTGGGCCCCTTTGCGCATCTTGGCTGCAAAAAAGTGTCACTCATGTGGTATCGCCGTACTCAGGAGAAGTAGGGCAATGTGTTTTGGGGTGTATTTTTACATATACCCATGTTGGGTGAGAGAAATATCTCTGTAAACTGACAACTTTGTATAAAAAAATTTAAAAAGTTGTCATTTACAGAGATATTTCTCACACCCAGCATCGGTATATGTAAAAATACACCCCAAAACACATTGCCCTACTTCTCCTGAGTACGGCGATACCACATGAGTGACACTTTTTGCAGCCTGAGTGCTAAAGGGCCCTAAAACCAATGAGTACCTTTAGGATTTCACAGGGCATTTTTACACATTTGGATTCCAGACTTCTTCTCACGCTTTAGGACCCCTAAAATGCCAGGGCAGTATAAATACCCCACAAGTGACCCCATTTTAGAAAGACGACACCCCAAGGTATTCCGTGAGGGGTATGGTGAGTTCATGTAAAATTTTATTTTTGTCACAAGTTAGTGAAATATGAGACTTTGTAAAAACAAAAATAAAAATTATCAATTTCGCTAACTTGTGCCCAAAAAAAAATTCTGTGAACTCGCCATGCCCCTCACGGAATACCTTAGGGTGTCTTCTTTCCAAAATGGGGTCACATGTGGGGTATTTATACTGCCCTGGCATTTTAGGGGCCCTAAAGCGTGAGAATCCAAAATGCGTAAAATGCCCTGTGAAATCCTAAAGGTACTCATTAGAATTTGGGCCCTTTGCACCTTGGCTGCAAAAGGTGACACACATGTGTAGTCGCCGTACTCAGGAGAAGTAGGGAATGTGTTTTGGGGTGTATTTTTACATATACCCATGCTGCGTGTGAGAAATATCGCTGTAAACGACAACTTTTTACATTTTTTTTATTCAAAGTTGTCAATTTACAGAGATATTTCTCTCACCCAGCATGGGTATATGTAAAAATACACCCCAAAAAACATTGCCCTACTTCTCCTGAGTACGGCGATACCACATGTGTGACACTTTTTTGCAGCCAAGATGTGCAAAGGGGCCCTAAAACCAATAAGTACCTTTAGGAGGGCATTTTTACGCATTTTTCTTCTCACGCTTTAGGACCCCTAAAATGCCAGGGCAGTATAAATACCCCACATGTGACCCCATTTTGGAAAGAAGACACCCCAAGGTATTCCGTGAGGGGCATGGCGAGTTCATAGAAGATTTTTTTTTGGCACAAGTTAGCGGAAATTGATTTTTTATTGTTTTTTCTCACGAAGTCTCCCTTTCTGCTAACTTTTGGCAAAAAGTTCAATTTTTCATGGACTCACTATGCCCCTCAGTGAATACCTTGGGGTGTCTTTTTTCCAAAATGGGGTCATTTGTGGGGTGTTTGTACTGTTCTGGCATTTTGGGGGCTAAATTGTGAGCAATCCTGTAAAACCTAAAGGTACTCGTTGGAATTTGGGCCCCTTTGCACTCAGGCTGCAAAAGTGTCACTCATGTGGTATCGCCGTACTCAGGAGAAGTAGGGCAATGTGTTTTGGGGTGTATTTTTATATATACCCATGCTGGGTGAGAGAAATATCTCTGTAAACTGCCAACTTTGTATAAAAAAAATTAAAAAGTTGTCGTTTACAGCGATATTTCTCACACAAAGTATGGGTATATATAAAAATACACCCCAAAACACATTGCCCTACTTCTCCTGAGTACGGTGATACCACATGAGTAACACTTTTTTGCAGCCAAAATGCACAAAGGGGCCCAAATTCCAATGAGTACCTTTAGGATTTCACAGGGCATTTTTACGCATATGAATTCTCACGCTTTAGGGCCCCTAAAATGCCAGGGCAGTATAAATACCCCACAAGTGACCCCATTGTGGAAAGAAGACACCCCAAGGTATTCCGTGAGGGGCATGGCAAGTTCACAGAATTTTTTTTTTTTTGGCACAAGTTAGCGGAAATTGATATTTTTTTTTTTTTTTACAAAGTTTTTTTTACAAAGTCTCATATTCCATTAACTTGTGACAAAAAATAAAATTTTACAAGAACTCACCATACCCCTCACGGAATACCTTGGGGTGTCTTCTTTCTAAAATGGGGTCACATGTGGGGTGTTTGTACTGCCCTGGCATTTGAGGGTCTCCGCAATCATTACACGTATGGCCAGCATTAGGAGTTTCTGCGATTCTCCTTATATTGAGCATACGGGTAATGAGATTTTTTATTCCGTTCAGCCTCTGGGCTGAAAAAAAAAAAAATGAACGGCACAGATTTCCTCATTCGCATCAATCAATGTGGATGAAAAAATCTCTGCCAAAAAATGTGCAAAAAAAAATTAAAAATGAACGGCAAAGATTTCCTCATTCGCATCGATCAATGTGGATGAAAAAATCTCTGCCCAAAAATGTGCAAAAAAAAAAAGTAGTAAGGCCTCATTCACACTTCTGCAAAAATGTCCGCATCTATTCCGCAATTCTGCGGAATAGATGCGGACCCATTCAGTGTGAATGGGGCCGGCGGTGATGCGGAGAGCACACTATGTGCTCGCCGCATCAGCATTTGTGGAGCTGCGGCTGCAAACTTCCGGGTTTCGGCCCCCAAACATCCGGCCGCAGCTCCGCAAAAGATAGAGCATGTCCTATTCTTGTCCGCAATTGCGGACAAGAAAAGGCATTTTCTATATAGTTCTGGCAATGTGCGGATCCGCAAAATGCGGAAAGCACATTGCCGGTGTCCGTGTTTTGCGGATCCGCGGATCCATGGATCCGCAAAACACATACGGACGTCTGAATGAGCCATACAGGGGGGTGATTAGTGACAGGGGGGTGACATGGGGTGATCAGGGGTTAATCGGGGGTTAATCAGGGGTTAATCAGTGACGGGGGGGGGATGGATGGGGGGGTCTGTGTGGTGATTGGTGCACTTACCCTGGGTTCAGACCTGAGCGTTCTAAAAAGCGTATTTCAGCGCGTTTTTGCAAATAGGAAACGCGCGTTCATACGCGCGTTCTTGTGATTGACTACTGTGGTGTCAATCACAAAACGTGCGACAAACGCCCCAAAAAAAGCTCAAGTACTTGTTTATGCGTCGGGCGTTTTACAGCGCGTTCAAACGCGCTGTAAAACGCTCGAGTGAGAACCAGGGCCATAGGAAAGCAGTGGTTTTCATGTGTTGAGCGTTTTACAGCGCGTTTGAACGCACTGTAAAACGCTCAGGTGTGAACTTAGGGTAACAAAAGTTTCCTTTGTTGGTCCCAAGCAAAAGGGACCACCAAAGGAACGAACAGCAATCATAACAGACGCTGTTAACAAAACAGCGTCTGATATGCCATTTTTTTAAACTTCTACAGCCTGCCAGCGCACAATCAGCGCTGGCAGGATGTAGTTAAAGTTCTCCCTGATTCGATCCTGTGAACGCGCACACGCGCGTGTTCACAGGAAATCTCGCGTCTCGCGAGATGACGCGCGGGCGCGTCAAGGAGGAACAAACCGACAGCCCGCAGGACGCAATCCTGCGTTAGGCGGTCGGTAACAGGTTAAGGCCTCTTTCACACGGGCGTTACGTGTGAGGGCCGGACAAGATGCGGGTGCGTTGCGGGAAAATGCGCGATTTTCCAGTGCGAGTGCAAAGCATTTTAATGCGTTTTGCACGCATGGGAGAAAAATCGGTATGTTTGGTACCCAGACCCGAACCCGGACTTCTTCACAGAAGTTCGGGTTTGGGTTGAGTATTCTGTAGATTTTATTATTTTTCCTTATAACATGGTTATAAGGGAAAGTAATAGCATTCTTAATACAGAATGCTAAGTAAAATAGTGATGGAGGGGTTAAAAAATAAAAACTCACCTCATCCACTTAATCGCACAGCCCGGCTCGTCTTCTGTCTTCATTTAGCAGGACCTGCGCTGACGTCACCGCGCTCACGTGGTGAGCGTGATGATGTCACCAAATGTCCTTTTCTTTCCAGGTCCTCAAAGAAGAAGAAAGAGGACGACCCGGGCTGCGCGATCAAGTGGATGAGGTGAGTTTGTTTTTTTATTTTTTAACCCCTCCATCACTATTTTACTTAGCATTCTGTATTAAAAATGCTATTATTTTCCCTTATAACCATGTTATAAGGTAAAATAATAAAGATCAGGTCCCCATCCCAATCGTCTCCTAGCAACCATGCATGAAAATCACACCCCATCCGCACTTGCTTCTATGGGGCCTGCGTTGCGTGAAAAACGCACAATATAGAGCATGCTGCGATTTTCATGCAACGCACAAGTGATGCGTGAAAATCACCGCTCATGTACACAGCCCCATTGAAGTGAATGGGTCCGGATTCAGTGCGGCTGCTATGCGTTCACGTCACGCATTGCACCCGCGCGGAAAACTCGCCCGTGTGAAAGGGGCCTAACACTGTCAGTCTAGCTTTAACCTGTCCACAAATTAGACAGGATTAGTAAATCTGGGCCAATGCTAATGAGTGTAGAAGACTTCATATTCTCCTATTTATTGACTACCAGCAAATATCAGACTGCTGTGCTTTCAGCTACCAAAAGTACCACAAAAGGACATAATATGGAATCACGATACAGCCTGCTGCTCATAGCTGTATGGCTCCCTAGGCCTCTTTCACACGTCAGGGAATGAAAACCATGTTTGGTCCGTGGTTTTCACAGATAATTTCTAGGATATGCTCTGAAAATTAAGGAAATCTAGGAAACTTGAAGCAGCAATTACTTCTATAATGCTTTGCTATACATAGTATTTTAAAGTATCTCAGTATTACACCGAAGGGCAAACCATTAGGCCTAATAGGCAGATGCAAAGTGCCAACTTTTCAAGCTATCCTATATCCACAGAATGGGGGATAACTAACTGACCAGTGGGGGTCCAATTGCTGGGACCACCGCAGATCCCAAAAACAGAGGTGCCGTTCCCCCATCCTGATGGGGCAGCAGACTCCATTCATTCTCTATGGGACTGCTAGAGTTAGCCGAGTACAGCGCCCGGCTATTTCCAGTGGTTCCATAGAGAATGAATGGAGCAACTTTCTTGGTCTCTGATCAGTGCCAGTGGTGCATCAGAAATCCCCTGAACAGCTGCTGTAAAAACACAATATGGCCGTGATTAAGGGGTTAAGTAGAGAAGTCTTTCTGGTACAGGGTAACTCAAGGAAACTGTCCGAGGCAGCAGCTGTTGTATAATACCCAGGAATTACAGTATTTGTTTTATGCTACTGACTTGGACAGTGGAGCCTTTTATTTACTACCTGGAGCATAGCCTTCTGTATAAGAATGGCTCATATTCAAGCTTGCTTTACTGCATGCAGAAGGTATGTCTATCAGCACAGCGTATATATTTCAGGTGTCTTGACGCCACGTTATGAGACCTTATGCTGAGTACAACCCTACTGTTAGTGGTGTGGAAGATGGCCGTACATTCAGCCAACAGCCTTCCCCCCTGACCCATCCACACACATGCATGTATTCTCCACCGGGAGAGGGGAATATGTCACTGCCAGACTGCTCTGGTGGTAGCTTATCTCCCTCAAGAACAAAAGAATCAGGCATGTTGATATTCAGCTGACCAGTCTTTCTTTCACATGACTTCTGCTGTCAGAGGGAAAGTCTGGACGCTCACATACACCTAAGATGTCAGACAGCCATGCTGAAGTCATGAAATCTTGCCGTTTTAATTTTGACCACTGAGCCTCATAATAAGCTGACAATTTTCAGCAGTCATTTCATAATCATCTCAGGCAGGATTTCAATTTCAGATAATATATATATATATAAATATATTTTAACACTGATTTGATTAATGGTTTTTGATTATGATGTAATCACACAGAGATTGTGTTTGCTATATGTACTCAGCACTTTGTCCTGTTGACTTGCCTGAGAAAGGCTCTATTGTTGAGCCGAAACGTTGCTTTTTCCACATGGGTAAATAAAAGTGAATTTTTTCATTTCATCTTCCTTGGAGTGCTGCCCGTTTTTGGACTTTTTATATTGCGGGGTTAGGCTTATCCCTTTGGGCCTGCACCAATATATTGCTTGACAGTGCTGCCATTCTATTTCAATTATATATATACATATATACAGAGAGAGAGAGATAAAACACAGGATCCACAACTAATTAACATAATGGACATGACTCACCTCCTCCCCCTCTCTGCACAATGATCTCGGCACAGGTCACAAACCATGTCTAGGACACTCTACCTCTCTACTATAGGAATGAATTAGTCATCTCCAGACATTAGATTTCTATGGTCCAGGTGGCTGCTGTAACTAGTATGTTTGAACCGCTGTTCATAGAGCAAAGCGGCTGCTCTGACAAGATGGCTGCCCCCATAATCATCTACAGAAAATAAAAAAATGCAATCGACAACTAGAAAATAAAACAGATTGCAAAAAATATGTTTCAGTATATGATTTTAATTAGTAAAATAATTCATCTATTTAATACATTACCACTTAGCACATTTTGTAATGGGCAATGATAATGCTTTGGGCTTTACTCTGCCCAGTGTGAATGCATGGCAAGAACATATATACAGTAATTTATAGTTGATCTCTATCGACTGTGTGCTAATAAAAAATCATTATTTTTGCATGATGTGTACAAGTAAATGATGAAATAGACATTTTTTATTTAAAATAGTTGTTGCTGTCTAATACGTTTTAATAATAAATTTTGTTTGAACCTGTTCCCAACCGCCTTATGTATATATATATATATACGTGTAGAAAAGATGTCAGCACCGTATCCAAATGTTCCAAACCGGGTGCAATGCCTCGCCAGGACCAGCTAGTCCCAAAATATAAACCAGAAAAATAAGGCAGCACTCCGTATATAAAAAAGATGTGTCTCCTTTATTCACCCATGTGGGCAATACGACGTTTCGGCTACATGGGTGAATAAAGGAGACACATCTTTTTTATATATACGGAGTGCTGCCTTATTTTTTTGTTTTATATATATATATATATATATATATATATGTGTCCGCGGTCAGGAATTTAAAGATGGCGCGCGCTCACAAGTGCAGTGGAACCCGGCCCTAATGTGTGCGATAACTTTGAGCCCACACATTTAACCGCTCAGATGCGGTGGTCAAATGTGAGCCGTGCACCAGCTCCCCCTAATGAGGTCAGGGGAGCCGGATGTAGTGTGCAGCAGTCTCGGTCCTCTTAAGTGATAAGAGTCTGCCTGTGGCAAGGCTCCATACGAAACTTAATGTAAGGCTTATTGCACACGAATGTATGGTTTCGCGGTCCACAAAAATCGGATTCGCAAAAAAAGGATGACATCCGTGTGCATAATGGAGCGAAAAAACGGAAATACGGAAACAGAATGCACACGGAAACACTTCAGTTTTTTTTTTTGCGGACCCATTGAAATGAATGGGTCCATATACGGAACGCAAAAAACGGCCCGTACACTCGCAAAAAAAACGTTTGTGTACAAGAGGTCTAATTTTCATAGACCCCAATGCGAATGGAAAAAAAAATAGATGAAATGGCCGATTCGCTGTTTTTTGTGTTGCTTTTCCTCCCACAAAAAACTGAATAACAAGTGATGAAAAACTCATACACACTCCAAAATGGAAATCGCCCAGCAAAAAACCTGAACACAGCTCCGTACACAAAAAAATAAAAAGGTTATGGGGGTTCAAAGAAAAAATTTGTTTTTCCCAAGTTTTTATTTTTTTGTTTCAATATTAAAACACAAGAAAAACTATGGGGGTCATTTATGACCCCATATATGTGCTATCCGCAGTCATACTTACTGACCCATAGAATGAAAGTAACAGGTCACTTTTACCGCATAGGAAACACTATAAAAGCTAATTCCTTTTATGTAAAAAACATAAAACCATGGCAGAATTGTGTTTTTTTTAAATAATTCCACCCCATATGGAATTTTTGGCCCGCTTCCCACTACATAGAGTGCAACCGTAAATGGTAACTTGTACTGCAAATAAAAAGCCCTCATACGCCTATGTGAATGATAAAATAAAAAAGTGATGGCTTTGGGAAGGCTGGGATTAAAAAAACGAAAATGAAAAAAAAATGGAAAATCATCCGGTCATTACGGGTTAATACATCTCTTGTTGTAAATTCTGTTTTAATACACATCTCTTGTTGCTGCCGACACCATGGATCATAATGATCACATCCTTTTTTCAAACCACTGATCATTCATTGGTGAGTGAAAAAATAATTCTGTCAGACTTAGGGTCCTTTCACACTTGCGTTCTGAGGATCCGTCAGAACGCAAGTCGCCTGAAGCATTAGAAGACTGATCAGGATCCTGATCAGTCTTCGAATTGCTTTCAGGTTACTATGGCAGCCAGAACGATATTAAAGTCCTGGTTGCCATAGTAGGAGCGGGGAGCGGGGGAGCGGTATACTTACTGTCCGTGCGGCTCCCGGGGTGCTCCTGAATGACGTCAGAGCGCCCCATGCGCATGGATCACGTGGTCCATGCGATCACGTGATCCATGTGTGTGGGGCACCCTGACGTCACTCTGGAGCGCCCCGGGAGCCGCATGGATGGTAAGTATACTGCTCCCCCGCTCCCCACTACATTTTACCATGGCAACAAGGACTTTAGTGTCCTGGCTGCCATGGTAACAATTGAAAAAAAGCTAAACGTCGGATCCGGCGATGCGCCGAAACGACGTTTAGCTTAAGGCCGTATCCGGATTAATGCCTTTCAATGGGCATTAATTCCGAATCCGGCCTTGCGGCAAGTGTTCCGGATTTTTGGACGGAACAAAAAGCGCAGCATGCTGCGGTATTTGCTGCGTCCAAAAAACGTTCCGGTCCTGAACTGAAGACATCCTGATGCATCCTGAACGGATTTCTCTCCATTCAGAATGCATGGGGATGATCCTGATCAGGATTTTTCCGGCATAGAGACCCGACGACGGATCTCTATGCCGGAAAACAAAAACACCAGTGTGAAAGGGCCCTTTAGGCCTCTTGCACACGGATGGGTTTTTTTCCCGTTTCCGTTCCGTTTTTTGCGTTCCATAAACGGAACCATTCATTGGGTCCCATAGCACAAATCTAAATTGGGTCCCCATTCCCGGTCCCTGGCTCATCCCTGACCAGCCCCCTTTTCAGCTACAAAGAAAAAAATGTTTTATTCAATCTTCTATTCAATCGCCACCCAGCCATACATGCACTGAAAGTCCGAATTCTTATCGGCAGAGTGCCCACACCCGGTCATGGACTGGTACAAACTTACCACCTCCTTCCCCTTACCCACCATCATCTACTGCCATCATATCATGTTCCCCTATGGACTGATTCTGCAGCGCTATCAGCCCGCTTATGAAGTGCGCTGCGGAACCCATGGTACCCGCATAGGCTACGTGCACATCTGCTGCAGGTTTCAGCAGTAGCCTCCATCACAGATTCCAGAAAAGTAAAGGGCCAAAGAACGCTGCATGCAGTGGTATTTCTCCCAGAAAAATGCCTGTACTTGTGCCAGATGCCGATAGACCCCAATAGTGTGAATGAGTGCTGGCGGTTTTTGGCATATGCCGGATCTGGTGATTTTACTATTGTCCTCTTATGCTGGAACAGAATACTCAAATTTCATTGCAAGTGTACACCTAGCCTTACCCGGTGAACTGTTCCTGCTGCTGCCTTTTATATAGCGTGCCACACTTCCCCCCATGGACTGTGCCTGCTGCTGTTTTACCCTCTCCACCCTATCTCCCCCCAGTACAGACTTACTTCATGTGTCTCTTTAGCTCTTTGTCACTGTGACAGAGCGCAGTCAGGGCCTGAGGCAGATCTGCACAGCGCTGGTCTGGAGTCTGGACTGGTCAGGTATGGACCAGTCAGTCAGGTTACAGTGTGACGCATGCTGACCTGACTGCCATGAAAAGTTCTCCCAAAAACTGCACAGTTTTTTTGACCAGTTGCGTAGCTATAGGTGGGTAAGAGGTAGCAATCACATTTGGGCCTGTGGGGCCAAAGACCCCTCCGCCATACAAGAGGACACCAGTATTATAATAGTGTCTTGGAGGACTGTTACAAATTTTGCATTGGGGCAACATCAGCTGCTGCTGAACTTCATAACATACACCCCAGCTGCTGCAGAACCTTATAATATACACCTCAGCTGCTGCAAAACCTCATAATACACACCTCAGCTGCTGCAGAACCTTATAATATACACCTCAGGTGCTGCAGGACATCATAGTACACACCTCAGCTGCTGTAGAACATCATAATACACACCTCAGCTGCTGCAGGACATCATAATACACACCTCAGCTGCTGCAGAACATCATAATATACACCTCAGCTGCTGCAGGACATCATAATACTCACCTCAGCTGCTGCAGGACATCATAATACACACCTCAGCTGCTGCAGAACCTTATAATATACACCTCAGCTGCTGCAGGACATCATAATACACACCTCAGCTGCTGCAGGACATCATAATACACACCTCAGCTGCTGCAGGACATCATAATACACACCTCAGCTGCTGCAGAACATCATAATACACACCTCAGCTGCTGCAGGACATTATAATACACACCTCAGCTGCTGCAGGACATTATAATACACACCTCAGCTGCTGCAGAACCTTATAATATACACCTCAGCTGCTGCAGGACATCATAATATACACCTCAGCTGCTGCAGGACATCATAATACACACCTCAGCTGCTGCAGAACATCATAATACACACCTCAGCTGCTGCAGGACATTATAATACACACCTCAGCTGCTGCAGGACATTATAATACACACCTCAGCTGCTGCAGAACCTTATAATATACACCTCAGCTGCTGCAGGACATCATAATATACACCTCAGCTGCTGCAGGACATCATAATACACACCTCAGCTGCTGCAGAACATCATAATACACACCTCAGCTGCTGCAGGACATCATAATACACACCTCAGCTGCTGCAGAACATCATAATACACACTTCAGCTGCTGCAGGACATTATAATACACACCTCAGCTGCTGCAGAACATCATAATACACACCTCAGCTGCTGCAGGACATTATAACACACACCTCAGCTGCTGCAGGACATCATAATACACACCTCAGCTGCTGCAGAACCTTATAATACACACCTCAGCTGCTGCAGAACATCATAATGCACACTTCAGCTGCTGCAGGACATTATAATACACACCTCAGCTGCTGTAGAACATCATAATACACACCTCAGCTGCTGCAGGACATCATAATACACACCTCAGCTGCTGCAGGACATCATAATACACACCTCAGCTGCTGCAGGACATCATAATACACACCTCAGCTGCTGCAGGACATCATAATACACACCTCAGCTGCTGCAGGACATCATAATACACACCTCAGCTGCTGCAGGACATCATAATACACACCTCAGCTGCTGCAGGACATCATAATACACACCTCAGCTGCTGCAGGACATCATAATACACACCTCAGCTGCTGTAGAACATCATAATACACACCTCAGCTGCTGCAGGACATCATAATACACACCTCAGCTGCAGCAGAACATCATAATATACACCTCAGCTGCTGCAGGACATCATAATACACACCTCAGCTGCTGCAGTACATCATAATACACACCTCAGCTGCTGCAGAACCTTATAATATACACCTCAGCTGCTGCAGGACATCATAATACACACCTCAGCTGCTGCAGGACATCATAATACACACCTCAGCTGCTGCAGGACATCATAATACACACCTCAGCTGCTGCAGGACATCATAATACACACCTCAGCTGCTGCAGGACATCATAATACACACCTCAGCTGCTGCAGGACATCATAATACACACCTCAGCTGCTGCAGGACATCATAATACACACCTCAGCTGCTGCAGGACATTATAATACACACCTCAGCTGCTGCAGGACATTATAATACACACCTCAGCTGCTGCAGGACATCATAATACACACCTCAGCTGCTGCAGGACCTCATAATACACACCTCAGCTGCTGCAGGACATCATAATACACACCTCAGCTGCTGCAGGACATCATAATACACACCTCAGCTGCTGCAGGACATCATAATACACACCTCAGCTGCTGCAGGACATCATAATACACACCTCAGCTGCTGCAGGACATCATAATACACACCTCAGCTGCTGCAGGACATCATAATACACACCTCAGCTGCTGCAGGACATCATAATACACACCTCAGCTGCTGCAGGACATCATAATACACACCTCAGCTGCTGCAGGACATCATAATACACACCTCAGCTGCTGCAGGACATCATAATACACACCTCAGCTGCTGCAGGACATCATAATACACACCTCAGCTGCTGCAGGACATCATAATACACACCTCAGCTGCTGCAGGACATCATAATACACACCTCAGCTGCTGCAGGACATCATAATACACACCTCAGCTGCTGCAGAATCTCATAAAACACGCCTCAACTGCTGCACAACTTCATAACACACACCTCAGCTGCTGCAGGACATCATAATACACACCTCAGCTGGTGCAGGACATCATAATACACACCTCAGCTGCTGCAGGACATCATAATACACACCTCAGCTGCTGCAGGACATCATAATACACACCTCAGCTGCTGCAGGACATCATAATACACACCTCAGCTGCTGCAGGACATCATAATACACACCTCAGCTGCTGCAGGACATCATAATACACACCTCAGCTGCTGCAGAATCTCATAAAACACGCCTCAACTGCTGCACAACTTCATAACACACACCTCAGCTGCTGCAGAACATCATAATACACACCTCTGCTACTGCACAACTTCATAATACACACCTCAGCTACTGCAGAACATCATACGACATATCTCAGCTACTGCAGAACATCAGATTACATACCTCAGCTACTGCAGAACATCATACTACATACCTCAGTTGCTGCAAAACTTCATAATATACACCTTAGCTGCTGCAGAACTTTATAATATACAACTTAGCTGCTGCAGAATCTCATAATACAGACCTCAGGTGATGCAGAACATCATAATATACACCCCAGCCACTGCAGAACTTCATAATATACACCTGAGCTGCTGCAGAACTTCATAATATACACATCAGTTGCTGCAGAACCTCATAAAATACACCTTAGCTGCTGCAGAACTTTATAATATACACCTCAGGTGCTGCAGTGCCTCGTACTACACACATCAGCTGCTGCAGAATCTCATAATACACCTCAGCTGCTGCAGAACCTCATAATACACACCTAAGCTGCTGCAGAACTTCATAAAATACCCCTCAGCTGCTGCAGAAGCTCATAATATACACCTCAGCTGCTGCAGAGCTTTATAATATACACCTCAGCTGCTGCAGAACTTCATAATATACACCTCCGCTGCTGCAGAACTTGACAACATAAGCCACTGCTGCTGCAGAACCTCATAATACACACCTCAGCTGCTGCAGAACTTCATAATATACACCTTGGCTGCTGCAGAACCTCGCAATACACCCCCCAGCTGCTGCAGAACATCATAATACACACACATCAACTGCTGTAGAACTTCATAACACACATCTCTGCTGCTGCAGAACATCATAATACACCCCTCAGCTTTTTGAATAGTCCAGGATAATTGGGCAAGAGCACCGTCGTCAGTCTTGGCCTGTAATGTCACGTCCATTAGTCACCTAGTCTTCGTGCAGCTCAGTGAATGAGATGCAGCTGCAGTAGCAGCACTGTACTTGGCAATATGTTAGGAGGCTACAACGCTTATCCAAGCACTGAAGCCTCTTCAGACAGCTGATAAAACAGTTTTCTGCACATTTTTGTCCAATTTTTTCTTCAGTTATATAACTCTTAGACCAGCTTAATTGATAATGCCAAGTGACTATGGAGGACCCTGGCCGAGTCAGTCAAGGAGAGGGAGGGGCTGGCAGAGGAAGCAAGGGAGCAATGAATGGCTTGGCCTGCCCTTGGTGCACTTAACTGCTCATTTGCATATGAATGTCAAGTGCTTTTTCTCCAGAATAAAGCAACAGGTCCATACGTGGAAGGTATCATTACATTCAGCTGAGCCAGCCCTACATGACATTGTGCCTGGTTGAAAAGGTCGTTTTTAGGTGACAGGCTTAATTTAAAAAGTGAACAGAACTTAGTGGGAGGGGGCAGGGTCTTCTGTGGCCCGAAAGATTTAAAACCACCAGATACTGGTTTGCATTATAGCCCAAATCTATATCGGCTCATAGCTACTATAGATTTGACTTCCTGGTGAAGGAACTACTAGAAGATGCACCAATGTATTGAGAGGACTGCGCCTCTTAATAAATTTGGTGCATCTTACGTCATTGCATGTCCATGCGGCGACCGGGACGGATCCAGACCTATTCAACTTGAATAGGTCCATGGTCCGTCCGTTCCGCAAAAAAAATAGAACATGGGAGTTGCACAACGGCCGTGTGCAAGAGGCCTCAGTGTTTTGGTCAGTAATTTCCTTCAGTGATTTGGAGCCAAAGCCAGGTGCGGCTCTAAACAGAGAACAGGTGCAGATCTTTCCCTTAGGCTACATTCACATGAACGTATGAATGAGTTCACATCCATTCCGCAATTTTGTGGAACGGGTGCGGACCCATTCATTTCTATGGAGCCGCAAAAGATGCGGACAGCACTCCGTTGCTCCGTGTCACTGCCCCGCAAAAAAAATGTGGACAAGAATAAGCATTTTCTATGATAGCCGCGGCATGTGCGGTCCGCAAATTGCGGAACGCACATGAGACGGTATCCGTGTTTTGCGGATCCACAAAACACAACGTTTGTGTGAATGTAGCCTTATACCGTATGTCTGTGGAGGCTCCAATCCTGGTTTTGGCTGGAAATCACTGACCAAAACACTGACGTGTGAATGAGGCTTTACTGCTGGTCACCCAGCTGAGCATGGACCTGCAGCCCTGTTCTCCTGAATGTAGATGGGCAGCAGTTCCCCTACACATCCCGGTGGCCAGTGCTGCAGCCTCTTCATCCTCAGGAACAGTAGGGATCATAGAGGTCACACCACCACTGATCAAAAAATGATTGCATACCTTAGCGATCTGCCATCACGTGATAAGATCGGAAAGTGAGCACCCAAGAAAAACGGCTCGAAAATATATATCTAGAGATGCCATGCAGGGGATATCCCCTGAGGAAGAGATATGCGAAACGCGTGTTGGGGTAGCTGTGAACTTGTCTGGTCGCTATATTTTACTATCATCCACATGTTTTTTGTATTCAGCATTTGTATGGCACTTTACTCATTGGTATTAGTAGGTAGGGACTGGTTACCGTATATACTTTTCTTGATAATTTACTGCCTGCTATATATATATATACTTGTATGTTTACACTGTGTAGTGTTGATATATATGTAATCCAGACATCGGGTTCTGTTTATTCCTGTGTGTTTTATCCGCTGGTTTTTTAGTTAATTAATTTTATTGATTAATAAAGTATAATATTTACTACTTGTGCTATGCTAATGTTATTGGTGTTAAGATCGGAAAGTGACTGTAGCATTATAACACATATTACGACACAGCCTTATGGGAGATTTATTTGATGCCCCTACTAGTGCAATGGCCAACTGGATATAGTTATTGAGCTTCTATCCAGGCCTAGAAAAAGCACCGGAGAAAATGTTACAATTTATTGGAAAGTACGATAACCAGGTTCATAAGATGCGCAACTTCCTTGTTGCTTCCAAAGAACACATTTGTACACAGCTGAACAGTAAATCTTGCAAGCTATACCAGGAAATGTAGTTACGTTATATCTGTGGGAAAGGCACCATGTGTGACCTGCAGTTACTTCTAATGTTACACGTGTTCCTGGGTATCATAATTACAAACACATATGTATCTAGGTATATAAGGAACTACTCGGATCCTCAAAGAGCTATGACCGCATTTCACAGAAGGGTCTTTTTTGCAATGCAACAGGTAATTCATGTAGAGAATCAGCATGCAACAGAGCGAAAAACAGGAGGAAAAGAGGAAGATAGGAGACGTCATGCATTATCCATTCACGTCACATACCAAGCATGCTGGGATCCTTCAATGGTTTTCCTGACTTGTACATTTTCTTCTTTAGCAGAGATAGCGCTTTACTTTGTTGCGTCTCAACTAGAAATCCCAAATCTCCCAGGAATCGGAGCACTCTGTGGAGCAGCATTGGTTTTACATCGACTTGCAAGAGTTTCAAAGGGCTAATAAGAGTGTCTGTGGGCTTTAAATCCTGGTCACAGCTGTCATAGGGAAAAATACTCCATGCCAGGTTGGGTCCTAAAGCGGATATTAAAACATGTCGAGACAGTTTGAGCAGTACGTCACAGGGCCAGATCTTCCCTTTCCATTGCATGTTTAAGTGGTGGCCGCCATTTAGACTGTCTCTCAATCCTTGGAGGTCAGTTGGGATCTCCCGTGTGGTACGTCTCATAGCAGAGAAATCCAGGTTTTTCAATCTGATGATGTCATCATAAGTGCTGTTTGAAAACACTAAATGCAGAATAAAGTTGGAGTTGATTATTGTCTTTTTAAACCACTGGTGCACTATAGTAGAAGTAAAAAAAAGGATGGCAATCTCACTGGGCCTCATTTCTCTGAGGTGATTTCTCTGATGCCTTCTTCAGTAACTGTGCCTCTGGTTACTGCCACTCCATGTACTTTGAGGACTCCAACACCTCATTCTTGAGATTAGTTGGGGTCTCAGCAGTCGTATCCCCATCGATCAGATACTTATACCCTATAATGTGACTAGGGCAGGGGCGTAGCTATAGGGGGTGCAGAGGTAGCAGTCGCTACTGGGACTAGGAGCTTGAGACCCTTGTCTGGTACTATAGAAAGTACACGCTGGTCAAGTTACACCTCTGGCTGGAGGGAAGGGGTTAGGTCAAGAATTTGGATTGAGGGGGCGTTTCAATATTTGCCTCAGGTAACTTGAAGGCTACATGCCTTCCTGTCCCTGGCCACAAAGCACTGAGGGAAGAGGGGCCAAAGCTGAACTCTTGCACCAGGACCCATGAGTCTTGAGCTACACCCCTGGACTACGGAATACATTGTTATAGTGGAACAACCCCTTTAATGGCTTCCTGTGTCAGTGACCACATTGTAATGCACAAAGCAAAGCATTCATCAAAATGGCATTAGATGCCCGGGTGACATGAAGCGGTAACAGATCAAATAATGAAAAAAGTGCTTGACAAGAAAAGACTTTAAGCGGTCTAGAAGTGGAAGCTCCTCGGGCTGGTTGTGGTGTAGATGGGGATGTATGGAAACACAGCCGTCACTATTGACACATATGTAACACACTACGTCCCCATCTGGTACTGAATCACAGGGCACAGCGCAGCAGCAAATGGCGGCTGCCGGGGAATTCAATGACAATATTGTCTTCTTTTGCTTAAAGTATGGTCCCACTTTGGCGAGCCGAGATGAACACTGTGTATGATAGATGAGAAACTGCACAATGTGCTCTTACATGAATTTCTCCATTTACATGTGGGGGCATTCCAGTGATAAGGTGGCAAGGCATCGAGGATTTCACATTGGGCACAGCTATCATAGGAACCCATCAGAATGCAGGCTCCCTTTGAACCAACATAAACAGGCGTTCATAAAACTGCTTTTATCTGCTAATTTGTGGACATGGGTAGAATATCAACATGGTGGACTGGGAAGTCCTATAGTGTCCACAGCAGGGGCACACAGGAGCTCTGCAACCATCTCTGGCAGGGTTAATTTGGGCAGCACAGGTTATGTCTGCATGTAAAGGTGAAGATGTAGTAGTTATCCACCAGACAAGCAGAAAGATCAATGGTGGCTTTGTTGGTCAGAACTGTGACCTAAAGAAGAAAACTTAGTTGAAGGCTATCCTCCGGCAAACCCCCTTCAGACCTGCGATCAGAAGCATACTTACCTGCTTCCCGGTGCTGGCTCCCCGCTCCTGCTCTGCCAATCCCTGGCCGCAGTGGTGACCTGCTCCCCTTGCGTCAAGACACACATTTGACATGACACAAGGGGACAGGAGACTGCTGCGGGCAGCCATCGGCAGCAGTGGTGTCAAAGCAGAAGCTTACATCCTGGGGGAGCAGCGAAGGCCGGGGAGCAAAGGATCCAGGAGGTAAGTATGCTTGTATGCTTTCCTTTGCAGGTCTGCCCCCCACCCTCAAAAGGTGCTCAACTCCTTTATGGCCCCTTTACATGGGTTAATGACTGGGGAAATTATCAGTAAGGAGCCACAAGGAACGCTCCTTCCCGATAATTGCCCTGTATAAAGGTGCCGCCGAATACCCCATGAATGAGGAAACACTCCCTCATCAGGTAAAAGCATCGTTGATGCGGACACTAAAATGATCACTTCTGGGCTGCAGATCATCCTGTGTAAACGGCGATCTGCTGCCCAGAACCTATGAGTCAGTAGGGGGACGAGTGATTGCAGTCCCCATACAGCAAGGGTGGAAATGTAGCTCTCAGCACCTCTGACAAGCAGGTAATTATCGGGAAGTAATGGTTTGTTCCCAATAATTGCCTGCTGAGTCAGTCTGTGTAAAGGGACCTTTAGATGCTTTGCAGAGCATCATAAGCAGGCTGAAATCCGTGCCTGTTGCATGGAGCAGCACCTTTCAGCACTCGAGGTGTTGGGAAAAGATAACTCCCAGCAGGCACACCTGCTCACTTCCATAGAAGTGAACAGAGCATTCTGGGAGTTGTAGTTGCAGAACAGCTGGAGTGCCGGAGGTTGCTGAACCCCGGGCTATTGTAAAGGTGACAGGTCTTGTTGTTGCAGTGTACTGGGATGTGCGTGCAGTCCTATGTAATAGTTCCTATGTATAATATTAGTGTATATAATGTATAGAAGTGAACAGGGCATTCTGGGAGTTGTAGTTTCAGAACAGCTGTGGAGTGCCAGAGGTTGCTGATCCCTGCCCTATTGTAAACGTGACAGGTCTTGTTGTTGCAGTGTTCTGAGGGTGTGCGGGCAGTCCTATGTAACAGTTCCTATGTATAATATTAGGGTATATATGAATATAATGTATATAAGTGAACAGAGCATTCTGGGAGTTGTAGTTTCAGAACAGCTGATCCCTGGCCTATTATAAAAGTGACAGGTTTTGCTGTTGCCGTGTTCTGGGGGTGTGCGTGCAGTCCTATGTAACAGTTTCTATGTATAATATTAGGCTATATATGTATATAATGTATAGAAGTGAACAGAGCATTCTGGGAGTTGTAGTTTCAGAACAGCTAATCCCTGGCCTATTAGAAAAGTGACAGGTTTTGCTGTTGCCGTGTTCTGGGGGTGTGCGTGCAGTCCTATGTAACAGTTCCTATGTATAATATTAGTGTATATATGTATATAATGTATAGAAGTGAACAGAGCATTCTGGGAGTTGTAGTTTCAGAACAGCTGATCCCTGGCCTATTGTAAAGGTGACAGATCTTGTTGATGCAGTGTTCTGGGGGTGTGCGTGCAGTCCTATGTAACAGTTCCTATGTATAATATTAGTGTATATATGTATATAATGTATAGAAGTGAACAGAGCATTCTGGGAGTTGTAGTTTTAGAACAGCTGATCCCTGGCCTATTATAAAAGTGACAGGTCTTGTTGATGCCGTGTTCTTGGGGGGGGTGCGTGCAGTCCTATGTATAATACTAGTGTATATATGTATATAATGTGTAGAAGTGACTAGAATGTACTAATATCCTGAATACTGTGATTGGTACACTACAGTTACTGTACTGGTTTGTTCTGCTGGGAGACCTGAGCTGCCACCAGTAAGTCCTGGCCATGTATGCAGCTGCTGATTCCCGCAGGGATTCTGCTCATCTGGATTTCTCTGTCATTAGAAGAATGCCAGTATTGCTGACATCCCCCTGGTCTGACCTGATTCCTACTGTACAGTAGAGCAGTGCTTCACCCCTGGGACGGCTCATATTACACAAACTCTGACTACTACTCCTTCCAGCGTAAACCAAAACCAGGCATTGTGCTCGGTATGTTGCCCCCCTGGTGTACCCCGATCCTGCTTACTAACAGTTTAGGTCTCCGGCATCACAGGTCTTCCAGGACAGCAGCATCAGCATGAAGAGGACAGCGACCAGCGGAGAGCTGGGCACGGACCTGGCGGGCACAACCATTCTTCTTTTCAGGAACTGCCCCCAGCAGATGCCCCCATCCAGCACGCGGGTCCGGTTTTCCTGCGGATGCCACGCTGCGCCAGGCCGAAGCCATCTGTGGGCTGTGGAGGGTAGTCTGTGGTCTTTAGAGGCGCAGCATCTCATAGTGACTCTCCCGTCTGACCCGGCAGCGCATGGACTGGAGGCTGAGCGCCCGGCTGGTCTGTGGATGAGATCCAGAAGAGAATGAGTCGTGGTGTAAGATACACTCTGCAGAGATGAACCTATACACGACCACCCTCCGAACCTTTTACTGACAGCAACGCCATCTGGAAGACGTATCAAATAGCACGGCCTGTAGTCAGCAATACAGAAGACACATAAAAGGATTCCTGACGTATAAAGACGCTAATACAGCTGCCGACCCCGGCCCTTACTAACGGGGGTGGAATGAAATGGCATTTTTGCAAGATTTATCATCAACTTTAATAAATGCACAAATGTCATATTTATAAAGCCAAAGGGTGTGTGCCGCTCCTCACCTACCTCAACCTTTACCCTGGGAACACACCTGAGCGTTTTTCAGCGCGTTCAAACGCGCTGAAAAACGCTCAACATGTGAAAAGCCATGCATCCCTATGGGCATGGTTCACATTTGGGCGTTTTACAGCGCGTTTGAACGCGCTGTAAAACGCCCAACGCCCAAACAAGTACATGAGCTTCTTTTGGGCGTTTTAACGCGCCTATGGACAATGTTGCCATAGGGGAGAATCACTGAATCGCGCGTATGACGCGCGTTTCTTAGTTACAAAAACGCGCATCATACGCGCGATTCAGAAACGCCTAGGTGTGTCCCCAGCCTTACACCATTTCCTACGGAGAAACACGGCGGCGGGTATACTAATCTAAAATACGTGCCCTCCTTCTGTACTGGAGGAGAGGTGGCAAAGCAGAGAGAGAAGGCGGCCACAGCAACCAATCAGATCCCAGCTCTCATTTTCCAGCGACTCTTAGGAATATGAAAGCTTAGATCCGATTGGTTGCTATGGGTGCTGCTCCCAGCGCAGCGCACACCTGAGGAGTATTAGGGTGGGTTCACATCATGTTTTCACTATCCGTCATATTGTAAAATTATAATTGTTATATTGTTATATTGCAGCGGATACGTTGTATAAAAAATAAAAAAAAGATACAAAAGCGCACACACCACCTTTTTTTATTGCAAAGTCAGGTAAAAAAATGCATACGTTAATGTATATGGTGAACGGATGCCACTGTCTGAGGCGTCTGTTAACGTATACGTTTTTTGTACAACTAAACGAATGGCAAAAACATGATGTGAACCCAGCCTTAGTAGCGGAAAACATTATATATATATATATATATTTTTTTTTTGTACACAAAGGGTATACATAGAAACACATTCAATCAGGACTACGTTATTATGGCGCCAAATACGCGTTCTCTTCATATGACAAAACATTTTTTATAAATGCCTATGTCAGACTGGTAGTAAGAGCTCTCAGGAGACATTTTCCTCATGAATGAGGAGATTTTATTAAAGGGTTTCTGTCACCAACTTTTGACATTATAAGCTGTCTGACATTAGCTATGTGCTAATGTCAGACCAGCTTGATAATGTCTTTTTTATAAAAATCCGCTGTATATACAGTCTGAAAAACTTACTTTTATATTATGTAAATTAGCCTCTAGGAGCAGGGGGGGCGTTGCCCTGCTCCTAGCGGCTCCGTCCGGCAACCTGCTGGCACGCCCCTTCACACTTTGATTGACAGTGCAGGGCAGCGATCCTCCTGCACTGTCTCGTTCTGAAATCGCGCGCCAGCGCGCCGCTCTGTATTCGGCGCAGGCGCGGTGAGCAGAGGACAGCAGGCACCAGCGTCCTCTGCTCACCGCGCCTGCGCCGAATACAGAGCGGCAGCGCGGCGCGCGATTCAGAACGAGACAGTGCAGGAGGATCGCTGCCCTGCACTGTCAATCAAAGTGTGAAGGGGCGTGCCAGCAGGTTGCCGGACGGAGCCGCTAGGAGCAGGGCAACGCCCCCCCTGCTCCTAGAGGCTAATTTACATAATATAAAAGTAAGTTTTTCAGACTGTATATACAGCGGATTTTTATAAAAAAGACATTATCAAGCTGGTCTGACATTAGCACATAGCTAATGTCAGACAGCTTATAATGTCAAAAGTTGGTGACAGAAACCCTTTAAGTTGCTCCCACATTTCTGAGGTAAACTTTTCCAAAGCCTCGGTCCTACACACTATTTTCCCACTTCAGGCGCAGTTCTCGCGTGAGACATTTCCCTCAGATGCGTTGATATGTCGCAGGGCTGAGACATTGGTGGCAGAAGCCCCCACTACATACAGTCTGGAGTGACTGCTCTAGTGAGAGGAGGACGCGGCGGGCAGGGTGACAGACACGGGGCAGGGAGGAGCCGCAGCTGCAGGAGGCGGGAATATGCTGCAGCCACAGGGAGAGACGGCAACCCTGTGTCCCTGTGCACCCCCCGGACCGAACCCTTTCCCCCATGCCTCTCACCTCCCCTCCGCAGGAGTCAGGAGCTCTGGGTCCGGCTGGAATCCTCCTCCATCCCTCTTGCTGGGGTCTGCGGCCAGTGTGTGTCCCGGCCCAGGGCGCTCCTTCCACCTCACAGACGGATGAGGCAGCTCTGCCCTGCAGCCCCGGAGCTCACACAGGGGCTGACAGCTCTGGATGGATGGGCTGGGAGCTCCGAGCCGCTCTCCAACCAGGGAGGCTGAGGGAAAAGCAAACAGGGATGCTACCTGACAGGACAGAGGGGAGGAGGAGGGGCAGCAGGGACCATGGCCTCCTCCAGACTCCTAGGGACCGGTCCTGGTACTGTGTGCCTCTGTAAAACTACCACAAAGGTTTAGGCTACTTTCACACTAGCGGCAGAGTGATCCGGCTAGCGGTTCAGTCGTCGGAGCAGCCTGCCGGATCCGCCGATCTGGATGTAAACTGAATGCATTTGTAGACGGATCCGTCTCTCCGCTTGTCATGCGGATAGAGGGATCCGTCTTGTATTTTTTTCACAGTTTTAAAGGTCTGCGCATGCGCACACCGGAAGGACGGATCCGTCCTTCAGGTATTTCTAATGCAGGATCCGGCACTAATACATTTCAATGTAAATTAATGTTTCATGCTGCAATATTATCTCCGGCCAAAACGCAGTTAAGTGACTGAACTGATGCATCCTGAACGGATTTCTCTCCATTCAGAATGCATTAGGATATAACTGACCAGTTCTTTTCCGGTATTGAGCCCCTAGGACGGAACTCAATGCCGGATAAGAAAAACGCTAGTGTAAAAGTACCCTAATAATCTAAACTAAATGTAATAGTTCCAGACTATGAGGCCAACTAAGGAAAACTCCTATCATCTCAGGTATCAGCATGGCAGGTACTTCCCTTCTGGAGGCGCCGCATGGTCTTGTCATGTCCATGCGCCCCTTGGAGTCATGCACGTGGCCATATCACGGAGCTGTACGTCAGCAAGCACAGACTTGTCCATACAGAAAAACGTGCCGTGCTCCACTGGATAATGTATGACGGGCTATTGGCCCCTAGAAGCATTACTTTCAGGGGCCAGTAGCTCCATAATACAGAGCCACATACGGCGGCTGTGCCTACCCCTCGTAGTAAATAGCAGCCATAGCGCGACAGTCTCTTAGGGTGCTTGCACACGGCAGTGTAGTTTATGCAGGTTTTCTGCACCGATTTTAACTGTTTCTACACCAAATCCGCACCAAAATCAACATGCGTTTCTTGGTGATTTTAACACGGATTTGCCCCAGATCCTCTGCTAATGTTAATGAATACAGCTATTCACAGGGGCATATAATTTCCGTCAGTATTTGAAATCCGCAGCTTGTCCAAGTTTTGTGCGTATTTGTTTCCAAATCCGCACATTGCAGTCTATGGGAGTGCATAAAAAATGCAGGGAGGAAGGAACGCGTGTGGAAATCCTGAGGCAATATCATCAGGAATCCGTGCGTAATCCAGAGCCAGAATAAGGACGGATTTCAATACGACCATGTGAAAGCAGCCTTTGTATTGCAAAGGAAGAAATCTGCGTTGAAAATCGGCACAACAGTCGCAAACAATTGACATGCTGCAGATCTCAAAATCCACACCACAGGTTACAGGCCATCTGTCAGCAGATTAGTGCCTATCGAACTGTCTGACCTGTTACATGTGCACTTGGCAGCTGAAGGCGTCTGTGTTGGTCCCATGTCCATATTGTATGCAAATAAGCCTCTAGGAGCAATGGGGGCGTTGTCATTACACTTAGAGGCTCTTCTCTCTCTGCCACTGCTGCATCCTCTCCTCTTTGATTGACAGGACCAGGCATGATTAAGTTTTCACTACCTGGCCCTGTCAATCAAAGTGCAGAGGATGCAGCAGTGGCAAAGGGAGCAGCGTCTCTAGGTGTAACGGCAACGCCCCTATTGCTCCTAGAGGCTCATTTGCATACAGTATATAGAAAACATAATTTTTCTCAGTAATGCAGGCACATATGAACATGGGACCAACACAGATGCCTTCAGCTGCCAAGTGCACATGTATCAGGTCAGCCAGTGTCATAGGTACAAGTCTGCTGACAGATGCCCTTTCATTTGTGCAGAAAATTTCCACACTATTTAGATGAGATTTTGAAAATCTCACCTACTTACCTGGTTCTGTAGTGTGCTGCAGACTTTTTGCATGACAATCCGAGTGGAAAGTAAGCAGAATTTTCATTGCGACTAAAAAACAATTCCATTCACTTGATTGGGGTTTGTAGAAATCCATGTGCTTCCCGACAAAACAACCTCATTCACATGAATGGAACAGATTTTCAGTCGCAGGAATTTTTGGGCATAAAATCTGCAATGTGTGAAGACACCCTGAATAGACCTTAAAAAATGCCAGCAAAAACACATAGAAATTGTCAAAAAAAAGGGACAAAAAACACATGCAAAAATGGCAATACATACAAGTTAAAATGATGATGTGGGACATGAAGTTGGGGCAAGGGGTAGCAGATTAGTCCCAAATGTGCACCATGTTTTACAAAGATCTTGGCCTAGTTCACACTACAGTATGGAAGCAGTTATTTTCATCCTTTTTAATTAGATAAAAACAGTCATGAAGGATCTGTCATTCAGTATAGCTACATTCACATTACAATATCTCACAAAAGTAAGTACACCTCTCACATTTTTGTAAATATTTTATTATTTTCAGGGGGACAACACTGAAGATCTGACATTTTGATACAATGTATGGTAGTCAGTGTTCAGCTTGTAACTGTGTAAATTTGGTGTGCCCTCAAAATAACTCAACACACAGACATTAATGTCTAAACTGCTGGCAACGAAAGTATCAAAGTGAAAATGGCAAAATTTTTCCCAAAGTATCAAAATTTTGTGTGGCCACCATTATTTTCACTGCCTTAAGGCCCCTTTTACACGGGCGAGTTTTCCGCGCGGGTGCAATGCGTGAAGTGAACGCATTGCACCCACACTGAATCCGGACCCATTCACTTCTATGGTGCTGTGCACATGAGCGGTGATTTTCACGCATCACTTTTGCGTTGCGTAAAAATCGCAGCATGCTCTATATTCTGCGATTTTCACGCAACGCAGGCCCCATAGAAGTGAATGGGGATGCGGGAAAATCGCAATCATCCGCAATCATGTGCGGATGCGTTGCGATTTTCCCGCATGGTTGCTAGGATACTCACCATGCCCCTCACGGAATACCTTGGGGTGTCTTCTTTCCAAAATAGGGTCACAATTGGGGTATTTATACTGCCCTGGCATTTTAGGGGTCCTAAAGCGTGAGAATCCAAATGCGTACAAATGCCCTGTGAAATCCTAAAGGTACTCATTGGTTTTAGGGCCCCTTTGCGCATCTTGGCTGCAAAAAAGTGTTACACATGTGGTATCGCCGTACTCAGGAGAAGTAGGGCAATGTGTTTTGGGGTGTATTTTTATATATACCCACTTTGTGTGAGAAATATCGCTGTAAACGACAACTTTTTAAATTTTTTTATACAAAGTTGTCAGTTTACAGAGATATTTCTCTCACCCAGCATGGGTACATGTAAAAATACACCCTAAAACACATTGCCCTACTTCTCCCGAGTACGGCGATACCACATGAGTGACACTTTTTTGCAGCCTGGGTGCGCAAAGGGGCCCTAATTCCAACGAGTACCTTGAGCTTTTACATGGCTGCTCACAATTTAGCCCCGCCCAAAATGCCAGAACAGTAAACACACCCCACAAGTGACCCCATTTCGGAAAGTAGACACCCCAAGGTATTCACTGAGGAGCATAGTGAGTTCGTGGGAGATTTTATTTTTCTTTGCCAGAAGTTAGCAGAAATGGAAACTTTATTATTTTTATTTTTTTCCTCAGAAAGTGTCATTTTCCGCTAACTTGTGAAAAAAAATGAAATGATACATGAACTTACCATGCCCCTCCGCAAATACTTTGGGGTGTCTTCTTTCTAAAATGGTGTGATTTGGGGGGTATATATACTATCCTGGCATTCTAGCACCTGAAGAAACAGGACAGGTGCTCAGAAAGTCAGAGCTGCTTCAAAATGCCGAAATTCACTTTTTTGCACCATAGTTTGTAAACGCTATAACTTTTACCCAAAAAAATAAATATACACTTATTGGATTTTTTTTTTATCAAAGACATGTAGAACAATAAATTTTGCGAAAAATTTATATAGAAATGTAGTTTTTTAAAAAAAAAATTACAACAGAAAGTGAAAAATGTCATTTTTTTGCAAAAATTTAGGTAATTTTTGATTAATAGCAAAAAAAGTAAAAATGTCAGCAGCAATGAAATACCACCAAATGAAAGCTCTATTAGTGAGAAGAAAAGGAGGTAAAATTCATTTGGGTGGTAAGTTGTATGACGGAGCAATAGACCGTGAAAGTAGTGTAGTGCAGAATTGTAAAAAGTGGCCTGGTCATTAAGGGGGTTTAAGCTAGGGGGGCTGAAGTGGGTAATGGCTGTGTGTTGAGTTATTTTGAGGGCACACCAAATTTACACTGTTATACAAGCTGTACACTGACTACTTTACATTGTATTAAAGTGTCATATGTTCGGTGTTGTTCCATGAAAAGATCTGTGAAACAAAAAAATATCGGATCCGGTTTTCAGGGTGAGAATCCCTTTAATGTACCAGAATCCGCTGCTAATGTTAATGAATGGAGCTATTCACATGGGCGATTAATTTCCGTCAGTATTTGAAATCCGCAGCTTGTCCGAGTTTTGTGCGGATTTGTTTCCAAATACGCACATTACAGTCTGTGCAGTGCATAAATAATGAAGGAAGGAAGAAATACGCATGTAAATCCTGAAGCAATCCTGATGACAATACTGGTGGTATATCATCCGGATCCTGAGCCAGAATAATGACAGATTTAAATACGCTCATCTGAAAGCGGCCTATAGCAATTGCAGCAGATAGAGGAGACCACCACAAAAAAAAACTACCGTATTTTTCACCCTATAAGATTTTTGGGGAAGAAAATAAGAAAAAATATATTTTTAACCAAAAGGTGTGTTATTGGTGGGTTTGGAACTAATGGTGGTCTGTGCATGACACTATTACTGGGGATCTGTGGATGACACGGTTATGAGGGATCTGGGGAAGACACTGTTATGGGGAATCTGTGGATGACACTGTTATGTGGGATCTGTGGATGGCACTGTGATGGGGGATATGTGGATGGCACTGTGATGGGGGATATGTGGATGGCACTGTTATGGGGGATCTGTGGATGGCACTGTGATGGGGGATATGTGGATGGCACTGTTATGGGGGATATGTGGATGGCACTGTTATGGGCGATCTGTGGATGACACTGTTATGGGGGATCTGTGGATGACACTATTATGGGGAATCTGTGGATGACACTGTTATGGGGGATCTGTGGATGGCACTGTGATGGGGGGATCTGTGGATGGCACTGTTATGGGGGATCTGTGGATGGCACTGTTATGGGGGATCTGTGGATGGCACTCATATGGGGGATATGTGGATGGCACTGTGATGGGGGATCTGTGGATGGCACTGTGATGGGGGATCTGTGGATGGCACTGTGATGGGGGATCTGTGGATGGCACTGTTATGGGGGATCTGGGGATGACACTGTTATGGGGGATCTGTGGATGACACTGTTATGGGGGATCTGTGGATGGCACTGTGATGGGGGATCTGTGGATGGCACTGTGATGGGGGATCTGTGGATGGCACTGCTGTGTCATCCACAGACCCCCACCCCATAACAGTGCCATCCACAGATCCGGCTGGGCGGACGGCAGCGTGACTCCCTGATGTCAGGTGCCTGCGCCGCCTACTTCATTCATAAAGTAGGCGGCGTGGGCACGTGACGTCAGTGAGTCACGCTGCCGTCCGCCCAGCCAGCCTGCCCGCATTATTCGTAAGCTCTTACTAAGTACCGGTAACTACAGTAATAAGTGAGGGGGCATGTTTTATTGAATGAGGGGACATTTTATGAATAAGGGGACATTTTATAACTTTATAGTGCAGGACTGTGAGCGGCGGGGCCGGAGCACAGTGAACGCATCGGCCCCGCTGCATTTGCCTGCTCCCAGCTTCTCCTCCCGGTCCCTCCCCGCTCATACATCGCAGCCTGCGATGTAAAAATGTCAGCATTCGCCCCATAAGACGCAGGGACATTTCCCCCCCATTTTTTTGGGGAAAAAGTGCGTCTTATGGGGCGAAAAGTACGGTATATAGTGCTGAATAGGTATTTTTTACAATGGGACCCAATGGGCAACATACTGTATGATTATACAGTGTCATATACTGGAGCTTTCTGCCAGAGGTATACATAAGGCTTGAACCTTGTGTGCACAGAGCCTGAGATTCATTTCACAATGCTATTAGTGATAGCCCTGCCTCTTTACACCTCCATAGCGAGACTGTAAACTTGGCAGGCATGTTTGGAAGAAAAATCCTTAGGGTACGACCACACGGTCAGGTTTCTGCCTGCAGTTTTGGAAGCCAAAATGAGGAGTGAATTAAAAAGAGCGGAGAAGTGGTATCTGTCCTGTATTCTCCTTTCTTATCCAGTCCTGATATTGGCTAATAAAACTTCATGCAGAAACCTGACTAACACGTACTGGAGACTATAGAAGAAAAGACTGCTGCGTTTTTTGTTGGTTATGCTGCTAAAACCGTGACAGTAACCATAATGTACTACATGGCGTTTTCACTGCAGAAAACCCAGCTGATTTCACCCTCTCCATTGTAAAGGGTGAAATCCGCTAGGGAGAACTGCAGGGCATAAATTGACATACAACAGATTTCAAATCCATACCGCATGTCAATTTACACTGCGAGTTTTGTATGCAGCGTGTGGATGAGATTTCTCAAAATATCATCCACTCCGCAGGTACTGTACACGAAAATCCGCAACTGCAAAGCCGCAGCTGTGCAATCAAGTGTGAACCTATGAAGCTTTCATACAGAAGGAAAACTTATACTTTTTCCTTTGTTTTTGGGAGCAATACGATGAAACTAAATAGAATAAACTTACCTCTGTAATGTTTTCCCTGCAAGCTCAGAGTGCCTCCAACTACAGGAGTAATGTGCAGTGTCGAGAGCTGCTCAGAGTAAGAATACTGACACTTTTTCCTAAATAATCCATTGTACCCCCCTCATTATGGCTCTGAGCGCACTCCAAGACCACATATAAAGAGAAACAGCTGCTACAAATAAGGCAAAGATGTGATCTCTCAAGACCCTGGGACATGATGGTAAATCCATTAATATCTGCTGTCCTGCGTTCCCATCTGCTTTTACAAGTATCACCACACAGTGAGATGGATTTTATTATGGCATAACCCAAATTTTATTAACTAGGCATGGAAGGGATCGCAGCACAGGGGAGAAGGGAAAGAGTCCCAGAAAAGTTTGGAAACATTTCCTTTCTCCCCTGTACTGGGATCCCTTGTCGTTCTTGGTAAATAATGACAGAGGGGAAACAGTTCTCCTGCATATTAGTGGGGATTCTGCATGATATTGTGAATTTCTTAGTGACTTGGAAGCTTTTTTTAAATTTCTGCTTTGAGGCCCATTTACCGTGCATTTATTCTGAGCAATCACTATGACGGTTGTGTCGTGTAAATGATCAATGGGCCACATTTACTGAGGTGATACCACCTTCAATTTTAGTGCGCCATTTGCGGCATAAAATAACGCATCAAGTTTTAGACATATTTATGTATCAAATGTGGCAATATGAATAATCTACTGCTCCTCGCTCACTGTTGGGGACAGGTCTTAGCTAACAGGGGCATGGTCTAAGATGATAAATTGCACCAAAATTTTGGCACAACATTTGTCCAGCTTTTGCCTGTACCTTCAAGGCTAGTCCAATCGATTTGCTTCTTAATAGGTCATAGAACATGTGATCATGGATATAATACAAATCGTGTAAGAGATGGGGATCGTTAATCAGTGAAATAGGAGACAGGACAGGAGCAGTGTGGATCCATAGATTTAAATGGGTGCCATATGATGTGATAATGCAGAGTACACTAGCTCTTAAAAGGGTTGTCCTAGACTTAAATAGTGATGATGTATCCTCAGTATAGGTCATGCATATCTGATCAATAGGGGTGGACTCCTGGCATCCCTTCCCATCAGTTTTTGGAAGTGGCTGTGGCCACTAACTTAACCTGTGACATCCCAGCCATCGGTCTCAAGACCTTTATGAGGCTCATTCCCATTAAAGTGAATAGGACTGAGCGGCCATACCAAGCACAGCTGCTATACAATGTACAATGCTGTGCTTGGGATACTACAGAGAGGGCGCCCATTCAAACAGCCAATTGTGAGGGTGCTGAGAATCGGACTGCAATCAATCTGATGTTGATGACCTAATCCGTGGGTAAGTCAGTCATTCGTGTTTAAAGGGGTTGGCTGCTTTTATAATATTGATGATGGCCTATCCTCAGATCCCAGATCTGCGGCACTGGCCGCAGATCACAGCTGAACACGGCGACCGGGACCGCACCGGTAAGCAGGGGAACAGCGGCGCACAGCAGCCCCTGTTACAGTAACCCCCCCCCCTTATGCCCCCTCTTCTTGAGTCCACAACGAGACAGAAACTTTTTCATCAAGTTTGGAGCATGAATGTTCTCTTCTGGTTCCCAAGACCTCTCCTCAGGACCAAAGCCCTTCCAGTCCACAAGATAGTAGGTCTTCTTGTCACACATCTGGATGTCCAGGATGTCTTCGACCTCAAATATCTCGTCAGAAACTTCAGATACCGGGGTTGGAGTAGAAGGAGCAGTCGAGAAGCTATTAAGGACTACTGGTTTTAGTAAGGGCACGTGGAAGGCATTAGGAATACGCAGAGAGAGAGGCAGACGTAATGTCTATGTAATTATATGTCACTTCGTTGATCCTCCTCAATACTTCAAAGGTTCCAAGGAACCTAGGAGCAAATTTGAAACTGGGAACCTTTAAGCAGATGTTTTTAGAGGAGAGCCATACCTTATCTACAGACGAGAACTGAGGCGGTTTTCTTCTTCTCTTGTCCGCATTTGTTTTTATGCGGGTCACCGCTTTGTTGATGCAGTCCTTGGTGTCACGCCAAATCTTTAAAAAATCCCTACAAGAGGAATCCGCAGCTGGTACTCCAGAAGATGTGGGAACAGGGAGAGGAGTACGAGGGTGTTGTCAATAAATGACAAAGAATGGAGAGGATCCAGTGGACTCACTAGAGTAGTTGTTATAGGAGAATTCAGCCCAAGGTAGCAATTATACCCAGTTGTCATGTTGGGCTGAAACAAAATGCTCGAGATGGTTCTCTGATATTTGATTGACACATAATCACGCACATCTTTGACAGTCTGGGCCACCAGTAGTGGCAAGACAAAAGTTCTGTGGTGACCAGCCACTTTGGAGTTGTGCCCCCAAGCTAGAATACGTTTTCTCTTGGCAGATGGCACGAATGTCTTTCCGGGAGGGATGTCTTTTACCAGGACAGGAGCCACTGTGATCAAGCTCAAAATCAAAACAGGAGAAGAAGAAGAGTGCCCATCTGGCTAGGTGAGGGTTCAGATGCTGGGCCGTCTGCAGATATGTAAGGTTCTTGTGGTTGGTGAAGATTATCACTGGATGCTGGGCCCCCTCCAATAGATAAATCCTCTAAGGTAAGTTTTATGGCCAGAAGCTCTTTGTCTCCTATACAGTAATTCCTCTCAAGCAGGGGAGAAGAGCTTGGAGTAAACATCTTGCCCTTGGAACCTTTCTGTAGTAAAACAGCACCGGCTCCTATGGAGGAGGCGTCCACTTCTAAAAAGAATTGGCAGGAGACATCGGGATGACGCAGAAGAGGTGCAGAAGCAAAGGACCTTTTTAATTGGATGAAGGCAGCCTCTGCCTCAGGAGTCCAGACTCTGGCATTCACCCCTGTCTTAGTAAGAGCGGAGATCGAGATGTAAGAGATGGCCCATTGTGCAATATTATTTTTCCTCTCTCTGTAGATGCAGATACTAGCTGTCCAGAGACTAGCACATCTGGCCTAACTGTCACGAACCAGCGGATTTGAACCCACTGTGCCACATGTCCTACCTCCTCTAGGGGCGTTGTTTAAGTGAACCCATCGATCTTCACAGTACCCCTGATGGTGGGGATAGACTTTCCCGAGGGGAACACCAGGTTGAGGAGGATAGGCACATGAGGCAGCTGGTCCAGGGAGACCAGGAGGTACCTGAGAAAGGTACCAGAGGTACAGGCGTTGTCAGCAGGCTGAGTCGTTACCAGGAGCAACAGTGCAGGACCGAAGGAGGAGGCAGAGGAGAGGCAATCCGGGTCGGCAACAGGAGAGAGCCAGGGCAAGCAGGCAGGGATCAAATGGGTAGCAAAATCCAGGAACACAAGTACCAGGCCAGGGCTGAGAGGAAACTGTAGAGCGGATTCCAGAACAACAGTACCTACACAGACAGAGCCTGGGACTACAGAGGTGAATGGGATGCACTGGCCACAGATCACCGCTGAACACGGCGCCCGGGACTGCGACGGTAAGCAGGGGAACAGCAGCCGCTGTTACAGAAACATTTCCCTGCCACAGCCTTTACCAAATCTCAACAATCTTCTATTATACATTAGTTAAGATGTCCGTACTAGGTTAATTGTTCAGAAGCTCTACTGTAAAGAGGATACTGTACGATTGTTTGCTCCATTTCAAGTGCACAATTATCAAACATTGAACTGGAATCTTTCAGAAATGTTATGTTTACATGTTCAGGATTGGTTATAGACAAATCCAGTGTATATATATATATTTTTTTTTTAAATAGACTGATAAATCAGGGTTGTCAATTATCACCCTTCAATATATGCCGAGAGATGGACACTAACCTCGAGTCTGTTGCTGAGAAGATGGCCATGTAGACCCAATGAGACATGAAACTGTTGTTGAAAACCCTGTCAGGAGTAGTATGAGTCTTGGAGAGTTTACATCTCACTCGAGCAATATCAATCACTTCTGATCGTGATCACATCGGGTAGAATTTGAGTTGTCTGTAGTCAGCTTGTACACAATAAGGGACATTTATCAAATGTGGCGTACCCTGTCCTGATCTCCCTGTGGTGGTCTGAGAAACTGCGGTCTAGGCCAGCCCATGGCCGGCGTAGACTATAGCTATAACTTACAACCGTTTTTGACAAAAGTTATAGTAAATCTGGAGGGCCACACAAAGCCCAGGCCCCATTTCTCTCCAGTTTAGAAAAGTGGTGAGAAGCTTAAAAAGTCGCAAATTATGGTGCACATATACTGTGCATCATAATTTGAGACTTTTTACACCACAATAATGGCATAAAGCCCTTTGTAAATGTCCCTCGATGTGGGGAATTTATCATGACTTTTTGGGCCACATTTATCATCACTTATGTGGTGTGAAAAACTCACAAACTGCAAGTTCCATTTCTCCATCGGCCTTAACACTTTCCCCAAAAGGCGGAGTGGTGAGGTTTCAGACCCACCACATTAATCATCTTCTGTGCCAGTTTTCTGGCTTGGAAGAACACTGAGATCTACGCCAGCCAAGGCTTCAGACGCGAGACAGTCGGATGCTGCACCTAATTTATGATGAGGTGCATGCCTCATCATAAATCAGACGAAGCATTTGGCAGCACACGTGGTTATCATAGCCTCGTGTACACCTTTGTGTTTTTATACTATGTTCTCAATAATTTTTTAAAATTTAAAGTCGGAAGGTCTTAGTTTGAGGTTGCATGATCTCCCACTGCCAAAAATTTACTAACATTTATGCCAGCAACTGGAGTAAATTATTGTACAACGCAACGCCAGCTCATAGCTGGAGTAAATTTGCCTTTCTTACACACAAACAGTCAGAAAGATACACCAAATTTATTTAGAGGCCTGCTCCTCTTATTAAATTTGGAATATCTGACTCCAGGGGATTTTTTTTATTACGACTAGCATAAGAAACCCCCCAGAGTCTGGGTATTCTTTCTCATTGCTAGTCATGTCTGTTATTTATGGCAACTAAAGATATAAAAAAAGAGGAGAGAAATTAAATCATTTTTAAAGTTCATGTTACAAACTTTATTCCTGGAAATCTGTTACTAGGAATGCTGCTGATAACACAGTGGGGACATTTGCTGATGGTCTCGGCTCCTCTTACCTCCCTCCCCTATTTTTGCAAAATATTAGATTTATTTTGGGGATATAAGGGTCTAGTTATAAACCATTTTAAGGCCAGAGCTTTATATGTGACAATTTTTGTTCCTACAGTGAAGCAAATCAGGGCCTCATGCTGAGCCTGTAGAGCAGTATATGGTCATTGTGAATGGGCTCTGAGTACATACAGCATGCCACATATATTTGGGGGGATTTATAATGTATCTCACAAAAGAGAACCTCCATATGTCTCTATCTAAAATAGAGGTACAGTAGAGGCCACATGTGCTACAATGCTGGTCTATTACAGCATTGTTCAGCAGAGCCATTCCACGGTGTGTGCATGAAGTACAGACTGAACTTAGTTTTTGTTTTTTTTTCTAAAACATATATCATCCTTTATATGCCAATTTAGGGTACTTTTACACTTGCGGCAGGACGGATCCGGCAGGCTATTCAGCCGTGCTGCCGCTCCGTCCCCATTGACTATAATGGAGCGGGGGGCGGAGCTACGGCGCAGCACGGCTGCGCACGGCAAAGATCGCCGGACTGAAAAGTCGGACATGCAGGACTTTTAGTCCGGTGATCTCCGGCCGCGGACTCCCGTGCTGCGCCGTAGCTCCGCCCCCGTCCCATTATAGTCAATGGGGACGGAGCGGCAGCACGGCAGTGCACGGCCACTTGCGGAGGGACGGATCCGGCAGGCTGAATAGCCTGCCGGATCCGTCCTGCCGCAAGTGTAAAAGTACCCTTACTGCACCGTATCCGTCCAAATCCAATCCATTAGAGGAGTTTTCACACAATTGACATTTATAAATGTTACTGATAGCTGATGGGAGCCACTCTGTTCCAGTGCCAAGGGTGCAGCCTGGCTCCTTCTATTCCATGGAAGTTAAACATCTAGACAGGTTCACATACACTGCTGCGGCCAATCACTAGCCTCAGCGGTGACGTGTCCCTAAGCAGCATGTGAGCCAGCAGTGACATTTTGTATGTTAGGTACAGTGCTGTCAAGGCTCTATTTATTTGTTTTGAAGCTGGACAACCATTTTTTGCTCCCTGCTTCCATAACTTTTTTATTTTTCCATTCACATACACGTTTCGTGACTTGTTTTTTTGCAAGACAAGTTGTGGCACCAATTACTATTGCAAATGATGAAGTGGGAAGCTGGAAATAATATTCTAAATGGGGTGGGAAAAAAATACACAATTGTGCCCTGACTTTATGGAAATCCCTAAAAATGATGCATTATCTTCATTCTCCAGGTCAGTATGATTAGTTATACCACATTTTAAAATAAACTTTTTCCCTGCATCACCATATTCTGACCCCCATAACTTTTTTAACTTTTTTATATTTATGTCTAGAAAGCTGTATGATAGCTTATTTTTTGCAGGGCGATCTGTACCATTTTGGAATGTGTATGACTTTTTCATCACTGCTTATTCATTTGGAGAGGTAAAACAACCAAAAAATGGCAAATTGCCCATTGTGATTTTTTCCATTACACCGTTCACAGAATAAATATGGAATAAATACTTTTATATTTTAATAGTTCTGGCATTTTGGGATGTGTCAATACCTATTATCTTTATTATTTTATTGTTTATTTTTATTTAGAAAAATGGGTAAAGGGGGTGATTTGATTTTTATATATTTAAAAAAACAACTTTACACTTATAGTTCCCTAGGGGAACTAAAAATAACATGTGATTTGATCGCTTCTCCCATAGACTTGAATGATTTACCTTCCTATAGGAACTTCTCTATGGCAGGCCGTGGAGCAGCGCTCACAGTATTTGACCTCTCAGATGTCATAGACCTCCCCATATTTTTTTCAGATCTTCTTGTAAAAACTTCATGTTAAGCAGCATTATAACAAATGCATATTTATTTGAAATCTGTAAGAATTTCTGATGGAAAAATTCATTATGTGGAAGGTTTAGGGCCAAATGTGAACCCATCTCCCCTGGTATTCTTTACACTTTATAATATTCTCTTAAAGTAGATAAATGAAGTTCCAGGACAATACATTTCCTCAAATTCACCTCTAATTTTTTCCTCAAGCTGTTACAAGATGGCGTACTAAGGAAAGAGGCTTCATTATTGATAGTCCCCAAGATTCTATGGGCAACCCGTTCCGAGTCCCAGTAATAGAGGTACCCGCCAATGTACATAGGTCCTTGCACAAACCAGATGATAGTACTGACATCCAATGAGTATGGAGGTGAGCAAATGGTCCCTTTATCTGTTGTGCATGTGGTCACCAGGACAACAGCCAAATAAATATCTAAAATAAGCATGTTATTTAATAGTTTTCATCCACGGCCTATGGTTAGATCACTCTCTTGGAGCCAGATGTTGCGGGTCAAGAGGATTGTGTCTAATCTGCGACATCTGGATTTGGAGTTGAAAAACATTGCTGAAAATTTTGACAACGAGGATACCCCAAATCTTTGTTGAGGAAATATCAACAACAAATTACATAACTCAATGGTGTATCCACAAGGAGGGGGAAACTGGAAGATACTGTAGGTCTGTATGTTTCTACTTACAACATACTTAGTGGTAAGATTGGGAGGATCATGAAAGTTAACTGGGACGTGGTTAGGAGGACAACCAGTATTGGCCTATAGGAGAGGAAAGAATTTTAGGGACCATCTGGTGAAGTCAGATATAGGCACTAGGACAAGTGAAACACAGACAGATTTATACCCACCTGCATTAGGTAATTTTCCTTTTCTGGAATGTAGTCACTAATAATAATTTAATGAAAGACAATTTATTTCACATCCACATACAGGTAAAAAAAAATACATAATTAAATATAGGTTTATGTGTCACTCAGATTTTGTTTATTAATTTGATACAGGGAAACAGGGACATAATAATATCATCCAGTTGAGATTTAGATCCATGCAGAGGAGGAGATGGAGAGAAATAATTGAAACAGAGGGAATTATGGTGCATGAATTGGGGACCCCCGGGAGTATTGAATCTAGACTATAGTTTGAAACCCTTCTGGTAGTTGTATAAAATATCTTTACATCTTTTATGTATTTATGATGTCCCTTACGGTGATAATAATGGGTTTAGATCCCTATTGTGTATGTATTTGTTTTTAATCAAATTTTTGCCCCTTTTTTTTTTTATATAGTTTCCCTGATGCACATTGGAGAGAGAATTCACATATTGGATCCGACCACAAAAGGTCATTGCTAAAGAAGCTGGCTGTTCATAGAGTGCTCTATCCAAGCATAATAATGGAACGTTCAGTTTGAGGCCATTCAATAATTCGGGGGAGATTCACAAGGAGTGGACTGCGGCTGGAGTCAGTGCTTTAAGAGGCACTACACACAGATGTATCCAGCACTTGGCCTACAACTGTCACATTACTTGTGTCAAGCCACTCACCCAGAGACAACATCAGAAGCATCTCGCCTGGGCTAAGGAGAAAAAGGACTGGACTTTGTGGTCCAAAGCCTTGTTTTCAGATGAAAGTAAATTTTGCATTTCTTTTGGAAATCAAGGTCCCAGAGTCTGGAGGAAGATTGGAGAGGCACACAGACCAAGTTGCTTGAGGTCCAGTGTGAACTTTCCAGTCAGTGATGGTTTAATGACCCATGTCATCTGCTGGTGTTGGTCCACTTTGATATATAAAGTCCAAAGTCAGGGCAGCCATCTAGCAGGAAAGTTTAGAGCACTTCAAGCTTTATGGAGATGCTGATTTCATTTTCCAGCAGGACTTGGTATCTGCCCACACTGCCAAAAGTACCAACACCTAGATAACCACCAGTATCACTGTGCTTGATTGGCCAGCAAACTCATGAGGAAGATGAGACACCAGACACAACAATGCAGACGAGCTGAAGGCCGCTATCAAAGCAACCTGGGCTTCCATAACACCTCAGCAGTCCCACAGGCTGATCACCCCCATGCCACGCCACACTGATGTAGTAATTCATGACCAAATATTGAGTGCATATACTGTGCATAAGTTTTTAGTAGGCCATTTCTGTATTAACATCATTTTTTAATTGGTCTTATAAATATGATATTCTAATTTTCTTAAAAATACTGGTTGGTTTTCAATAGCTGTAAGCCATAATCATCGAAATTAAAAGAATTAAATGCTTGAAATAGATCACTCGGTGTAATGAATCTATATAATATGTGAGTTTCACTTTTAAATTGAATTACTAAAATAAATTAACTTTTCAATATTCTAATTTATTAAGATGCATCTGTACAGGTTGTGGCATCTTGTGGCACATTTGACCACAGATGTTGCAGCCTGTAAATCCTGCACACTCAGAGGTTGCTGAAGCTGGCGTCTCAACTGTTAAATCTGGTGACCGGACAGGCCCAGGAAGTGTTGGAATCTGGCAGAGATGTTCCTGGGAAACCCCTGCTGTGTGTGGGCAACTCTGCTTAAAAACGCCAGTTGAAAGCCCTGTCACAAGAGGCAACACATGTGGCTGTGGGATGTCCTGCACATATTATTGACCTGTTAATGACCTTCGTATCACTACTAGGGGTGACTGACTGCTCACAACGAGGCCTCCATACACCCGAGTGTTGTGGGATGTCCTTTCTGCTGCAACGTTCTGGGGCATGTCCTTTCTGCTGCAACTAGTGGCAGTTGAAGGATGGAACTGAGCATGTGCCTCCGTCTCAGTGAGCAGGACAGAGAAATTAGAAAAAGAGCAAACAGCAGGTGGTGCTATACAGATAGACTTCATTGAATAACTCAGTAGCTATAATACATTTTTTATTGCATGCAATTACAAAAGTATTCACATCCAGGTGCTGGTTTGAAAACTGTACAATATTATGCGTGGGAAAACCCCTTTAAATTTAGTGTATGCCAACTCACCTAATTAACCACGATGACTTTCCCACCAACTTTTCAATAATTACAACACCAACAAAAAAAAATCTGAGAGTTTCACCTTTTTGCACTGAATTTTGTGAAAACTGACTTACAGAGCTTTATAAATCCTCCCCCAATATATTAAAAGGGTAGTGCAGTTCAAGCTTGCCTTTCTGTATTAATCCCTCACATTTTCCTCAAGATCTCTGCTTGCTGTCATTCATTTAGAACCTTCATTGCTTGCTACTATTAAGGGTTAAAAACCTCTCCTGGTCCTGAACTATCCACCAGGAGGAAACGGCGATGTTTTGTATTGTTTCACTACAAGCAGACATCTTGAAGTAGTGAGTAATTGATATATTAGTGTTATGCAACCTTTATTTGTGTAAATCAAAATACCCCTTAAGTTTATAGGTTTAAATATTCCTAACACTTAACTTTTGGCCATAGCTAATAGCATATAGAGTGTATGAGACAGTGCTGTTCATCAGTAACAGTGGGTTCATGTGGAGGCAGAGTTGGGTAGGGTGACCTGACTTTTCAAAGTGCTGTCCTTCTAGAGCACATTCTCTTACTTATTGTGCTATGCAATTGTGCTTACATTTGGCTATGCAATTACAACTCACATTATGTGATGAAATCGTCACTTTATAGCCTATTATAAAAAGGGTTAATTGGGCCCATAACAGCCCAAGTGCTAATTATCTAAAGAAGCTGAACTAAAAGCATGTGATTACAGGCAGAAGCAGATAGGACCTCTGGCCCAGAACATTTTGAACCAATTCTAATTGAATACCAGGTGATCTATATGTGGGAGTGAGGTCATAGTAAATTTAATAAAGGTCTGGCAGCAAGTAACCTGCAGTGACTTTACTGCAAATCAGCTATGCTTAAAATGACAGTAAATTATCTGTGTGAACGGTTCTTTAGAAACTTTACTAAGAAATACTAGGTACAGGCTGTACTTCTGGATTCAACTAGGTTTCTTAAGGAAATTAGTAGTAAGGCATTGCATCAGAATTCTTATTCAAATAGCTAGTCATATCCACACGCACCAAACAGCTCTGGAACAGCCTCCAAGATGGAGGGTTACAGAGTATTTTAAATGTATACTTATAAAATAAGATACAATATTTCCTTAATGACCCTATGATTTCATACTGTATTGCTCGATAGCAGGTGACTGACACCCTATCATGTATTTAACCATATAGGCCTATAGGAAGGTGCCTGCTGATGTGAAAAGTTATACCTGTAAATTATCCTACAGTGTTTACTAAAGAAGTGAGAAGAGGACACCTAGGAAGGGTCACTGGAAGGCCGCAGGGGCATAGTTTGCTTTAATGGAAATTCTCCTGTGTGCTAAGCTGTGGATGAAACTGGGATTTAGTCTTACCGGTAAATGGTCATGTCGGACTCCTGGAAAACCATTTACCGGTAAGACTAAATCCCAGTTTCCAGGACGTCCCTCCATGACAGCAACACTGGAGAACTATCAAATTAGACAGAACTGGGGGGGGGACCACTGCCTGGAGGACTTTCCGTCCAAATGCCAGGTCCTGGTTGGCTAGTACGTCTAGCCTATAATGTTTAGCGAATGTAAGAAAACTAGACCAAGTAACTGCCTTGCAAATTTGGTCAACAGAAGCCTCAGCTATCTCCGCCCACAAGGTGGCCATGGTTCTAGTCGAGTGGGCCTTCACAGTCAAAGGGCAGGCGACACCCTGGAGCCTGTAGGATTCCTTGATTATCTTCTTTGTCCATCTTGCCAAAGTCTGTTTTGAGGCCCTACTGTCTCTGTTCTTTCCACCAAACTGAAGGAAGAGATTCAACGATTTCCCCCAAGATTCTGTTCTCCGAAGATATGCCAGGATTATTCTTCTGATGTCTAGACAATGGAAACGCTCCTCCTGCACTTTTTTGGGGGAGGCACAAAAGGAAGGAAGAATTATTTCCTGTTCTTTGTGAAAAGAAGAGACCACCTTTGGTAAGAAAGACAGATCCAGCTTTAGTATTATACGGTCGTCTAAGATCTTCAAATAAGGTTCAGCAATTGATAAGGCATGAATCTCTCCTATTCTACGGGCTGTAGTTATAGCTACCAGGAACGAGGCTTTGAAGGACAAAAGTTTATCAGAAATATGTTCTACTGGTTCAAACGGTGTATTACAAAGGGCATTTAGGACTATATTTAAGTCCCATGCTGGAACTGTTTGTCTGAATGTAGGTCTCATCCTAGACGCTGCCTTTGCAAACCTTTTTATCCATCTATGTTCTGACAACCTAGTGTAGGGTACTAGGCTTCAACCCCATATCAAAACCTTTCTGAAGAAAATCTAAAATGTAACCTATCGAGGGGAAAGTATTATCTGGATGATTAAGAGACAGCCATGATTTGAATTTCTTCTAGATCTTGTTGTATATGGCCGAAGTTACTGGTTTCCGACTATTCTGTAAAGTCGATATTACTTTGTCTGAGAGACCTTGTCTTCCTAATGCCTGCCTCTCAGGATCCAGGCTGTCAGATTCAGCTACTCTGGATCCGGGTGTTTTAAAGGACCTTGAAGAAGCGATATTGGGTCTGCAATGGACATGTCCTTCAAAATTGGGAACCAACTCCTTTGGGGCCAGGCTGGAGCTATCAAGATTAGAGTAATAGAACTTACTCTTAACTTCTTTAATACCGCAGGGATTAGAGGTAATGACGGGAACGCATATCCCAGATCCATATTCCAATCTTGAGAGAGTGCATCCACTCCCACCTGATTGTCTCTTGGATTTAGAGAGTAGAAATAATCCACTTGAGAATTCCCCTGCGACAAATCATATGGAATACCTCCTTGTTGAGCATCCACTCCCCTGGGTTGACTTTGTTGCGATTCAGGAAATCTGCTGTCGTGTTGTATAATCCTTTTAGGTGAATGACTGAAATGTATAGAACATTATCTTCTGCCCATGTGAATATCTTGTCCGTTAGACCCTCAAGTAGAGGGCTTCTTGTTCCACCTTGACGTTTTAGATAGCAGACTGTTGTCATGTTGTTCGAGAGTATCTTGAGGTGTCGGCCCTGAAATAAAAGCCCTGCCGTCCCTCAAAGTTTCCCAGACTGCTTTCAGTTCTCTGAAATTTGATGATTTTTGAGTGACCTGGATGAACCATCTTCCCTGAAATAAATGGTCTTTCCAATGGGCGCCCAAGCCCTTTTGACTTGCGTCTGTGGTGATTACCACCACTGGAGACATACTCCAGGGAACCCCCTTCTATAGGTTTTCCCGATCCACCCACCAGGATAGGGAGTTTCTTACTTTTACCAGATGGATCGTTTGGAATTGAGGGAGCAGTGGTTTCTGTCACAGCTTGATAGCACTGTCTCCTGTAAAGTCCTTGAGTGGAATTGTGCCCATGGGACCATTGGGATGCAGGATGTCATTAGTCCCAATATCTGCATGGATTCCCTTAAGGTACCGCTTCTCTTTCTTCTGAAGGAGTCGATCCTCTGACATATCTTTTCCTGTTTTACACGAGGGAGATAAGAACGCTGCTCTTCTATGTCTAAATACTTTCCTGGTATCTGGGTGCAGGTTTCGATTTTTCGTAATTTATTATCTATCCCAATTCTTTTAATAGGGATAGAGTCTGAAGCAGATGCTCCTGCAGAAGCGGTTTAGATCCTGCTATTAAAAGAAAATCGTCCCGGTACGGCACTATCAATATGTGACTCTGTCTCAAAAAAAGCCATTATCTCTGCCATCACTTTTGTAAAAATACTTGGGGCTGATGATATTCCAAACGGGAGACACTGGAACTAGTAGTAATAGATTCATCCTTTGATTATGATTGCAAATCTCGGGGATTGCTTATGCTGTTGATGAATAGGGATGTGATAGTATACATCCTTTAAGTCTATGGTGCACATGAATGCTCCCTGAGTTATAAGTGGAGTCCTCGATCTTATTAACTCCATCTTGAACTTGTGGTATGCGATCAATCTGTTCAGGAATTTTGTATGTATTATCGTTCTGAAAGACCCATCTGGCTTCTTTATGAAGAACAGTTTTGAGTAGTGCCCTTCGAATTCCTGTGGATAAGGTACCGGGATTATTGCTCCTAGCCCGGCCAGTTTCTGTATGTCTGCTTGAAGCTGCTCCTGTAATGATGTGGTCTGAAATTCCGTAATCTGAAAATTGTGGGGAGGAGGGCACTGGAATTCTAATCTGTAATTCGCAGCCACCACTTTCAAACTGCCTAAATGGTCTCCGAAATGGCTGCGGTTTTCTTGATTTCTCCTCTGGAAAGCCTTTCTTCTTACCCGACGCTCTTTCTAGAATACTATCCAGGACTGGACCAAACAAATATGAACCCAATAAGAATTGCACATGGTTTATTTTTGGAAGCTATGTCCCCTGACCATGTCTTAAGCCAAAGGGCCCTTCTTGCCGTATTTGTTAACGTCTCATTCCGAGCCGAAAACCGAATAGACTCCACTGAAGCATCTGCCATAAATGCTTCAACAGTGGTAGGGATTCGAAAATCTCCTCTCTAGAGGTCTTTATTTTAAGATGGTTCTCCAGCTGATCTAGCCATAAATTCATTGCTCTGGCTACTGACGTGGAGGCAATATTAGTGTTGATTAACATCGCCGAAGATTCCCATGCTTTTTTAAATAATCAATCTATCTTACAATCTATCGGATCCTTCATTTGAGATGAGTCTTCAAAGGAAATCGTGGTTTTCTTTTCGTGGCCACCTTTGCCACTTGAATGTCAACGTTAATGATCTCTTCCCATAATTTTGTTTCTTCTGGATTCTTCTGAAATTCCCACTTTCAAATTAGAATTTACTGGAAAGAGTTTCTTTTTCTTTGCCCTCAAGCCTTAATAGTTATGGCCTGTTCTTTATTCTCTACCGCCATAGTTTGTCTTACTGTGGTTAGAAGAGAACCTAGATCCTCACAGGAAAAAAAGGAACCTCTTTGCCTCGTCCGAAAAGGAGGAAGATAAACACTGATCTTCTTTCTCCAAATCCTCTTCTGAATAATATAATTCCTGTTCATCCAAGTCGGACTCCATTTGAACTCTGAGACTTTTAGACGGTGGCCGAGAGGAGATTGGGAATGGAACCATGTTGGATACAGACTGATCTTCCTCTTTTATCAAAACTCTTTAAAGGGATTCACTTCTTTATTGACTGTAAAAAATGATTTTATTAATATGGAGGCGGTGCTGGGCTTCTTCACAGGGGGCGTGGCTGGGCACAGATAAGGTTCGTACCGCCCCCCTGGGCAACTTGAATCCCTAATTTACATATTAATAAAATCATTTTTTACAGTCAATAAAGAAGCACAGCGCTATGGCACACATATAGTGCGGACATGCTAGCGGCGATCTAGCCGTGCATGTCCGCATCTATATATGCTGTAACATGGTGACAGAATCCCTTTAAGTCCAACAAAAAAGAAAGCTGTTCCTCTTTAAGAATTTTTGTAAGACAGGCAGGGCATAAGTCTTTAGTGCAAGTTGCACACTTTCTAGCCTTCTTTTTTGTTTCTATATGGGCCTAAAAAGGGGGGGGGGGGAGAGAGACCTCCATGACGCATAGACTGAACCGCTCAGCCGTCGTCATATAAATGGACTTACCCCCTTAGGTCCGCCTCCTGCTGCCGCGCCGCTCCTCCTCTCTTCCTAAGGGAATCATTCCATATGGAAGAGTCAACCCCACATGCGGCGCATGCGCTTCCGGCCACGTGACCCACCGGCATCATGCTCCCAGAGGAGCCACAGGAGCTGCAGCCGAGCCCAGAGCTTCCTCAGGAGAAGCGGCACCGGCTTCCCCCCAAACCGTGTCCACTTCAGAGACTTTGCTCGAGGAGCAGAGGGAGCCATTAAACATTCAGTGCTGACTCCATGAAATCCACAGTAAGACACTGCAGACCTCACTGCTCCAGGTATCGGGGACACGCTAGGGGACCCCTTCCCAGAGGGGTGCTAGCATAGGCTTACTGGAGACTGGGAGGAGAGGTGTAAACCCCCCGACCCAGCCTCAACCCTTTCACAGAGTACTTCTTATCTTCACCCTTAGCAGGGACTCGCTCTCTGCTTTCCTATCCCTGTAGAGACAGGAAGAACACTGGAGAGTGGGGGCGGGGAGGGGCTCTTTAGACTCTCTCACTTCCTGTCCCTATAGAGATCATTAGGACAACCTCCAGTGGTGCTGTCATGGAGGGAAGTCCTGGAAAGATAAGTCTGCTTGATACTTACCCCTCTGTCACGCCTCCGATTCCGCCATCTCAGGTACACTCAAGTGATCAAGAATGGATGCCGGTTCTTCCTCTCAGGACCTCACTGGATGTGTTCCTTAGTCTTTCTGTTCAGCTGCATACTGTAAATGTGGCTGAACAGGAACACTCAAAAATACATCCAGTCAGGACCTGAGAGGAAGAGCTCACATCCAGTTCCAGAGGTAACATGAGCGCAGTGGAGACGGCAGTGTCACAGAGAGTTAAAGAGGCTTTGTCAGCATGATCAACCCTATTAAACCAGGCGTACTACCTGGTTGGGCTCATAATCATGCTGCTTAAAACAATACCTTTGTATGCTAAACAGCTGCAGAGACATCTGTGTTTTATTTATATGCAAATGAGCAAGTTGGAGCAACGGGGGCAGAGCTGAATCCTTAGAGCACTGCTCTGCACACTCCCTCCTCCCCTTCATTGACAGGGCTAGATATCCGCATGGTAATGGAAGAACTGTGTCCAAGCATGTACATATCATATACACTACATACTATAGCCTTACCATAGCGAGGGGAGTGGATCTCTATGTTTAGAAAGCTAATACACATATTACTGCTTTATTAACTAGCACAGTATGTGATTATAGCCAGTAATATGTGTTATCTTTCTAAGTATAGAAAAACCACAGTCCTCAATGTAATAAGCTGTATCCTGGAGGTAAGCGGTCAGCCTTGCATGCAGAGATCCTAAGTTCAAGTCCTAGGAGAGACTTATAGATTTTTTTTTTTCCCTAATGTTTTTCTCTCTCTCAATTATCCCATAATAAAAAGCTTTAGCCTTACAATATTGAGAATAGTGTATTTTATGCTTAGAAACAATACATAATAATTATAATAAATAATACATATTACTGGTTTATTCACAGGCTCTATATATGATCATTATATTATCCCCTTCCAGCAAAAGCCAGTTTGGACCAAATGCCAAAGCCCCATTTTTTTAATCTGATATGTGTCACTTTATGTGAACTTTGGAGAGCTTTTACTTATCCGAGCCATTCTGAGATTGTTTTCTCGTGACACATTGTACTTCATGTTAGTGGTAAATTTGGCACGATTTGCTATACAGTATCTTTATTAATAAAACAATTCAAAATTCTCAATTTCCAAAATTTTTCGTTTCTGTGCTTTTAAGACAGATAGTGATCCCTCACAAAATAGGTATTAATTAACCTTCACCATATGTCTACTTTGTGTTAGCATCACTATCTAAATGTTATTTTATTTTTTGGGACGTTAAAAGGTTTACAATTTTAGAAGCAATTTCAAGAACATTTTCAAAACCGACTTTTTTTTAAATCAGTTCAGTTAAGAAGTCACTTTGAGTGGCTTACATAATAGAAACCACCCATAAATGGCCCAATTGTAGAAACTACAACCCTCAAATTATTCAAAACTGATTTTAGAGACTTTGTTAACCCTTTAGGTGTTCCATAGGATTTAAAGATTGTCAAGAGTTAACAGCAAAGCAAACCTCAATATTTATTAGTCTGATTCAACAGTTTACAGAAACACCCCAGATGGTATCTTCAGCTGCTGTATGGGCACACCACATGAATCAGAAGGCAAGGACCACCATATTGTTTTTGGAGGGCAGATTTTGCTGGAATGGTTTTCAGGAGCCATGTCAAATTTGAAGAGACCCTGAGGTACCCCTACAGTGAAAATCCCCCAAATGTGACCCAATTTTTTTTAAATTACACCCCTCAAGGATTTAATCGAGGGGTGCAGTGAGTGCCTTTACCCAAAAGGGTGCTTCATAAAATTTAGAAATACTTGGTTGTGAAAATGAAAAATGTTGCTTTAGCCCCAAATTTTATATTTTCACGAGGAGTAACAGGAGAATATCACCCACAATTTGTTATGCATTATTTCCCGAATACGGCAACACCCCATACTGTATGTGGTCGTCAACTGCTGTTTAGGGACATGGCAGCATAAAGAGGAGAAGGAACGGCACCTGGCTTTTCTAACATTGAATTTGCTGAAGTGGCTTTTAAGGGCCATAACTTTTTTTTTATTATTTTGTTGACTGAACTATGTGGGGGCTTTTTTTTTTAAGGACAATCTGTAGTTTTATTGGTACCATTATTGGATACAAATGACTTTTTGATCGCTTTTTATTTAATTTTTTGGGAGGTGAAGTGAGCAAAATTTGTAATTCTGTGTTTTTTTATTTTTATGGGGTTCACCATGCGGTATATTTGATATGATAACTCTATTCTGCTGGCTGATACTATTATGGCGATACCAAATTGATAAAGCTTTTTCCTGTTTTACCACTTTTACATCATAAAATCACTTTTTATTAAAAATATTTATTAATTTTATTTTTCATAAAATCACGTTTTATTAGAAGTATTTTTTTTTTGCGGGACAGACTGTAGTTTTTATTGGCATCATTTTGGGGAACATTTGACTTTTTGATGGCTATTTATTTCATTTTTTGGTAGGTGAGGTGGGAAAAAATAGCTATTCTATCAGTGTTTTTTATTTACATTTTTTTATGTGGTTCTCCATGTGATATATTTGATATGACAACTTTATTCTGTAGGTTGATACAACCACTTCATAAAAATCCTTTTATAGATCAGGTTGTTACAGACACAGTGATACCAATTATGTGTAGTTTACTTCTTTATTTTTTACCAATTAAAATGAGCAGATATGGGAAAAATCATTTTTGTATTAGTTTTTTTTTTACACTTGTGTTTTTGAAGATCCAGAGTGGTCTGATTGCTTGTAATATTCATTGTAATATCAAGTTTTACACTGACATCTTGCTTTATCAGACCCTGCTCTGGCAGGCTTTGGTACCTGGCAAGCGTGGAGGCCTTTGTAAGGCCTCCATCTGCCACAGCAACCATTGGGACCCTGTGAACACATCGTGGGGCCCTGATGGAGGTATGATGTGTGTGTGTGTGTGTGTGTGGGGGGATCGCAGGCAGCGGGGGAGATCAGAGAAAGCAGTGGAGCATTGGAGGCAGCAGGTGGGCATCAGAGGTAACAGGTGGGCATCAGAGGCATTACCTGATGGAGAGGGGCAACACTGGAGCCAGCGAGCCATCAACTGAAGGCAGCAGAAGGCCATTGGAGGCAGCAAGCAGAAAGGAGAAGTCAGCAGGGGATATGGTTACAGGTTCTGATCTTCACTGAGGAGATCAGAGCCTGTAGAGCCTGTAACCTGCTTGTTACACTGAAATACACTCTGATTGGCTAGTCTGTACAGACTAACCAATCAGAGAGATCACCGGCAAGGAACCATTCTGATTGGTCTCTTGCCGACTTCTTCCGTGTCTCTGCTGAGACTCCAGGGCTGTGACACTTTATAGTGGCACAGCCTGGGTTAACAGTTTGGGTGTAAATGTACGCCCGATAGTGGTAAATTACCTGCAATCTGGATGTACAGTTACATTCGTATGCGTAAAGAGGTAACTATATGATTCAAAGCACAAAATACAATATTTTCAATGTTACTTACCTCCAGGCTATGGCATTATCATATTGAAGACTGTGGTTTATCTATACTTAGAAAGCCAAGACATATTACTGGTTTCTTTAGAATCATATATTGTGCCTGTGAATAAATCAGTAATATGCATTAGTTTTCTAAATATAGAAATCCTCTCCTCATGGTAAGGTTATAGTACATAGTGTATATATGATATGCACTTGCTATGCTGATGTCTAGCCCTGTCAATGATTGAGAGGGGGGAGTGTGCAGAGCACAGGGGATGTTCCAAAGGCAGTGCTCCAAGGATTCAGCCCTGCTCCACAGTGCTCATTTGCATACAAATAAAATTCAGATATCTGTTTAGCATGACAAGAGAAAGGTATTGTTTTAATCAGCATGATGAGCCCTACCAGGCAGTATTCCAGCTTTAATATGGTTGATCATGCTGACAAAGCCTGTGTTAAGTACTGAACAGACTATCTTCCCTTCACATCTCAGCATAGAGGGAGGATTTTCACCAAAGCCTGAAGAACCCCTTTAAGCCACATTCAGACAGCCATAATGTAAGTGCAATTTAGCTTATTCTTTACTTTTGGTTGACAATCTAATGTGTATGGAGCCTCCAGTGTCTCCTCTGATGGCTGATTTTGGGAAAGATAAGGATGATTTCTGCCCAATCTTGTTGTTAGTGGCGGAGATAAACTTCTGTCAGAGGTGTCTGGCAGTGGCTTTTACTCTCACATTAAAGGGGCTATCCAATAAATGAAGTAAAAAATGAAAATCATACATAATCGACTTCATGACAACCTCTGTCCAAGGCCTCATGCACACGGCAGTTGCGGTATTGCGGCCAACAAAAAGAGGGTCCGCAATATGCGGGCAACGACTGTGTGCTCCCCGCATCACGGATGTGGGCCCATTCAATTGAATGGGTCCGCAATCCGGAGCTGCGGTGCACTATGCAGTCCTTCCGTGGTGTTTCTGTCCATGCTTCCGCACCGCAAAAAAATAGAACCTGTTCTATTTTTTTGCGGTGCGGATGGATCACGGACCAATTCAAGTTGAATGGGTCTCGATCTGTCCCGGCCGCCACACGGACATTGCCCGTGCATTGAGGACCGCAAATTGCATGAAGCCTAACAGCTAGAACCAGCCCTGTACCTTCACATGGATCCAGAGATCTCCCCATTTTTTGCTCCAATTGTAGATTTATTCCACACTGTCAAGTTAGAGGGTGCGTCCTATCTGCTGCAGCTGGTGGCAGCTAAAGGATGGAACTGAGCATGTGTTTCCCTCTCAGTGAAAAGTACAGAGAAATTAGAAAAAGAACAAACAGCGGGTGACGCTATACAGATAGATTTAATTGAATAACTCATCAGTAGCCATAATAAATTTTTAATTACGTGCAATTACAAAAGTATTCAGATCCAAGTGTTGGTTTTAAAACTGTAGAATATTTTTTGTGGGACAACTCCTCTAACTACATATGCATGCTTAGCCAAGCATGTATATGTATGGGGAAATTTTGAGACATGGCTGACATCCAATCAAGCGTTTGGCCAAAAGCTACAGTATTGCATGTGTATGGCCAGTTTTGGTAAAGTTTATTCCCCTCAGGATATGTTTGTTAATTACCTGATATTCTTTTTATCACTAGTGGCTTAGTAGTCTGTACTATATGATCATTCTACCCTTGCTCTACAGGAAGTCAGATTTCCATGCAATGACTTCCTAAGGCCTCTTGCACACGACCGTATGGCTTGTTCAGTATTTTGCGGTCCGTTTTTAACGGATCCGTTGTTCCTTTTTATGTTTCCGTTGTGTTTCCGTACCGTTTCCGTTCCGTAGTTCCGCAAAAAATCTCTGTATAGTTACTGTATGTGATCCTTTTGCGGATCGCAAACAGAAACATAAAATTTTTAATAGATCTGCAAAAAAGGAAGACATACGGATGTGTTCCGTATGCATTCCATATTTTTTGCGGACCCATTGACTTGAAAGGAGCCACGGATCATTATTTGTGGGCAGTAATAGGACAAGTTCTATCTTTCAACGGAATAGATAATCGGAAACAGAATGCATACGAAGTACATTTGTTTTTTTTGCGGAACCATTGAGATGAATGGTTCCGCATACAGACTGCAAACGGAGTCCGCAAAAACAGTAGGGAAATGGGGAAAAAAACTTTTGTGTGCAAGAGGCCTAAGCTTGTGAAATAATCATGTTTCGACACAGCAGAGCTGCTGGGAGGAGGGAGAAAGCATTCGCCTGGTCCAATGATGAAAGAGGTTCTGTCTCTCAGACTACTTTAGACTTCCTGTGGGCACGGTATCTAAGCTGTGGTCACAGATGCACACTTCTTTCTAATGTATCTGAAAAAAAAAAATGAGTATTACACTCACCGGTAATCCGGTTTTCTGGAAGTCTTCATGACACCACATCCTGAGACTGACTTCACAGAGAAAAACACTGAGAGGTTTAAATCCCACCCCTTCCCCTCCATCACAAGTGTATTTCCAACGAAAGACAAAAATGTAATTAAACTATTGTGGCAATGTGAATAATGTTATGGGCTGTGAAGTCCAAAAGAAGCATGGGTGTTCCATGTGTGAACAGGGTTGTCACCAAGGAATGTGTCATCAAGGTTCCCGGCCTTGGTGGAGTAAAGGCCCTAGTTTAGGTGTCCACTAAAGTAGTTGGTGTACACCATAATAGATAGTATAGCTGGTTCCAGCTAGTTCAGGGCAGGCTTTTACTGGGAACAGGCAATGTGCTGGGTGGGTGCCTGTTCCCCATGTTCCAATCCGGGACTTGCTCACATCCAGCAATTGAATTTAGTCCAGGACTTGCTGGACTTGGGTGGAGCTCACTCTGGAGAGAGAGTGGTGTAACACAGAGGCCTAGTGCAGAGGCTCTGTGCGAGTGGTCTCAGCTGGGTTGGCTGAGGGGCCACGGGCTAGGTGCTAGCCGAGACATTTGGGGAAGCTGTTACCCCTGGGCTGACGGGTCACAAGACCAGAGTCGGGAGTACTGCTGGGCCACACTCCCCCAATAAAGGTAATGGACTTGGTATAGCCTGTAAGGCTGTGAGGCTGTAGGACTGTGAGGCGTGGAAAGCCGCACGTTAAAGCTGTATGTGAACAGCGCTTTCAGTGAGTTAGGGACCCACTGCTGATGTGTAGGAAGAGCCCAGATGGACAAGGTGTTTATTTTGTATTATGTTTATTTTGTTATGCCGTGTGCCAAAATAAATCACACTGTTTGGACCGGAAATCAAGTGGTAAAGAAGAATCTTTGTGTGAATGATCCCCGAGACCAGAGCTAATCCCTACATATGGTGTCGGATGCGGGCAAGTTGTCCATGAGAGAAGGGCAACAGTCGGTTGCTAGGAAGAGACAGCAGGTGCTGCTGCAAGCTGTTTTTCGTGTGTGGAGTTAAAAGGCCAGAAGCCCAGAAAAGAGACTGACCAGTTGAATTTTTTATTTTATTTTTTCGGGTGTGGTCCCCGATTGAAGTGAACTGTGTTTGCTGACAAAACTGCTGCCATGGGTCTCGGGGAAGAATACGTCTGACAGATATGGGCTATAAAACGGCGAGAAAACTTGGCCAAGGAGCTGAGTTATGGTCCAAAAGAAATGGCGTTGTTTGATGCAGAGCGAGAGGCTCTGGAGGCGCAGTTGCAGTTGGCCCTGAGGAAGGGGTTCCCAACGCTGTATGGACCCTGCACAAAGTTCCCCGAGGTCGGAAGTGTGGCTAGAGTTCCGGAGGAAAAGAGGATATATGTCATTGCCAAGGTCAACCATCGGGAAGATAGAGAGATGGCGAGCGGTGCAATGCTCAGAAGTTCCCATATCCCCTGTGCACAGAGCCCAAAAAGGTGCGGATGGAGTGACCATCCGGGAAAAGATAGGAGACAGGTCCAAGGTTTTTCCCATAGCAACTATGGCATTGCAGGGAAGAGTGCTGCATCTGCGACGACATTTGGTAAGACTGTTCCTGTCAGTAATTATATGTTACCTGCGGGGCTGGTGAGCGATAAATCGCCGAGGCGAGGAACTGTCTTGGAAGTGTATGGCATTGTGGAAACCGCAGTGTCTGAACAGGCGGGTAGGCCTGTTGTGATTACTCCCTCACAGGAATCTGCAGGGAAAAGTGTTTTACCTCAGCTGCCAATGATCAAAGCTGAGGACAATTGTGAGGATAAGAAGGACTATCCGGTGATTCTCAGTGAGGCCGCATCAATACACTGGCAGAGGGAAGTCAGGCTACAGGTGGAAGCGTATCATGGCTTGTATCTCAACGTATACTTTGCTCCACCGCAGCGCTACCTTCATTTTTTCTTTGACTGCCACCAAGTAGGTCATCTTTTACTCTATCTCCTATTTATCCACTGGGAGATTTGTAATTTCTATATACATGTTTTTCCCCATGCCCGAGTATGTGGCAAGTATAATCCACTTAATAATCAGGATTTATGACAATCTCCTCCTGATGAACCCGTGAAGGGTGAAACGCGTCGGGGATGTTCCTTTATGGGGATTTGTCAATTATTTTGATCACTTCTGAATCTATGAAGTGACTGTTGTATATGTGATATCTATTTCTTTATCAGTGACCGATCTAGGGTGAGCCCAGGGTGTGGTAGGCTAGGTACAAGGAGAGGGCAATTCCACCTCCAGGGATTGTCCCTGGGCTGAGGCCTAGACAGTATTTACTAGGGCCAGTAAGTCCATCCCCTGTCATCAAGTACCCTTACACCCCTGACTCTGTTCCCTAAATCTGCTCTGCCGAATACTAGGCTATATGTTGTTGGTGTATTGTTTACCAAAATAGCAATACCCTGAATCTGGTGGCCCAGCTATTGCAGGCCAAGTGTTAATCTGTCCGTAAAAGGGTATATTTTGCTCTGGGGTGAAATTCACTTGCCAAATTAGCAATCCCCTAAATCTGGTGTCCCAGCACTGGCTGGCAAAGTATAATAGTGTCCGCCAAAACATATATTTTGTTCTGGGGTGAAATTCAATTGCCAAAATAGCAATACCCTGAATCTGGTGTCCCAGCTGTTTCAGGCCAAGTGTTAATCTGTCCGTAAAAGGGTATATTTTGTTCTGGGGTGAAATTCAATTGCCAAAATAGCAATACCATAAATCAGTGGTTTCAGCTGTGGCTAGCAAAGTTTAATAGTGTCCGTCAAAACATATATTTTGTTCTGGGGTGAAATTAATTTGCCAAAATAGCAATACCCTGAATCTGGTGGCCCAGCTATTGCAGGCCAAGTGTTAATCTGTCCGTAAAAGGGTATATTTTGTTCTGGGGTGAAATTCACTTGCCAAATTAGCAATCCCCTAAATCTGGTGTCCCAGCACTGGCTGGCAAAGTATAATAGTGTCCGCCAAAACATATATTTTGTTCTGGGGTGAAATTCAATTGCCAAAATAGCAATACCCTGAATCTGGTGTCCCAGCTGTTTCAGGCCAAGTGTTAATCTGTCCGTAAAAGGGTATATTTTGTTCTGGGGTGAAATTCAATTGCCAAAATAGCAATACCATAAATCAGTGGTTTCAGCTGTGGCTAGCAAAGTTTAATAGTGTCCGTCAAAACATATATTTTGTTCTGGGGTGAAATTAATTTGCCAAAATAGCAATACCCTGAATCTGGTGTCCCAGCTGTTGCAGGCCAAGTGTTAATCTGTCCGTAAAAGGGTATATTGCACTCAAGGTGTATATACAAGTGCTGAGAGGGTCATCCTCATTAACTTCACAAGCTACCGTGCATCTCCCATTGTATTTCTGTCTGTTAAAGGGTATATTACACAAAGTGTTAAATTACAATTGCTTAAGGCATAATCCTACATATTTTTTCTCACGCTACTGTGAATCTCCAAGTGTAAATTTGTCCATAAAAGGATACCTTTCATCCAGGGCCTAAATACTAGCCCTACAATAGATATTCCCCTAAATCAGTGGTTACTGCTGTGCCTGGATTAGTGTAATACGGTACATAAATAAATAGGCAGATAGTGTTAGGTGCCTGTAAAAAAAAGCCTGAATTTGAAATCAATACATTGGGCCAAATATTTTTTTTCTTATTGTGGTGCTTGGTTAACGGTAACAATGAGGAAAACATCTAGTAAGGGACGCGGACGCGGTCGTGGTGGTGTTAGTGGACCCTCTGGTGCTGGGAGAGGATGTGGCCATTCTGCCACAGCCACACGTCCTAGTGAACCAACTACCTCAGGTTCCAGTACCCGCCAGAATTTACAGCGATATTTGGTGGGGCCCAATGCCGTTCTAAGGATGGTAAAGCCTGAGCAGGTACAGGCGCTAGTCAATTGTTTGGCCGACAGTGGATCCAGCACGTTCACAACATTATCTCCCACCCAGTCTTCTGCAGAAAGCGCACAGGTGGCGCCTGAAAACCAAGCCCATCAGTCTGTCACATCACCCCCATGCATATCAGGGAAACTGTCTGAGCCTCAAGTTATGCAGCAGTCTCTTATGCTGTTTGAAGACTCTGTTGGCAGGGTTTCCCAAGGGAATCCACCTAGCCTTTCCCCAGTGGTGGAAGACATAGAATGCACTGATGCACAACCACTAATGTTTCCTGATGATGAGGACATGGGAATACCACCTCATCGGAGTCCGCACGTCTCTGATGATGACGAAACACAGGTGCCAACTGCTGCGTCTTTCTGCAGTGTGCAGACCGAACAGGAGGTCAGGGAGGAAGACTGTGTGGAAGACGATGCAGGGGACGATGAGGTCCTAGACCCCACATGGAATGAAGGTCGTGCCACTGACTTTCATAGTTCAGAGGAAGAGGCAGTGGTGAGACCGAGCCAACAGCGTAGCAAAAGAGGGAGCAGGGGGCAAAAGCAGAACAGCCGCCGCCAAGAGAGTTCGCCTGCTACTGGCCACCGCCACCAGGGACCGAGCACCCCAAAGGCAGCTTCAAGGAGTTCCCTGGCATGACACAGCACCCCAAAGGCAGCTTCAAGGAGTTCCCTGGCATGGCACTTCTTTAAACAATGTGCTGACGACAAGACCCGAGTGGTTTGCACGCTGTGCCATCAGAGCCTGAAGCGAGGCATTAACGTTCTGAAACTTAGCACAACCTGCATGACCAGGCATCTACATGCAAAGCATGAACTGCAGTGGAGTAAACACCTTAAAAGCAAGGAACTCACTCTGGCTCCCCCTGCTCCCTCTTCTGCTGCTGCCTCGGCCTCTTCCCCTCCCTATGGAGGAACGTTGGAACCTGCCGCCCACCAAACAGAGGATGTGCCACCGACACCACCACCTGCGTCACCAAGCATCTCCACCATGTCACGAGGCAGTGTTCAGCTCTCCATCTCACAAACCTTGGAGAGAAAGCGTAAATTCCCACCTAGCCACCCTCGAGCCCTGGGCCTGAATGCCAGCATTTCTAAACTACGGACCTTTGAAACGCTGTCATTCAGGCTGGTGGACACAGACAGCTTCAAACAGCTGATGTTCATGGCTGTCCCACAGTATGTTGTTCCCAGCCACCACTACTTCTCCAAGACAGCCGTGCCTTCCCTGCACAACCAAGTATCCGATAAAATCAAGTGTGCACTGCGCAACGCCATCTGTGGCAAGGTCCACCTAACCACAGATACGTGGACCAGTAAGCACGGCCAGGGATGCTATATCTCCCTAACTGCACACTGGGTAAATGTAGTGGCGGCTGGGCCCCTGGCGGAGAGTTCCTTGGCGCACGTCCTTCCGCCGCCAAGGATCGCAGGGCATCATTCTTTGCCTCCTGTAGCCTCCTCCTCCTACTCGGCTTCCTCCTCCTCTGCTTCCACCAGATCATCCAGTCAGCCACACACCTTCACCACCAACTTCAGCACAGCCCGGGGTAAACGTCAGCAGGCCATTCTAAAACTCATATGTTTGGGGGACAGGCCCCACACCGCGCAGGAGTTGTGGCGGGGTATTGAACAACAGACCGACGAGTGGTTTCTGCCGGTGGGCCTCAATCCCGGCCTGGTGGTGTGCGATAATGGGCGAAATCTCGTCGCAGCTCTGGGACTAGCCGGTTTGACGCACATCCCTTGCCTGGCGCATGTGCTGAATTTGGTGGTGCAGAAGTTCATTCACAACTACCCCAACATGTCAGAGCTGCTGCATAAAGTGTGGGCTGTCTGTGCGCACTTCCGGCGTTCACATCCTGTCGCTGCTCGCCTGTCTGCGCTACAGCGTAACTTCAGCCTTCCCGCTCACCGCCTCATATGCGACGTGCCCACCAGGTGGAACTCCACCTTGCACATGCTGGAGAGACTGTGCGAGCAGCAGCAGGCCATAGTGGAGTTTCAGCTGCAGCACGCACGCGTCAGTCGCACTGCGGAACAGCACCACTTCACCCTGTTGCACTGTTTAAAGTACTCCACTAACATGGCCAGTGGCGATGACACCGTTATCAGCGTTACAATACCACTTCTATGTCTCCTTGAGAAAACGCTTAGGGCGATGATGGAAGAGGAGGTGGCCCAGGGGGAGGAGGAGGATGAGGGGTCATTTTTAGCACTTTCAGGCCAGTCTGTTAGAAGTGGCTCAGAGGGAGGTTTTTTGAAACAGCAGAAGCCAGGTACAAATGTGGCCAGCCAGGGCCCACTACTGGAGGACGAGGAGGAGGTGGAGGAGGATGAGGATGAAGCAGGTTCACAGCGGGGTGGCACCCGACACAGCTCAGGCCTATCACTGGTGCGTGGCTGGGGGGATATGGAAGACGATGACGATACGCCTCCCACAGAGGACAGCTTGTCCTTACCTCTGGGGAGCCTGGCACACATGAGCGACTACATGCTGCAGTGCCTGCGCAACGACAGCAGAGTTGCCCACATTTTAACGTGTGCATACTACTGGGTTGCCACCCTGCTGGATCCCCGGTACAAAGATAATGTGCCCACCTTACTTCCTGCACTGGAGCGTGATAGGAAGATGCGCGAGTACAAGCACACGCTGGTAGACGCGCTCCTAAGAGCATTCCCAAATGTCACAGGGGAACAGGTGGAAGCCCAAGGCGAAGGCAGAGGTGGAGCAAGAGGTCGCAAACGCAGCTGTGTCACAGCCAGCTCCTCTGAGGGCAGGGTTAGCAGGCAGAAATGTGGAAAAGTTTTGTCTCCGCCACAGCTAACTGCACCACCACCTAATACGGAATGTGTTAGCAGGAGACAGCATTTCACTAACATGGTTGAACAGTACGTCTGCACACCCCTCCACGTACTGACTGATGGTTCAGCCCTATTCAACTTCTGGGTCTCCAAATTGTCCACGTGGCCAGAGTTAGCCTTTTATGCCTTGGAGGTGCTGGCCTGCCCGGCGGCCAGCGTTTTGTTGAACGTGTATTCAGCACGGCAGGATGCGTCATTACTGAAAAACGCAGCCGCCTGTCCACAGCCAACGTGGACAAGCTGACGTTCATAAAAATGAACCAGGCATGGATCCCACAGAACCTGTCGCTCCCTTGTGCAGAATAGACATTTATAACTGCCTCCCCCTCAACCATGTATTCTTGTACTCCGGGGCACTTCTTTATTAAACTCATTTTTTTAACTTTACCATGATCTTGCGGTGCAACCCAAAGTTGAATAAACCTCTCCTCAATCTGGGCGCCAGGGCCTAAATAACTGAAAGTGGCCTTCTCCAGTGGTGGGTGATATGACGCCTTATTCCTTGCTGTGGGACCTCTCTCCTCTGTCTGGGTGCTGGGGCCGAAATAAGTGAAAGTGGCCTTCTCCAGTGGTGGGTGATATGACGCATGATTCCTTGCTGTGGGATCTCTCTCCTCTGTCTGGGTGCTGGGCCTAAATAACTGAAAGTGGCCTTCTCCAGTGGTGGGTCATATGACGCCTTTATCCTTGCTGTGGGACCTCTCTCCTCTGTCTGGGTGCTGGGGCCGAAATAACTGAAAGTGGCCTTTTCCAGTGGTGGGTGATATGACGCATGATTCTCTGCTATGGGACCTCTCTCCAATTGATATTGGTTAATTTTTATTTATTTTATTTTAATTCATTTCCCTATCCACATTTGTTTTCAGGGCATTTACCTACATTTTGCTGCCTTTTGCAGCCCTCTAGCCCTTTCCTGGACTATTTTACAGCCTTTTTAGTGCCTAAAAGTTCGGGTCCCCATTGACTTCAATGGGGTTCGGGTTCGGGATAAAGTTCGGCTCGAGTTCGGATCCCGAACCCGAACATTTTCGGGAAGTTCGGCCGAACTTCTAGAACCCAAACATCCAGGTGTTCGCTCATCTCTAGTAGTGACCAGACGAAAGTTATACCTGAAGTGACGAGAGGCGAGTGGGGAGATGGCGGCCTAGTGTCTGAGACCCATACCCAGGCAGGGGTAGATGACAGGACATGTCAGTACAGCTGCAAAAAATGAAGATGGTTTCTCTCTCCCTACATGGTCCCTAGATACAATAGCGAAGGGACTACTGCCTGATGCCCAGAAGAAGATAAAAGTCTCCAGAAAGTTACACAAGCCTGTAGTAGACATTGGCAAAAGTCTTGGAGGGGTCCTGGGAGATACTCCTCTGTCTGGTACTGCCGCAGAGCAGAGTAAAGAGCCGCTGGATCCAGAGGCGAAAAAAAGGGAGTGCATCCAACAAGCTGAGGCGGAAACCTCAAATAGAAGCAGAAATTCTTCAACTTCAAGAAGAACTTGCAGTTTCTGAACGATACAGACTTCATGCAGAACAGGAAAGAGATGAACTGGCTGATGATGTCTTAAACAGCGCCTCAGAAAAATCTGCTCTCTTGGAGGAGCAAAGACATTTGGAAGCCAGTATGGCGCAGCTTGATCAAGAGTTGCGTGATCGAATAGTGGACCTGGACCACCAGAGACAAACTGTGTCTAGGTTGGAGAAGAAACAGAAGAAGTTTGACCAGATCCTGGCTGAAGAGAAATACGTTGCGGCCCGATATGCCGAAGAATGTGACCGAGTGGAGGCTGATGCTCGGGAGAAAGAGTCCAAGGCCCTCTCCTTGGCTAGAGCTCTTGAAAAAGCGCTCAAGGAGCAAGATGAATTGGAGAGGCTGAACAAGCAACTCAGAGCAGAGATGGAAGATCTCAGGAGCTCAAAAGATGAGGTCTATGAGTTGGAGAGGCCCAAGCGTGCTCCTGCGCTGCAGGTGGAAAAAAATGAGATACCTGAAGAGGAAGATCCTCTAAAAGATGCCAAGAAGTCAGAGCCCGTTAAGAATGGGTCTGGAGCTGGTGGCGCTGTGGTGCCAGCCGAGGCAGAAGAAGATGTATCTGCTGAACCAGCTGAGGTGGATGCAGAAGCCCAGAGACTTGGGGCAGTGTGTGGCCAGGACCGGATCATGAAAGATGTACTCTCTGCAGTCAATGCCTTCCAGAAAGCCAGCAGTCTGCTGGGGAAGCAATACCAGGAGACAAACGACCAGTATGCAGGTGATGTCCACTACTGTGAGATGGCTGTCCTAGAGCCTAAACGAATGGGGAACAATAACCGAGGTGAGCCTCTGGATAGATTGCCAGAAGACAACGAGTCTGGTGAAGATCCTGATGTCCCCAGTGCCTCCAACTTTGATGAGAAAGAGGAGGAGGAGTTAAGAATGCAAGTATGTGATGCTGTGTCCGAGAAGGATGAAAAGGCTAACAAAGTGACTGAAGACTCCAAAAGAGACTCAAAGGCTGAAGAAGCTAAGGCTGATGAGTTGGGAGTGGAAGAAATCCTCGGATGTTCCCAAGACCAAAGATAAGGCTGAAGATGAGTCTGCCGAAGTGGGAGGAGCCACTGAAGAAGCAGAAGACTCTGAAACTGAAGCCAAACCGGATGTGACCGCTGCGGGGAGTAAAATGCTATCTGTCGATAAAATGAAAAAGCAAAGTGAATGTCAACACCAGGTGACTTCAGAGCGGTTGAAGGGTGGTTTACAACTGACCAACCATATCTTCAACAAGAAGAGGAGACGGGAGCTCTCCGAAGAATACGCCGCTGTGAAGGTGGTGGAGGTTAAAGGTCGTGGACCGAAAAAGAAATGGGGAAAAGAAGCAAGCCAGAAGGCCAAGTTCTCAAGTGAAGGGGAGTCGGAGAAGGCCTGTAGACCCTGTAGCCTAGGTAGAGTGACAGTTTTTATGGAAAACCAATCTCTGATAGCCTGGGGGTGGCAGAATAGAGGGAAAAGTGTGACGCTGACTACATCTTTCAGGGGGAACGCTGAGCCGGAGGGTAGGAAAATGTGGATGCCCTGTCACAAGCATCCAGTTGGTGCAAGTGTTCACCCCCACAAGGTTGAACAGAGGGGGGGGATATGTGGCAATGGGAATAATGTTATGGGCTGTGAAGTCCAAAAGAAGCATGTGTGTTCCATGTGTGAACAGGGTTGTCACCAAGGAATGTGTCACCAAGGTTCCCAGCCTTGGTTGAGTAAAGGCCCTAGTTTAGGTGTCCACTAAAGTAGTTGGTGGACACCATAATAGATAGTATAGCTGGTTCCAGCTAGTTCAGGGCGGGCTTTTACTGGGAATAGGCAATGTGCTGGGTGGGTGCCTGTTCCCCATGTTCCAGTCCGGGACTTGCTCACATCCAGCAATTATATTTAGTCCAGGACTTGCTGGACTTGGGTGAAGCTCACTCTGTGAGTGGTGTAACACAGAGGCCTAGTGCAGAGGCTCTGTGCAAGTGGTCTCAGCTGGGGTGGCTGAGGGGCCACGTGCTAGGTGCTAGCCGAGACATTGGGGGACGTGGTGACCCCTGGGCTGACGGGTCACAAGGCCAAAGTCGGGAGGACTGCTGGGCCACACTCCCCCAATAAAGGTAATGGACTGTATGTGAACAGCGCTTTCAGTGAGTTAGGGACCCACTGCTGATGTGTAGGAAGAGCCCAGACGGGCAAGGTGTTTATTTTGTATTATGTTTATTTTGTTATGCCGTGTGCCAAAATAAACAGTTTGGACCGGAAATCAAGAGGTAAAGAAGAATCTTTGTGTGAATGATCCCCGAGACCAGAGCTAATCCCTACACTATGTACTAAAATGGGTGGGAAGTATGTGGTGTCATGGAGACTTCCAGGAAACCGGATTACTGGTGAGTGTAATACTCATTTCCCTAGTCGTCTCATGACACCACATCCTGAGAAATATCAGAATATTTCAGGGGGGGACAATAGCACAAAGGACTTTCCGTCCAAAGGCCATGTCTTCTCTAGAAAAAATGTCTAGCTTGTAATGTTTTTCTTTTCCAGGTTGCCGCCCTACAAATCTGTTGTAGAAAGGCTGACGATCTCTGCCCAAGAAGCAGCAATGCCCCTTGTAGAGTGTGCTCTAAGTGAAGGAGAGGCTTCCTTCCCTTCCAACTTATAGGCTTCTGAAATAATTGTTCTTATCCAGTGGGAAATAGAACTTTTCGCCGCTCTTCTACCTTTATTTGGCCCGCAAAATTGGACAAAAAGGTTCTTGTCAATTCTCCAATCCTTCGTCATTTCTAGATACCTTAGTACTGCTCGCCTGACATCTAAGGTATGAAAAATAGCTTCTTGGTCATTTTTGGGGTTGGCACAAAACGAGGGAATTACTATATCCATCGATCTATGCAAGGTATAAATGACTTATGGTAAAAAACTGGGATCTAACTTAAACACTAACTTGTCCTGAAAGATACTGAGGAAAGGATCCTGAATAGACAAGACCTGAAGTTCACAGACACGTCTTGCTGATGTTATAGCTACCAAGAAAATGTTTTTTAAGGTGAGCCTTTTTATGGAAATAGATTCTAACGGTTCAAAGGGGCTACCATATTCCTGACTGTTGGTTCAAGTCTGTCCTCTGCTTTAAGGAATCTGGTTATCCAGGGAACCTCAGCCAGACTAGTATTATATAAAGCCCCTAATGCTGAAATTTGAACACTTAGGCCCCTTTCACACGGGCGAGTTTTCCGCGCGGGTGCAATGCGTGAGGAGGACGCATTGCACCCGCACTGAATCCTGACCCATTCATTTCAACGGGTCTGTGTACATGAGCGTTTTTTTTTACGCATCACTTGTGCGTTGCCTTAAAATCGCAGCATGTTCTATATTCAGCGTTTTTCACGCATAGAAGTGAATGGGGCTGCGTGAAAAACGCATTGCATCCGCAAGCAAGTGCGGGTGTGTTGCGTTTTTCACTGATGGTTGCTAGGAGATGTTGTTTGTAAACCTTCAGTTTTTTTATCACGCGCGTGAAAAACGCATCAAAACGCATTGCACCCGCGCGGAAAAAACTGAACAACTGTACGCAATCGCAGGCAAAACTGAATGGCTTTGCCTGTGAAATCGCACAGTTTTCACTGAACGCATCCGCAGCGCATCCGGACCTAATCCGGACACGCTCGTGTGAAAGAGGCCTTAGGGTATTAGGAGAAAGACCTAGGTCTAATCCTTCTATTCTAGAATCTTCATTGCTGTTCTGATAGAACAGAATCTCCTCTTTTTTTAAATTCTCTTATCTGGTTTTTCAATTTCTCTATCTTGATCAAAGGAAGAAATGATCTCTGAGACACCGAATCCAACGACATCCCTAGATCTGATTTCTCCCAATTGATGATCCATCCTAGCGATTGGAGGTGGTCTAGAACTTTCTGTAAGTGATCTTGTAGTAGACCTTTGTCTGCTATCACTAGAAGATCGTCTAGATACGGGATCACACTGATTGCTTCTTGTCTTAGAGCCGCTACCTCCTCCGCCATGATTTTTGTGAAGGCTCTCGGGGCTGAGGAAATTCTGAAGGGGAGACATACAAATTGATAATGTTGGATGTGACCCCTCTTGTGTATTAAAAGCAAAAAGACAAAGAGCGACATGCAAAGATATTGAAAAATGATCAAAGACCTTTATTAGTCATATGTTAAAAAGTTACAAATTATAGAAGGAGGTGACAGGAAGGTCTGTGCGCCCTCATATGCAAATTTGTTCCTGGGGCTGTGGGAGAGGAACCTCTTTATGTCAGACAGACACGTCATCATGGACCGCGCCATTTTTTGGGCGCGGTACATTGATGACGTTTTTCTGATCTGGCAGGGTACAGAACAACAATTAAAAACTTTTTTTGATTTTTTGAATCAGAACACACGCAACAATAAACTGACATATACCTTTCACAAGGATCAAATTAACTTTCTGGATGTAAACATCAGAAAGAATCAAGAAGGCTTTCTACAAACTGACTTATACCGTAAAGATACTGCCGTTAATGCTTACCTACATTCATCTTCTCTCCACCCAAAAAGTACAATCAAGGCGATACCTGTGGGCCAATTTTTACGGTTAAGACGGATATGCTCGGATGACTCAACTTTTGAGAAACAGGCCACCCTCCTAAAAGCCCGTTTCACCAGTAGAGGATACAGTAATCGTACTATCAAAAGGGCATACTGGAGAGCCAAGACCCTAAAACAAATAGACCTATTGAGACCCAAGAAAGAAAGGATACCGGATGGAAAAAACAGGTATGTAACCACCTACCATTCAAGATGGGATGAAATAAAAAATGTGCTAAATAAACACTGGAATATCTTATTAACAGATCCAGTGTTGGAAAAGCTGCTACCCTCCTACCCGTCGATGACTGCGAGACGAGCAAGGTCGCTACGGGATACTCTGGTCAAAAGTTACATGGATCCGGAACCATCACAATCGATATTGAGCCTCCCCAAACAAATTTTGGGCTTTAAACCATGTGGGAAATGTGTAGCCTGTCCAAACATGCAACAAGCTAATAAATTTGTGGATTCATCTGGACAAAAGAAATTTAATATTCAACATATACTTACCTGCTCTAGCACCAAGGTGGTCTATTATGCTACATGTCCTTGCCCACTGATATATTTTGGGCTGACGACCCGAGAATTGAAGGTCCGGGTCCGTGAACATGTCAAAGACATTATCTCTGCAAAGGAAGTAAGAAATAACAAAGAACTAAAACCGATTGCGAGACACTTCAAAAATCTACACGCATGTGACCCTCGTCTTTTAAAGTTGAGGGCCATTGACTGCATTAGATCTGATTTGAGAGCTGGTCAAATATCCAAGAAATTATCCCAACGGGAGAGTAGATGGATCTGGACCCTTGGGACTATGCGTCCAAATGGTCTAAATGAGACTATGGGTTTCCCTGCATTTCTCTAATCCATCTGGGATCACCCTCTGTGGTCTTTTATTTTACTTTTTGCATTTTATCCATTTTCTGTACTCATTTCTTTTATATTCCCACTTAGATCACCATGAAATACTTTCCATTGAACCGATGCGAACATTTGATAATATGAACTTCCCTGACTCCGGACACCTATAGTCCTATAAAGAAGTATCATTCTATGGACAATAATAATTGAGCGCTCAACATTGGATGCTGCGATACCGAGGAGATGAAAAGGAGAACACTACATGTACTTTATTACTATTATTATTTTTATCTGTATTCTATTCATATCTTATCGTATATTTATTATAAATTTTCCCTTAATCATGTTCTCATATATTCATTATCCTTATATGTATTCGATTTTTTAATCATGTCTCACCTATACACGTATTTCTTTTCATCAATTAATTTTCTTTTTTAAATTATGAAATTAAAGTATGTATATTTATTTAACTATTTATTATGTATCCAGTAACATAGCACCTTATTCTCTCATGATATTCAATTTCCTTATGCAGACGTGAAGTGTTTAGCACTTTTTACACTTGATCTCACATCATGTGTTTTGTTGGATTTCTGCACAATCTTACACACACCCCCCTTCCCCATTCACCCCCTCCACATCCTCACGTCCAGCACAGATTCACGCTTCTTACCCCTTCGTATCATTGTGCAGCAATCCATAGACATTGATAAATGATACTTTTAGTATTTTAACAATTCCGTTTACTTTGTATGGGCTAACACCATCCTCAGTTATTCATGGATTGCCTATATTCTGGGTATTTTAATCCATGAGCTCTCTCAATGGTTGTATTCTTTTTGAGGTTGTGTTCGGTGATCGGGCCCGGTCATGTGATACATCACATGACCGCGCTCTTGTTGACGTCCTACCATTGAGTATATCATTTTATAGATGGGCATGAGATTCCTCCGGTGTAATTTTTTGTTTCCCTCTTGTGTATTGCAAATCTTAGAAATTTTCTCTCTGTTTTGTGTATCGGGATATGGTATTAAGCATCCCTTAAATCGATTGAGGCCATTACCGCTTTCCTTTTTATTAATTTTACTGCTGATCTTAAAGTTTCCATCTTGAACTTTTTATATGTAACATGTTTGTTCAAGGGTTTTAGATTTATTATAATTCTGGCTTTCCCGTTTTTTTTTTTTTTCTCCTAGCTGATTTTTCGGAACAGGTTCTATTGCTCCTAATTTTAGTAAATCTTCTATGCCTGTCGTTAAGATAACTTGTTGAGAGGGTGGAAGAGTGATGATAACCAATTTTTCTGGAGGGGAAGACTGTTATTCTTCACGGTAATCCTCTCTTATGAGGTTTAGGATCCGTGAATTTGATGTTATTTGCTCCCAAGTTCTTTAAAAGGACCAGATTCTTCCACCTACTTGTATGGTGTCATTGTTTCGGTTTGAAGGAGGAGGTCTCTACTCTGTTAGGGTTAAAAAGGTCATTTCTTCCCTCGCCACCTTTGCATAACTCCACCTCCCCGATTTCTTTTGTTCCGATTGGTACTGGCGGCTACGAAAAGTTTGTCTTTTTGATTTAAATCTCTTCTGGAAAACCCCTCTTTTTGTCAGTGGTGTTTTCTAAGATCTTGTCTAGATCTGGTCCAAAAACATATTGGCGTGAAAAGGAAGGGAGCTTGTTTTTGGATGAAATATCCCTAACCCAAGCTTTAAGCCATAGCCCCGTCTTGCCTTCTTAGATAACACTGCTGTACGTGCTGAGAGTTTTACTGATTCAGCTGCAGCATCCGCTAAGAAACTAGTTGCCATTTTTAGTAGAGGAATGCTTTCTAGAATCTGATCTCTCTGCGTTTTATTGATTAGATGAATCTACAATTGCTCTAACCACAGATTAGGAGTTTTAGCTACACAAGTAGAAGCCACCCCTGTTTTAAGAAGAGCTGCCGTAGCCTCCCAGGTTTTTCTTAGTAGGCTTTCTGCTTTCCTATCCATGGGATCTTTAAGTTGCGCTGAATCTTCAAATGGTAGGGCGGTTTGTTTAGCTACTTTAGCCACTGTAACGTCCACTCTGGGAATGGATTCCCAATTGGTGCAATCCTCATCGTTAAAAGGATAGCGCCTCTTGATGCCCCTGGGAATGAAAGATCCTTTACCTGGCTTCTCCCATTTGGACTTAATTAACTTCTGAATATTATCTTGAACTGGGAATACCAATTTTTCTCTTTTCCCCCAGCCCCTCCAAGTATCTCTTCCTGCACCGACTTAGGCTTTTTAGGCACTTCCATCTGAATTGTGGCTCTAATCGCTTTTATAAGCTCATCAATGTCATCCGGATTAAATAGGAACAGTTTATATTTGTTATCTTCATCAGAAGATCCATATGTTTTTTCATGTGTTTCGGCGGCTGAGCCTCCCAAAATGTCAAAATTCGAGTCAGACACTGGATTGTGACCATCACGGATGATTTAAGGAGGGTTATGGGAAGCTGGATCCCGGGAAGATAGTGTAGACTGAATCTCTTCCTTAACTAATGGAAACTAGAGGATTCAGCTTTTACCACATTAGAAGTACATTCTTTACATAAGGGTTTAGCTCCTGTGCTGGGTAAACGCTTATAACATATTCCACATTTTCTTGTCCTTTTCTCCCTTAAAATGTAAGGGAGAGAAGGATCAGCTAACCAGGGAATGAGGGTGGTACACCGTGTGTCTGAAACCAGGCTACTCACAACTCCTGGATTTGATGCAGGCTCGGCTCCAAAGCCCTGCGTGATGGGGACACTCGTCTGAAAAACTCCGCTCCTGTCTTCCACAGACACTGTATTGTTCCTCCCCAGTGGGAGGGATCGCACTGTCTGGATGCGATTGAGCATGACATGACATCCGGTCCCGCCTCCACCGTCTGACATCATACACCGAAGGGAGCACATCACAGGGTCGCTCCGGCTGCCATCTTCCTTCCCACTGCATGAAATCCGCCTGGACCGCTGCAGGGGGATCTTCGCATGGGACAGCAACAGTCTGCCCCCATGCACAGGCCACCAAAAGAGGAGGGAGAGCCGCACTGTGGATTTAACCTTGGCCTGCATATGTGTTTCACCCGTGGGCCCCAAAGAGACTCCATGCACCTCTCCTGCTTCTTATTCTGGTAGGACAGGTGTCATGGAGATGACTAGGGGAAAAAAAAATATATAAAAATATCAAGTAAACAGCCCCTTGTGTTACCTACTGCATGAGCCTCAGGCTTTTACCTAGCTGACATTGTTTTTGAATGGAAATATATCATGTTTGGATTTTAGCAAAAATATATTTTTTTCCCGATTTTTCACTCTAAGAATGCAAGCTATCAGAATAGCAATTGATGACAACAGGTTGAGACTGCTGTAAGCCCTGAAGGGCGATAAGCAGGACAAGAACAGCCACCACCAAAAAGAGTCTCCCGAGTCAAGTTTCACAGTTTATTACGAAGGCTGCATAGTTTGCAGAATATATGAAGCCGCAAATGATCCACACCCTTTTTTTTTAGCTCCACCACAGCAATTACCTATTATATTTGGGCTGTGCTCATCTGCTCCAGTGAAATGCTCAGGACAAGCAGCATATTTTTCCAAGTATGCTACAATTTCCGACACTTAAAAACTTTCCGTATCGGGAGGGAGGTTCGCCTTGCAAGCCACGCAGTGTGCCTCTGATTTACTAAAGAATTCTGCCTCCTTTCAACAACATGCATCACGTTATATGGTGATCCCTACACCCCCATTCCATACACACAGCAGGTCAGGATAAGTAAATATGCTCCTATGAGTTTTAGAACCATGGAACGCAGCTTATAGCAACACCACATATACATTCTAAGCTACAGGTGAACAGATCCACTTCCGTTCCATTAGCGGAGATGAATGGCCTCAGTGATCACGTGCTATAGCCGCTGTTTTGGTTAGTGTAGTGCCCACTAAGGTACAACATCTCCAAGGAATGGCAATACATTGATCGTTCAAGACATTACCTTCCATAAACTGCTGATCCTGTGGTATTTCCCAACATATGGCCACTTCATAATAAATCATACCAGAAAAATACATCTTTTTTTTTTTAGATAGAGCTCTAGATTTCTAAACTAGAAAATGCAGGCTACTGTAGTCCATTCCAGTTATTACTTTATTGCCCTCCTCTGAACCCTCTCCAGCTCTGCTATGTCTGCCTTGTTCACAGGAGCCCAGAACTGTACACAGTACTCCATGTGTGGTCTGACTAGTGATTTGTAAAGTGGTAGGACTATGTTCTTATCACGGGCATCTATGCCCCTTTTGATGCAACCCATTATCTTATTGGCCTTGGCAGTAGCTGCCTGACAGTGGTTTTTGCAGCTTAATTTGCTGTTTATTAAAATTCCTAGATCCTTTTCTATGTCAGTGTTCCCGAGTGTTTTACCATTTAATATGTACGGGTGACTTGCATTATTCCTTCCCATGTGCATAACTTTACATTGGTCAGTGTTAAACCTCATCTGCCATTTCTCTGCCCAAGCCTCCAATCTATCCAGATCCCTCTGTAGCAGAAAACTGTCCTCTTCAGTGTTAATTACTTTACACAGTTTAGTGTCATCTGCAAAAATAGATATTTTACTGTGCAGGCCTTCTACAAGATCATTAATACATGCTACACAAAATGGTGGTTAAATAGTACACAATAAATAGTAAATGATCAGCTAAAATGTTTGCACACACTACTAGGAAAGCATGTGACGGAGACACGATATATTGCATTATGAAGGAACCCTGCTTGCCTGTTTATCAGTGACTCTGCAGGCCCCTACCATGTCAGCCTGAAGCCTCCACGGTGAGTCTGGCTTTATAGGTGTGGGAAGATCTGGTTGGTCATACATTCATATGAATAGCCATCCATGTTAGTACTCATGCACAGGACAGTGTCTGTTTTGAGATCTGCAAACCGCAGATCTGCAAAATATGGATACGGTCCATGTGTCATCCGCATTTTTTTTTTTTGCAGACCCATTGACTTCAATAGGTCCATGGTCCGCACATATTAGTGTGCTTTCCGCATCTGTATGTCCATTCTGCAAAAAGATAGAACATGTAATATACTTGGCCGACTATGGACCCATTGAAGTCAATGGGTCAGCAAAAAATGTGGATGCAACACAGACTGTATCTGTATTTTGCGGATTGGAAAATACATGTGGTCGTGTGCATGAGGCCTAATGGATACAAGCCCCATACCATTTGCAGCTGTTCAGCCTGTTAAGATGAATGGGAAACAACCATTTAAAGTACAAACTAGGAGAAAAATCCTAAAATACGGTAATAAAACTTCTTTGCTATGGTGCTTTTTGGCTGCAAATGTAATCAACAATGGTATATAGGTAAGTAAATGATATACAGGCATGTAATTATTCATCCAAGCAGTCTGCGCTACTGTCATTTGAGGGCTTTATTGATTCCATAATGGACACAGAGGAGCAGCAGTAATATCCATCAGCCTAACTGATTCTCAATGAAAGATGGTGAAGGTGGCATGTTTGGCACAACTCACTAGGCACCTCAGCGCTGCCTTCTCATGCACCATGGCTCTGTGTCTCAGCGCTTGAGCAGCAGATTTGCTACGGCTTCCCAAGCAGCGCAGAGACACTGTGCCATGGCGCAGGTGGGAGAAGACAAGGCGAGGTGAGATGTCAATCCAGGTGTAGGAGTGGACATAATAGAGGGATGTTACAAAACTGGTGCTCTAATCGGCCCTTTGGTGCTCAAACTTTATAATTTGCATAATTATAAAAATAGTGATTTCTAGACAATGGGGCAACACAAACATAATGAACGCAAGATTTGAATCAGCATGATAAACCCTACCAGGCAGTATGCCTATGTGCCTATCATTTAAACCAGGGGTGCACAACATTCTCTGGTTGGGGCCACATTGCCAGACTGAACCAATGACAAGGGCAGAAAACATGTATTTTTCATATACAGATGTAGCAGGGGTAACACACAAACTCTTAACTCATCGCGTTATCTTGAAACAAAAGCCATTGAAAAGCAATTGAAGGTGTTTGCTTAACACATTTGGTTTAGATAACAAGTCTCAGAAATCATGTGTGTTAACTCTACTACATCTGTAGTTCTTCCATTAGATGTCCTGGAAGTGTAACTAGACATTAATGGTGTATACTGTGTGTCCAATATGCCATGTGTTCAGTATTTCAGTTTTTAATACCCCTTTAAATGTTATTAGCAGCCATAAGCCATACATGTCTATTACCAGATGGTTGGGGGTTGCTCAGAATGGTATCAAGGGACGCATGTGGCCCCCGGGCTGCAGGTTGTGCACCCGATTTAAACAAACTTCTGACACGTCACAATTTTCATCAGTGAAACTCCCAGTGACTGCTAATACAAAGGGGCAGAAGTCTCATCTGACCACTTTGTCCCTTCATTTTAGGTCTCCTCAAATAACCAAGGTTGTAACGTTCAGATTTGCAGAAGTTTATGGACTTTATGGATGCTCCTTTGTTTTAGTGATTAGTGAGGGTCATAAAACCTGCTGGTCTTCCATGATTAAAATTTCTGACACGAGAAGTTTGTTAAAATGAAAGTGATCCTTTAAAGGGGTTGTTTGGGCTACAGACCTCAGGAAAGGTCATCAATATCAGATCAGCAGAGGGTCCGACACCAGCATCTCCAATCAAATATTTTAGAAGGGGCTGTGGTGCTCTTCAATGTTTACCTGTCTACTTTGTAGCGGTGGTGCGGAGCAATTACAGCTTTTGTCCCATTCAAGCCATAGCTACTGATGGAGACGGAGTGCAGGTAAGCAGTGAAGAAGTAGTGGCGCTCACACGCAAGCACCAAAACCCCTTCTAATAGCTGATCAGCCGGAGGGCCAGAAGTCAGACCCCCAACAATCAGATATTCATGACCTGCCCTAAGGATAGGTAATCAATATCTGTAGTCTGGACAACCCCTTTAAGCCTCACTCACACATCAGTGTTTTGGTCAGCGATTATAAGGGATAGATCTGCTCCTGTTCTGTGTTTAGAGCCGCACCTGGTTTTGGCTCAAAATCACTGATGGAAATCACCGACGTGTGAATGAGGTATTAAACAAAGACTTCAAACAGTAGGTAACTTTCTGACATGTTCCATTTGAACCGAAATGAAGACAACGGCAGACTTGAGATATCCTTTCCATGCAGTCTTTATTCCAACACAATTTAGTACTGTCCTCAAGCAACAAGAAACAAATCAGAGCATATTCTGTTAACAAAACAATTTCTTAGACTCACAGTATATTTCAGGTCTACAATCCCTTTAATGCCGGAAATCAAGGAAAAGGGACGTTCACCTGTTCACCCACAGGGATAGAGAACCGGGTCGAGCCTGCATCTCTCCAGCAAGGGGACATATTCAGACCCAAACATGTAGTGTTACACTTAGAGTTTGTGCCTTTCCAGTGTCAAAAAAAGGGAAAATATTCTACAAACTGAAGTCGGATTTTCGTATTCTTACAGAGTTTCTCTCACAAATCCTTATAAAAAACCACTTAATAGAAAAAGAAAACAAACCCAGGGATAAAAAGTTAACAAAACCCTTGGAGTAGTTTAAAAAACGGGCCAGTCATTTCTCAGGACAAGAAGTCAACAGAACGGCAAGACTTTAGTGTCGATAACAGATATGGAATGCATTCATGAGTACGGGAACAAAAGCAAAAGGAGTTACAGTTTTCTACTAAGAAAGGTTCACATTAAAATTTTTACATCACATTCTGCTTAGGCGAATGTCCCATGAGCCCGGGTGAAGAATTTGTCAAAAGATTATTAAGGACCTATAAACTCTATCCGTTTACTCGTCGTACATGATATTAAATGGAAATAATTTACCCATAGATAAATACTTGAATTAATCAACTTCCTACCGGGAATAACAAATCTGCCAGGAAATGCCCCACCACAATACCACGTTGTATAATTTACCAAACAAGCAAAACTCCTCTTGATTCAGTTAAAAAAGATCATCCACTGAAGTAGAATATATGTGTAGTATCAGCTAAAATTCGGCGTCAGATCCAAAAAGAAAGCCAGCGCCCCCGGATTTTTTTTTTGATTTTTTTTTTTAGGGGAATAACCGTCAGCTTAATGAAGTCCTCCAAAATGTTGTCGTGTAAACATGTTCTATAAAGTGTGCTCTAGAAAACGAGGCTCCGGATCCTTATTTGTGGACTCCTCTAAAAGGCTGAGATTTTAGTTACAGCAGCTGACAGCACATGAACGAGAAAAATGAAAACTAAAGAAGAAAGACGGGTGCCACTGGATGCTTGATCTGAATAATCCAGCCCCAGTGTGGGCATATTTGGGCATTGGTATGGTTGCCCAGCACCATAGTGGACACGTCTTTAGAGACTCGTCGCTTCCGCCGTTCACAGTAAATGAGGTAAGACCGGAGGAAGCTCTCAAGAGTTGGGTAACTCATGAGATATGAACTGCTTTAGTCTTTCTAGATACTGCGCATACAGCTCTATGTCATTGTGCCCTGCTCCTTCCACCCACAGAGGCTCAACAGCCCGTGGGCAGCGCTCATACATTGCCAGGCCATGCGAGAAATCAATCACTTCATCTTCTGTTCCATGGATTATTAGTACTGGGGACGTCACCTTGGAAATTTTGTCAATGCTGCAAGAAACAAAACAATTTTTTATTAGAAAGCTTATATGCGCAGACTTACACTTAAGACAATGTCTACACTAAAATGGATTATCTTAAAGGGGCTTGTCTCACTTCAGAAAATTGCATTTATTATGTAGCAGAAGTTAATACAAAGCACTTACCAATGTATTATGATTGTCCATATTGCTTTGTTTGCTAGCTTGATTCATTTTTCCATCACATTATACACTGCTTTGTTCTATGGTTAGGACACCCTGCAACCCAGCGGTGGTCGTGCTTGGTCCCGGCCACCAGAGGGGCCGACATTTTCCTATAGTGTGCAAGCATGACCACCACTGCTGGATTGCAGGTGGTCGGAACCACGGACACAAGCAGTGCATAATGTGATGGAAAAATGAATCCAGACAGCAAAGGAAGCAACATGGAGAATCACAATACATTAGTAACTGCCTTGTATTAACTTTCTCTACATCAGGCATTCTCAAACTGCGGCCCCCCAGCTGTTGTAAAACTACAACTCCCACAATGCCCTGCTGTAGGCTAATACCTGTAGGTTGTTCGGGCATGCTGGGAGTTTTAGTTTTGCAACAGCTGGAGGGCCGCAGTTTGAGGATGCCTACTCTACATAATAAATGCCATTTGTTGAAGCGAGACAACCTGTTTAAGACAAGCACTCATGGCATGTTGGTAGTCGGGGTCTGACCACTGAGAGCCCCATCAAATAGCCAAAACAAAGTGGCAGTGTCACTAGCAATGCTAAGGACTGCTTTGTCTCCAAAGACCACATGTGGTTTGCTAACTATAGCAGGCTGAACTGGGGTCATCTGGAGAAAGCTAAACAAATGGGACATGAGATGAAATGGCACTTTATCGCTGCTGCCATGTCTCTGTGGTTAGCAGGTGTTGCAGCAGTCAGGCCCCACCAATCATGCATTAATGTCATCACTTGTCTGATATCTCGGCCAGGGAAATGCATCTCGAGACCTTTTGTTGGAATTTAGGACATTCTTGTCTACACCCAGGACCTAAAGACTTACAAATACCTAAACAGATAAGGCCAGTTTTAGATAAGGAAAACTGGTCTGTGAGACCGAGGCTGCATTCTGCAGACCAACCGCAGCTCGGCTGAACCTGAACTCACTGCATAATAATGAACTACGATGCCATGAGTGCCAGCTCCGCTACCAGTACTCATCTGTAGTGTTGAGCGAACTTGTGTTTTAAGTTCTGCGTCCAAAGTTCGGGTTATCAAAGAATCCCCCTACCACGGACCATAACGGAATTTGGAATTCTTCGATAACCCAAACCTGAACTTTGGACGCAGAACTTAAAAAACAAGTTCGCTCAACACTTCTCTTCTGTACTCGCAGCATCATGGTGTGGACGGTGCAGGAAATGTGAACCTCACATGGACTGGTTTTCCCGGACTGCATTTCGCAGCCTTTCCGTTTGCTAGAACTGTAAATGCAATCTCCTGTAAGCGACAAACCTAGACTGGTACATTTATCTGCAAGCACTGCTTAGACACTTCACCGCTGTGCACAATAAGACCTGTACTGATGCTTGGCTACTGACGGAGAACATGTCCATTCACTGACAGCAAATGAATACCTTGAAAATAGTGACAAACACAGAGAATAATGGGAAGTTGCAGAACGTTTCATTACACAATGATTAGGTTTTTAATAACGTTAATACTGGAAACCCCTTTAATTTGATTACAAGGACTGAATGCGAGGTACTGAATATTTCATAAGACAGGGTGTAAACACAGGATTCACATTTATCTTTGCTCAGGTTACATCAGCAGTGACATTTCTGCCGCTGGTTTTTCCTTTGCTCCAGTTAAACAGTGTTTGCATTTTGCAGAAACTGGAATGGTTCCCTTGGCCAACTACTCTTCCGACTAGAGGGGAAGCCAATATTTAAACAGCACAGTGTGTGGATAGTTCCTCCACAGCTGAAACTTTCTTCCCTGAAATGTCAGGGTAATCGAATGCTGACAGTGAGCTGTCATCTCAGAAAATAGAGGGATTATATTTATGACGCCAAGATGATAGGACCAATTAGGAGCGCTCGGTATACCAATACTGAGCAGACGGCACAATAATAAGGAGTCTGGCAAGAAAACACCACGGGATTAATAATATAAGGGGGAAGATTACCCATAAGATGGCAGCCTCTACATCCCAGATAGAGCTTGCCAAAAAAAAAACGGATGGTTTTATCAAGGAAACATTCATAGCACCTGCTTACCGCCAGTACTGTAATAGTGTCTACCGCTACACAACAAAGACCCAGATGTCTCCTTGGGTAGCCATAGATGTGTATTACATGCAGTACATATATAACCTGCCTGTGCTGAGTAGGCAGGTTATTTCTGATGTCACAACTGTGCTGTGTGCTCTGACCAATCAGATGTCTTCCCTCTGCAGTTTCCCACCCCTCAGACTAAGGCTCCGTTCACACGTCCGCAAAAAGGTCCGCATCAGTTCCACAATTCTGCGGAATGGGTGCGGACCCAATCATTCTCTATGGTACCGGACGTTAAGCGGAGAGCACACTATGTGCTCTCCGCTTTTGTGGAGCGCGGCCCCGAACTTCCAGTCTGCGGCTCAGCAAAAGATAGAACATATCCTATTCTTGTCTGCAGCTGCGGACAAGAATAGGCATTTCTATGGGGGGTGCCGGCCGGGTGTGTTGCGGATCCGCAACACACCACGGACGTGTGAATGGACCCTAAAGGCCCCATTACCCTGACTGATGTTTGGGCAGATTATCGCTAACGAGCGTTCATATGGATGCAATAATCTGCCTGTGTAAAGGTGCTGCCGATTACCCACTGAACAAGTGAAACACTTGTTCATCGGGTAATGATCGCTGGTGCAGACGCCTAAAGTCCTAAATCATCGCTTAATTTCCTAAGTCAACTTTTTTAAGGACCAGTTCAGTTCTGAAGTCACTTTGTGGGGCTTACATAATAGAATCAACCCATAAATGACCCCATTTTAGAAATGACACCCCTCAAACTATTCAAAACTGGTTTTAGAAATGTTAACCCTTTAGGTATTCCACAGGAATTAAAGCAAAACACAGCTTAATGGTTTTTGGAGGGCAGATTTTGCTGGAATGGTCTTTGGGCACCATGTTGCATTTGAAGAGGCCCTGAGGTAACCCCACAGTGAAAACCTCAAAAAGTGACCACATTTTGTAAACTACACCACCCAAGGAATTTTTAAGGGGTGTAGCAAGCACTTCACTCAACAGCTGTTTCATAGAATTTTTAATACGTGGGTGTGAAAATAAAAAAAATGTATTTTTTTTTTAAGAAAATGGTGCTTTAGGCCCAAACTTTCTTTTTCACAAAAGATAACAGGAGAATATCTCCGCCGCCCCCCCCCCGCTACCCACTTTCTCCTGAATACATTAAAACCCAAACTGTGGTCGTAAACTGTTATTTGGGGATGCGACAGGGCTCAGAAGGATGGGAGCGGCGCGAGGGCTTATTTTGTGCGAGACAAGCTGTAGTTTTTATTGGCACCATTTTGGCGTACATTTGGCTTTCTGGTTGCTTTTTATCTCATTTTTGGTAGGTGAAGTCACAAAAAAGCTGTTTGACATCATTTTATCTATCTTTTTTATTTTTTACACCGTTGAGTTGATGGGGTAGATCATGTGATATTTTTATAGATCTGGTCATTACGGAAGCATCAATACCAAATACACAAGAATTTTTAGAAAATGTTTTTGTGTTGCAATTTTCATAGAGCCATATTTCTTTTTATTTTTCTTGCTATGGTGTGGGGGCTCATTTTTTGAGGGATGAGGTGACGTTTTTATTGCTACCATTTTGAGGTACATACGACTTTTTGATTGATTAAGATTATGTTTTTTGGGAGGTGAGCTCACTAAAAAATCTGTTTTAATATTTAGTATCAAACAAAGACACGGATTGTGTCGAAACTCGTCACAGAATGAATGTGTGGCAATAAAGAAATATTTTGCAAGAAGCTAAATGTGAGTGCCGGTCCTTCATTATTATTGTTACTTGGGACGCCAACCCTAGGACATGTGCACCACTAATTTTATCTGCAGTGCCGACTGATTCAAATATAAAAAATCTGTTTTGGCGCATTTTTTTTTTTTTTTTTACGGGGTTCACCTTATGGGGTATATCATATTGTGTATACAGCGATCTAGAAGGCAGGGACACAGAGGAGCAGTCGCTGCCTTCTCTCTGGGGTGCCCTGCTGTCACTGACAGAGGTTTACCGAAACACCCCATATGTGGTCGTATACTGCTGTCTGGGCACACGACAGGGCACAGAAAGCAAGAAGCGCCATATGGTTTTTGTAGGGCAGATTTAGCTGGAATGGTCTTCTGGCACCATGTTGCATTTGAAGAGGCCTTACGATTTAAAGGGGTTGTCCCACGAAAAATATTCTACAGTTTTCATATCAGCAACTGGATCTGAATACTTTTGCAATAGCATATAATTACAAATTTTGCATAGCCACTGAGCTATTCAATAAAATGTATCTGTATAGCGCAACCTGCTGTTCATTTTTTTCTCATTTCTTTGACCTGCTCACTGAGATGGCCGCACATGCTCAGTTTCACCCTTTAACTGCCTCCTGAGCTGTGATAGGGCGAGCTGAGCTGCAGCAGAAAAGACACTCCCCTTGAGCTATCAGCTTAATATACAGTAAATCTAGCAGAGCAATGAATGGGGAGATCTCTGGATCCATGTGAGGTACAGGGCTGGGTCTGGCTTTGTTAGAAAGAGCTTGTCATGTAGCTTGTATGATGTCCGATTTTCATTTTTTAGATTAGTAATGGGATAACCCGCTTCAACATATTTTTTCGAGGTTACTGAACATTTACAGGAGAACCACAGCCAACTGGAAGGTGAGACAGTTGCAACTTCTTCAATATTGCCACAAAGCTTCATACATTTCCATGTACTACTGATGTGAATATAATGAATCCGATGCTTCCAGACTACTATCTGTGCAATCAACGTGTTGTCTTACCTGGGGAAGGCGTCAAAACAGTAGGTCTTCCTTGTGTCGGGAAAAGCAACCCTCAGCCCTGACATGAGGGGGGAATGTAAAATGACAGCTGCACATTCATAACGTGATGCTAGGTCTACCGTAGGGACAGTGCCAATGCTTTGACCATAGAGGATAATGTTCTCAGGGCTGACTCCATATCTGTAGGAAGAAAAAAGTTGGAAATTTAGGTACCTGATTCAAGTTCATATTTCATTTGGTATAATTCTGTCATAATAAAGCAATCACATAGGCACAAGGCCTAGATCAGCAAATTTACACCTTGAAGAAAATAAAAATACCCAAAACAGATTTGGCAAGTAGAAGCAAAACAGGAATATACATGAAGAATGATGGTATGGGGATGAGTAATAGCACAGAAATGTAGTGAAGCTGCTGACAGCTCAGTGGTAGCCACCGCAGTAATGCTCTCTCCGAGACCCTAGCTCCAGACAGTAAGCAGGCAGAAGTCGTCTGGTCAGCAAACAACATGACTGGGGAGGGGAATTTCACAGTTGGGGTATCAAATGGAGGGGCCTCCGAGGGCTTTTCACAGTGGGTAGCTGTGAGCCTCACTAATGAGCGAGAGCTCCATGGTCAGGAAGAGAGGCAGAAGAACAGAGCGTGACTGCAGGTGTTTGCCACATGACGGTCAGGGGAACAGAAAAATCCGCTTAAAGATTTCAGCACCTTTTCTAAGCCAACACTTGACACTGGCTGCAGAGAAGACGTTTGATCAGATTTGGTTTCGGAAATGGATTAACTTAAAGCCTGTTTTGCTCCAATGGCTTCCATCTCCATAATGTATTAGATGGAGAAGTTGTGAAGAGCCGGCTAAAGTTTATTAGTACAGCAGTGGATTAAAGGGGCAGTCAACTTTTCACTGTTGCTGAAAAAGTTTCCACCCAAAGTAAGGTGATCACGCCTTGGTAGTAGATGGGACACCCAGCAATCAGCTGTAATCTGCGGAGTATCCACCGACTTGTGCTCATTTCTCCTGCAGCGCCACCACAGGGGAAATTAAGCACTGCACAGTTCCTACTGAAAATCAATAAGCTGTCCATGGACATCCTGGATCCTGCTCTGGGTAATAGATGACAGTGTTAAAGGTGGACCCAAGTATTATCACATGGGTTTTTATAAACCAGATAACACCCTTAATAAAGACGACTCAATCCAACTAGGGTGGCTCTACTAACTCTTCCCAATGTCTCTAACAGTACTCAGATGTTACGGATTATGGTTACTCTAATTATTACATTGCAGCAAAAAGACACGTAACACAACTCATCAGGAACAGCGTTGTGCCGACATGACCAACGGGAGAAAAATAAATAAATAAAATCACATCAGAGCACTGCAAGCATTGACAAGGCTGTTTACTACAGTCAACACTGGTACAAACAATTTCAAGAAAACAACCACTGGCACTCCAGCTGTGGCGAAACTACAACTCCCAGCATGCCCCATTTACATCTAGTAGTTTCACGAGAGCTGGAGTGCTGGATGTTGCTGAACCCTAATTTAAAGGCATGCTACAGGATAAGGAAAAACATTGCTGCTTTTTCCCCAGAAACAGCACCATGCTGGTCTACTAGTTAAATGTGGTAGGGCAGATCAGCTCCATGGCTGCATCATCTCACTCAACTCTTACTGGAGGCAGGCAGTCGTGTTTTATATCCTGTGTAGCCCCTTTAGCCTAGTAACATTCCAGATAGGAAATTATAGAACAAATCGGGCTTCAAGTTGCAGTACAACAGCTTATATCCTCATCAAATAAAATTCACGTTGCTTTCTGCTCCTCTCAAGATGCCATTAACTTCAAATTTCTTGGAAGTATGTTACACATTATGATGGTCATGCATCACATCTCCAGCCTGGGGAAGCCTGCCGTATTAGTTACAGGCTGCCCAGTAAAAGTCTGGTGTTCACTATATGCATATAGCCCTCCATGTAAATGCTAACCTACAGCACTGCATTTAGGATAGAGAGTACAACCTCACCATCAGTAGTGTGTTGTCTGCTAACCCATATTATTCTGCACATTATATGGTTCTGTTCACATCTGCACGTCATTATAGAAGAATAATGAAAATAACAGCAGGATGCAGTTTATGACACAAAAGGACCCGATTGACTATAATGGAGTCCGTCAGGGGGCCTGGCATTTTACTGAAAAGTATTTGGTGCCATTTTGACCGGATCTGCAGCAGAGGCTTCATTACAAATAAAAATCGTCATATGAGTGACCATCAGAACTGTAGCACACGCTCAAGTAGAGTCCTGCAGGGTACGGCACCAAATCTACTGCGGCCATCATATACTGTAACTGTATATTTGATATAGTGTAAAGTAACTGAAAAGAATTATAGGCCTTCATCATGGGACATACCTTCCTTCCAACTACATGGCAAGATACTTTCATGGAGCCTGTCAACCACATCCACCTCACAAGCTCCTTGGGCATAAGAACTTGGTGGACTGGAGAAGCCACTTTTTCTGCTATACTGTGATAATGGATGACGGCAATCGTCCTGAAATGAGGCTCCATAAGAATAGCAAGTGCTGGTAACCAGAGATACTGGTATGCGCAGAAAACCAAGAGGTGGACTGTGCCTGACACAATGTAATCAGCGCTACTTACTATGCACCATTACATTTTTCTATTGAAGCAAGACCTGAAAACAACCTGAAAATTGCTGTAATCCTCCTCCAATCATGGGAGTGAATAAAACTCACTAAGGAGTAGTGTCAGAACATGCAAGGCTCCAGCTCCTGCTCCAAATTAGCAGCCTGAACGCTGGAAAATAAGTTCCCTGAAAACCAAAATGAAACCCTTGACTGTTTCGATGAAGCCGTGGTTAATTTGCACTGGGTTTTTGTGTCTAGAGGAGACGTCATGTTCGGACTCGTATTTCTGACTCTCCGACTGCGATGTTCCACATTCTTACAGAGGACGGAGAGGGATGAACGTTTAATAGAGACAGACTGGAGCCACCGTCCTTGGAAATGTCATCTGGAGCTGCCACAAGCTGCTGCAAAGTTATCACTTCATTTTCCTCAGCCTCAATTCTGTATCTTAATCAGAGGCATTGAAGAGCAATGTGTGCGAGGCCAAGAGAAGGACAGATACCAAGCACAATGCATGGGGAGAATAGGCATGGAGCAACCATGGAAGGCTCCTGACAATCATCATTTACACGACACGTGTAAATGACTAAGGGCTCTTTCACACTAGCGTTTTTGTTTTCCGGCATAGAGATCCGTCGTCGGGTCTCTATGCCGGAAGAATCCTGATCAGGATTATCCCCATGCATTCTGAATGGAGAGAAATCCGTTCAGGATGCATCAGGATGTCTTCAGTTCAGAACGTTGTTTGGCCGGAGAAAATACCGCAGCATGCTGCGCTTTTTGCTCCGACCAAAAATCCTGAACACTTGCCGCAAGGCCGGATCCGGAATTAATGCCCATTGAAAGGCATTAATCCGGATCCGGTCTTAAGCTAAACGTCCTTTCGGCGCATCGCCGGATCCGACGTTTAGCTTTTTCTCAATGGTTACCATGGCAGCCAGGACGCTAAAGTCCTGGTTGCCATGGTAAAGTGTAGTGGGGAGCGGGGGAGCAGTATACTTACCATCCGTGCGGCTCCCGGGGCTCTCCAGAGTGACGTCAGGGCGCCCTACACGCATGGGTCACGTGATCGCATGGATCACGTGATCCATGCGCATGGGGCGCTCTGACGTCATTCTGGAGAGCCCCGGGAGCCGCACGGACTGTAAGTATACCGCTTTCCCGCTCCCCACTACTACTATGGCAACCAGGACTTTAATAGCGTCCTGGCTGCCATAGTAACCTCAAAGTTTTTCGAAGACTGATCAGGATCCTGATCAGTCTTCTAATGCTTTCAGGCGACTTGCGTTCTGACGGATCCGGCGGGACGGAAGTGCCTGCCGGATCTTCAGAACGCAAGTGTAAAAGAGGCCTTATGTGAACAATAATTGTGAATCAATGCAGCCCACCGTACATATACACTGTATGGGCAGAACACACAGGCTGCCATAAAACAGCATGCACTTCCTAAAAGGCAGTACCTAGAGAATTTGTTTTCAGCTCCGCTTTCCTGCTCTATATTCAGAATCTATCCAGCTCATAAAATGAGGAGATTCTGTTCTATAATTTATATCTGAAAATTGTTGTATATCTTGTTTCCTCAGGTTCACTGAAGGTGGACTCCTCATGCCTCAAGTTTGTTTGTTTCATCGAATGCATAAGATGATTGTCTGGAGTCATGGCCACCTTCTAAGATGAATACTTAAAGGGCCTTTCAAGCTAAGCAACTTTTTGTATGTAACTTTACAGAATGGTTTGTTGTGCTGCATGAACAACAGGAGGAGCTTTTGGTTTTTAGGACATCCCAACTGTAGTTAAAAGAATCAAGCTTTGACCAAGCCTGACAATTTTAGTCGGTGGCTGACCATCTATTGCAGTGTTCCCCAAATCCACTCCTCAGGGCGCACCTACTGGTCACAATTTGCGAATACGCCAGAATGAATACCTGAGGTAAGTCCTGATGCATTGACACCTGCTCAATACTAAGGAGATCCTGAAAACATGGCCCTGAGGTCTGGAGGTGAGGACCACTGATCTAATGTACATAAAAAGGCTCATTATAGGCTCAACGTGGCATTGGGTCAATAAAGGATCATCACTGGAGTGCTGCCTGTATCTATGGAGCACTGGACCTGGATCATAGTGATGAGTACACCGAACCCAATGCCCTGCTATGCCTATGTGGGTGGCAATACATTGCTCCTCATGCCCTGCACTATAACACAGTGTACTTGGGAGCAATTACGAAGGCATGACTAAGAACTAGAATTAGGTTCTTCAGTCTAAAAGGGACCTGGCATAGTTGATCATGCTTGTAAATGCAGTACAGCAAGTCACAACGTACTGTTAGGGGGAGACTGCAGGTAGAGAAAGAAGCTCAACTCCTGTAAAGACCAGGATACAGCCCACGCGTCCTATATGGAACATGGTGGGGGAGATTTATCAAACTGGTGTAAAGTAGAACTGGCTTAGTTGCCCATAGCAACTAATCAGATTCCACCTTTCATTTTTCACAGCTCCTTTGGAAAATGAAAGGAGGAATCTGATTGGTTGCTATGGTCAGCTAAGCCAGTTCTACTTGACACCAGTGTGATAAATCTCATAAATTGTGAGTCATCAAGTCTGCTCCCCATTGTTCACAACAGGTGCAACAGCCCAAAACAGGCCCCAACAGGATAAGCAACCATCAAGTAGTAAAAGAGAACAGATTCTTAACAGTGCTGGCTGTGCTACGCAATATGCCCCTGGTGATATGGAATGGAAAATACAAAAACAGACAAATGACCTCACTCCAGACATTCCTAAACCAACCACAAACTAAACGAAATCCACCAAACCAAACCCTGGGAGCCTCGGGGAGCACGCGAGTTATTCACAAAGAGCAAATTACTCAGGCATTAAGCTCATTTGTGTTTGTCAACAGGCTGCAGCAGTGTAAGTACATGGAGAGCGGTGCGGCTGTTGGCGCTGCCGTCTAGCGGGTGACACATACACCGAGACTTTTTACAATGCACAAGAAAAAAACTCGTGGCTTATATAACTGGCAATCTCTAATCTAAAAAATGCCCTAAAACTTTTCCTGCATAATAGATATTTGTATTCAGGGGTTTTCTGTCTCAGCCGTGTAAGTAAAGGTTGACCGATATGTGCGTGTTATAATCAGGAGAGGGCAATGACCAGCCCTGAAACTCTACATGGTGGTCAGCCACCTGGAGCGCCGAGTAGTGTTGAGCGAACTGGTGTTTTCAAGTTTGGTGTACAAGGTTCGGCTTATCCAAGAATTCCGTTATGGATTCCGCTATCACGCGGTAGCAGAATATATCGATAACCCGAACCTTGTACGTCAAACTTGAAAACACAAGTTTGCTCATCCCTAGTGCTGAGGCCCTGAGTTTAAGGGTGCCTTCACACATCCGCGTCCGTTTTGCAGACCACGGGTCTGCAAAACATGGCCGCGCGCACCCCCATCGGCCCTGGAAATTTCACTAATGAGTCGTGTCTTGCACTGAAGTAAATAAGGGAAGAGCTGCGGTGATTCACAACCTGTAGGAAGACGTGGTGCTGTTTTTGGAAGACAGCAGCCATGCTTTTCTAATCCTGGACAATAATCCCTTTAACCCAATGATTGTGAATAAAGAAGTTGGCCCGTCAGAATATCAGACTGACGTATGAACAATATCATATCTCTTATTTGAGCACAGCCTATGCAGCGCTATAGCTCCTGTAGGCCAGGTGTACATGAACTCCACTGTGTAAGACACGAATCTGCTGATCTGTATAGTACAGGAGCAAGCTATGGACGTGCCTGTGCACAGAGATCTGGCTACACCTCTAACGTATGAGCATGTAGCGCTATGCAGGCACATTCCAGACAAGCCATTAACATACGGAGAATTAGCAATTTACATTTTCCTGATATATATGCAGCGCTAGAGAAATAGTAAGACCTCTGTCACACGAGTGAGTTTTCTGCCCGGATGGGACGTGTGTTGTGAACAGATAGCATCCGGACTGAACCCTGAGCCTTTCGGTTCAATGGGTCTGTGCACGAGCGACGCTCATCGCTGATCATTAAAAAATGTAAATCACAGCACGTTCTATATTTTGCATTTTTCATGCAGTCCTGGCTCTATAAAAGTGAATGGGGCTTGCAGAACAGAAGGCGCCGCGGATACAATGCGTTTTTCTAACTGATGGTTGCTTGGAGATATAGACTGTTATTACTCACGCCTGTGAAAAACACATGCAATCCGGATACAATCCTGGTGGCAAAAAACGCACACACTGAACGCAAATGCAGAAAAAAACTGACTGAATTTGCGTGCAAAATCATCAGTTTTCACCCCATATGGCTCGTGTGAAAGGTCTAAAAACTTGCATGCAAAACTATTGTTTTTTCCCTGAACAGACCGCGACTCCTTCCGTATCGCTCGAGTGAGATAAGACCAGCTGTCGTGATGCAAGGAGAGCAGGTCACCACTGCGGCATGTAATTGGCTGCAGCAGTCATTTGTCCCCTTGTCAATGGTTGCTGACCTCAGCACCGCAGGGAGCGGCAGAGCTGGCCCAGGAGAGTTAGACACTGAAACCAAAGGCAGGGACCAGAAAGTATGATCTCCACCGTGGGTCAGTCAATCTAAAAGGTCTGTCTGATTCTCGGATAACCCCTTTAACACAAAACCTGCTACATTTTTGGATCGGCTGACTGGTCCTACATTTCGGCGGGTTGTCCAGGATAACACAAACATGGCTGCTTTACGTCAAAAACAGAACCACACCTGTCCCCGGGTTACTTCGAGTATTACAGCTCAGCTTCAGTAAAGTGCGGTAAGTAGCCATGTTTTATAATCCTGTACAATCTATTTAAACTTCATTCAGATCACTACTAACACAGTTATAAGACGCTCGCCATTCCCACCCCAACAAGCGACTGACAAGCGAGAGGTCCTGTGCTCCAACAGACCGAGCCAAAGAAGAAGCCTCTCTTGTGAAACTCCTATAAATTAGAATAAGGCCTCAAGCTTTGAACTAGAGTAACGTAGTCCATACACTCTACATTTATGTCAGCCGAACCTGCCAATTTCTGCACGACCATCTTCTGTGTATGGGTCCTTCCAAGTTTTCCCAATGGCAGTTTAGAAGAGATGACTAGTTGGTGACTGTATAAATCTATGGAATTCATCTGTCTCCTGGGTCCACCAAAAGCTTGGCCCCTGCAATGTGTGGCAAGGATACATCACCCCCAGATCTTCTGGCGGAGTTTTCCACCCCATGTGAGGGCACCCTAAGGCCCCTTTCACACGAGCGAGTTTTCAGCGCGGGTACATTGCGTGATGTGAACGCATAGCACCCGCACTGAATCCTGACCCATTCAGTTCAACGGGTCTGTGTACATGAGCGTTTTTTTCATGCATCAGTTCTACGTTGCGTGAAAAACGCAGCATGTTCTATAGTCAGCGTTTTTCACGCAGCCCTGGCCCCATAGAAGTGAAAGGGGCTTCAGTGAAAAACGCACTGCATCTGCAATGCGATGTGTTTTTCACTGATGGTTGCTAAGAGATGTTGTTTGTAAACCTTCAGTTTTTTATCACGCGCGTGAAAAACGCATCAAAACACATTGCACCCGCGTGGAAAAAAACTGAACACAATCGCAGACATAAAAAGGACTTAACTTGCTTGCAAAATGGTGCGAGTTTCACTGAACGCACCCGGACCTAATCCGTCATGCTCATGTGAAAGAGGCCTAAGGCTTCTATCATAGAAGCGATACGGATTGTGTCATGATCTGTTCAAGGAAAAACTGATGGTTTTGCAAGCAAATTCAATCAGTTGTTTTCTGCAATTGCATTGTGTGTCTGTATTTTTCCGGATTACATGCGTTTTTCACACACGTGAAAAAAACTGAACAACAGTCTACATCTAGGAACCATCAGTGAAAAACGCATTGCATCCGGATGCCTTCTGTTTTTTATGCAAGCCCCATTCACATCTATGGAACCAGTGCTGTGTGAAAAACGCTGAATATAGAACATGCTGCGATTTTCCCTGAAAGAAGGGATGATGCGTGAAAAACACTCAAGCTCACAGTCCCACGGAAATCTCGCTAGTGTGAAAGAGGCTAAATATGGCTCTTTTATAGAATAAACTGACTGCCTAATCCGCTAAATCAACAGGATAACATAATGAGCACTCTTCTCCAGAAGACACTTCAGTAATGTCTTAGTTGTGTTTGTCATGTGGTTTTATATCAGACTGCAAAACCATCAATGAAAGTGCAGATGGCAAGAGGACAAATACCGCCTAAGGCTACTTTCACACTAGCGTTTTGGCTTTCCATTTGCGAGATCCGCCATAGGCTCTTAGAAGCGGTCCAAAACAGATCAGTTTTGCCCTTATGCATTCTGAATGGAAAAGGATCCGCACAGAATGCATCTGTTTGGAGGCGGACACCAAAACGCAGCTTAAGGGCTCATGCACATGAACGCGCGCTGCCCGCATTTGCGGATCCGCAATACACGGGCACTGTTCCGTGTGCATTCCGCATCACGCACGCGGACCCATCGACTTCAATGGGTCCGCAAATCCAGAGATGCGGAACACCACCACTAGGGAAGCACTTCAGAGTGCTTCTTTGGGGTTCCGTTCCGTACCGCAAAAAGATAGAACATGTCCTATCTTTTTGCAGAACGGAAGAATTCAAGTTGAATGGGTCTGGATTCATCCCGGCGGCCATATGGAGGTTGCCGTGCATTGGAGCCCTGGAGCGCACTCCGTACCACAAAGTACATCAGTCACACACATTACACTGGCAGAATTTGTGTTTTTTTTTGGCTAAAAGTTGAAATTAAAATTTCTATATATTTATACTTTTTTATTCACTCCCGGCTTTGGGAATAAAAACTTCATTAAAATGCAAGTGTGAAGAGTGCCTTACGGTGGGAGAGTAACTCTGGTTTTACTGTACCTTGAGCAACATGGACGGCAAACAATGAACTGCAGGTAATAGAAGATTTTAAAGAGTGGCTGATGATCTAATACGTATGGGGAATGAATATGGGGGAAAGAGGGGTTGGCGCGTTGAATTGTCTGCATTCAGCTACCACATTCTGAGACCCAGGAAAGTTCTAATTCATTGTCCGTAATCTGCCAAGAAGCATGACATTATAATATCTGCAGAATCCCTGACATGCTGTGGCTTTATTCTGCAATGTTAATAAAATAAGTAATAATAAAACAATAGAATTTAGTTGATGTGTAAATATAAAAATAGCCATTGTAGGGCCCCTTTCACGAGCGAGTATTCCACGTGGGTGCAATGCGAACACACGGAATCCGAACCCATTCATTTCAATGGGTCTGTGTACATGAGCGATGTTTTTCACGCATCACTTTTGCGTTGCGTGAAAATCGCTGCATGTTCTATATTCTGCAATTTTCACGGATGGCTGCTAAGAGATGTTGTTTGTAAACATTCAGTTTATCACGCACGTGCAAAACGCAATAAATCGCATTGCACCCGCGCGATGCAAACTGAACAATGTAATTGCGTGCGAAATTGCGCAGTTTTCACTGAACGCATCCGGACCTAATCCGCTCCTAAAAAGAAAAACTCGCTACTTTACAGCGTAAGTCTGCCAGGTTCTATTTTCCTGCTAACTGTCTAAAGGTCTAACTGTAAATCAGTGATGACATCATCAGATAGGATCCCCTGAGGGGCCGCAGTCCACTCCATGGAAAACTAAAATTGTTTAAAGAGTCCAAGGAAAGGCTCAGAACCGTCACCCGGTTTACTACTCAACCCGCCAAAGAGGTTACATTACATGTCGCATGCAGAAAATAAATTTGGGATCATCTATAAAGCGGTTGGCCACATTTTGGCTATTTGTGACAATATGCATTTGGGATATAGCACTTATGAATATATCCTTTGTTGATATTCTTTACCGTTTGCTATATTTCATAATACAGGCCCCCTTGTTAGTCAAATCTTCTGTGCTCTATACTTTGAGGTTCTGTCCATAAGATGGCTGCTGATGGAGGGTCATGTGACCAGATACATCATCCAACCGCCTCCATTTAAATACACAGAGGGGACATCACATGGAGGTTATTTGCCTGGTCATATGACCCTCCATCAGCGGCCATTTTATGGACAGGACCTCTGTATGGACTGCACAAAAGACTTGACCAGCAAGGGGGCATAGCTGATGAAATATAGAAAATGGAGCAGAATTTCAACAAAGTCTATAGTAGCAAGTACCATATAATCATCTCACAAACACATTGGTCAATGGTAACCGGAAAGCGGCCAACCCCTTTAAGCTGGCCTATCAGTCATTTGCATTGAATGAACGCAGGACGTAGATATTTCTATACTGCTGGTTGTGGTCTTTAGGACATGGGCTGCTTTCTATATAATAAAAAGGCCTATTACTAAATGGCATAATTGGAGCAGTAAAACCAGTCAGATCTGTCCCCGTCTGGGAAAGCTGGGTGAAGACCTAGACATGAGCGGTTTTAAATATCTTTTAGGTCTTTTTCTAGGTGGAGACAATGTAGGAAACAAAGGGCTTGGCTTAGATGTAGAGATTACTGGAGATAATCGCTACATAAAATGAGCAGAATGATTAAATCTGATCATCTGCCCTGCACAGAAGTACAGATCATCATGACCGCTGTGATTGTGAGGGCCCGATTACATGTTGTGGCCCCCGCTTGACACAGACCCTGGGGAAAGCTCCCAACTTTAGTGGTATCCATCTCCCATAGGGTCTCATTGTGAACACAAACGTCTACCTCCCTATGGTATAGTGTAGTGTACTGCACTGTTCCATACCTGGTCATATACCGGCCCCAAAGGGATGCTCTTCTGGCTTCAGTCGGGTGAACAGAAGCCTCTGGATATGCTTGGCGCATACACCTGGAGTGTGAACATGTCCCAAGTCGTATATGACGGTCAGAGGGGGCTTTTTATTATGTGAAATTACAAGGCTATACGAGACATAACATATAGACATATAACAGAGCTCACCCCAAGGTCTAGTAATAAATGAGGATAACGGCATTAATACACCATAGCTGCAAGAAAAACAACTCCGTTGTCAGTATATAATTTTTCACAGTTTTGGTCAATATCAGGAATGTCAGCTTTACCGCACGTTATTTATGACCAGTGTAACCCAATCCTTCCACAACAGGCGGCATTACAGCCATCACTGGGGGTGGCGGCAGCTAGATATTAGTCACCAGCGCCTCTATTAACAATGCATATGACAAGCTGCATCACGTTACAGGGCAGAAGTGGGCCACGTGGACATGTACTACTATATGAATGATACACAAAAGGTGGCATCTTGTATCACATGACCGATATAACAATACATAGAATAATTCTATTATCCGTCTTCTCCTACAATTGTTGTAGGTGTTAGGGGTACATTCTTGTTTTTATGTACCCAAATCATGTCCAGACGGGTGAGATGGGGGTATCTAAAGGGCGCTCATGTTCATTTCAATGGGAAAGTGAGTGCCGCTGGCTAGGCGGGTACGGTAGGTGTACGCCACATTAAATCACTACATTTGGTGCAAATCATAGTAACACACACACACAAGCAAAATCCCCCCCCCAACTTTTTGTAGGTAGATTTTTCATGGCTTTGCTCATAACTTTCCCTGTGATATATATGTGTCATGTGACCGTTCTCTATCAGGATACAAAGTCTGTACGTGGCCCCAGACACACACACAGCAATGCCGTTCATTATTATGTATATACGAATGATACAATAAATCACTAAGATAACCTAGTAATCAGACGCAGGGCGCTGCCTCATAGGCGTCGCAGGGAGTAACACGGCTAGGTTACAACATTTGCTTGCAGCACGGGCATAATCATTGCAAAAGAGGCGCTGGGGCGCATTTATCAGCGTGTGCAGCAAGGTCACACTTTGCTTTTTGGTTTTTTTCCCAGTGGGTGACGACAAAAAAACAAAACAAAAAAAAAGCAGAAAAAATGTCACATCAATGAACTAGATTAGAAAAAATAAATGTGGGACTGTAACGGGCCTATGACACAAAACCCAAGAGGTTTTATTTCTCCATGCTCTGGCTTAGGCCTCCTCGTTAATTACACTGCCGGCACTGCAGTCCAAGCACCTGAAGTAAAAACTACTAGTCCAGCCCCTGACAGGAGTAGTTTTTCCTCCACTTTGATGTGTTGGGCCCTGACCCCCATTACTCCCAAGTGGCGAGCATGGCACAAAAACGGGCGTTTAAAGAGTTGCAAAACAAGGTTTTGCGCTTTTTTTATTCCTCAAACTGGTTTAGCGCCCATTGTAAATGACCCCTATTATCTGGGGATTTGCCACAAATTTTTCCCACTGGGGGGGAGGGGCAGGCACAATTTGGTGCAGATTTTTCCTGTGTATTTCCCTGGAGGTTGATTGAAGATTTGGTCTAGAAATTATCCACAGCAAACCCGCGTAATAAGTGTACTGACTGTTTACGTGGGTATATTAGCGTGGTACAACATATCTGACAGTGTTTGGGGGTACTGCGGACTGGTACCCATCACCGCTGGCACCACCACAATACCGGCTGAAGGAACAGACCCGTAAGTGCTGCCACAACCCCCTTCGTTTTAGGATATAAACCCACTCACAATGGCCATAGGTTTGTGATTTGTTATAACGTATCTATACCCCCTGCTTCCACCACACATACTGTCCTCTGGATGTTATATATGTGTAAAGGCATTTTCTAAGAAGTCCCTCAATATTGGCCGCGATCTTCAGTCAATATTACAAGAACACATATTTGCTCTGTGGTACCGGCAGTCCCTTTTTCTGGCTTATGAAAAGACAAACTTCTTCCTCAAAAATGAAAGTTATCGTGATAAACACTTAAGACCAAGGCAGACACTTCTTTAACCCATGCGAGAACTTCCTATTACTACCCACTCCTCATGGCACTGGATGAAATATAATTCTGAAGCCCATCACACAGACAAGACCCCGAGCTACACCTTGGATAAACTAATCACCGCTGAAAGAAGCCAGGCCTTTGATACTACTTCAGCCGAACCTGACATTTTCTACAAAACTTGCCATCTGGGCTCATGCACACGGCCGTCCGCAAATTGCGGATCTGCAAAACGCAGTTCCCAGCCCAGTGCATGCCGCCATTTATTTTTTGACTTCTGCCTATCCTTGTCTGCAAAACAGACAAAAGAATAAGACATGTTCTTTTTTTGGGGGGGGCTGTGGAACATACAGATGTGGACCACACACGGGTGTGCTGTCCACATCTTTTGCGGCCCAATTGAAATTAACGGGTCCACATCCGATCCGCAAAAACACAGAATAGACAGATGTTTAGCCGATTCTGCCAAAATTAGCAGGCTTGGATGACATTAATGTGTATGGCCAGCTTTAAAGGGGTTCTGCAGTTTGATACAATAGATGATCTATCCTCAGGATAGATCATCAGCATCTGATCGGCCGGGGTCTGACACCCGGGACCCCCGCCGATCAGCTGTTTGAGAAGGCAGCGGCGCTGCAGCAGCGCCGCGGCCTTCTCACTGTTTTCCTCTGCTAGAGCCCGCCCAGTGACGTCACGACTTGTATCAAGTGGCATGGGCGGGGCTAAGCTCCATTCAGTGAACAGAGTTTAGCCTCGCCCACGCCACTTGGATACAAGTCGTGACGTCACTGGGCGGGGCTCTAGCAGAGGAAAACAGTGAGAAGGCTGCGGCGCTGCTGCAGCACCGCTGCCTTCTCAAACAAATGATCGGCGGGGGTCCCGGGTGTCAGACCCCGGCCGATCAGATGCTGATGATCTATCCTGAGGATAGATCATCAGTTGTATCAAACTGCAGAACCCCTTTAAGGTTTTGATATAGGATACTCTAGTAAACACATATGCTATAAGTGGGCACCTCTCCTTAGGGGATTACACCCCTCTAAATAAATGAGCGTAAATGCCCAGACGGCTCCAGTAGCGATGTCGATGAAGCTGGAAGGAGCGGACTTTCGATATGGTGGAGAGCGGCAGATGCTTTTAAACAAAGCCTAGACAAGAACATGGTAGAAACCCAAGCTTGTCACAAGACCGTAGACATTAAGAACTTGTCAGCCAGGTCACCTATCAGCAATAGTGCCTCAGCCAAACTAGCATCCATACCGAATCAATAAACCTCAGCTATTCATTACAACATGTATAGGGCAAAAACATGCATTTCATAATAGCAGGGTGATGCCAATGCTGTAAGCTTACAGTTACAGAACCTCTCAGATATGTCCGCGCTATGACAGTGTGCAAACATACTGAACTATGGCACCATAGAAAAGCTGCAAGAAGGTCATATGACGGCTGCTGATCAATAAGGATGTATATTATCAGCTAGAAAGGGTCATAAAAGTATCCACAGGAGGAGAAAACACACATCGCACAGTGGGGATACACTGCAGCTGCCGAAGACCAGCCCAAAACCTTACCTCTAGTTCTCTAAAGGGGCCATAAACTACCGTCATTTCGGCAGAAATTTCAAGAAATGTTCCGATTTCAAATTAAAGAGGTATTCCCATCTCAGATATTGGTGGCATATCATATGGGTACCGACTCCTATGGGCCCCCAAAGTGGAGAGCACACTGAACTTGGCTCGCCGCTATGGGATTTCAGAAAATAGCCGACCTCTGGCTCAGCTACTTATGACAGTCCCATGGTGGTGAATGGAAAGGTGGCCGCACATGGGTAGTGTGCTCTCCTTCACTGTGGGGGGGCCATTCTGGAGATAGTAGTGGGTCCTGCACCTATCTGAGATTGGTGGCATATCCTAGCGATGACACAACATTGAATTCTAAGGAAAAAAAAACTCAACGGGAATGCAATTATTCTCTAAAACAGGCACGTCAGGAGTGGTGACAGGTCCTGGGGCAGGATAGGATGCATACAGGGCCGCTCTCCTATTTGCCCAAAAGGCACAAAAAATTGATGGGCTGACGTGTACACACCGATACGAGACCGCCTGAAAAACATTTCACATGTTAAATAGATAAGTTCATCACCTGAGGGGTCAGTAAGAGATCTGTGCAAAGATGTTGGCAAAAGAAGAGAATGCCGATATCTTTCCAGTAGTGCCATCTGGGACTAAATACATTTCATGACCCCACCAGAGATCCACAACATGTAATCCGATAGGGCAGTGGTGGCGAACCTATGGCACGGGTGTCAGAGGCAGCACTCTGAGCCCTCTCTGTGGGCACCCGCACCCTGGAAAAAGTCTATGGTGTACCAATATGTCTTAGACCGTTCCTGCCATTCATCAGCGCAGGCGCACTATGAACAGCTATTATATATAAATGATAAAGTATAAACTATACTGGACTGTAGTATTCAGGGTAAATTTCAGTGTTATTTTTTGATAAATTTGTGGGTTCTGGGTTACAGTTTGGGCACTCGGTCTGTAACAGTTTAGCCATCACTGTGATAGGGAATCAATAAGTTCTCTCAACAGATCTATCACACAAGAGTGAGAACTTACCAGCTAGGGAAAATGATGGTTTCAAGAAGCTCCCTCCTTTCCAGGCTTAAAAGTGGTTGTCCCATGAAAAATATTCTACGGCTTTCAAACCAGCAACGGGATCTGAATAGTTTTGTAATTGTATATAATTAAAAAGTGAGCACAGCCACTGAGATAATAAATAAAATGTATCTGTATAGCGCCACTTGCCGCACATGCTCAGTTTCATCCTACAACTGCCTCCTGATCTCTGATAGGCAGAGCATGGACACGCCCCCTGAGCTGCAGCAGAAAAGACACTCCCCTTGAGCCGCCAGCTTGATATAAATCTAGCAGAGCAATGAATGGGGAGATCTCTGGACCCATGTGAGGTACAGGGCTGGTCCTGGCTTTATTAGAAAGAGATTGAGTCTGAATTTTGACATTAGTCATGGTATAACCCCTTTAAGACTTATTACAGACAGTGAAGAGGGAGAACATCTTAGGACACACGCCATTTAGAGCAAAGCAGAACACAAAGACGACTGAAGTGCAGTAAATCCCGAGTAATTACATGTGAAGGAGTGAGGGCTGATGGGCAGGATCATTAGTATCACCGCACAATATACAAGAACATCATAAACACTGCAGAAAACCACAATCTGCAGCCTTTTGGCTTCTTAAGACTTCACAGAGCCCGAGGCGACAGGAGAGGCCAACAAGCCATGAAATGTTATTAGCACATACCCCAACGGGCAGCACTTAGGACACGGCTGGCGGAAGAAATGAGCCCATGGCCTCGTCTGCTCTGCTCACCTCACCTGCCCCGCAACTAGAACTTCCAGAACCCAGGTTTCCAGTGTTTGGGCACATAATACCGTGCGTCGGTAATTATTAACCATCCAGCCCTGGGAAATAACAGCATGACAAGTACAATAGGGAGGCTGGGGAGAACCTTGGGCAATGCTGGGCCTGGGACAAGCAGGAGTCAAGAATGATGTTCCCTACCACGGAAGTGAAAAAACAGTTTGAAGTGACTGTAATAAGGACAACAAACTCAGATGACATCTTATATATTATATAGATGGGTATATACTGTATATGTATGCATGTATGCGGCACCAGTTCAGGTCAAGTATATCAGATCTCACTTAGGGTCCATTCACACGACCGTATTTTCGGTGTGGATCAGATGTGGACCCATTCATTTCAGCATATTGTCCGTATGCGTATGCCCATTTTGCGGTCCCACAAATAAAAAACGGAACGTGCCCTATCCTTGTCCATTTAGCGGACAAGAATAGGCGTTTCTCACAAAGGGTGGGACGTGCTGATCTGCAAAATGCAGCACACACACAGGCGTGTTTTGCGGATCTGCAATTTGAGGACAGCAAAAATGGATACGGTCGTGTGAATACCCCCTTAGAAAAAGAACCCCCCCCAATACGCTGACGGCAAGCTAAGCTATAGCATAAATGAAACATCTGTCCCACATAAGTTACATAAAGGGCTCTCTGTGCATTCTCCTGGACTGCGGTACATAGTCCCTGGACATCCCCAATCACGGCACACCTCCAGATAATACCGACCCCTATGCACATTCACCCTGTCATCGCCTGGCAAGGTACCGGCCCGTGGCCACTCAGTTTGTCATGCTTCGAGGCAGATAGGCTATCATGGCGTTCTTAGAAGCGGCCCACCGTGGCGACTACGGAAGGGGATGGCCACGGCACGTGTCTGAAGATTGTCCAATGTATTCTAGAATTCACTGAAAAGGCCATACAGATTTTACTTACAAAGGACTTCTACATTTGGTCCAGTCATGGGTACACACGCACCCCGATGTTGGTGACTATAGTGAAATTAAAATGCATTTGTAGTAAAATATAGGTAGTTTTTATTGATATAGTGCATGACAGTAATTTTTATATTATAACCCCCTGTCACTGTGGTAGAACAGGCAGGGCTGAGTGTGAAAAAAAATGTAATATTCACTGTCAAAGCTAATGTTATACAGTAAACATTTAGGGAGCAGCCAGAGACTGCACCTACACTATCCCTACTGCACCCCAACTTCTTGTGTTCTTTTCTGTGGAATCACACATGCCGTTTTCAACCCTTTTTTTAGCCAAACCCAGAAGAGGATCCCGCCGGGAGAAGTATAAATCTTTCCGTTATATTTCCCGTACAACGCTGTGCTAGGCATGATGAGGCGGCTGTGGCCTCTTCAAACAGCTGATCGGTATGGGGGTGCTGGGTGTCGGACCCCCAGAGATCTGATACTGATGATCTATCCTGAAACTTGGTCATCAACACTGTACTCCGGAGAACCTCTTTAACCTCTTCATCACTGGCTTATGGGTTGTTGTTTTTTTTTCCGTATTTTTGAACACATTTCTAGATCCGTAACTTTTTCCTGTTGATGTAGCTGTATGAAGGCTTGTTTTTGTCAGGTTGAGGTGTAGTTTGTATTGGCCCAATTTTACATATAATTTACCTTATTTGAGGAGGGATGGAAAACATCCCGACACCATGAATCATGCGGTTTAAATAATGTATTACTCGCTTTTACAATTTTTAAAAAATGTTTTTTTCCCCCATCTGTCAAACTCCTTCGATGCAGCAGTTGCTATATACCATTAAGTAGCTTAGATGGGAGATGACTCCGAGCCCTGGCGCAGCAGGAGGATGACGGCTATATATTCCAACTGGCACCACAGCTCCCATGCCCGTGCCATTCACTGGACTCATTACTGCAGTCAGAACACTGCAACTGGGGCGTAAGAGTACCTTTAGGTCCAGGAAAGGGTTAAGATGGCCTTTATAGATGAACTGGTTCGTCTCCAGCCGTATTATGGGAGCACTGTGTAAGGCTCTGGCTGAAGTCTACCTGACTATACACAGGGTTAATGTGACTTATTGGGTCCCAATATCACAGCGCTGTGCATGTATCCTCACAACCCTATGTTATATCCTGCAGTGAAGCACATGCCATACCGGTGAATCCCAGGAAGAATGGAAATGTGGTCAGCGGGAAAAGAGGGGGGGGAACGAATCATTCACAAACAAGAGGGGTACAAGAATAACCGAGCTTCCTTCCATGAAAAGCCTAGCACATCCTATTAACGTCAGTGAAACAATTACTCATACCTATGGGACCTGAAGACAAAGTCATGGGAATGCTGTGCTCCTAATCACCTCCCGGCACCTAAATGCACGTGGCATCGCTGGGCATACGGCTTTAAAAACATGCCAGATGTAATCTGGGAACGTAAAATGTTATTCAAAAACTGCCTCATCTTGTCTTAAGGGGGTTCTCCGGGCTATCATCCGTTTTTTTTTGCGGATCCATTGTAACAATGCCTATCCTTGTCTGCAAAACGGATAAGAATAGGATGCGGTCTATCTTTTTTGCGGGACTACGGAACTGGCATACAGATAGCACACGATGTGCTGTCCGCATTCTTTTGCGGACCCGCTGAAATGAATGGGTCGGCATCCTATCCGCATAAAAAAACGGTATGGACACGGAAACAAAATACGTTCCTGTGAATGTGCCCTTAGGTGGTTAAAACTGCTTTCACTGATTCCTGGGATTTTAGCCGCATGTGCTGACAGTCTAACATGAATGGGTTCCAGAGTTCCACTCTCCACTGATTCCCATGGTGCCAACTTGCCCTATTCTTACCCCTGTAGAGAAATAGCACATATTCCCATACCTCAATGTTATATCTGCAGGCCTGCTCTTATCTAATGTTGATATTTGCTTTAAGGAGTATGGCTCTGAACATAGGACAACCGGGCTGTGGAGTCGGTAGATAAAATGCTCCGACACCTCCGTTTTTGGTACTTTCGACTCCTCTGTATTTAATATGCGAATGTATTTTATACATTTCCCTAATAGAATCCCAGTCATGTTTAAAGTTTAAGCTAACAATCTGAGTTTTTATAGCCTTAGCTGAATGACAGCAGTTTTCCAATGGTTTACAGCTCCAGTCTTGAACTATTGACTATCCATTCCCTTCACTTATACAAGTGTCTCTAGTCCTGCAAAAAACTGATTTACTTAAAGGGGTTCTGCACTTTGTTTAAGCTGATGATCTATCCTCTGGATAGATCATTAGCATCTGATCGGCGGGGGACGGACACCCGGGACCCTCACCGATCAGCTGTTTGAGAAGGCAGCGGCGCTCCAGGAGCGCCACGGCCTTCTCACTATTTACCGCCGGCCCAGTGACGTCACAACTAGTATCAACTGGCCTGGGCGCGGCTAAGCTCGATTGAAGTGAAGAAAGCTTAGCCGCGCCCAGGCCAGTTGATACTAGTCGTGACTGGGCCAGCGGTAAACAGTGAGAAGGCCGCAGCGCTCCTGGAGCGCCGCTACCTTCTCAAACAGCTGATCGGCGGGGGTCCCGGGTGTCGGACCCCTGCCGGTCAGATGCTGATGATCTATCCAGAGGACAGATCATCGGTTTAAACAAAGTGCAGAACCCCTTTAATTAGTTATCAGTGAGAGGTTAGGTAAACCATGGGCGTTGCGTTCCCTGTAACAGCGCAACACAACACAATGGAAAGTACATGGCCCCTTTCACACGGGCGTAATTTCCGCGCGGGTGCAATGCGTGAGGAGGACGCATTGCACCCGCACTGAATCCGGACCCATTCATTTCTATGGGGCTGTGCACATGATCGGTGATTTTCACGCATCACTTCTGCGTTGCGTGAAAATCGCAGCATGCTCTATATTGTGCGTTTTTCACGCAACGCAGGCTCCATAAAAGTGAATGGGTCTGCGGGAAAACCGCAAGCATCCGCAATCAAGTGCGTATGCAGTGCGATTTTCCCGCAAGGTTGCTAAGAGACGGGACCCGATCTTTATTATTTTCCCTTATAACATGGTTATAAGGGGAAATAATAGCATTCTCAATACAGAATGCTCAGTAAAATGTGGATTAAGGGGTTAAAAATAAAAAAAATCAACTCACCTTATTCACTTGATCGCGTAGTTGCCGATATCTTCTTCAATCATTAGCTGTCGGCTAAAGGACCTGTGGTGACGTCACTGCGCTCAACACATGGTCCAATCACATGGTCCATCACCATGGATGAGCGCAGTGACGTCATCACAGGTCCTTTAGCCGACAGCTAATGATTGAAGAAGAGATCGGCAACTACGCGATCAAGTGGATAAGGTGAGTTCATTTTTATTATTTCTAACCCCTCCATCCACATTTTACTAAGCATTCTGTATTGAGAATGCTATTATTTTCCCTTATAACCATGTTATAAGGGAAAATAATAAAATCTACAGAATACTTAACCCAAACCCCAACTCTAGTGATGAAATCCGGGTTCGGGTCTGGGTACCAAAGATGCCGATTTTTCCCACGTGCGTGCAAAACGCATTAAACGCTTTGCACTCGCGCGGAAAAATTGCGCATTTTCCTGCAACGCACCCGCCTCTTATCCGGGTGAAAGAGGCCCAAGTATTGCCGCTTCTTAACTGTGCGTTGCGTGCCATATTGTGAAGCATATGAAAAGCATGCTTCTTCGCGGTCACTTAACGTGTTAGTTTTGCGGTAACGTGACGCATTGCCTGCATTGGCATTTATTTTGACAGTAGAGAATTAATTATAACTTTTTGTGAATTGGGACATTTACACTTGCTGCTTTTTTTTTTTTATTTCAATTTAAATTGAGTAGGAGTTGGTTCATTTTTGCCGACTCCAGGTACCCAAAATTGCCTCCGACTCCAACTCCTCGACTCCACAGCCCTGATGACGACAATCGTCAGTAGTATTATATTTGCCAATTTATTAGTTTGTCCTTTTAGGGCAGGCATATGTACATTATAGAGGGGGTCCCCTCCAAGGACCCCCCGCTGTAAAGCCAGAATGGAGCGTCGCTCAGTAGGAGTAGCTCCTGTTCTGGGGGACACTACCTGTCCGTGTAGTACAACAATGATAAAATTCATCTGAATGGCCGCCAAGTAATACTGGGGGGGAATGTCTTTTTTCCCCTGAGAGGGGGACCTGGGGCGATCGCCTGGCTGCTGCATTTTTGCAACTACGGACAAGAATAGGACATGTTCTATTTTTTTCCGGAACTGCGGACCGGAAATTCGGGGACACGCTCCGGAAATGCAGATGCGGACAGCCCACTGTTTGCTGTCCGCATCCATTCCTGCCCCATAGAGAATGAATGGGTCCGCACCTGTTCCGCATAATTGCGGAACGGGTGCGGACACATTCACGGACGTGTGAATGTAACCTTAGGGTCCATGAAAAAAAACACTGACGGCAACCACAAGCTGTGCGACTGAGGGAAACTTAGGGTGCATGCTCACAATGCAGATTATGGGTGGTTTTTCGGAGCAGATTTCGTGTGGCGAAACCTCAGTTCAGTACAGTCCCAGTAAAATGTATGAGATTAGATCAACCTCATGTACACGGCTTGTTTTCTTAGCTGCAGCAAATCCCCTGCATGCAGGATGCCAACTGTTGTGTTTTCTTGTGTGGATCTCACCAAAAAACGCAATAAATAGTGTGGATTTATTGCAGATTTTCTGCACGCTTCCATAATTATAAGGGATGAGCCATACCAAGAAGGTGAACTCTTTGGAAAGTGAACAAAAACATAATCTTAGTAATGGACATTACCAGCGCCTCTCTTATCTGCGGTCATCGCACCTGACACGGCCCTGTGGTACCAGAGCATGCCAATATTACAAATCTGAACTGCTACGTACCCAGTCCTGGCATGTGCCCACAGAGTGCCATGTCTTAATATGTAAGGCCCTGCTCACACTGTACATCCGCATGCAGCTTTGGGGGACACCTGCAGCTTAAGGCCTCATGCACACGACCATATGTATTTCGCAGACCGCAAATCAGATACGGCCGTGTGCATGAGACCTTACCGGCATGCCGGGGGTTGCTGACACGTTTGTCACATATCCTGCGCAGATCTGCTCCGTATAACGTATATGAGATTTATAAAACCCTGTATAACAATATCTCAACACTACCTGACAAACAAGTGCACCAATCAAAATACGGTAATGACACCAGTATCCAGGACCAATGAGGACTGGTCTACCACTATCCCTAGAGCAGTGAGGCCTGTGGTGATGACATGACTATGGGGAGAGGGCCTACCAGTATCTCAGGACCAATGATGTCTGTGATGACATGACTACTTGGGGGGGGGGGTATCCCTGGACTGGTGAGGCCTGTGATGACATCAAAATTTGGGGGATGGGGGGGGGGTCTACCAGTATACCAGAACCAGTGAGGTCTTTGTTGAGATGACTATTGGTGGAGTCTTCCACTATCCCAGGACTGAGAAGGCCTATGATGACATAACTATAAGAAAAGCTAACATCTTCCAAGTGTCCCGTGGGCCTTGAAGAAGTATGACCTGAGGCCACCAGTATCCCAGGACCAGTGAGGCCTGTGGGGATGACATAACTATTAGAAAAGGGACTACTAGTATCTCAGGACCAATGATGTCTGATGACATACCTACTGGGGAGGAGGTCTACCAGTATTCCAAGACCAATGATGTCTGTGATGACATTTTTACCTGGGCCTTGGAGAAGAATGGTCAGAGGTGCCATTACCACAAGTATCCCAGGACCAGTGATGCCTGTGGTGATGACATACCTACTGGGGAGAGGGCCTACCAGTATCCCTGGAGCACTGAGGCCTGTGGTGATGACATGACTATTGGGGGGAGGGCCTACCAGTATCTCAGGACTAATGATGTCTGTGATGACATGACTACTGGGAGGGGTGAGGGGTCTACCAGTATCCCAGTACCAGCAGGGCCTGTGAAGACATCACTATTTGGGGGATGTCTACCAGTATCCCAGAACCAGTGAGGTCTTTGTTGACATGACTATTGGCGGAGTCTTCCACCATCCCAGGACTGAGGAGGTGAGGTGACTATTAGAAAAGCTAACATCTTCTAAGTGTCCCCTGGGCCTTGGAGTGGCCAGAGGTGCCATTACCACCAGTATCCCAGGACCAGTGAGGTCTTTGTTGACATGACTATTGGCGGAGTCTTCCACCATCCCAGCACTGAGGAGGCCTATGATGACATGACTATTGGGGGGAGGGCCTACCAGTATCTCAGGACTAATGATGTCTGTGATGACATGACTACTGGGAGGGGTGAGGGGTCTACCAGTATCCCAGTACCAGCAGGGCCTGTGAAGACATCACTATTTGGGGGATGGGGGTGTCTACCAGTACACCAGAACCAGTGAGGTCTTTGTTGACATGACTATTGGCGTAGTCTTCCACCATCCCAGGACTGAGGAGGCCTGTGGTGAGGTGACTATTAGAAAAGCTAACATCTTCCAAGTGTCCCCTGGGCCTTGGAGTGGCCAGAGGTGCCATTACCACCAGTATCCCAGGACTAGTGAGGCCTGTGGTGATGACATGCCTACTGGGGAAGGAGGGGGGGTCTACCATTATCCCAGGAGCAGAGCCATTACTACCAGAGGGGGTCCTCAGCAGCAGTGTGGCCCCCAGCTACGTACCGCGTCCTCAGGGCGTGCCAGGCCGCCTCGATGTCCGCGTACAGGTTCTTCTCGCTGGGCTTGCCGCTGCTCACCCCGTAGCCGGAGTAGTCGTAGGAGAAGACGTTGCAGTTGATCCTGGAGCCCAGGCCGATGTAGAAGCTGCACATCTGGCCCAGATCCACGGCGTTCCCGTGGGAGAAGAGCAGCGTGTACCGGCTCCCGGGGGCGCAGCGCACGAACATGCAGCCCAGGCAGCTGCCCCGGTCCGTCCTCCAGCGGAACACCTCCACCGCGTCCAGCTCCCGCTGCGAGTACTGCCAGTCCGCCCTCTCCGTCAGGTGCAGGCTGCAGGGCGGAGGAGGACAGGCCGCAGGCTCGCTCTGCTCGTCCCCCTGAGCTGCGGCCTGGCTCGGGCCCCCCTCTGCCTCCCGTACCGTGTATGTGGGCTCCGGGGGCAGGAAGGCCAGCTTGGCAGCGATCCGGCTCGGGCATGGCGGGCAGCAGAAGAGCCAGCATAGCTCCCCAAGAGAGAAGCCGTTCATCCTCGGTCCCTGCTCTGGCATTGGAGCGACCCGGGCCTGCGGGTGATGAGCGAGTACCTGAGGACGGAGCACCCGAGCACGGCACCGGGCCTGCAGCGCCTACTAACTAGCGGCTCATCTGCTCGCTACTCGCGCCCGGCCTAGCAGCTGCTTCCGGGAAAGCACGGGAAACCCGAGGCCGAGGAGTGCTGCCCCCTAGCATGGCGGAGAGAGAAGGGCAGGCAGAGGCATGACAAATGACAGGGGATAATGTCACAGGGAGGGGGAGGGGCAGGCGGAGACGTCACTGCCGTGCTGCAGGTGGTAGTACTGTGTGGTCTCCATGACAGACCACCACATCTGTGTATGGGAAAGTATCAGGACTAGTGTTGATCGAGCACCACAGTGCTTGGGTGCTCTGGCCGAACACAGCGGGATGCACAGGTGCTATACCGAGCACCGAGTATAATGGTAATCAATGGGAGAACCCAAGCATTAAACCCGGCACCCCCTGCTCTAAAGAGGGGTGGGTGTCTGGTTCACAGGAAAAGGTCAGAAATTGATGGAAACAGCACTGAAATGGTTCGGGAACAGCATGCGAGGATGTCTAGATGCATCTTGGACTCCCAGGTCGCTGCTGGGAACTATGTTGTCCGAGTAGTACGCCACTTTTACAGACTGACAATATCACACACAAAACCTAAGATAAAATCGATTTTAGAGGAAAAATTGTTAGGAAACATTCTTTCCTGTATATTTACTTGTATATAAAGTGCAAGTACTGCCAAAAATGTTCTTGGTTTTTGGAACTGGGGCCATGATTAAGAGGGACGGCCGGTGGCATCCGTATTGCACCGCTAGAGGTGAATTCTTGGACCTGGGCAAGACAAACCACAGCGAAAGCATTTGCCAAGAATGTTTTCATTAATCAACAATGAAAGTTGGAGGTTTGAAGACGATCCAACAGGCGATTCGGCGGCGTTATTCCCATGACCCGCCAAGCAGCTTCCGGGAAACCAAAGTCTTTGGGTCCCAGGGAGAGTATGGTTGCAAAGCTGAAACTTAAAATAATTGAACGAAGGGCACCACCAGGAGGGGAGCCTGCGGCTTAATTTGACTCAACACGGACATGGAAAGGATTGACAGATAGCTCTTTCTCGATTCTATGGGTGGTGGTACATGGCCGTTCTGAGTTGGTAGAGCGATTTGGTTAATTCCGATAATTCCGACTCTTAGATAGTGGGACTGGACTTGTAGGTGAGGGCCTGCTGGTGAGTTGACCCTGTAAAAGTTTGTAGGTGAGGGCCTGCAGGTGAGCTGACCCTGTAAAAGATTGTAGGTGAGGGCCTGCTGGTGAGCTGACCCGCTAAAAGATTGTAGGTGAGGTCCGGCAGGTGAGCTGAGCCCATAAAACATTATATTCAAGGTGCTGCAGGTGAGCTGACCCTGTAAAAGATTGTAGGTGAGGGCCTGCAGGTGAGCTGACCCTGTAAAACATTGTAGGTGAGGGCCCGCAAAAGCTGACCCTGTAAAAGATTGTAGGTGAGGGCCTGTAGGTGAGCTGACCCTGTAAAAGATTGTAGGTAAGGGCCTGCAGGTGTGCTGAGCCCATAAAACATTATATTCAAGCCGCTGCAGGTGAGCTGACCCTCTAAAAGATTATAGGTGAGGGCCTGCAGGTGAGCTGACCCTGTAAAAGATTGTAGGTGAGGGCCTGCTGCTGAGCTGACCCTCTAAAAGATTGTAGGTGAGGGCCGGCAGGTGAGCTGAGCCCATAAAACATTATATTCAAGGTGCTGCAGGTGAGCTGACCCTGTAAAAGATTGTAGGTGAGGGCCTGCAGGTGAGCTGACCCTGTAAAAGATTGTAGGTGAGGGCCTGCTGGTGAGCTGACCCTCTAAAAGATTGTAGGTGAGGGCCTGCAGGTGAGCTGAGCCCATAAAACATTATATTCAAGGTGCTGCAGGTGAGCTGACCCTGTAAAAGATTGTAGGTGAGGGCCTGTAGGTGAGCTTACCCTGTAAAAGATTGTAGGTGAGGGTCTGTAGGTGAGCTGAACCTGTAAAACATTGTAGGTGAGGGCCTGCTGGTGAGCTGACCCTCTAAAAGATTGTAGGTGAGGGCCTGCAGGTGAGCTGAGCCCATAAAACATTATATTCAAGGTGTTGCAGGTGAGCTGACCCTGTAAAAGATTGTAGGTAAGGGCCTGCAGGTGAGCTGACCCTGTAAAACATTGTAGCTGAGGGCCTGCAAAAGCTGACCCTGTAAAAGATTGTAGATGAGGGCCTGTAGGTGAGCTGACCCTGTAAAAGATTGTAGGTGAGGGCCTGCTGGTGAGCTGACCCTGTAAAAGTTTGTAGGTGAGGGCTTGCAGGTGAGCTGAGCCTATAAAACATTATATTCGAGGCCCTGCAGGTGAGCTGGCCCTGTAAAACATTAATTTCGAGGCCCTGCAGGTGAGCTGACCCTGTAAAAGATTGTAGGTGAGGGCCTGCTGGTGAGCTGACCCTCTAAAACATTATATTCGAGGGACTGCAGGTGAGCTGACCCTGTAAAAGATTGTAGGTGAGGGCCTGCTGGTGAGCTGACCCTCTAAAACATTATATTCGAGGGCCTGTAAGTGAGCTGACCCTGTAAAACATTATATTCGAGGGCGTGTAGGTGAGCTGACCCTGTAAAAAATTATATGCGAGGGCCTGCAGGTGAGCTGACCCTCTAAAATATTATATTCGAGGGCATATATGCGAGGGCATTATATGCGACGGATAAGCATATTGATATGATAGAAGAGGAGGAGGATGAGAAAAGGAAAATTCAACCATATACCCATTTTTGTGGTAGAAGGGGTGCATGGAAATACAGCTTATTCAGTACATTGTAAACAACACATTTAAAGTGCCTTTATGTTCAGCCGCTTTCCTCTGGTGGAGTAGAGAAGTCGGGCAATCCCGGCCTCGTTCACTTTTATAAGAGTCAACCTGTTAGCATTGTGGTAAGGTGCAGGGTGCCGTCGTGGATGGCAGGTATTTGTCACCGAGGTTCATAGCCTCGGTGAGGTAAGAGCCCGTTTTTGTTGATGTCAGCAGCAGCTAGTGCTACTGACAGAGTTTAAATAGCATGGCTGCAAAGCCGATCCGGGCCGGCTCTTACCGGGAGCAGCTAAAGTGTAGGGTGGGTGGCTGCTCCCCACGACCCAGTCCTGGTTTTGGGCTGGGTTTAAAAGCTCAGCCAGCTCAGCAGCTGGAGGCTGTGATTATCCTGGAGCTGCTAACAGGGCTGAGGAGTTCTCTGTCCTGGAGGAAAGAGCTCAGCAAGGAGGTGTTTTGTTCCTGGCTACCTGAAGCTGGATTCTCCTGCGGCTGGGCCGACAGCGTGGTGCGAACCTGCACCTACACCTCCCAGGTGACTGAACCTGTGTTGGCCTGTTTTTGTTTTGCCACGTTATTTCCGTTGTGTGTGAACTGTCACCAAAGAGACTGTTTTTCATTTATGGTGTGCAAGTGTGAATAAAACACTGTTTGTTGCACAATCTGGACTCCTTGTTTTGCCTCTAAACTGCACCCGCACCGCTGTCTACCAGAGCGACTCCCCACAGCATTTTCAGTTGACAGGCGGATACTCTTATCTGTTATAATGCCACCAGCCAGTGGAGTACACACAATCCATGGGGCCCTGGTGCGAAACGGATCCATGGGCCACCTCCCCGCCGCCCCAGTGGCGGATCTAGAGCCTGGTCTAAGAACAGGTTCCCTACTCAACGGCGGACACGTGGCGTCACGACAAATACACCATATATATCCAACACACATACATATAAATACACCATATACATGGTACACATACATAAATACACTATATATACAGCCCCAATGAATATGGCCCAATTCTTTAAGTCCCCCCTTCCCCCTGCATTTTTCTGTACTTGCTATACAGCGGCACATACCTCTCACATCCAGGGCCTCCAGGTGACGTCTCCTCCAATGTAGATCTTCTCTGTCATCATCTTCTCCATTTGGTCCGTACAACTTCTTTCAGCCGCCTCGTCTCTGCAGAGTGTGACACACACAGACATCTTAGCTTCCTCACATTTCTATCATCATCCTCCAACCTGGAGCCCCCACAGTGTTATCCTGCTGCTCGCTGTGCCCTGGCCCCAATACCACAAATACTGAAGAAATAATAGTGCCCCCATAGTAATAATGCTCTTCATAGCCCCACCAATAGTAATTCTCTTCTAGAATGCCCTCATTAGTAATACTGCCCCCTACACTGCCCCACATTAAGTATTATGCCCCACAGACTGCCCTACATTAAGTAATACGCCCCCACACTGCCTCACATTAAGTAATTTGCCCCCCAAACTGCCTCACATCATGTTGTTTTCTCCCCACACTGCCCTCCATTATGTGATTTGCCCGCCACACTGCCCCCCCCCCACTAAGTAATTTGCCCCCCACACAAGTTAATTTTGCCCTCAGACTGCCGTCCATTATGTAGTTTGCCCCCCCCGTACTTGTGTCGCTGATCCTATACAGTCTGTACTTGCCGGCTGCGAGCGAGCATGAGTTCAGTTAAAGAGGACCTTTCATCAGGGTAAAAAATGTAAACTAAGTATGCTGAAATGTAGAGTGGCGCCCAGGGATCTCCCTGCACTTACTATTATCCCTGGGCGCCACTCCGTTCGTCCAGTATAGGCTCCAGTATCTTCTGTGACTTGGTTCTACTAGATGGAGCCTAGTAACACTTGGTTTTACTAAGCGTATCCCAGGCTGTAGCGCTGGCCAATCGCAGCGGACAGCTCACAGCCTGGGAGGTTTTTTTATTCCACTACTGCCCTCTGCTGCTCACAAAGCCTGGCCAACATGTGGAACGTGGAGTTCCAGCATGTGCTCATGTCGCACAACATGGATGTGTGTGAGCTTGCCGAGCTCCAAAGCTGCCACCAAGTTACGGCCATTATCGGACACAACCATGCCTGGTTGTAGGTTGAGTGGCGAAAGTCACAGCTCAGTCTGGTCTCATCCCCTGCCACAGCTCTGTGGAGGTGTGCTGTTTGTTCCCTAAGCATATCAGCTTCAGCACGGCCTGTTGCCGCTTCCCCACAGTGCTACACTGCTTCCAGCTACTGGCTGATGGCTGACTGGTGCTGCACGCAGATAATTCGGAGTTGGAAGTGGCGGAGAAGTGGGGGGTTTGAGCCACTAACGTAGGTGCTGGTGGAACCCCTGATCGACGTAGGGGCAGCAATCCTCGGCGTCAGTAGCACCGGTGCCAACCCAGGATACGACTCGCTCCTGGCCTCCGCAACGTTCACCCAGTGTGCCGTCAGGGAAATGTAGCGTCCCTGGCCGAAAGCACTTGTCCATGTGTCCGTGGTTAAGTGAACCTTCCCAGTAACTGCGTTGGTCAGGGCACGTGTGATGTTTCGGGACACATGTTGGTGTAAGGTGGGCATGGCACACCTTGAAAAATAGTGGCAGCTGGGAATGCGTAATGCGAGACGGTCGCTGACATCAGGCTGCGGAAGGCCTCAGTGTCCACAAGCCTTAATGGAAACATTTCCAGGGCCAGTAATTTGGTAAGATGCGCATTTTGTGCTATGGCCTGTGGGTGGGTGGGTGGCTGGGTATTTGCGCTTGCGTTCAAATGCCTGGGGTAAGGACATTTGGACGCTGCGCTGGGACAGGGAAGTGGATGTGGTCGCTTATGGTGCTTGCGAAGGTCCAGGTGCAGGGCGGGAAGCATCCGGGCCTGCGCCTTGACAAGGGGTTGGCCAGTAGCATGTAACCTAGGGGAAGAGGAGGCAGTGGTGTGACCCGCAGACACAGATTGTGGACCCAGGCGTTCGTCCCACTTATTAGGGTGCTTGGATGCCATGTGGCAGATCATTCTGTTGGTGGTGAGGTTGCTAGTGTTCATGCCCCGGCTCATTTTGGTAAGGCACAGGTTGCAAACTACTATTCTTTTGTCGTCCGCACTTTCCTCAAAAATGCGCCATACTGCGGAACACCTAGTATGGCAAACCCGAACATCCACAGGTCCAGATTCCCTCCTAAGAAAGTGCCAATGACTGATACCGAAGAGCAATCACTGTCACAGAGGCCTCCGTAACAAGGTGCCAGGCAGATGCCTCCATAGCAGTGCCAGCCACAGAATCCCCGTGTCAAATGCTCCATAGCAATCTCTTTTACCTCTGACTGGTATATCTGGCTTTTCAGTGCCAACCTGCAGAACATCAGATACAAACACATGATGCTCTCTGCCTCCAGCATTCGAAGTTGGTTCGATGAACGCAATAAATAATGTCATGTTTGGTGCTTTGTGGTTCTGGTTATAGCTATATTTGAGGGTTATGCTAACATCAATTCTTTATCAAGACTGTATTCACACTGCATTCATGGGCTACATCAGCAGGATACATATGATAAGTTAAAAAAAAGTATCCAACCAGATCATAGATTTCTATGGACCAGGTGTATGCCAAAACAGTGCCCCTTTGGTAGGTGTTACATAGGTTAACTGCTCTACAGGATCTTGGCAGTATTGGTGCAGTCTACCATGATAAATGACATATCCTAAAATAGATCTCAGCTACAGATTGTGCCATTTACTTCTCAAATTACGCTACTAAATTCTGTCTGTATTCTTGTGCTCTTTATCCACGCATGATCTGTGTGACCCCCACACAATGTCCTGGCCTCTGTCAGAGAATTTCTACTTGGCTTGTATAGCTGCATCTAAGACAATGGAGGACTGGCCACAGACCCTACAGGGAAGATTCCTGATGGGCTGATTCCCAGGGGTCTGCATGAATCTTCCCTCTGAGCCGGGTACATAAAGATCTGATGCTCCCAGCAATAAATATGGCCAGGTACCAGGCCGATTGCTGCAGGTGCCTTCCTGAATTCAATTGTATTGCTGTCCCCAGAAGTTGTCAATGCAGTCTGGGCTGAATGGAAAAGATGAGGAATGAGAACTTTTACATCAGAGGAGACTTCACTTAAAGTAAGAGTTATATAGAGCTGTATTCTCCTTTATGGTGCTGGCCACCACATGGGGCAGCTTCTGTGCAGTATTTGTTGTGCTACATTGTATTATTTTGTTCTGTTGGGGTGATATTTTGTGCAGCACTATGGTATTGCTCATCCCACCAACTTTAAATTTTTTCTCCATGGTCACTTTAAGTTCCCAGTCTGCCCCTGGTCTGACATCTCATACAGCCTGCCTGTGCCTTACTCTTTACTGATGAGGGGCAAAGTGACAGGAGCTGCACTATGAAGTGCCTTTTGCGCTGTGGCATTAGAAGAATTTGATATCTCTAACTTTTTAGTCCAACTAGACTGTCCAATACTCTGCTTCAGTCTTGTTTCTTTTGAGCTAATTCTTCTAGCGCCGTTCTATGGAAACAGTAGGCTTAAAGAGCACACCAAATGCTTAAAATAACTTCTTTATTAGCTTCAACTTTTCTTCATATATAACACTGCCACCTCTGCAACAAATAGTCCATGTACAAAACACGTTTTGCATAAAGTATCACAAATTGGCGGTATGCAAAAAATGGTGGTTTAACTGTTCAATATTGTCATTCAACATAAATAGTGGATATATTTCTCTCTTCCGTATCTGTACTTTCACTCTAAGGCTACTTTCACACTAGCGTTTTGGCTTTCTGTTTGTGAGATCCGTTCAGGGCTCTCACAAGCGGTCCAAAACGGATCAGTTTTGCCCTAACGCATTCTGAATGGAAAAGGATCCGCTCAGAATGCATCAGTTTGCCTCCATTCAGTCACCATTCCGCTCCAGAGGTGGACACCAAAATGCCGCCTGCGTTACTGACGAAGCGGAGCCAAACGGATCCCTCCTGGCACTAAATGTAAGTCAACGGGGAACGATCCCTTTTCTTTGACACATTCTGGCACAATAGAAAACGGATCCGTCCCCCGTCATGGCTATAGAAGACATAATAGCGTAGCGATAGGGGAAGCAGAGGCTTTGTGGCCCGAACTCAGAAGGGGCCCACCCAGGAGAAGGATTAAAAAAAGATTTTATTGTCAAGGTCCCCTCAGCAGTATTATGCAATGACATAATATACAGTGACAGTATATATACTGACATGACATACAGTATATATGTGAAGGAAACGGATGGAGAGGCAACCTGGCCTGGTCTGAGAGAAGGATCTGGACTAGCTGCAGTAGCAGGGGTTGCACAGGAGAAGGGGGTTGCGAAGAAGTTGCTAAGGGGCCCAGTCATTTCTAGTTACGCCACTGGCTGAGTCTGTTCCATGATGGTTGAGTATGACTTCCTCCTCCTGATCTTCCTGCTTTTCAGTAAGGATGGGATTGGCTGTGTTAATGTGTATATAGTTGCGTTAACATGGAATTACACGGAATAAGCTATCTCTGTATACACAGTCATAGAGGGAAGGTCCCATCAGTGACTGACAGCTATCTCTATATACACAGTCATAGAGGGAAGGTTCTATCAGTGACTGACAGCTCTCTCTGTATACACAGTCATAGAGGGAAGGTCCTATCAGTGACTGACAGCTCTATCTGTATACACAGTCATAGAGGGAAGATCCTATAAGTGACTGACAGCTCTCTCTGTATACACAGTCATAGAGGGAAGGTCCTATCAGTGACTGACAGCTCTTTCTGTATACACAGTCATAGGGGGAAGGCCCTATCAGTGACTGACAGCTCTCTCTGTATACACAGTCATAGAGGGAAGGTCCTATCAGTGACTGACAGCTCTCTCTGTATACACAGTCATAGATCGAAGGTCCTATCAGTGACTGACAGCTATCTCTGTATACACAGTCATAGATCGAAGGTCCTATCAGTGACTGGCAGCTCTCTCTGTATAGAGTCATAGAGGGAAGGTCCTATCAGTGACTGACAGCTCTCTCTGTATACACAGTCATAGAGGGAAGGTCCTATCAGTGACTGACAGCTCTCTCTGTATACACAGTCATAGATCGAAGGTCCTATCAGTGACTGACAGCTATCTCTGTATACACAGTCATAGATCGAAGGTCCTATCAGTGACTGGTAGCTCTCTCTGTATACACAGTCATAGAGGGAAGGTCCTATCAGTGACTGACAGCTATCTCTGTATACAGTCATAGAGGGAAGGTCCTATCAGTGACTGACAGCTATCTCTGTATACACAGTCATAGAGGGAAGGTCCTTTCAGTGACTGACAGCTCTTTCTGTATACACAGTCATAGAGGGAAGGTCCTATCAGTGACTGACAGCTCTCTCTGTATGTAGAGTCATAGAGGGAAGGTCCTATCAGTGACTGACAGCTCTCTCTGTATACATAGTCATAGATCGAAGGTCCTATTAGTGACTGACAGCTATCTCTGTATACACAGTCATATAGGGAAGGTCCTATCGGTGACTGACAGCTCTCTCTGTATACACAGTCATAAAGGGCAGGGGCGTAGCGTGGGGGGGGCCAGGGGGGCCGTTGCCCCGGGCGCCAGACTGCAGGGGGCGCTGGCAGCCGTTTGCACAAAAAAAAAATCCATGAAGTTGCTGACTGAGAGCAGCGCCACAGAGTGAGGAGCAGCATCATCAGAACAAGCGCCCCTGATCAATCCCACGGCAGTACGAAGCTCCGCCCACAGCAGCGCGAAGCTCCGCCCACAGCAGTGCAAAGCTCCGCCCACCTTCCAGCCGGGAAAGACACAGTGGAGCTGGGGCAAGAAGAAGAAGAAGGCTGCTGCAGTGTGTGGCTTCAGGACTCCACAGCAGGCAGTCTGAATGTGAGTCAGTCAGACAGTCAGTGTGACAGCTCCCAGAGTGTTAGGTGTGAGGTGGGCAGGTGGTATATTAAGGGTAATACTGGTGGTAGGCCTGGAATATGGACACCAGAGGTGACATCCTTTGGGCAGTACTGTCTCTGGCCATCCTTCACCAGCACCCTGACTGCCACCTGCTTGCCCTGGCTCTCAGTGTCACAGTGTGACTGAATCACTCCCTGAGTGTTAGGTGTGGGGTGACTTATTCACACTGTGACACTGAGAGCCAAGGCAAGCAGGTGGCAGTCAGGAATCTGCTGGTGAAGGATGGCCAGAGACAGTACTGGTGTCCATATACCAGGCCTACCAGTATTACCCCTTCATACACCACCTGCTCATCTGGTAAGGGTGACCAGGCGGTATATGAAGGGGTAATACTGGTGGTAGGCCTGGTATAGTTGAGATGAGCAGAGATGGCATCCTCTGGGCAGTATTGTCTCTGGTCATCCTTCACCAGCACCCTGACTGCCACCTGCGTAGCCTGGCTCTCATGGCACTTCACTGCCTGCTGCTTAGGGTACTTTCACACTTGCGTTATTCTTTTCCGGCATAGAGTTCCGTCAAAAGGACTCTATGCCGGAAAAGAACTGATCAGGCATATTCCCATGCAATCTGAAGGGATAGAAATCTGCTCAGTTTGCATCAGTGCGCCTCCGCTCACTTCACTGTCAGGCGTTGTGGCCGACATAATACCGCAGCATGCTGCGGTATTATGTCCGTCCAAAATGCCTGATCAGTCGCTGGAATGCCGGATCCGGCACTAATTCCCATTGACTTGCATTAGTGCCAGATCCGGCATTCTGAAACAACTGAAAGACGGATCCGTCCTTCCGGTCTGCGCATGCGCAGACAGGGAAAATTGTGAAAAGACTGCAAGACAGATCTGTCCATCCGCATGACAAGCAGAGAGACGGATCCGTTCTTGCAATGCATTTGCAGACGGATCCGCACCCAGATCCGACTACAAATGCTGTCAGTTGTAACACTGAACAGCGGATCCGGCAGGCAGCTCCGACGACGGAACTGCCTGCCGGATCACACTGACGCTAGTGTGAAAGTAGCCTTAGCGATCAGTGAGTGACAGTCAGTGTCAAAGGCTACGCAGGTGGCAGTCAGGGTGCTGGTAAAGGATGACCAAAGACAGTACTGCTCAGAGGATGCTATCTTGCTATTCATATACCAGGCCTACCACCATATTACCCCTTCATATACCACCTAGTCACACTGACCAGGCGGTATATGAAGGGGTAATACTGGTAGGCCTGGTATATGGACAGCAGAGATCTGTATTATTAGTATATAATGCCCCACAGTATTATTAGTATATAATAGCCCCTCTGTATTAATATAATATATAATGGCCCCTCTGTATTATTAGGATATAATAGCCCCTCTGTATTATTAGGATATACTGGCCCCTCTGTATTATTAGGATATATAATGCCCCTCTGTATTATTAGGATATATACTGGCCCCTCTGTATTATTAGGATATATACTGGCCCCTCTGTATTATTAGGATATACTGGCCCCTCTGTATTATTAGGATATATAATGGCCCCTCTGTATTATTAGTATATATAATGCCCCTCTGTATTATTAGGATATATAATGGCCCCTCTGTATTATTAGGATATACTGGCCCCTCTGTATTATTAGGATATATAATGGCCCCTCTGTATTATTAGTATATATAATGCCCCTCTGTATTATTAGGATATATAATGGCCCTCTGTATTATTAGTATATATAATGCCCCTCTGTATTATTAGGATATATAATGGCCCCTCTGTATTATTAGTATATATAATGGCCCTCTGTATTATTAGGATATATAATGGCCCCTCTGTATTATTAGGATATATAATGGCCCCTCTGTATTATTAGGATATATAATGCCCCCTCTGTATTATTAGGATATATAATGCCCCTCTGTATTATTAGGATATATAATGGCCCCTCTGTATTATTAGAATATATAATGGCCCCTCTGTATTATTAGTATATATAATGGCCCCTCTGTATTATTAGGATATATAATGGCCCCTCTGTATTATTAGGATATATAATGGCCCCTCTGTATTATTAGTATATATAATGGCCCCTCTGTATTATTAGGATATATTGGCCCCTCTGTATTATTAGGATATATAATGGCCCCTCTGTATTATTAGGATATATTGGCCCTCTGTATTATTAGGATATATAATGGCCCCTCTGTATTATTAGGATATAATGGCCCCTCTGTATTATTAGGATATATATTGGCCCCTCTGTATTATTAGGATATATTGGCCCTCTGTATTATTAGGATATATAATGGCCCCTCTGTATTATTAGTATATATAATGGCCCCTCTGTATTATTAGTATATATAATGGCCCTCTGTATTATTAGTATATATAATGGCCCCTCTGTATTATTAGTATATATAATGGCTCCTCTGTACTATTAGTATATATAATGGCCCCTCTGTATTATTAGGATATATAATTGCCCCTGTATATAATGATAGAAGAGGATGATAGTAAAGAGAGGAATTTAAAAATGTTTTCTGTGAAACTCTGCAGAGACGAGACGTGGCTGATAAAAGGCGTCATGACGTTCTAATTTCTGAATGAAGACGGTGGCCCACCATGCCATATCCTGGCCCCAGACTTCAGGTCACACTGTGTGTGTTCTGAATTTTGGGGGTTCACACCCATCTACTGCATTATCTGTACTCCGAGAGCTATCACTGTATTATCTGTAGTGTTACATAGGACTGCAAGTGACATCCACTATGTTATCTGTAAAAAGGGGCGTGCCCACAGGTTGGGGGGGGGGCGCAATACATGGCATGCCCCGGGTGCTGGCAACCCACGCTACGCCACTGATAAAGGGAAGGTCCTATCAGTGACTGACAGCTATCTCTGTATACACAGTCATAGAGGGAAGGTCCTATCAGTGACTGACAGCTCTCTCTGTATACACAGTCATAGAGGGAAGGTCCTATCAGTGACTGACAGCTCTCTCTGTATACCCAGTCATAGAGGGAAGGTCCTATCAGTGACTGACAGCTATCTCTGTATACAGTCATAGAGGGAAGGTCCTATCAGTGACTGACAGCTGTCTCTGTATACACAGTCATAGAGGGAAGGTCCTATCAGTGACTGACAGCTCTCTCTGTATACACAGTCATAGAGGGAAGGTCCTATCAGTGACTGACAGCTATCTCTGTATACAGTCATAGAGGGAAGGTCCTATCAGTGACTGACAGCTATCTCTGTATACACAGTCATAGAGGGAAGGTCCTATCAGTGACTGACATCTATCTCTGTATACACAGTCATAGTGGGAAGGTCCTATCAGTGACTGACAGCTATTTCTGTATACACATTCATAAAGGGAAGGTCCTATCAGTGACTGACAGCTGTCTCTGTATACACAGTCATAGAGGGAAGGTCCTATCAGTGACTGACATCTATCTCTATATACACAGTCATAGAGGGAAGGTCCTATCAGTGACTGACAGCTATCTCTGTATACACAGTCATAGAGGGAAGGTCCTATCAGTGACTGACAGCTCTCTCTGTATACACAGTCATAGAGGGAAGGTCCTATCAGTGACTGACAGCTCTCTCTGTATACACAGTCATAGAGGGAAGGTCCTATCAGTGACTGACAGCTTCTCTGTATACACAGTCATAGAGGGAAGGTCCTATCAGTGACTGACAGCTATCTCTGTATACACAGTCATAGAGGGAAGGTCCTATCAGTGACTGACAGCTCTCTCTGTATACACAGTCATAGAGGGAAGGTCCTATCAGTGACTGACATCTATCTCTGTATACAGTCATAGAGGGAAGGTCCTATCAGTGACTGACAGCTCTCTCTGTATACACAGTCATAGAGGGAAGGTCCTATCAGTGACTGACAGCTATCTCTGTATACAGTCATAGAGGGAAGGTCCTATCAGTGACTGACAGCTGTCTCTGTATACACAGTCATAGAGGGAAGGTCCTATCAGTGACTGACATCTATCTCTGTATACACAGTCATAGTGGGAAGGTCCTATCAGTGACTGACAGCTATTTCTGTATACACAGTCATAAAGGGAAGGTCCTATCAGTGACTGACAGCTGTCTCTGTATACACAGTCATAGAGGGAAGGTCCTATCAGTGACTGACATCTATCTCTGTATACAGTCATAGAGGGAAGGTCCTATCAGTGACTGACATCTATCTCTATATACACAGTCATAGAGGGAAGGTCCTATCAGTGACTGACAGCTATCTCTGTATACAGTCATAGAGGGAAGGTCCTATCAGTGACTGACATCTATCTCTGTATACAGTCATAGAGTGAAGGTCCTATCAGTGACTGACAGCTCTCTCTGTATACACAGTCATAGAGGAAGGTCTATCAGTGACTACAGCTATCTCTGTATACAGTCATAGAGGAAGGTCCTATCAGTGACTGACAGCTCTCTGTATACACAGTCATAGAGGAAGGTCCTATCAGTGACTGACAGTTCTGTATACAGTCATAGAGGAAGGTCATCAGTGACTGACAGCCTTCTGTATACGTCATAGAGGGAGGTCCTATCAGTGACTGACAGCTCTCTGTATACACAGTCATAGAGGGAAGGTCCTATCAGTGACTGACAGCTATCTCTGTATACACAGTCATAGAGGGAAGGTCCTATCAGTGACTGACAGCTCTCTCTGTATACACAGTCATAGAGGGAAGGTCCTATCAGTGACTGACAGCTATCTCTGTATACCAGTCATAGAGGGAAGGTCCTATCAGTGACTGACAGCTGTCTCTGTATACACAGTCATAGAGGGAAGGTCCTATCAGTGACTGACAGCTCTCTCTGTATACACAGTCATAGAGGGAAGGTCCTATCAGTGACTGACAGCTATCTCTGTATACACAGTCATAGAGGGAAGGTCCTATCAGTGACTGACAGCTATCTCTGTATACACAGTCATAGAGGGAAGGTCCTATCAGTGACTGACAGCTATCTCTGTATACACAGTCATAGAGGGAAGGTCCTATCAGTGACTGACAGCTCTCTCTGTATACATAGTCATAGAGGGAAGGTCCTATCAGTGACTGACAGCTATCTCTGTATACACAGTCATAGAGAGAAGGTCCTATCAGTGACTGACAGCTATCTCTGTATACACAGTCATAGAGGGAAGGTCCTATCAGTGACTGACAGCTATCTCTGTATACACAGTCATAGAGGGAAGGTCCTATCAGTGACTGACAGCTATCTCTGTATACACAGTCATAGAGGGAAGATCCTATCAGTGACTGACAGTTATCTCTGTATACACAGTCATAGAGGGAAGGTCCTATCAGTGACTGACAGCTGTCTCTGTATACACAGTCATAGAGGGAAGGTCCTATCAGTGACTGACAGCTATCTCTGTATACACAGTCATAGAGGGACGGTCCTATCAGTGACTGACAGCTGTCTCTGTATATACAGTCACAGAGGGAAGGTCCTATCAGTGACTGACAGCTCTCTCTATATACACAGTCATAGAGGGAAGGTCCTATCAGTGACTGACAGCTGTCTCTGTATATACAATCATAGAGGGAAGGCTGTCAGTCACTGATAGGACCGCCTCTGTGACTTCGAAACCCAGGATCAGCGGGAATTTAAATCAATAAACTACAAGTTTTACTGAATCTTTTCCCTTTAATCTATATATATCCCCTTTAATGTAAGACAACTTATTTCCTTCTTCCCATTCAGAACAAATGCATACTCGGTCAAGCATGTATGTATAGGAGGGTGGGGTGGGTAAAGATCATATGAATAGATGTATACGTGCCCTTTAAATTGTAACTCGCTGATCTTCTTGTATTCCTCATGAAACATCAATTACTTTTTAACGAGGACCTGTCACCTCCTCTGACATGTCTGTTTTAGTAATTACTTGTGATCCCCATGTAATAACTATTCAGGAGCGTCTATTTGTATGACTGTATGTTGTTCCATTCCTCTATCATTCCTACTATAAATTTCTAAGTAAATTGCCAACTGGGTGTTACCTTTCCCCTTTTCAAAGTGGTGTCTTCCTGCACTGACTGGACAATGTCAGAGAACTTGTAACAGGAGTCAATTTATTCATAAACGTCTGGCTGCAATAATAGAGGAATGGGACAACGTAGAGGCATAAGAATAGATGCTCCAGAATTGACACTTCATGTTATACACAAATGTTTGGTAAAACAGACATGTAAGAAGTGGTGACAGATGGAAAAGGGCAAAACAACTTCAAATCCTAGACGCTTGCCTTATTTTTGGGTAGTATTACATTGCATGTTGTGAAGTTGTGATTAGGTCTGCACTGGCTGCTGCCTATTGCAAAAGTACAGCTTATCCTAGCTGGCAGCGTCACAGCCTTCACCTTCATCTACTGGCCAATTAAAATAAGGAAATGAAGTAACCTTACCAAATTGTAACAGGAGTAAGTTGATGAAAAGTAGTGTTTTCCAGCAGCTTGGTGTCAGGCGGACAAGCGGTACAGAGTCCAGTTACAGAGATATTAATAACGCTGCTCTGGAATCTGCATTATGGTATTAGCCTTTTATTAAAAGAAAACATTCCATATCTAGGAGTGCGTACATGAAAACACCAACTTATTATAATGCATGTTATAATGCTTCTTACTGTAAAGAGGATCTAAAACAGATCCATTGACAAGAGGCTGAGGTGGGGGCAGAACAAACTCTCATGGTGCCCAGGGCAGTGGTTTCCTAATGCGACTCATAATGCTGCATTGTTTGCAGAAAAAAACAACACCAGCTTATAACTGCTATAGATTTACATAGTAACATAGTTTATAAGGCTGAAATAAGACATCTGTCCATCCAGTCCAGCCTGTTATCCTGCAAGTTGATCCAGAGAAAGGCAAAAAAAAAACTGTGAGGTAGAAGCCAATTTTCTCCACTTTAGGGGGAAAAAATTCCTTCCCAACTCCAATCAGGCAATCAGAATAACTCCCTGGATCAACGACCCATCTCTAGTAGCTGTAGCCTGTAATAATATTACACTCCAGAAATAAATCCAGTCCCCTCTTGAATTCCTTTATTGTACTTACCATCACCACCTCCTCAGGCAGAGAGTTCCATAGTTTCACTGCTCTGACTGTAAAGAATCCTTTTCTATGTTTGTGTACAAACCTTCTTTCCTCCAGACGCAGAGGATGTCCCCTCGTCACAGTCACAGTCCTGGGGATAAATAGATGATGGGACAGATCTCTGTTCTGACCCCTGATATATTTATACATAGATATTAGATCTCCCCTCAGTCGTCTTTTTTCTAAAGTGAATAACCCTAATTTTGATAACCTTTCAGGGTACTGTAGTTGCCCCATTCCAGTTATTACTTTAGTTGCCCCCCTCTGAACCCTCTCCAGCTCTGCTATGTCCACCTTGTTCACAGGAGCCCAGAACTGTACACTGTACTCCATGTGTGGTCTGACTAGTGATTTGTAAAGTGGTAGGACTATGTTCTCATCACGGGCATCTATGCCCCTTTTGATGCAACAACGTTTTGGCCTTGGCAGCAGCTGCCTGACACTCGTTTCTAGAGCTTAGTTTGCTATCCACTAAAATTCCTAGGTCCTTTTCCATGTCAGTGCTAGGGCTTATGCACACAACCGTATTTTCCTTCTGCTTCGGTTCCGTTTTTTGTGCGCCCCCTATGCGGAACCATTCGCTTTAATGGGGCTGTAGAAAATGCGGAAGTTACTCAGTGCATTCCGTTTTCGCTTGTCCGCATGGCCGTTCCATAAAAAAGTAGTGGATGTCATAATATTGTCTGCAAATCACGGTCCGAGGCCCCATTCAAGTCAATGGGTCTGCAAAAAATACGGAACGCACATGGAACACATCCGTATGTCATCTTTATTTTATCTATATTTTGAGGATACATACTGTAGAAATGCTATGCCCAGTCCATATTGCTCATGTGTTTTGTGATTAATAAGTTATTGTTTCCGTTTCCGATCTGCAAAAAACAGATCACATATAGAAACCATATGGATATGTTTTGTGGAATAACGGAACAGAAGAGGACTTAAATCAGAGGAAAAAAACCTCAGATGCAGAACAACGGATCCGTGAAAAACGGACCACAAAACAACAACGGTCATGTGCATGAGCCCTTACCCAGTGTTTTACCATTTAGTATGTACGGGTGACTTGCATTATTCCTTCCCATGTGCATAACCTTAACCTTACATTTGTCAGTGTTAAACCTCATCTGACACTTCTCTGCCCAAGCAGTTTCTGGTGCACGGACTGCCAGAGGATGCACCAAATTTAAAGAACGGGGACTGAAAGAACAGAGGGGAGCAGGTGAGTATGGGTTTTTTAACAGTTACAGCAGACTGGGGTTAAAATTGAAAACAAGTCCCCTAGGGTACGTTCACAGTTGCAATTCAAATCAGTCAGGCTTTTCCGGTAGCCTTTTTTGGTATAAATGCCGGCTGTCGGCCTGACGAAAAATGCTACATGCAGTGGTATTTTCAGTCAGAAACCTGGCATTATTGCAGGTGCAGCGTGAATAGTCCCTACCTTATGAGTTTTTCCTACCGCCGAACTGAGCATGCTCAGTACAAGTGAAGCCCCGCCCACAGCCTATTCTCCCTTTTCTTTACTATCCAGTTCATTCTTTACTATCAATGGCGGCATGGAGTTAGTTTTTATAAGAGCCGAGCGCAGCGAGGCCGAGCCCGATGCGTGGCGAGCGAAGCGAGCCCGCGAGGGTACACCTAATGTAGATTTGGGGTTTTTACTAAAGGGAGAATTAGGCTGTGGGCGGGGACTTTACTTGTACTGAACATGCTCAGTTGGTGCGGTAGGAAAAACTCATAAGGTAGGGACTATTCACGCTGCACCGGAAAGTAGCTGGATCATCGCTGGACCCCACTATAGTCAATGCAGATCCAGCGGTGAACTGTAGAATCCAGCAATGCTGAATCTGGCTCTCTGCCAGAACAGCCTGCCGGATCCGTTGCCATATGTGTTACTACCCAAAGCTGGAAAACACTTGGAGAGGTCTGCAAATATATTTGGTGAATCTTACTCCAGTAAATGCCAGTCTTAGTAAATCTGTCCCTAGCACTCTCCATTTATTGGAGGACTGATGTGCCAGTCATTTGTTATTTAGCGCACCCCCTAACCTGGCGAGTAAACATTCCTTGTGTATCTACTGTGTGTATATATTGTGGGGATTCGCTCTGGTAGGCAGGGTGAGCGGACGCAAAACAGAGGCACCGAAAACTATTCTTGCTCAAACTGCAGTGTTTTATTCACTTAAGCAGGTTTAACAGCTCAGCAAACAACTTCAGCTTAGTTGAAAGTCCTGGTGTTCATTCACACCATGCTGCAGGTCCTGCATAAAGAGTCCCAGTCCAGGCATGTGTTCACACTTTGCATCACTCCTCCTGAGGAGGTAGGTATCCCAAATGTAGGTATCCCATATTGGATTTTGTCTTGAAGTGCTGCCTTCATTTATTTTTGAGTGTAGTAAGCTGCTCCATTATTATTAGCTTAACTTAGTATTATATATATTATGTAGCAGGTTACGCCATTTGTATAGGCATTTTGATTGCACTTTGAGGACACAGTGTAGTGTTGTTGTTTTACCTTCTTGGTTGTGCCAGTTTTGTGGTGGGGCCTAGTATTTCTGTAGTTGACTTTGCTGCCATATTTTAATAATTGTATGTTTTGTCGGTCATTAAATGAATTTATACTAACCCCTTAAGGACTCAGCCCTATTTCACCTTAAGGACTTGGCCATTTGTTGCAAATCTGACCAGTGTCACTTTATGTGGTGATAACTTTAAAAAGCTTTTTCTTATCCAGGCCATTCTGAGAGTGTTTTTTCGTCACATATTGTACTTCATGACAGTGGTAAAATGAAGTCGAAAAATTTAATTTTTATTTTTAAAAAAATACCAAATTTACCCCAAATTTTGAAAAATTTGCAATTTTCCAAGTTTCAATTTCTCTACTTCTATAATACATAATACCACCAAAAAAAGTTATTGATTTACATTCCTCATATGTCTACTTCATTTATCGATAATTTTGGGAATGCCATTTTATTTTTTGGGGACATTACAAGGCTTAGAAGTTTAGAAGCAAATCTTGAAATTTTTCAGAAATTTTCAAAAACCCACTTTTTAGGGACCAGTTCAGGTCTGAAGTCACTTTGTGAGGCTTACATAATAGAAACCACCCAAAAATGACCCGATTCTAGAAACTACACCCCTCAAGGTATTCAAAACCAATTTTACAAACTTTGTTAACTCTTTAGGTGTTCCACAAAAGTTATTGGCAAATGGAGATGATATTTCAGAATTTCTATTTCGTTTTTTTATTATGAGATGTCGACACAGATGTCAGCAGTTTATAGCAGGGGGTCAGCAATGTGCTATACCCACTAGACACCTGGGAAATCATTTGAAAGGAGGCAGGCGGGGGATCGCAATTGCGATCCCGCCTGCTGCACCGCCCGCCTCCCGCTCTGCCTGCCCGCAGCACCGCCTGCAATTCCCCCCCCCCTAATATGGTGGGGTGCAGGGGGGGTTAAAATTTATAAGTTTGGGGCATTTTTAAGTCTCTGATCGCGGGGATCAGAGACTACAGAAAGCGCAGCAAACCGCAGGTCTGAATTGACCTGCGGTTTGCTGCGATCACCGACATGGGGGGGTCACAGGACCCCCCTGAGCATTGTGCCAAGGTGCGTGCTAAATGATTTTAGCAGGCACCATGTTCCGATAACCGCCACGTGCGCAGCGGTGATCGGATATTCGCAGGGTGTACATGTACGCCCTGCGGCCTTAAGTACCAGGACACAAGGGCGTACATGTACACCCTGCGTCCTAAAGAGGTTAATAAACAACATTTTGGTAATTTATAAGAAATGTATTGCTCTGTGAATGTTGTTGAATATGGAGTGGAGCGCTTCATTATTGATTACTCATATGTTGGGAAAACTTTACAGACAGGTCCATACCAAAGTTTAAGTCCAGGATTTAGTCGACCTGTCTTCCCCAAACAGGTCGCAAGCATTCATCCAGGCACAGGCCTCATACCTTAACACAGATAGCTCTATCCCACACTTTAGCTTTCTTTAATGAGAGAGTCGGGCGTCCGCAAAGTCCGGACCAGCAAGTGAAATCCGGCCCGGTGCTTGACCTCACCTTGCTGCAAGCAGTCTTTGCAGCATATGCTGGGAGGAAAATACCTCCCATCAACCAACAGACCCTTCACTGTGTCACAATACACACACATATATATATATATATATATATATATATATATGTTTTTGGTTGCTTTAGACTTACTTTATTTTTGGAAGCAGTGCAATGTCAAATCTCCAAATCCTCATAAACATATAGATTAAAATATGGAATTCTGCCGGAATTGATGGCCTATTCTCAGGGTACCACCTGAATTAAAAAAGCGCTAAAAACAGAAAGCTTTATTGACTACTTAAAATACAATTAAATTGGAGATTGCACCATACTACCATATGATGGCCATACCAGCACAGGAGAGACTGGTGCCACATATGAACCTAGGTGGTTAGTAGTAAAGGCAGGTTTATAACCATGACAGAGAGATAAGTAAACTTAGGTGGTCATCATATTTAGGCATATTTACAACCACAATGCCCCTAAAGGAACTCTCACAAAAGAGCATAAAAACACGTTGAGTGGTAGTGGTGGATGTTGCTGCAGCTGAGATCTGTGTGAGTGAGTAGACATACTACTAGTTTAGCTGCCAAGCAATCCAAACAGGATCAGATGAATTGAGCTGGGCCAGCTGATGACCGTATAGCTGCAGCCTGTCTCAGTGTGTGTGTTATTGAGCTCTATTGTTTACCCACCAGGCCTGAGAGGTGCCTTTGTGAACATCACCAAGGGTATCTCTGCCTAATCCACCTTCCCTTCTATACTGGTGGAGGTGACAGATTTATCAGAGAATAAGTCCCTTATGATCCATAAAGGGATCTATACCCGGGGTGGTGTTATGTTTCACATGCCTGTTATGGAGATGTAGGGCAATTTCTCACTGCAGGGTTTTGAATACTGTATTGTACACTCACCTAAAGAATTATTAGGAACACCATACTAATACGGTGTTGGACCCCCTTTTGCCTTCAGAACTGCCTTAATTCTACGTGGCATTGATTCAACAAGGTGCTGATAGCATTCTTTAGAAATGTTGGCCCATATTGGTAGGATAGCATCTTGCAGTTGATGGAGATTTGAGGGATGCACATCCAGGGCACGAAGCTCCCATTCCACCACATCCCAAAGATGCTGTATTGGGTTGAGATCTGGTGACTGTGGGGGACATTTTAGTACAGTGAACTCATTGTCATGTTCAAGAAACCAATTTGAAATGATTCGAGCTTTGTGACATGGTGCATTATCCTGCTGGAAGTAGCCATCAGAGGATGGGTACATGGTGGTCATGAAGGGATGGACATGGTCAGAAACAATGCTCAGGTAGCCCGTGGCATTTAAACGATGGCCAATTGGCACTAAGGGGCCTAAAGTGTGCCCAGAAAACATCCCCACACCATTACACCACCATCACCAGCCTGCACAGTGGTTACAAGGCATGGTGGATACATGTTCTCATTCTGTTTACGCCAAGTTTGGACTCTACCATTTGAATTTCTCAACAGAAATCGAGACTCATCAGACAAGGCAACATTTTTCCAGTCTTCAACAGTCCAATATTGGTGAGCTCTTGCAAATTGTAGCCTCTTTTTCCTATTTGTAGTGGAGATGAGTGGTACCCAGTGGAGTCTTCTGCTGTTGTAGCCCATCCGCCTCAAGGTTGTGCATGTTGTGGCTTCACAAATGCTTTGCTGCATACCTCGGTTGTAACGAGTGGTTATTTCAGTCAGCCTTGCTCTTCTATCAGCTTGAATCAGTTGGCCCATTCTCCTTTGAACTCTAGCATCAACAAGGCATTTTCGCCCACAGGACTGCCGCATACTGGATGTTTTTCCCTTTTCACACCATTCTTTGTAAACCCTAGCAATGGTTGTGCATGAAAATCCCAATAACTGAGCAGATTGTGAAATAGACTGGCCCGTCTGGCACCAATAACCATGCCACGCTCAGAATTGCTTAAATCACCTTTATTTCCCATTCTGACATTCAGTTTGGAGTTCAGGAGATTGTCTTGACCAGGACCACACCCCTAAATGCATTGAAGCAACTGCCATGTGATTGGTTGACTAGATAATTGCATTAATGAGAAATAGAACAGGTGTTCCTAATAATTCTTTAGGTGAGTGTATGTACTGTGCATCTCACAGACTGTATATGGAGAAAGCAGCAGGTCCCTAGTAAGTGTTGTTAGGTTGGGCTGGCACCACCCCTTCCTTTGGTGGATGAAGTAAGATTTGAGTAGAGTAAGCTGTGAGATAAAGGCTATATCTACTCATTTTGAGATAAAAATCTTTTTTTCAGTTTGTCTTTATTAAAAATATGGAGCCCTTTTTCTGTACATAGCTGAGATGCTCTAGTAGCGGCCTGTGGATTTTCTCTCTTTTCCGGTTTTGGGCACTGCAGGGGGGCGTTACTGGGCACCCAAAGTAGAAGATAACGCCCCTCTGGGCACCTTCACGATTAATTAGCATATTTATAAAAGTCGTTTTTCTGCAAAACTGGACGGATTTCATTACAGAAAAGCAAAGCTGATTCAAGGTAATCTGTGGAGCATGGCTGGTTTAAAAGCTAAATTTGTGTTGTCAGAGGTGACAGAATCCCTTTAACTAAGTGTTTATGACCTCTTAGTAGTTTAGAGATAAGGTTTATTAGAGGACCAGTACAAAGTGAAAGTACCAGTCACACAGTTAGAAAAACATTTAACCCTTTGTGACAGAACAGCTTAATATTTTTAATAAAAGCCAATTGAAAATATGATTTGTAGCCAAAAATGAGTAAAATGCAATTATAAACAAAAATTACCTCCAAAGTTGTACATAGACTTTAAGCAGCAGCAAGTACCAGAGCAGGGAAACCTTTTACCCTGTGAATTAAAAAGGCAGCACATTGACAGCATATACACCAGCCCTTAAGTAAAAGAGCTACTGGATTTTACAGAAGGTTGAATGACCATAGTTGTACAGAGCACCTGGCAAAGAAGGAAATTTACATTGTGGCTTCTAACACCCTTGCATATTGGTGGGAGCAATAAACTTCAGGTTACCCATCATCCAGCAAGAGCAAACTGGCCATCTGTTCAGACTGGACTATATTGCAGAGATATCAATATAGTGAGAGTGAGAGAGACAAGTTGAACTCCTTGGTCTATTTGGAAAGTCTGTGCAAGCTATATACAAAAAGACACGATGGAACTTTTATTGTGATCACTGCCCTCCATACACAACCTAGGGAAACTGTATATGACCACCGTGAAGGTTGCACTTAATGTGTGAACTAGTTACTGAACTGCTGCAGTAAGGGTCCATTCACACGTCCGTGGTGTGTTGCAGATCCGCAACACACCCGGCCGGAACCCCCCACAGAAATGCCTATTCTTGTCTGCAAGCTGCGGATGAGAATAGGACATGTTCTATCTTTTGCGGAGCCGCGGACCAGAAGTTCGGGGCCGCTTTCCGCAAATGTGGAAGTGGAGAGCACATAGTGTGCTCTCCGCTTCACTTCCGGCCCCATTGAGAATGAATAGGTCCGCACCCGTTACGCAGAATTGCGGAACGGATGCGGACCCATTTGCGGACGTGTGAATGGGGCCTTACGTACAGTCAGTCTGTTACACTACAACCTTTCTCATCATTGACATAAATGGACCATTCAAGGGATCCCTGCCTTGCATCCCCAAACCTCACTAACATCATGGGCACCTCCACTATTACCAGGCAGAGGTCTCCAGAACCATAGCATGTCCCGAGTGAAGACAAGGTGCATCCTGTTATCACTGCACAGCCCAGGAAGCACTGGAGTGAAAGCTGCCACCATGAGTACAACTACTCTCATTCTCTCTACCTCCCCTGCGGATCGCTGAAATAGGACAATCTCCAATTTAATTGTATTTTAAGTAATCAATAAAGATTTCAATTTTAAGTGTTTTTCATTCAGACATTGACCCAGTTGTTGAATTAAACGCAAATAGCTTGTTCATTAAGAGTAGGTCATCAATATCTGACTATTAGGGGTCAGACTCCTGGCACCTCCACCATTCAGCTTTTTGAAGAAGCCATGGCAGTTCAATGCCACAGCCTCTTCCTACACCAGTGAGGTCATGGTCATTGATCACATAACCTATTTGCATTTCTGTCCAGTTCAAGTGAATGACATCCACGATACAATGGTATGCGGTGAAGAAGCCTTAGTGCTCAAACTGTAGCACCATGGCCTCTTCAAACAGCTTATCGGTGGAGGTGCTGGCAGTTGGAACCCCACCCCAGATATTGATGACCTTACCTGAGCACAGGCTATCAATAATGAACCCCTGTAAAACCCAATTAAAGGGTTTCTGTCACCAGATTTAACCCTATTAAACTGGCTGACATTAGCGATGTGCAGAGGGGGGCGTTGCCCTGCTCCTAGAAACTCCATTCGCCCACCTCAAGACACACCCTGCCATCCTTGATTGACAGGGCCAGGCAGCGCTCATTTCCTCCTGCCGGCTCTGTGTCCTGGGACTGCGCATGTGCAGGATTTATCCAGCATACAGGGCCAGCCGGAGAAGATGAACGCTGGCTCTGTCATAATGTTAGCCAGTTTAATAGGGTTAAATCTGGTGACAGAAACCCTTTAAATTTATGTTTATAGTTGCAGCCTATGGCTGCCGCTGTTCACCTCACCTTCTCCTGATCCCTGGTACCAGGTGGTGTGGACCCGTCTCCCTCTTTTCCCTTTTTCCAGGTGGGTCATGCTACTGGGCCTAACTCTTAAAGAACCAGCACACATCTCCTAATTGTCACCAGGCAGTGGCTGGCCACCTTGTGGTACTTTAGCTGCTTCCCCTGTGGGAGGTTGCCTGAGCAGTAGGTTCATAGCTTGCTAAATTCCTGCTAAGGTGGGCTGTTCTGTTATCTGCTCATGTACCTTCTGCCCATTTACTTGATTGTGACCCTCTGCCTGCCCTGACCGTGAACTACGATTTTGCCTAAGCCCTCAGAACTTTGCATCGGTGTCTCTGACACTTGCGGATTAGCTGTCAATCATACAGAGACTACTCCAGGAAGTGGCGTCCTAGTGGCTCACATGCAGCGAAGTCCAGATCCCTGCAAAGGGAATAAAGAGTAAATACCAGGGGACTGCCAGAATAACACCCTTAGAAGTAGCCCAAAGTCAAATCTGTTGGTTGACACAGTGGTTTAACACCCAATGCCTTAACATTTATAAAGGGGATTTGAGGCTCTGTATCAGAAAAAAGGAGCTCTGACTGCTATAAAGATATATTAAGAGACAAATCAGCACAGATATTTGTACCAAATTAGGTTAAAAAAAAAAGAACACGGTGTTCAAGGATGTTCTTGTGGTGTAGTTACGTCCCAAGTGATCTATGTATGCAATTTTACCCTGGAATGTTTTAATATAAGGAAAATAAATTGTTAGCAGCAAGCATCAGATAACACCACAGTATATCCGTGATGGTTAATGATTTGTAAGATTATTAATGACACAGGCATGCATCCGCTAACTACCGTTGTCTGTCTACAATGAAATACTGTATAACAGACATATTACATTTGCATTCCACTTTGCCACACCAAGCATACCTTCCTATGTGATGAACATTACTACAGACACGACATACAGGAGACGTAATGGAATTCATCAAGCAGTTAATCCATAGTATGTGGCTATGCTTTGCAAATAATACAGCTCATATGAAGACCATGTGTCTGTGACCATTCCCAATGCCTTTTAATGCATTACCTACAGAATTTTATGGAAAACAAGTGACGACAGTGCATACAAGACTGAAATTTTTCTTGCCAAGTCCTATCTTATTCTATCTCCTTCATTCCTAATACTTTATAGCTAAATGAAAACAATTATGTTATGCCCCGGCAATGTGCTGACTATAGCACAAGGGAACATTCAGGAACAAGATAGTCATCCTTTCATATAACAATGTACACATGGACGGATGATTAATAAATATAGCTCTTTTTGGCATGCAGCTCAATCGAGTTCCACATCCTCTTCCAAATAAATAAAGAAATAATAATGTATTATTATAATCAGTAATGCAACACTGCACATGCTGTATGAACAAAGGATGGAAGGGGCACAAACTATTTCTCCTTTTTATATGAGAATTCTGCCATATCAGGACACCAGTATAGTCAAAGAGCAACAAAACATGGAGAAATACACAGATTTTGTAGATTTTTAGTTATAATCTTTAAGTGGTTGCCACACAAAACATATTTTACATTTTCAAAACCAGCCCTTGGATTAATAGTATAGCCACTGAGTTATTCAGTAAAATATACACTGACGAGCAAAAGGGTAACAACAATGTTTTGAACTTTTGACTTTCAGGCCCCATATCTCACCATCCACTGCAGCTTTGAACCTGAGACCACCATCATTTTATAGACAATCAGCTTGGCTATCTCATACATTGGACTTGCAACTATTTAGCATATGATTAGTTATGCACATTCTTGTCATGGAGCTGCATTTGTTACTGTTTTGCTCCTGGTGGTGAAACAATCGTTTTCTTCTTGTATACTAAAAATTACAAACTTTTCTTACATTTCCTAATAGCACAGTCAGTTATTAGGTCGATTCCCATACGAAAGGTTAGTGGTTCGATTCGAGGAGCAGCAAAGAAGAAGATTTCCCAATATAAGAGAAACAGCATCATCCAGCTCATCGATAGTGGTATCTTGGGCACGAATTGCCAAACTGCATCATGTGAGTGCCATGACAGTTGGAAGAATATGAAATGAAGTCCAATCCAAAGCTAAGAGGTGGACGTTCAGGCAAATATCAGAGTCAACAAGTCAGTTATCACAAGGTCCATCAGTTCTGCCATGACAAACATGGCGGTGGAGGTGGCTCGTATGCTTCATAATAGAGAGATCACAGGCGTCTATGCAAGCACTGTGCGACGTGCATTACACAAGTCTGGAATGGTGGCCCAAAAAAAGGTGAAGAAGCCTCGACTTCAATATTGTCAGAAGAAGCGTCGGCTCGAGTTTGCAAAAAGTACAAACAGTGGACAGTAAAAGATTAGAAATGGGTGATTTGGAGATGAAAGTCAATAGACTGGGCTCTGATGGGTGAAAATGAGTCTGGAAGAAAAGGAAAAAGAGGCTAACGGATCGAGAAATTGAAGGAACTGTCACGTTCGGTGGAGGAAGCCTGATGATATGGGCTTTCACAGCCAAAGGTGTAGGATACTTGACCAGAATCGTTGGTGGTCTCAATGCTGAGCTATATGTAAGTATCCTACAAAACGAGTTACATGTGAAAAGGATGACATAGCTTTCCAGCAGGACAACGACCCGAAGCATACATCGAAATTGCCGAAGAAATGGTTCAATGACAATGAAGTAGAGGTACTGGATTGGCCCCCACAGTCCGCAGACTTCGACCCAATTGAACACTTGTGGGTAGAGTTGAAGAAAAAGCTGTATTTGTACCCAAGTGAGTTGACAGTATGCACCAACATTGGGAACGTGTAGAAGAGATCTGGGAACAGATTTCAGTCGAGACATGCTTGAATCTGATCGAGAGCATGCCCAGAAGGGTTCAGGCAGTGTTGAAAGCCAAAGGTGGATTTAAAAAATGCTAACAAAATAATAAAAATTTAAATGTAGAATTTTAGGAGCAAATGGTAACAATGAAGCTACATCACAAGAATCTGCATAACTAATCATATGCTAAATAGTTGCAAGTGCAATTTATGTATGAGATAGCAATGATGATTGTCTATAAAATGATGGTGGTCTCACGTTCGAAGCTGTAGTGGATGATGAGATCTGGAGCCTGAAAGTTAAAAGTGTAAAATATTGTTACTCTTTTGCTCGTCAGTGTAAATGCATTTTATAATAGCACCAGCTGCTGCTTTTCATTATTTTTCCATCCACTGAGGAGGACACAAATGCTCAGGTTTATCCTTCAACTGTCCCCAGCCATATATATTGTAAGAAGCGGTGACAGCTGTAGGGAGAGAGCTGATGCAGAAAGTACATGCCCCCTAATAAAGGGCATGCTCCCAGTTATGATAGGGAGAGAGTTGCAGCAGAATAACAAGCCCCATGAGAAAGGGCATGCCCTTGAGCTGTGACAGGGAGATATCTGAAGCAGAAAGGACATGTCCCCTGAGAAAGAACACACCCCTTGAGCTGCTATACTGAACAGAATCTAGTTGAGCAATTTGAGCAATGCATCGGAAGATCTCTGGATCCATGTAAGGTACGGGACTGGTCCTGGCTTTGTAAGAAAATATTTTCATGTATTATATGAGGTATAATTTTACATTTTTATATTAATCATCATAAACCCTTTAAATGCCCATGATGTCAATACATAGAGCCCAGAACTTGCAACTGTGCACTTACACTTGAGCTAGGAGAAATCTAGGCAATTTTTCTTTCACTAAATGCGACATGTGACATACTGCCACTGCGATGCGAGCGGGAAGAAGTCGCTCGACAACTGTCGCTGTGTAGCCCTAGCCTAAATCTTTGGAGTCATGTAATAAATAAATCACTTTCTAGGACAAAGAAACATATCTGGTAAAGAAGTTGCCTGAACTTGTTACATGTTCTTAACTACATGAAACACATTTTATTTCACACTATTGTCAAATGGCTTTGAAAGGTCGCAAAATAGGGTTTTATGATCTTGCTAGATTATTTGTGCAAATATTGCCACTTTCTGCATTTTTACACTACTCACTCCAGTTTTAAAAAGTTCATTAGTTTCACTCTAGGTTTATCTCTACAGCTTAGTCTACTTTCACACTCGCGTTTGGTGCGGATCCGTCATGGATCTGCAAAAACGCTTCCGTTATAATAATACAACCACATGCATCCGTCATGAACGGATCCGGTTGTATTATCCTTAACATAGCCATGACGGATACGTCTTGAACACCATTGAAAGTCAATATGGGACGGATCCGTTTTCTATTGTGCCAGATTGTGTCAGAGAAAACCGATCTGTCATCATTGACTTACATTGTGTGCCAGGACGGATCAGTTTGGCTCCGCCTCGTCAGGTGGCAGCTTGCAGCGTTTCGGTTTCCACCTCCCGAGTGGAATGGTGACTGAACGGAAGCAAACTGATGCATTCTGAGCTGATCCTTTTCCATTCAGAATGCATTAGGGCAAAACTGATCTGTTTTGGACCGCTTGTGAGAGCCCATGACGGATCTCACAAACGGAAAGCCAAAACGCAAGTGTGCAAGTAGCCTTAAAAAAAAAATCACAAAAAACACTGTGCATTTATGAATTTACTAATTTGCTCCTTACTAAACTATCTGTATGGTTTCTACCTGTACATTAGACCATAACTTCATTATTTGGTGCAATTTGGACCTTAAAATATCTATAATCCAATGATTTATGAGCTAATATTAAAATGGGTATTGAAGTGCAAAAAAAGAATTGTCCCAGAGGCTCCACATGCTGTAGAAAAATAAAGGGACTTACACCCTCCTAACCAATCCCCAGCTGCTGCAGTTGTTGCGGTGTCAGTAATTATGCTTCTGGCAGAGTTAGGCCCCTTTCACACGAGATAGTTTTCCGCGCGGGTGCAATGCGTGACGTGAACGCATAGCATCCGCATTGAATCCTGACCCATTCATTTCAATGGGTCTGTGTACATGAGCGTTTATTCACGCAGCCCTAGCCCCATAGAAGTGAATGGGGCTGCGTGAAAAACGCATTGCATCCGCAAGCAAGTGCGGGTGCGTTGCGTTTTTCACTGATGGTTGCTAGGAAATATTGTTTGTAAACCTTCAGTTTTTTTATCACGCGAAAAAACTGAACAACTGAACGCAATCGCAGGCAAAACTGAATGGCTTTGCCTGTGAAATCGCACAGTTTTCACTGAACGCATCCGCAACGCATCCGGACCTAATCCGGACACGCTCGTGTGAAAGAGGCCTTAGAAGCGTGGCCTAGTATGAAAAAAATTGCCGCGATGCATGCCGGCATATATTGTCCCTCTTTACGATTTTCAAAAGTTGGGAGGTGTGTACTGGAGTAAGTTATATGCAGCTGGCATAGACTTCAGTTTCTGGTGCACGGACTGCCAGAGATGCACCTAATTTGTTGGTAGTCATCTGGCAATCTTGATAAACCTCCCTCAACGTGCAGCATTTGATAAATTTGGAGAATAGAATTCCAATGTAGACTCAAGCAAAACTTGCTTCAAATATTACCCTCATGATAAATTCCCCCCACATCTCTTATGGTACTTTCATACTTGCGGCATAGCTATCCGGCAGGCTGTTCCGGCAGAAGAACAGCCCGTCGGATCCGCCATGTTGCAAGTACCCGTGTGCTGCCGTGCTGCTGCTCCGTCCCCATTGACTATAATGGGGTGGGGGGCGAAGCTACGGCGCAGCACGGCAGTGCACGGCAGAGATCGCTGGACTAAAAAGTCGGACATGCAGTACTTTTAGTCCGGCGATCTGTGGCCGTGCACTGCCGCCGTAGCTCTGCCCCCAGGAACAGCCTCTCGGATAGCCATGCTGCAAGTGTGAAAGTACCCTAACTAGGGATTTTCTCTTATGGGATCAACTCTTGTTTTTTTGCAAGAAATATAAGGATCAGAGCACAGGTCATTTTAAGTCACATTGTAACCCAATATTCTAAGTAAACATGTGAACGCCCCTTTTCTTAGAAAGATGTGTCAGATTCCCATTGACAAACATCTCTGCCCAGTGCCACATGGGTTTAAGGCCTCATGCACACGAACGTGTGGTTTTGCAGTCCGCAAAAAAACGGATCCGCAAAAAAAATGGATGACATCCTTGTGCATTCCGTTTTTTGCGGAACAGAACATCTGGCCCCTAATAGAACAGTACTATCCTTGTCCGTGATGCGGACAAGAATAGGACAAGTTCTATCTTTTAACGGAATGCAAAAACCATGTGTTTCTATGGGGCCATGCACACATCTGTATTTTTTATGGATCCATGTAGTTGTTCCGCAAATTATAGTACATGGTCTATTCTTGTCCGTACTGTGGACAAGAATAGTCCTTTCTATTGATGAGAGTGAGAAAAGTATAGAATGGACACAGCCTTGTGCATGAAGCCTTAAAAGGTTATTCCCATCTAAGACATTGGGGGCATATCCTAGTGATATACCCCCCAATTTCTGAGATGGAAATAATCCTTTAACTGGGAAAAAATTCTTTCCTGACCTGGTGGCAATTGGGACATCCCAGAATCACATTGTATACTAGTAAATATAACGCTATATATTGTGCTTTGGCAGGAAGATAGCTAACCCCTTCTTAAAGCTATTCACACAGCCAATATCAATTCATTTGGGAGCATGTTCCAAATTTTAGGATTTGGACCATAAAGTAACGCTTTAGAACTTTTTGATGAAATTGGATTTCACTTACACGTAGCAATGACCCTATGTTCTCTGTTGGGTTCATGAAACAAATTATTAATCGCATAAGTTATTATAGGGACCATTTAGAGATATATATGTCTTGCCGCTCCATTATTTCTGTATGGGACTGCTGGAAATCACTGTGGGCTGTAGTCACCTGTACTCACCTATGTCCAGCAGTCCAATAGAGAATAAATGGAGCGGCATGGTGCATGCTCAACCAGCTGCTTCATTCATCTCTTGTGATTAATGGGGTTGCAGTGATCAGGACCCCCCTTCCCTGTGAATACGGGATAACTTGATATGACTAATGACTATATAGCAGAAATCAGAGCTAAGGTCTGTAAGAGAATGTAGATCATCAGGCCCAGGAGCTTTATTCACATTGTTTTTGGACCATGGCTATCCTTAGTCAGGACAAGTAAATAGTTATGACGTCAATAGCCATGTTAGGCTACTTTCACACTAGCGTTTTCAATTCCGTTATTGAAATCCGTCATGGGATCTCAGTAGCGGATGAAAACGCTTCATTGTTGTCCCCATTCATTGTCAATGGGGACAAAACTGAATTGAACGAAATGGAATGCACCAAAATGCATTTTGTTTGTTTTCCGTTTGGTTGCTTCCCCATCGTGGAAAGGATAACCCTGCAAGCAGCATTTTTCTGTCCGCGATATGGTGCGGAGCAAGACGGGTCCGTCCTGGCACACAATGTAAGTCAATGGAGACGGATCCGTTTTCTCTGACACAATCTGACACAATATAAAACTGATCCATCCCCCATTGACTTTCAATGGTGTTCATGACGGACCTGTCATGGCTATATAAGACATAATACAACCGGATCGGTTCATGACGGATGCATGCGGTTGTATTATAGTAACAGAAGCGCTTTTGCAGATCCATGACGGATCTGCAAAGAAACGCAAGTGTGAAAGTAGCCTTAGTGAACATGTCCTCAATTGCAAGAGCTAATATGATTGATGATGGTAACCCAGACTCCTTCAGAACTGAGGTTACAAGGAAAGACTGCATACAGCTATGACACATTGAAATTCAGGAAATCAGTTTCATTTTTGGCTGGAGGTTTGCTTTAACATAATGTTTTATCGTGTTTTTTATGTCTCTCGAAACACGCATTGAGGTGCAGGGGCCACATTGTTTGGTATACTTTATGCTTATTTTATGCTTTGTGATGCACTTTACTCTGCTTGCAGCACTTGCTACGTGTTCTTTCTTTTCAGTGCCGGCTGTGGACCATTGAACTTTGATGCAGTTGTTAGATTATTCAGCTGTATTTATGACTTTTGGATCTTCTAACACTGTGTACCCACCCACTTCTTGTGTGCATTCCCTTTCCTTATGAATTATTTTTGATGGATTTTATGCCATGTTTTAGCTTAAAGGGGTTTTCTACCTTATATTAGGGGGTCATCCCATGATTAATGTAAAAAATGAAAATCAGACATCACATAGGACATGACGATCTCTTTCTAAGGCCTCATGCACACGGCCGTTGCCCAGCCGTTCTGTGCATTGGGGACCGCAATTTGAGCCCCAGGTAACCAGCCTGTTGACCAGTTTGACAGCTGGAAGACTGAGCCACAGACCCTGGGCCACTAGCTTTGGCTAGAGTACCAGCCTTCTTAGAAACAGGGACAGCTAGCTCAGGCCTTTCCTCAGCATAAAACCTTCTTCTGCCAGGGAGGAGACTGAAGAAGCCAGCTCAGTGCATTGCCTGTATTGTGTTACCCTTGAGTTCCTTCAGTAAAGAAGCACACTGGTTTATTAGTCCTGACTCTTTGGACTAATTTTCTGTTGGGGTGCACCACACTTTACCACCCCGTTTTGGAGAGTAGCCACAACCTCGACAGGATGCAATGCTCTGTTTCTCCCCACAGCAGGCGTGTGCTGGATGAGATTAGCAGTGGGCTGATTGCACAGCTGCTCTATCCTATGTGCTAGTGTTTCTGACTAATGGAGCGCTTAGTCATGACCTATCAGGTTCTGATTCTGGAACTTAGTGCTCTATTTAAACCCCTTCCTGGTCATACACAAGTCTCTTGGTGTTTGTCTGTCTTTTCAAGTAAGTGGAGGAAGGACTGTCCACCAGTTGCGGGCTTGTACTGCAAGTAGGTAGGGAAAAGCAGGCTGCGTTGTAGGTCAGGGATTAAAGTCCATGTCCGTCCCTACCTACAGGAGTTACAACTACAGTTCATGGAGAAAGTTAGCAGATTTCTGCACAAATTTGTGTAACACTTAAGGGTGTTACACAAGGCTAATGATATATTGATGAACTATCCTCAAGATAGGTCATCAATATCAGATCGGTGGAGATCCAAAAGGGAGCTGAGCTGCAGTAACCTAGCACTGACACTATACTTAGAATAGAGCTTTGCTTCAGGCTCCATTCTCTGTAGTAGATCTGGTAACTGCAGTTAAAGAGGACCATTCATCACTTCTAAAGATATTAACTAACGATGCTCACATGTAGAGCGGCGCCCAGGGATCTCCCTGCACTTACTATTATCCCTGGGCGCCGCTCCGTTCTCCCGGTATAGGCTCCAGTCTCTGTGCTCACAAAGTATGTAAATTCATAATTAGGGAAAAAAACAATCACAGATACAAATAACATCTTTCGGTTGCTTGATAGTAAGTTTAGGAGGCAAAAGGCATGCTGACTGTAATAGTTCAATAGTCCAACATATTGTATGGTAATACTCCATAGATCAACTATATAGAGGTACAATGTTCATTAAAGTGCTATGAGCTGGATAAGTAGATAAGGAAACATGAGGGAAAAACTTAGATCAATGTACCATGCATATAAATAGAGGAACTTTCATTTCATGATTCGGTGGAAACCATAGAAATGTGACCACATTACATAATATAGGCAAACACTATAATCCTACTTAGCAATGAAGCTGATATTATATTCATACCACTGAGGACTAACCTGGATATGCCGCAAAAGAATAACAGCAAAGTCTTGTAGGTATAGGCTCTGTGGCCATGTGGCAGTGCTTCTAGGGCTAAAATGAGCCGCTGTTGCTGCCATCTTGTGCTGCTGGTGACTGAGGAATAAATACACGCTGTTACCGGCGTGCTCCCTCAACACGTGACGCGCCGCCCGGATGTGACGTAAGTCCATATGCGACGCGCTCATGTCCAGCCGATGTAAGGATGGAAGTGACGTTGGCGCCTGAGAAGGGCGGAAGCGCTATTACCCTGGGTTCACACCTGAGCGTTTTACAGCGCGTTCAAACGCGCTGTAAAACGCTCAACAGATTAAAACCAATGCATCCCTATGGGAGTGGTTCACACTTGAGCGTTTTACAGCGCGTTTGAACGCGCTGTAAAACGCCCAACGCATAAACAAGTACTTGAGCTTCTTTTGGGGCGTTTGACGCGCGTTTTGTGATTGACACCACAGTAGTCAATCACAAGAACGCGCGTTTTACGCGCGTTTCCTATTTGCAAAAACGCGCTGAAATACGCGCGACAAAAACGCGCGTAAAACGCGCGTTTTTAGAACGCTCAGGTCTGAACCCAGGGTTAGTGTTGCGCTTGATAAACAAATGCCTAAGGGCAACTGAATACAAGGCTGTTATATAGGTATCCTTAGGAAAGCTGTTATAGGAATAATAACTTACTAGCTGAAATCATATGGAGTCTGGGTGGATAATACAAAATGAAATAAAAATGGGTGAACATTGAAAAGGATACTGTGAGATGCGGAAATATCAGCAGGCGTTCCTCAGTGTTTGGTCTGTGAAAGCAAATTAAAAATGATACATGTAAGGTAAAATCATGTAAAGATCATAACATAATAATAGCTGAAGTTATAGAGAATAACAATCATAAAAGGCAATTAAGATTATACTCCGGTTTAACCCCTTTGGTTCCAAGGTCTGGAGTCTATGGATCCAGAAGGCCTCCCAATTAGTGAGGATCTTGTTGATGTCACCTCCTCATCTTGGGGTTAGAATCTGTTCATCCACTTAGAATTTCAATTGTGAAATGGTATGGCGTTTGGTGGAGAAATGGTCTGGGATCGGAAGATGACCACGTTCACATCTAATGTTAGAATAAATTTGTGTTGACTGATGCGGTCTTTAATGCTCTGAGTAGTTTCACCAACATACGCCAAACCACAGGGACACTTGATGACATAGATCACATTGGCTGAATCACATGTGATAACAGCGTGTATTTATTCCTCAGTCACCAGCAGCACAAGATGGCAGCAACAGCGGCTCATTTTAGCCCTAGAAGCATTGCCACATGGCCACAGAGCCTATACCTACAAGACTTTGCTGTTATTCTTTTGCGGCATATCCAGGTTAGTCCTCAGTGGTATGAATATAATATCAGCTTCATTGCTAAGTAGGATTATAGCGTTTGCCTATATTATGTAATGTGGTCACATTTCTATGGTTTCCACCGAATCATGAAATGAAAGTTCCTCTATTTATATGCATGGTACATTGATCTAAGTTTTTCCCTCATGTTTCCTTATCTACTTATCCAGCTCATAGCACTTTAATGAACATTGTACCTCTATATAGTTGATCTATGGAGTATTACCATACAATATGTTGGACTATTGAACTATTACAGTCAGCATGCCTTTTGCCTCCTAAACTTACTATCAAGCAACCGAAAGATGTTGTTTGTATCTGTGATTGTTTTTTTCCCTAATTATGAATTTATATATTTGACATGAAATTATGCTCTATGAAATTTAGTTATTGTATTATCTATGTCTACAGTGTTCCGATGAAGGCTAATGCCGAAACGTCACTACTTTCTCTAACTGGCAATCCGCAATATAAATATTAAAATAATTACTGAGCAACACTAGTGGTGTCCAGGAACCGTCTCTTTCACTACTATCCTAAGGACAAGTCATCAGTATTTTTAACCTGGAATACCCCTTTAATTATTTACATTTCAGGTAGACAAAGTCAGAAGAGGATTCTGCTTTCTACAAATTGAATGATTTCTTAGTGCAAATCATCCCAAAATGCAGTACTGTAATGAAAACATACTGCTCACAATGATCACCTATAAGCTGTTTCCAAATTCTCTTCATAGGAAAAAACAGATTTGTACAATGTGTTTCTACTTGATAGAGACATATACTGGGCTCCAGAAGTCAGAAAGAGCTGGAGGATGTTTGATGTCTTTATCGTGACTTGGAGTCTATTCAAAATGTTGCTCAGTCCGTATCAGTAAGTCGGAATCAAAACCATTACGTCTGATTGAAAACTTCATGAGGGACTGGACGTTATAAATATAATTTACAGAAAAGGCACAAGGGATGCATGATTATGGAGGATATAGCTACAATGGACTCTCTCACTTTCCATAGACAACTGTGTTGGCACGAATCAGTGCAGTTGAGGTTGGCTTGCCAGAATGTGATTAATAGTATCCTTCAATCAGCGGCACTTATCCATTTCCAGTATAAGCACAAGACTGCTCTTATGTATTGTAATGGTGGGTGCACAGCATGTCTGTGTGGACCACAAATCTAATATACAAATCCAATATTAAATGTATTTTGGAATGCATCCCTCCAAATAGATTTCTGCTGGTTCTGCTACATTCCTATAGCCTAGGACACCGACATACACTTGTATACACGGCTCTATTTGCTGTCTATCTTCTTACTCTATTTTTCCCCCTATAAGACGTACTTTTTCTCCATAAAGTGTGTGTGTGTGGGGGGGGGGGGAAGGGGTAAATATCAGTGCGTATTATGGGGCAAATACTAATGAGTGCTTACATTATGGAAGCGCTCATTAGTACAGGAGGACAGGGAAGCAGTGGATACAGCGTTCCCCAAGCTCTGTACTTCCTGCTTTCTGGTCCTCGACCGCTGGCTGTGCTGTGAGGATAGTGGCGCCATGTGACCTCACTCTGTGCACATTGGGTCATGCGGCAGGTGTGTCCGGAGCAGGAGAGGTAAGTTATTATTAATTGTTTTTAATGTTTGCTCTCAGCCTGGGAGTCTGATCTGAGATATACTTGGGGGCCATTCACATCGGGCTCTGTTCTGAGGTCTACTTGGAGGGGTCAATTACATCAGGCTCTGATCTGAGGTCTACTTGGGGGTCATTTACATTGTGGGTCTGAATGGGAGGATTCTTATTCACATTGGGGCTGTGATCTGAGGTCTGATTGGGGGTCTTATGATATGAACATTAGGGTCTGAGGTGGGGTCTAATTAACATTAGGGGTCTGATTAACATTGGGGGTCTTAATAGTGGCTCTGAGCTGAGGTCTGATGAAAAAATTTTTTTTTTCCTCCTCTAAAAGCTAGGCGCATCTTATGGGTAGGTGCCTCTTATAGGGCGAAAAATACGGTATATTTTTCTGTGAATATCTTCTCTTGAGTTTTGCAAAAGATAAACATGGACAGCTTTTAAAAAAAAAAATTCTTTTGCTGAAATGGATGTATTTTTGCAATTGGGCAATATTAAAAGGTTTATCTTTTGCAGCTTGTGTCTATTCTCATACTGTTATTGCAGTGGATTTGGGCTAATCCTAAGGTTGTGAATGCTGGCATTCCCCTTGTATTCACCCTTTAACTCCTGTAAAGGGATCTAGACTTCACTGCAGGATGCCACCAGGTCGCTACCTCTTTAAATAGTATCTGTGTGGATAATAGCTGACCCACATGGGTCAGAGACACCTGTGCGCAGCACCAAAGAATCAGGCAAAATCGTAGTACTAGTCTGGCATAGGCTGAGGTCAGGGCAGGCAGCATAGTGTCAATACAGAGGTCAGGCACAGGACTGCACAGGCAGTGGAGAGTCATAGTACAATAAACAGACAGAGGTTGGGACATGGGCACACAACAGGACACAGCATACATAGCAGGAATTTAGCAAACTAGGTAACCTAATTGCTTAGGCATCCTCCCACAGGGGAAGGTGCCTGAAGTACCCCAGAGTTGCCAGCCATTGGCTAGAGAAGATTAGGGCACGAGCATCCTGTTCCTTTATGAGTTGGAGGGAGAGGCGCAGAGGCTTTGTCGGCAAGCAGGCCTCACCCTGCATGGACTGACATAACAAATTAGGCAGCTGGACCCACTGTGAAGAAGGCAGCAGGAGGCAGATCTGGGTCGGCGGGCTAGGTGAACAGAGCAGCAGCTGCTAGCAGTTGTCGCTGTAACACATACATTGCAAGCTTCTAAGTCCTGTTCACTGTGAAATTTGTCTGACGAGTTCTCTGATGGCTTGGTCTGTATTTCCTCTCTCTGCTCTCCTGGACCATCATAAAGCTGACATGCCTTTTGATTTAAGATTATTTCTTTTGGCTTTAAAGACATCATTTTTTTGTAAGCTGGGTAGAGAGAGGTTAAGACTGAGCCGTCATAGAGCTGTTCTGATGGATTTCAGACTGAACAAGACTGCAAAGAATGAGAATATATGCAGTCTGCAGAAGACAAATACTTGAACATTTCATTTTAAATGAAACTCAGTTACAAAAATGTATTTATCAAAACATGATGCCCGAAAGGTATTCATAGTCTTCAAGACTCTTGGTCCACTTTGTCTTCCTATAGCAGAATGTGAGTAAAGGTGCCAGCAGAGAGTACAAGATCTACAGTACTTGTTTCTGGTGGAGATGTGAGAGCAGTAGCTTTAAAGGGGTTGAACCCGGACTCATCCCCATTTTCACCCAGGCAGCCCCGCTGACTTGAGCATCGGAGCAGTTTATGCTCCGATACTCTCCTTTGCCTTGCGCTGAATAGGTCAGGGCAAAGGCATTTTATGGAGTTCCAGTGACGAACCAGGCACTCCTTAGAGCTGCCAGGCGGAGACTTCTGCCCAGCAGTGAGCTCGGTGACGTCACCGGCACTGATGAGGGGGCTTTAGCTCTAAAGCCAGCCCATCAGAGCTGGGAACGTCACCAAGCACACTGCTGGGCGAAAGCCTCCGCCTAACAGGGTTTTTATTGTAAATAATAGAGTCCTCGCCCTGCGCGATCCTGCTAACATCAGGGAGGCTGCCTGGGTGAAGCATCAGGGAGCCTGCCTCTGAACCCGGACAACCCCTTTAAGATGGTGTCTCCTCTGTTTACTATGATAGTGTAGAGCCTTCAGGAAACAGGAGTGCCACCATCTCACATTAACTTGCAACTGACTAGCACTCTATCTTAGCAGCTTTCCACTAGAGCCCAGACAGACAATGCATATTGCTGCATTTTGCATACAGCTCCAAGCTTTTGTATTAGCATCACTATGTAAAGTGCTGTCACTGGTTCTATGATCCAGTTGTAATCTTGATAACAGGATCAGGAGAAACAGGCTGAGACATCTAAATTCCTCCCCTGGGTTTAGCCTACAGAATAATGGCCAACTTTGTCTTTGAGCAGCAAGATTAAAAAGTTTTTCCAGGACTACCTTACTGATGGTCTATATATACGGACGTCCCAGCGTGGCAAGAGATCTGTAAGACTGGCAACAAGTGGTTTGATCTGACAGGTTTTTCTTGTGGATCAATAGGCGTCTATGTTGTTTCTGGTAATGGCCTCAACTCTTGCCTCCAGGTATTGCTAATGTGGTCATTTAACCTTCCTTATTTAAAGTTGCTTTTCCCACTATGCTGTGCGGTTTATAGCTTCTCTGCCTGTGGATAGTTCGTGATTGGATCTGGGCTGAGTTCATGGTGCTTCCATAGCCCCTTTAAAGTTAAGTCTTTCCTTTCCCTTTTGTATTTTCTTTGGGTTCTGTGTGTTGCATTTCCCTATTTTTTGTATTAGGCCTGAAGCAGACTCCTGTTCGTCCTTCCTTTTGGAGGTAGTCTCGTCCCTGCCATTAGTACCAGGGTCCCATAGGGCTAGATAGAACTCTAGGTATTCCTGCATCTGAACTAACCTACCTTTGCGGTCTGTTCATACTGGTTTTCACTAGGAGGTGTCCATCTTCCATCCCTAGTTCTCAGGCCTGATTCCCTGTTTCCCCCTTCCCTCCTATGCTTGATGTGGTGTTTCCCTCCCACACCTAATAAACACCAAAGAGGAGCCAAGCAGCAATTAATGATAAAATATACAATTTTTATTGAATCTGATATAATAAAATTACATCTCAAAATTAGTGCTATCAAAACGGTAAAAGGAGCCCTAATTTTGAGATGTAATTTTATTAGATCAGATTCAATAAAGATTGTATATTTTATCATTAATTGCTGCGTGGCTCCTCTTTGGTGTTTATGTAGTTGTAGTGCCATGCGGATAGTTTCTGTTCAGATTATAGGAGTTTTGATGGTCTCCCACACGAAGCGTGACAGGTGGATTTAGACGTGCAGATGAGCAGCATGGAAGAAAGAGTTCCTTCCTGACAGTCGGCTGGTTGCTCAGTGCAGGTAAAGCGCTGCATTTACATGCAGCGATCACCTCCACAGTATAAGAACAATGGATAGCTATTGTGATCACTCATCCTCATACAGCGACATTATTTCTGGACAGCAGATCACTATTTAGACAGCACAATCTGCTGCCCAGAAATGATAAATTAGGTGCCTGCGCGAACAACAGTTTCTCCCGAGGAACGAGCGTTTCACTCATTCATCGGTTGATCTGCTGCACTTTTAGACCGGCAGGTTGTCAGGAGCGAGCGTTCTCAGGAAGTTCGTTTCACGATAATCTGCCCTATTATCTGGCCTTCTAAATCCACCTTTAGGATAGATCCTCAACATCAGATCAGCAGAGGTCAGATTACCATCAATCTCTCTGATCGGCTGTTGTTACTAATTGCAGCACCAGACCCAGGCACCAGAACTAGCCAGCTTCTCTGTATTCAAGAGAATGGCAGTAGTACTGCAGTAACTAGACATGGCCACTATACAGTAGATGGATCTGTGTAATTCCGATGCCTGGTTCTGGTACCCCAAGTATTAAAAACAGCTGATCAGGGGATGCTGGGGGTTGACCCCTGCCAATTTAATATTGTTGATCTATCCTAAGGATAGTAAATGAAATGAATCCACAGCACTTAGTATTTTCAAGATGATCTTGAGTTTGTGTGAAATGAAAATAAAATTATACATGGTTTTCAAAAATTTTAATAAATAAAAATCAGAAAAGTGTGGCGTGCATTTGTATTCAGCCCCTTGTACTCTGATACTCCTAAATAAAATTCAGTGTGACCAATTGCCTTCAGAAGTAACCTAATTAGTAAGTAGAGTCCACTTGTGTGTAATTTATTCTCAGTATAACTACAGCTAGTCTGTGAAGACCTCAGAAGTTTGTTAGAGAACATTAGTGATCAAACAGCATCATGAAAACCAATGATCATACCAGACAGGTCAGGGATAAAGTTGTGGAGAAGTATGAAGCAGGGTTAGGTTATAAAAAAATATCCCAAGCTCTGAACATCTCACAGAGCACTGTTCAGTCCATCATCTGAAAACGGAACAACTGTAAACATACAAAAACATGACCGTCCACCTAAACTGATGGCCCACGCAAGCAGAGCACTAATTAGAGAAGCAGCTAAGAGGCTCATGGTCACTCTGGAGGAGCTGCAAAGATCCACAGCTTAGGTGGGAGAATCTATCCACAGGACAACTATTAGTCGTGTACTTCACAAATCTGGCCTTTATGGAAGAGTGGCAAGATTGCAGTTTGGCACAAGTCATGTAGGGGACACAGCAAACATGTGGAAGAAGGTGCTCCGGTCAGATGAGTCCAAAGTTAACCTTTTTGGCCTAAATGCAAAACACTATGGCCCTGATTTATCATACCTTCACTCCAGAATTATGGCCTCAAAAAGTCACACAAATAGGGCTTTTGCGACTTTTTGCACTCACTTGCACAAAATTTAAGCGACTGCACAAAAATGTGCGACTTTTTTGCATTTTTATACCACTCACTCTAGTTTTGTAATGTGGGTGGAAAAGTGGATGTGGTTAGCTATGTTAATGAATATCATTCCAGATTTATCAATGAGACATAAAAAAAAAAAATCGCAATCTCACTCCAGGAGGAGGGTGGAGTAGGAAAACTGGAGTAGCTTCTCTAGGCAAATGTGTTAGGTCTAAGGATAAGCCAAATTTATTAAGTAACATGAGACATTTGATAAATGTGGCATGAATCAGGCCTCTTTCACACTTGCGTTCTGAGGATCCGGCGGGCACTTCCGTCCCTGATCAGTCTTCAATATGCTTTCAGGTTACCAGGGCAGCCAGGACGCCACTGAGTGTACTCACTAGCGCTGCGGCCGCCAGGCGCTCCTTCATGACGTCACAGGTCCCTGCGGCGCATAGATCAATGCGCCGCCCAGACCTGTGACGTCATGAAGGAGCGCCCGGAGGCCGCAGAGCAGGTAAGTACACTGCTGCGTAGTACTTACCATGGCAGTCAGGACTTCATTTTAGTGCCACAATAAATGGTAAAATGATACATACAAGTCTAGATCGTCCCAAGTATATAAATTTCATGCAATATCCCTTTAGATTTACATTTTAAATATAGAACTTGTTGTTTCAATAAAACAAGAAGACTGAGCATGTTACATTTATAGATGCATATTGTATATTAGCATATTTGAGCAGGGTAGGGAATATTAGCAGTTCTATTACTATGCATTTGATATGCTTGCTGTCAGTATTAACTTGGTGAAAAGAAAGGATGGAGGGAAAACTCAGAATGAGCTGACAGATGTTTTACACAGCAAAACACCACAAGGGACACCACGAACAGTCCAACTAAAACACGCAGTGCCATGCTGATAATCCCATTCAGAGGGCATGTCCAACTGGGGATTACAATAGATTATCCAGTTTATCAAACATACTCTAATCCCTAGATGCCCAAGGAAAAATATCCATGACCACATTAGAAAGTGTCCAATTTACTGCTGATTGAATCCAAATCTGTACAAATCCCTTTGAATCAAAAGCAAAACAAAAGGCATGAAATGAACAATTAAGGCCAGAGCATTATTGGTTTATGTATTTTCCATATCTATCTCAAAGGATCTGTCTTGTTTATAGCAGCGTGCCATTTCTGTTTGCCAGTCAGATGGCAGCTATAACTGCGGTATTATATGAAAGCGGAATGGTATGTTACTTGATTATGTTTGATCAGTGTTTTGCTATTACATGCACACAGTCATGTCACGTAAATATGTTGCTATGCTACATGACAGGTTTTAATCTAGACTATTTTTGGGCTGCAGGAAATGGTTTAACTTGCAGAACTGACAACACAGCATCTGTCTAGAGAGAAGAAAAATGTACATGAAATATTAATTGCATTTCTCTTCAGCATGATCATGGCGACGACATAATTTGAAGTACCTTATTTAGACTTTTGGAGACAGTCCATTATATCACTTTGATCGAGCTTCACATTATTCTTGAAAGGTCAGATTTGTACTGGGATTACTTAACATACATGGGCTATAAATACAATGTAGTATTCATCATCCAATGAAGGTTAACCAATGAAAGTCAACTTTAGTGAGAGCTGTCCTTCACCCAGGGCTATGTTTCCTATGGTCCCTAGACATAGGGCCAGATTTATCATTACTCTTGCAGTTCACTCCACTTTCAAAGAAGGCGTATGTGTATTTGAGTCAAGTCAAATTTATCATGGGTTCTTTCAGAGGTTGATAAATCTGGTGTATTTCTGGTTCCTAGTTGTATTTTGGCTTTGTCTTTGGAAAAGTCACAATTTTAAAAAAGTGATTTTGTCAAACATAAGCATGGTCATGAGTGGAGTGAGTTTGCGCAATTTTTTGCGACTTTTTTGCGACTTTTTAAAAAGTCGCAATAATAAATCTGTCTTGCAAGTGATTTACATACGACAAAACGCCCATAAACTTGGTTTTGGAGTGAGTGGCGTAAGTCTCCAAAAAGTCGCAAAAAATTGCGCAAATTGGCTTTTTGCGCAATTTTTTGCGACTTTTCGACTCCAGAAAAGTGACTTAGGCTAATGATAAATCTGGCCCATAGTGTCCGCAATACAGGCAACAGACATAAGACGTTGGAACATCTATGTAGATGTTTCCCTTCAGACCATTGAAGTTATCCACTTGCATGGATTCAGGTGCAGTTGAAGGGGAAGGAACCAGAGACTCTGTAAAGAAGGCACCAACTGTGCAGGTCTTCTCTCATGGACTGCTTCCTTGGTACATTCCTGGAACTGGAGATCAATGCAAGTAGAAAGAGAGATCACATGCACTCGTACCAAACTCCTGCCCTTCTACATTCCATAAATCCCACTATTCCATCAGTCTGCCGGGGGTGCTTGAACGACGTGGTTTTTTTGTACCATATTTTTTGGACGTGCCCCAGTATCACCCCATTTTGGAAGGAGGTGAGGGACAAGGCTCATTCCCATTTTTGATCCCCCGTACCGCTAGACCCAAAAGTCTATCTGCTCAACTTAGCACCTCCGGGGCTGAACAAGTGCTCCTCCAGGCTGTTCCTCTCACTATGTACAGCAGCCAAATCCTTGATCGCTAAATACTGGAAGCAGACTACCCCTCCCACCAAGTCCATGCTGCTGGCCAGGTTCTGTGACTTCAGGTCCATGGAATGCCTCACAGCATCCCTTAACAACATGGTGGAACAATTCCAAGCAATCTGGCTACCCTGGGATACCTATCCGACATGCCCCTAATGGTTTCCCCCCCCCTCCCCTACCATCCCTGCTCTCACTCCCCCTTATATGTTCCTTTCCCCTTGAGTTCTGTCGGTTGTCTTATTCCTTGTCCTGAGTTTTATGTGTTACATCATTGGCTGCTGTACTGCTGTGTGCGCTGATTCTGTGCCTTTTCCCATTTCAGTGGTCTGCTGAATAACACTGCACAAGCTAGTTGTACCACTTTATGTTCTTTTTTCTGTCTCATTTAAAATCTTTACATTATGTACTAATAAAAATCTATAGTTAAAAAAAAAGAAAGAGAGAGAGATCAAGCTCCCCAGAGTAACCGTGACATAACGACCCACCAGTTCACCCTTAATATGAGCTGACATTCCCTCTCAGAATCCTGCCAAAGCTAAAGCTTTATTGTTCCAGGTCACCTCAGAGGATAGGCTATGGAATTGTAACTTGAAAGATTATCCTCGCAAAGCTACAAAAGGCAGGAGGTGGCATAAGAGGTGCGTTTGGGTTCTTTAAGAGACACTGCAGAAGTTACCTAGGAACCCTTGCAGATTACTTGTCACAGAATCGCATCTCGCCCATAACAAATTAGCCCAAGGGTCTCACCTGACAGTAGTAAAATCATAAAGACCACCTTGGCCAGGTCAGAAGAAAACCAATGTGGTTGTAGTTCAAAATGAATAGTGCACTGGTTGATAAAGTCATGACACAGCTTGGGATCTCCATAATAGCATGGGGGTAGTGACAGATGTAAACTGGAACCTCCTGCAGGCAAGATTTGAGGCAGAAGGGAAGCTGTGGCTGCGGCAATGATCAAAGCATTAAGGCTGGGGGATATATATCGTGAATAATTTCCAGCAGTGGCTTATAGTTGTCATGCTCTTGGCATACCTCAGGTTAACTCATCTGGGGTGAATCCATGGTCTAAGCAAACGGTTGTGGAAGAACCATGCCAATGGATTTGGCTTTAGGTTGAACCTAATGTCGTTATCCTGGCGGTTCTCTGATTTTTACCCTTTAACCCCTGTATAGGGCTCTGCTCTTCACTTGAGGTAGCCTCCATGTGGCTGCCTACTGACTCACAGGATCCATATACACCTGTGCAAGGCACTGAAGGATCAGGCAAACTTGTAGTCAATAACAGGCCGAGGTCGGGTGGGCAGAGTTCAAGATCTAAAGGGTAGGGCAGGCAGCACAGGATAAGAATGGTGAACAGGCATGGGTCAGGTCAGGCTGCAAAGAGGGGCAGAATCCAGGAATCGGGCAGATGTCAATACCAAGGCAGACAAATGGATTGTAGGGCTTCTGCAGGATCTAGCAAGCTAGAGGAACCCATAGCTTAGGCAAGAGGTGGAACAAATAGCCCAGCAGCTCTTAAGTCAAGCAGCTCCACGCAGAGCAAAAGGTGAATTAACCCTTGCAATACTGCAGGGTAAAGTTCAATGAATAATAACTCTAATACACACAGGAAGCCGTCTTCTGGCACCACTGATGGCGGGCGTAGTCACAAAATTCCCCATAATGACATTGATTGAAAGTCCAACCCCATTTACTGCACATGGCCTAGGAATGCTTTCTTCCAGGGCATACTGACTTAAAGTACTTCCTCTTTAAAACAGAAGTTTGACAGTAACATAAATGAAATACAATAAAATCTACATTGTAATATAGCATTTCCCCTTTTTCCTTGTGTGTGCAATGGAAATTATTGATTTAAAAAAAAAATTTAATGTGTTAAATAATACAAAATACACAATAACATTGTAAAAAATACTAATTAACCTTCTATTCATAGAAAGGATCAAATCCTTGATCACATGGTCTGGACCACCAATAAAAAAAAACTCTTGTCTCATTTATAACAAGATCTCTAGTCACATAATCTCAGACCACCAATAAAAGGCTACTCATTTTTCATAAATCACTGGTCACGTAATATAAACAAATCAATAGAAAATGGCTATTTATGGATAACTCTTGTACAGGGCTACTTGAACTTGTTCTTTTTGTAATAAATTAAGAAAATAACCACTGGATCCTTTTTTGTCCTTTTTTTTCTGAATTAGGGAATATGGAGGATTAGAGGATTTTGGTGGATCATATCCCAAAGCAGCAAGGTGTTGAACAGACAATTGGGCAGATTTATCAAAACCGGTGTAAAGGAAAACTGGCTTAGTTTCCTATACTAACCAATCAGATTTGATCTGTCATTTTTCAGAGCCCCTTTGGAAAATGAAAAGTGGAATCTGATTGGTTGCTACCAATTTTGATAAATATCCCCCAGAGTGTTTCTTTGGAATAATTTGAGGAGAAGAGTTGGAGGAGTGTTTCCTTTTATGAACACTGGATATTTGAGACTCACAAAGTAGCGTTCAGCTGGATTTATATTGTATTGATTCTTAGAAAGTTGCACCATGTTACAGCAGAGCGTGTAGAACCACTGTGTTTACCAATAGATTTGGCTTTGAACTAATCCTAAGGATGTTATCCTTGCAGCCCGCTTGTATTCACCCTTTAATCTCTATAGTGGGATATGGATTTCACGGCAGGGAGCCACCAGGCTGCTACCTCCTGGAGTAGTCCCTGTGTGGTTAACACCTGATCCACAGGGTTCAGAGACACTGGTGCATTACACTGAGATGTCAGGCAATATGATAGACAGGGACAGGCCATGGTCAGGGCTGACAGAATGCATGCAATATGGTAACTGGTCCGAAGTCAGAGCAGGCAGTGAAGGGTCAATATGGTGGTCAGGCACAGATCAAGTCCGGAAATGGAGGGTCAATGTACAGTAAACAAGCAGAGATCGGTACACAGGCAGACATCAGGATACAGCACAACTAGCAGTAACTTAGCAAGCTAAGGAACCTAATTGCTCAGGCACTCTCCCACACGGGAAGGTGCCTGAAGTACCCCACATTTGCCAGTCAACTCTAAAGATTTAGACATGCAGACTGGCTCTTTAAAAGCTGGAGGAGGCTAGTACGTGCCCGACGGGCAGAGGCACAGAGTCTTTGCTGGCAAGCAGGCCTCAGCTTGTTTGGAGAGCCAGAGCAGAGGGCAGCATTAGGCCATCGGGAGAAGTGAGAGGAGCAGTGTTGGCTAGCTGCAAATCCATGGAAAAATTTGCTTAAAGGGAGTCTGTCCTATCCAACTATTTACATAGACACATAGTTGTAGTTCACCTGAATTAAGTACTGTTTTAATTTGCATATTAGGTAAAGGTATCGTAACTTGGGAAGCACTTTTGTCAAACACTGAGGGTAAACTCTGGAGTGGAAATCTACACCATAAATTTGTTAAATCCAATCCACTTTATTGCTTTTGTATAATTATACAGGTTAAATATGCCATGTGTGAACGTACCCTTAGAAGTGAATAATATGAAGAGTAACTACATGTGGCAACTAATTGTATAAAATAATGTAGATGTGTCATATCAATCAGTAAATTACAATAAAAAATGGTGTACAATTAACATTAGCAGATTGATGCTGAGATTTTTTTTAAGCCCTGAATGGGTTAATGGAAATGTAGAAGTGCTATTTTTGATTACCTTAAAGAACATGCTCATCCTGTCCTCAATCCCAACATGCGATGTTCACAAATAGATAACTGTGATTGCAAAACTATTTTCTTGACGTATTTGATGGGTTCTTAAATTCAAAATCATGTCTAGCTGTGTTTTCATCATTATGTTACTTGATTGTTATCTGTTTTCTGGATTCTTTTACTCACCTTTTGGAAAGTTACATTTGCCTGTAGGAATCCTTACCCTGCAGCAGTATGTACTTCCGTTCACCACTGAAATAATTCTAACAATATTTCTTTTTATTTAACCTTTTCTATACTTTACTGTATTTACTACAGATAGTATCTTTATAATTAGAAAATAGATTAGAAAATGCACCACTATTGTCAACCACTTCAGCCTTAGCCCCTTAAAGAGGACCTTTCACCGGTCCAAAGTTTGTTAGTGAAAGGTATGTACATGCAGAGCGGCACCCAGGGATGTCCCTGCACTTACTTGTATCCCTGGTTGCCGCTCCGTTCGTCCTCTGTAGCCCCCGGTACCGGCGCACCTGCTGCTGATAATTTTGCCTGGGGCGGAGACTTCTTCTTCTGCCCTGGGCGTCTCCTTCTCCCAGGCTGGAGTGCTGACCAATCGCAGCGCTCAGCTCATATCCTGCAACCTCCCAGGATATGAGCTGAGCGCTGCGATTGGCCAGTGCTCCAGCCCTGGGAGAAGGAGACGCCCAGGGCAGAAGAAGAAGTCTCCGCCCCAGGCAAAATTATCAGAAGCACGAGCGCTGGTACCGGGGGCTACAGAGGACGAACGGAGCGGCAACCAGGGATACAAGTAAGTGCAGGGACATCCCTGGGTGCCGCTCTGCATGATCATACCTTTCACTAACAAACTTTGGACCGGTGAAAGGTCCTCTTTAAGGACCGGGGGTTTTGGGATTTTTGCGTTTTTGTTTTGCGCTCCCTGCCTTCCAAAAGCCATAACATTTTTATATTTCCGCTCACATAGCCATATGACGGCTTGTTTTTTGCGGGACAAGTTGTACTTTTTAACGCTGCCATTTATTTTTGCATGTGATGTAGTGGGAAACGGGGAAAAAATTCCAAATGGGGTGAAATTGCAAAAAAAAAAGCAATTTCACCACAGTTTTACGGGTTTTTAAATTACAACGTTCGATTTGCGATAAAACTGACTGGTTAATTTTATTCTTCAGGTCAGTACGAATCCGGCAATACCTAATATGTATAGTTTTTCTTGCGTTTTGATAGTGAAAAAAAAATTAAAAGTGGGAATTTTTTTTATTTTATTTTTTTGTCGCCATGTTTTGACCCCTATAACTTTTTTGTAATTATGCGTACGGAGCAGTGTAGGGGCTCATTATTTGCAGGGCAATCTGAACTTTTAATTGATACCATTATGGGGTGCGTATGATGTTTTGATCACTTTTTATTCATTTTTTTAGGAAATGAAGCGTCCAAAAATGGCGAATTAGCCATTTGGACGCTTTTTTTCCGTTTTTATGTTTACCGTATGGTGAATATTTTTTAATATTATTATAGTATGGGCGTTTTCGCACATTGCAACACCCATTATGTGTAATTTTTTTATTTATTTTATTTTCATTTTGGGGAAAGGGGGGTGATTTGAATTTTTATATTTTTTTTATTTTATTTTTATTTTTTAAACTTTTTCTTTTTTTTTTTTTACACTTTTATATAGTTCCCACAGGGAACTATAAGATGCAATCATCAGATTGCTATTCTCATATATTCCAATGCAATAGCATTGGAATTTATGAGAAAATCGCATATTTCCTATGGAGCCTATTACAGTCATAGGCTCCATAGGAATACTATGTAGTAACCTAGGTTTCATTCACAGAAACCTAGGCTACTACATGCATGCTCCGGCTCCCCTTGTGGCCATCAGGGGAGCCGGAGCACAAACCGAAAGTGAAACTTTCGGTTTTTGCGTGATCAGATGCCGTGGTCAGGATTGACCACGGCATCTGAGGGGTTAAATGTCCGCGATCGGCATCGCTGCCGGTCACGGACATGAGCTGCGGGTGTCAGCTTGATGAATCAAGCGTTTACCCGCAGCTCATGCGCCCGCTCCGTGCGGGAGCGGGCGCCATCTTTAAAGTGCGGACGAAGGGCGTACATGTACGCCCTTCGTCCTTAAGAGGTTAGATATACAGAGGGTTTGCCACCAATTATGATTAATAAGGCATTTCCCATATCATAAACCTAAGAATAGGGAGCTACCAGGGCACTACCTCTTGAAGTGTGATTGACAGCTGACCTACAGGGGTCAGTGACTCAGGATCAGGCAGTACTCATAGGCAGTAACAGGCCAAGTTTGTGCGAATGCATGAAAAGTCCAAGGCCAGGGCAAGCAGCAGAGGGTCAATATGGTAAACAGGCAATGATCAGGTCAAGCAGTGGAGGGTCAGGGTTGGTAAACAGACAGGGATCGGTACACAGGTAGACAAACGTAACAGCACACCTTACGCAGGGACTAGCAAACTAGATACACCTATTGCTCAGACACCTCTCCCATCATCTATTTATCCCCAGGACTGTGACTGTGACGAGGGGACATCCTCTGCATCTGGAGGAAAGAAGGTTTGTACACAAACATAGAAAAGGGTTCTTCACGGTAAGAGCAGTAAGACTTTGGAACTCTCTGCCTGAGGAGGTGGTGATGGTGAGTACAATAAAGGAATTCAAGAGGGGCCTGGATGTATTTCTAGAGCGTAATAATATTTCAGGCTACAGCTACTAGAGAGGGGTCGTTGATCCAGGGAGTTATTCTGACTGCCTGATTGGAGTCGGGAAGGAATTTTTTCCCCTTAAGTGGGGAAAATTGGCTCTACCTCACAGGGGTTTTTTGCCTTCCTCTGGATCAACTTGCAGGAAACAGGTCGAACTGGATGGACAAATGTCTTTTTTCGGCCTTATATACTATGTTACTATGTTACTATGTTACCTTAACCCACAGGTGGCCAACCATATGGTGGAACAGATCAGGGTGTATGTATACTGGCCCTTTAAGAGTCAGCAAGAGCATGTTTGTGCCCTAAGGACAGAGGGGGGAGGGATGTTGTCAACAGGAGGAGGCCATGGCCTACAGGAAGAAGGAGCTATGGAGGACCAACGAGTCCGGAGCCCCTGGAACCCAGTAGCAGCAGGAGGGTGAGAGATACTGCACCTGTGCCTGCCTGGCTAGTGGGACGGCGAGGAGGAATTTTGGACTATGTCTCCCTACAAATGTGTTTCAGTTCATCAATATGTCTAGGATACCTTGAATGCACAGCCTTTTTCAAGTCATGCAGCAGTATTGTTACTGTTAAAGAGACAATTCCATCAGAAACGTAATATTCATAGAGAACCATATGTTTTAAATATTGTCTGTTTGTCTTTTTCATTTCAACAGTATTATGCCATTGAATTAATTATATATATGCCATTAATTAAATATTGTCCTTCTATAGCAGTCAGCACAGAGAGATCATATATATATATATATATATATATATATATATATATATATTATAGGGAACCCATAGTCAGTTCACTGCTGCTGTGAGGGAAGATATCTGAAGGGTAATCCTCATTATAATAGGGATAGGTTAACAACTGGATGTGTTCCCTAATACTACATGTAGCTGAACAGGAATAATAGGGAAAGTCCACGGTCAGGGCAGGCAGTAAAGAGTCAATATGGTAATGTCACAAGTATAGGGGAGGGGAAAACACCAGAACACACACAGAAGGAAATAGACAGGTGTCTAGGCCTCAAAGCTAAGGAAGAGAGATGGTGATGACCTCCTAGGAATCCCTAGACCTCCTCCTGAGTCCTGTCAATATGAGTAGACCATGAAGGTGGAAATACTCATACACCGGAACCTAAGCCCTGGAGACCCTGGAAAGCCCTAGGAGTGGTGTCAGGGAATGAGACTACTGTTTCCTTCCCAGATGAAGGAGCCAGCATCTCCCTGAGGTCTAGAAAACAACTAACAAAAGCGAACAACAAAATGCAAAACAAAATGCACTTAGCTTAAAGCAGAATGGAGGAGCAGGAGATCCAAAGGAACAACACACCAGCTCAACCAACTCCAGCAGGATATATCAACCATATGGTATGCAGTGTGAGTCAGAACTAAAGCTGCACCTGGCAAGAGGTGTGGTCATTACCAAACAACAACACTGCAAGGAGAAAACAGAGAGACTGTCAGATACCCTCACATGCCACCAGTCTCTCCGATTTTCTCACCTCTGTCATGGGAGGGACCGTGACAGGTAAACAGGCAATGGTCAGGGCAGGCAGGGGTCAGCCTCCACTCAACTTCTGTGAGTGCAGCGAAGACAGTGACATTTCCGGAGTAAAAACACTCAGTAAAATTAAATTACATTAATGTACCTCAAATTTGTAATTAATGTAATTCAGTTTTCCTGCGTGTTTTCTCTTTGCTTGTAGAAAACGCATAACCACATGCTATTGTTGGTGCATTTTTTTTTTCTGCAGTAAAAATACAGCACAGCCATGACTTATGGCAGCACCCTGACTTTCTCTCCCTGCACTGTGGATATTTACTTAGTGTAGGACGGTACGACTGTTTGTGTGTTATTAGTTAGAACGCATTTGTCTACTATTGAGATTTAGATGACAATCCACCACATTTTAGTAATCAATGCAGAAATCCAGGTAACTCCAAAAGGTTCACTGTGTGTTACAATTTTTTGGCTAGTTTTTGAAGTGGTTTGAACTGTGTATTGAGACCAATATAACACTAGCCAACCTTCAGCTATTCTGGAATATATTTGACCAGAAATATTCAAATATCAATCAAATTATCAGAAAATGTGTGAATGAGGAATGGTCATATAAAGGAATCATTGACCCTGAAATCAATGTGCATATAGTATGCTTTGTACCAAACAAATATATTTGCTCCCAAAAACCTCCATGATGGAAATGAAATGTGCAGGTGCTTGCAAAATGGATGTATACCTCTAGATTCTACATGACATATGATTTATTGCTTAATAGCAAAACGTCCAACCCCCCCCCTAAGAAAGCGGCCGAGTACTGTCCAGTGAAGTTCTTGACATGTTCCTTGACCTGCTTATCTGGCAGACTGAAGCCCAACAGCTGTTCTGTAGTATTGCCTGGATGAGTTTTGCCCTTGTGAAGATGACACAAATCTAGTTGAGAATTTATGGAATGTGCTGGGAGCGAAGAAAATAGGATAATTATACTGAGGAATGGACTGTAATGTTTTGGTTTAGCACAAGCTAGAAAAAACTGGAAAAAACAAGAGTCATTACAAAACCATTTAAGTATGCAAAGACAAGAGAATAGAAGAAGCTAAAGGAACAATCATAAGCATCATGATCAAGATTTCATGAAAGAATACTAAGTTAAGTGCAAAGACCTATAAACCAGAAGGTTTATGAAATAATCCAGACAGGTCCACTCTGAAAAAAACTGTTTTGATAGATAAACCTATGCATATGGGCTTAGGCATATAGCCGTATTATGGTTCTCTGTACAACCTCTGAGATGTACAGAGCTGTATTAGGCCATCTATAGAGGTGCATGGGGCCCTACTAAAAAAAAAAAAAGACAGAGATATATGGAAGTTAAAAAAACGTCTCCAGAAAAGGGACATAAAGTACTCATTTATTTATCCAGCTAAATTTTCAATAATAACACAATTTTTATTGGCTCACCGGATCTTGCGGTAGAATGGCTTGACTGGAATAATATTTGAGTAGATATGGCGGGGTTTAGTGGGATGAGGGGCAGGTCTCAGATTTGAGATCTGCTATAGGAATGTGGCGGATCATGAAGTTTGGGGGGAGGTTTTATGGGGAGGGTTGCGATGCGTCTCCTGGTGGGGGTAAGGTGACAGGTAACATGGTTAATTCTGTATTGGGGAATTTATGTTTTAATTGGTGTCAGTTAAAATATTAACCTGGAATGTCTGGGAACTAAGTGATAGGTTAAAAAGACAGGCGGTCATTGACCTGGTCCAGAGACACCTCCCTGTGATTGTGAGTTTGGTGGAGACACATTTCACCAAGGCTAAGATCCCGCCTATTGGTAGGAGATGGGCTGCACAGATTTATCACTCCGCCTATACTAATTATTCAAGAGGAGTGACAGTATTAGTTCACAAGCAGATTGATTTTGTATGTTTGGCCTCCTCTATTGATAAACAGGGGATATATGTCTTTCTCTATGAAAAGCTCACTGGGAGGTTCTGCATTTTGGCCTTTGTGTATGTTCCTCCTCCTTTTTCTCTTTCTATATGTAATAGTTTATTATCATTTATGGATCAGTGGCCTAGGTGTCCTTTCATAGTATATGGGGACTTCAACTGTGTTATTAATACAGAGACAGATAGGATATCCCTGGGAGGCAATATTCATATTTCTTCTCAGGGATCACCACTGGCACGTTTCTGTCAGGAATCAGGATTTGAGGACATATGGGGATTCTTGGCGAAGGGCCTACTCTTGTGTAAGTAAATCTGGAAACTCTATGTCCAGAATAATATGCGATAGAGGAAAGCGCTGTCGGCACTGCTCCATGCGGATTTCTTTCCAGCAATTCGGACTTCCCGGCCTGCATACGTTGACATGTGAACCATCTAAAGATACAGTGGTGCTCAGCTAAAAAAGTCTTTAGTGTGAACTTGTAGCAAGAGGACGGAATGAAAAAGGCGGCACTCACCCACTTCTTACTAATTCCTTAGGTTTTACTCAGCGTTAAAACAAGGCGATCGCGGGACACTGCACAGGTACAAAAAAGAGAACAGCTGTTTCACGCTACAAGCGCTTCATCAAGCCCTTCGTGACGCGGAGGAAGAGGAGGATACTTGAATATATCAACCCCAGTCTACCACCCCACGTCACGATAGGGCAGGTGCAATATTAACCCATCCTGCCCCACAAACATATTGACAACATTAAAAACAAAAGACAAAAACAGAAAAATCAAACAAAGACAGCAAGATAATTTTTATAATTGAAACCAAATGGCCCCATAGCTCCAGTTTTCATGATCCAAACTGCATCTCTTTGTAGCAGGATTCTTTTCGTATCTCCTCCTCGTGTTGGTAATTTAACCATCTCCAAACCAGCACACCGCAAGAATTCCTGCTGATTCTGGTGCATCTCACGCATGTGAGCAAACACATTGCTCCAATACCTGTTTCTAAAGATCTCCTATGCCCCCTAAAGCGTACAAAGAAACCGATTACATGGGCAGAAGAAAGCGTAAACAACAAACTTGGATCTACAATTGATAAAATCCATTACCTTCTGCTCTATCTGGCCAATTCTGAGATACGCTCCCTTACTCATATAGTTACACATGGAACAGTGTCCACATCTGAAATATCTCCTCGGCACACAACGTTCAAGCCAGTTGCTCTCTTTGTTACAGAAGTTACTACTGGTGATGATATCTCCTATTGTTTTGCTTTGTCTAAAGCTCACAATAGGAGTGTCAATCACCTTTTTCTTGAGTATACAATCCCTCTGCAACATGTGCCAAAACACCGGTCTTCAGAGTGGTCTCCTCATTTTTCTCGACCCAACCCCTCTGGGATGTCCAGAATAGACTTGGCCTTGGTAAATAAAAAATATTTGAAGTATGTTAAACGGATGAAATATAAGGCGAAGTCTTTATCAGATCATGTACCTTTTTGGGTGGAGCTATGCATGGTTAAAAATAACCTGAATGTAAGGCCTCCTTAATCAAGAGTTGATAAAAAATGAGATTATCTCTTTTTGGGATAGAAATTAATGTTCGGTTACGACCCAGTTGGTGTGGGATGCACTCTAGGCTTTTATGAGAGGCATCCTTTTTAGTGATATTAGTAATTTGAGAAAATGTTACGCTAAGAGGTAGAGGGAGTTCTAGGAATTGGTAGTGGCTGAAAAGGATGAGTTTTCCAGGAACAAAACAATAGAAAATAGGGGAATTATTCAGGGGACAAGTCGGGCTTATTCTGATTTTCTCCTGGATAAGTGCCTGGATAAGCAGAGTTTTTTTTTTAGAGGGCAAAAATATTTTTGTGAATCAGGCTGTCCTGGAAAATGATGGCTAGGGTGATCGCTAATCAGGAGTGGGAAAAAAATGAGATTCTTAGTACAGATATTCAAAGAGAACTCCTAGAGGCGGACCTTACTCTGCGAGAGCTGGAGGATGCTTTAAAGTCTTGCTCAGGAAGCTCTTCTCCAGGAGCTGATGGATTCCCATATGAATTCTATCGCAAGTATAGGGAGGCTATTTTTCCTTGTCTCCTGAAGGTATTTACGGATTCATTGGAGGAAGGAGTACTTCCAGAATCAATGACAGAAGCTGTGATAATAGTAATTTTGAAAGATGGTTAGGATCCTCTTGATATAGGGTCCTATAGACCTATCTCTTTTCTTAATACTGATGTCAAGATTCTCTCAGGGATCCTTGCTACAAGGCTCTCTAAGGTTATAACGTTTGTTATACATCCTGATCAAAATGGTTTTATTTCTAATAAGGGTACTCATTATAACCTGCACCGTCTTTTTGCCAATATACAGTCTCCGGGTGGGGCCTCCAGGTCCATCCTTTCATTAGATGCCTCTAAGGCCTTTGATAGGGTGGATTGGAGATTCCTCTGGAGAGTGTTACAGAAGATGGGATTGGGTACTAGATTTACTAAAATGATTAAACTTTTGTATTGATCCCCTAGTGCGAGGTTGAATATAAATAGTTTTCTCACAACGAGTATTTCTTTAGAAAGAGGTACGCGGCAGGGATGTCCTTTCTCTCTCCGCTGGTATTTGATATCTATATTGAGCCTCTTGCAGCTAGGGTTAGACAGGATTCTCAGATTGAAGGTTTTGGGTTTTGGGAGTTGAAGATCATATTTCTTTATATGCTGATGATATTTTATTTTACAGAATACGAACACTATACTTCCAAAGATCATTCAAATGGTTAATTCTTTTGGGGAAGTGTCGGGACTTGATATAAATTGGTCTAAAACTACTCTTATGCCTTTGGACAGACTCGAACTCCCCCAAGAAGGTCTCTTGAAAACTCTTAATATCTCTGATTCATTTGAATACTTAGGCTTAGTAATTTCTCCAAAGATCCTAGACTTCCTATAGTTTAATCTTATGCCAGTGATAAATAAATTGAGATCCAAAATAACGATACCGCTTTGGCTTCCGCTATTGAGAGCCGATAGAATATCCCTAGTCAAGATGGTGATTCTGCTCCAATTATTTTATATTCTCAGGAATTCCCCAGTATGGATCGAGGATAAGTTTTTCAAATTAATTGAAAGAATTATTAACGACTTACTCTGGGGTAGAAAACGGGTAAGGTTAAAACTGGAACATTTTTATAAGCCAATAGAACAGGGAGGGCTTAACCTTCCCTTGTTTAAGGATATTTTATAGCTGTACAACTATGCTTTTATTGTAAATGGAAGAATAGCCCACTTTGTAGAATTTTGGTGAGGAAATCTCAGTATGACAATATGTTTACTTTATTAGAATCTGGACAACTAAAAAACTCCCAAAAGGTTTAAAAACCGCCGTGAAGTTACTTACCAACTCCTGGAGTACCATTAGAGACTGGTTGGGTATAAAGGGCTCTCTTTGTTCTACCCCTCTTTGGTATAATTACCATTTGCAAACTCTAGATGAATTGGCTGGAGATCAATATTGGTAAAAAAGGGTATCCTTTATGTTGCACAAGTGGTTGGGAACAGAGTTTGAGTTAGCACAAAGAGAAAATATATTGAATTTATCCTGGTTTAGGTATTTTCAGATACGATCGGCACTAGCAAGTGTAAAGAATAAAGCGCTTTTTGAGATAGACACTTCTACACCTTTAAAGCACTTTATAGGGAATAGGGGTCAAAAGGTTAATATTTCTCAACTATATAAAGTTTTGTTTAAAACACGATTTAATAATATAAGCTCTCCGGGACTTGGCAAATTGATTGTCCAGGAATTTGTCATGAAGACTGGGATAATATATTTGGGAAATTAAGTTTAGTTTCTCATAATTTTAATCACGTGTTGGTTCAATTTAATATTCTACACCGAATTTATATTACACCTTTATGGTTAAATAAATGTGGTTTAAGGCATACCTCGAACTGTCCGCGTTGTGATTCACCGCGGGCGGATCATTTGCACATGTTTTGGTCATGTACAGTGATGACACGATATTGGGGGGCAATTTATTATTGTATTACCCAGGAATTGAAAGTTGAGATTCCAGTTACAGCAAAATGCTGGGTACTGGGGGCGTCTGATCATCGCTCCGGCTCCCGATCTTCATCCTGCTTCATCCTGAGAGCTGACATCGCTCATAAAGCAGTCTGCACGGTGTGAAAAGGTGAGTGAACTTACTGCACCCCACCATGAGCCCCAGCAAAGCACGAGCAGTGGCAGAGCGCTTAAAAGAATATGCCTGGCAAGAAGGGTAACATGGCTCCACTCCCACCGGCACGCCACGTGCTCAGCATACCCACGGACAGGCTGCTCAACACACGGCCGCTGAGGAAGTATAGACGCCCAAAACCACCCTGAAGGAGGCACATGAGCAGCTTATGTCTGCCTTCCTGACATGACAGACCTCCTTCACCACGAAGATAGCGGAGGTGCGTGTGGATTTGGGACTACTCAGACAAGACGTGTAGCAACTTAGAGAGAGGGTGCGTGGCACAGAGGAAAGAATCTCTGACTTAGAAGACATTACTCGTCCCTTACCAGCAAAGATTCAAGCCTTAGAGGGATCAGTTGCTATATGGAAGCAAAAGTGCGACGATTTAGAAAACCCGGGCCAGAAGGAATAATGTTTGCATACTAGGTATGCCTGAAAGAGCAGAGGGCTCTGACCCATCCACTTTCCTGGAGAACTGGTTTAAAGCTACTTTTCCTGAGGCGGCCTTCTCCATGGCGTATGCGGTAGAGCGGGCCCATAGAGTGCCGCCACATCCACCACCACCCGGAGCTCCGTCCAGACCTCTATTAGCACGCATGTTAAATTGGAGAGACAGAGATCTTATTCTCAGCCAGGCAAGACTCAAGCAATCTATAATGTATGAGAATGCCAATATCTCACTATTTTCTGACTTCTCGGCTGAACTCCAGAAGAAGAGGGCGACTTTTGTCTCCGTAAAAAGGCGAGTACGTGAACTGAATCTACAGTACTCAATGGCGTACCCTGCTCGCCTGCGCGTGATGGAAGGTGGAAAGTCGCACTTCTTTACGGACCCGAAAGAAGCAGATGATTGGGTGTCCAGGAAACTGCGCAGAACAACGCCGACCTGAAGTCATTGGTCCCTAGTACTACTTCTCTTTGGATGCCGCTTCCATTGAAGGGGATGGCTATATCTTCAGAAGACACTTATCACTGGCTCCTTGCCATAGCTGAAGTTGCATTCACCGCTGCAGGCTTTGAAATGTTGCTTGCGTTCTGAGTGAGTCATACTGCCTACTGAAGCCATTCCTATTTACATGTCAGTTATATGCATTACACGCATGGAGCCAGTCAGACACCTGCATAGAGTTTCAACACCCTGAACTATGCAGGTCCCTGATTTCACAGCCACAGGGAGATTTATCTCCTTTTATTGTTGATACTTTCACTACTATGTCATATGGTTCTGGATACCTTTGTTCTCTTCCATGTTAAATTACTTTGTTAGGGCAAGACATGATGGGGGAACGTATAAAAGCATTGTGATGTACCTCCTGGAAGACTTGGATGGGTTGTCATTACATAGTTGTGTGACCATCCGGTTAAATGTAGGCTGATCACAAAATGGCCACTTTGACGGTAATGTCCTAGAATGTGCGAGGGATGGATAGCCCGGGTAAAAGAAACTCACTTAACAGCAGATACAGTGGGCAGAATGCAAAAACCATGGGTTCAGTGGGTGGGTAATGCCTTTGGTACTTCACATTCCAGAGGGGTTTCCCTACTCATTCACCGTACTATTAGATGCGAGCCTCATGCTGTGGAAACGGATCCAGGGGGGAGATATGTTTTTGTTTTTGCCCATGTAAACTGTGCCCCATATGTACTACTGAGCATATATTGTCCACCTCCAGCTAACTTATCGATCATGCAAACTGAGGCAAGTTTCGCGGCTCACTATCCGCAGGCTAGATTACTATGTATGGGGGACTTTAATATGGTCATGAATACCCAAAGGGACAGATTCCATGCTGGGCCTGTATCTGTTTCACATAACCCTACCACTGTCTTATCTAGTTGGATTGTGGAAATGGGATGGATGGACTTCTGGAGAGAAAAACATCCAGATCTAGTTGAATACTCTTGTTTCACCCCCTCTTGTGGGGCATTGTCCAGAATCCATTACTTGATAGGCACACCCAACATCTATGTGGAGTTGACGAACATTTTTTATGGCCCTCAAGGTGTATCAGACCATGATCCAGTGATAGCCACGTTTAGTGTACCGAATACGACTAGCCCCCAAGCAAAAATAAGAATACATCAGTTTTGGCTTGCCACCCTGTCAAACAATGACAGGATACCAGACCAACTTCAAGTGTTCCTAGACTTACACGATGGAGAATCAAATACTCTGCTGTTGTGGGACACACTGAAAGCATATCTTAGGGGTTGTCTTAAATCCTCCATCTCATATGTTAAAAAAGATGCACGGAGGACGGAGGAGGCACTGAGTAATAGTGTCAAGGAATCGGAATCCCGGTTCACATCCGATCCCTCTGAGGCAAACAGGAAGGATTAGTTGCAGAAGGGGTGATTGTATATGATATATCTTAGGGAGAAGAGTAGTCGTAGATAATTTTTCTTTAAACAACAAGCATTTGAGATGGAAGATAAAGCTGGGAAGATTGATCATAGGAATACAGTTGCCCCACCGGTTCTCCGCATACAGACCTCCAGTGGTGAGATTCAGTAAACTACTTCATGTATTATGGCAGGCCTTCGAGAGTTTTATCAAGACCTGTAGAAGTCTAAATTATGTTATCTGTACGCTGAGCTTGAAGCTTATCTTGAGGAAGTAACACACCCCCAGCTTGCCACTGGAGATCAGAGTTATCTTTAGGAGGAAACAACATTAGAAGAGGTTCAAGAGGCTATTAGAGGGCTTGCGAATAGAAAATCACCTGGGCCAGATGGGATCCCACTAGAGGGCTATGCTAAATATATTGCTATATTGGGCCCCCAATTGCATAATATGTACGAGGCGGCTCAACAAATAGGGAGACTTCCGGATTCTTTATACGATGCCTCCATAGTGGTGCTGCTAAAACCAGACAAGAACCCATTGGATTGTGCCTCATACCGCCTGATATCTTTATTGAACCTAAATTATAAGGTGCTTACAAAAATCTTGGCCAATAGATTGAATAAAATAATAACCCATATTATTCACGAAAATCAAACCGGATTTATTCCGGGTCAATTGACGGCTAAAGCCTTTGACTCCTTGGAGTGGCCATACCTGATGAGGATTCTGGAAAGCTTTGGATTTGGACCCAGGCTTCTCAAATGGATCCAGATAATATATATGAATCCTAGCGCCTGTATATTGATTAATGGCATTGCCTCACCCTCATGTCTACTGGAACGAGGTATGAGGCAGGGCTGTCCTCTCTCTCCCCTATTGTTTGCGATTGCCATAGAACAACTGGCCCTCAGGATGCGTCAAGACTTGGTATTTTGGGGAGTGGCGTTGGGGGGGGGGGGGAGGACAGAGTTGGTTTATATGCGGATGATCTCATATAAGCTCGCTCTTGTAACATTGCAAAGATCCAAGCAACAAGGCGGAGCGGCTTTGCCGAATTTCCACTTATACTTCTTAACGGGGAAACTGAGGTACTTATCCACATGGGTTACAGGAGAACCACATTAGAATGTGGAATATTACCTACCGCATTATTTGGACCTTTCTACATTATAGCCAGTCCTTGAAAATATTGGGTTTCTATCTGAACGGGTGCTGCAGGTACATAAGTTGGCATATCAGGTGTGGAGAGATGCAAAACTTCACCAGTATAAAGATTGGGCGGATGTTATACCATTGTGGGATAATCCGTTGTTTACCCATCTACAAAGTATTGAAGGGATTCATATATGTAAAGAACATGGTATAAACACATTACGGGATCTGCATCAAAATGGGGTTCTACGCTCCTTCTCTCAGCTTCAGGAACAATTCGGCTTAATATATACCCAATTTTTTAGATATTTGCAAATTAGGCATGCCCTTAAGGAACAATTTAAGAACAATGACAGAACTATTCCCTCTTATGCTTTAATAGGCGTTATTAAATCTCAAGGACCAAAAGGTATAATTTCAGCCTTCTACACACATCTATTGGGGAATCATATGTCATCACAACCACTACTGGCTGAAGTCAGATGGAGGGGGAACATCCCTCATCTTACTGCAGAAGATTGGTTAGAGGCAGTTATAAAAGTCTCTCCCTCTATAAACAACAGACTTATACAATTATTCATGTTGCATAGGAGTTATTTATCTCCAGCTAGACTGTATAAGATGGGGAGAATGTCTCACTCCAGGTGCCTTAGATGCTCTCATACTAGTGCCGATTATTGGCATATGATGTGGGAATGTAGTTATATCAGATCATATTGGCAAGAAATGCTTGATGTATTATCATCCTTGAGCATAGGCTCTATACCACTGTGCCCCAAAGTGTGTTTATTGGGTATAATGGATGGGGACGGATGGTCCCACCATAATAAAATATTTCTGGGGGAAACTCTGTTCCTTGCCCTTGAAGCTATAGCTCTTAAATGGATGGCGGATGACCTGCTCACATTGGGGCTTTGGAAAAAGTTGGTGAACCAAGTGGTACCCTTAGAAAATGTGATGTTTACTCATAGGAAATGTCCTCAAAATTCCTGAAAGTATGGGGCCTTTGATGTGATTCACCATTAACTGTATCTCATAGTACCGTAATCTCTGAAAACCCCACCCTGTAGCACAATGGACAGATAACACAAGTCTTTACAACATTTACCTGCTTTATTGGTTTCAGATTGTGCAAGATGAAGAATGATGCTCACACACTTTTGCATATATTTCTTATTGACTGTGAATTGACCCTGCTACTCAAGTCTTTTCTGTACAGTGTTTTGGCAATTTTATACGAATATGACTGTACCGCTGTCTTGCCTTGTTTTTTTCTTCTCAATAAAACGAGTTTAAAAAAAAGAATGCTGGGTACTGGGTGACCTCTCCAAGGTGGGCTGTCCAAAATATAAAAGGATTCTTCCGATTAAAATAATGTTCCTGGCAAGATTATTGATTACCCGGGATTGGTTTTCTAGAAATATTCCAAATATTATTACATGGCTAAATTTGGCTAATAAGATTAAGCGATATAAAATTATTCTATATAATCATAGAAGGAAACATTGAGGAAAAATGGATTAAAATTTGGGGAGAATGGAAGTTCTAAGGTGTTTCTGTCCCCATTCCCTCAATATCCCCACCCCCTCTATTTAATTAATGAGTGGGGGAGACGCATTTCTAGGAGTGGGTTGTTTGGGTGTGAGTGGGGCAGGTGGGTATTTATTTTGGGGGGGGGGAAGGATTGAACTTTTATGTGGTTGTTTAGATTGAATTGTACTGTTGGAATTTCTAATAATAATTAAAAAAAAGTATTCAAAGACAAGATTTCATGAAAGAATACTAAGTTCTTAAGTGCAAAGACCTATAAACTAGAAGGTTTATGAAATAATCCAGACAGGTCCACTCTGAAAAAAACTGTTTTGATAGATAAACCTATGCATATGGGCTTAGGCATATAACCGTATTATGGTTCTCTGTACAACCTCTGAGATGTACACAGCTGTAATAAGCCATCTATAGAGGTGCATGGGGCCCTACTTTACCTCTACCTACTATACAACTCCTACTGTACACCAGGGAAGGACATACCGCCTATGCAGCAGGTTCAGCTGCAAAGGGCCCCAGAGTGGGAGGGGGGCCCATTCTAAGCGGCAGCGGCAGGGCCAAGGTAAATGAGTGCTTTAATTGTGGAAGCGCTCATCTCTCTATATTCAACTGTATCGCCAACCTAAGGACGGCGATACAGTTGAACGCTGCAGTGGGGCAGGGGAGAGGTGTCTCCCTTACCCGTTCCTCTGGCCCAGTGCCTGTAGCCTATCAGAGTCCAGTGCATGTGATGTCTTCGCACTGCCTGAGCGGGCCAGTGAACTGCACGGGACAGAGGCCGGAAGAGGCCTGCATTGCATTGCTGAAAGCATAAGTATTTGTGTTTTTTTTTTTTTTCATTTACACTATGCTGTTGCTCAGTATGGGGAAGAGGGGAGAAGAGCACTATGTGGGCCCTATATATTTGCATTATATACTGGCACATAAAAAAAATACACACAGAAAATCCACATACAGTTGCAAGAAAAAGTATGTGAACCCTTTGGAATTATATGGATTTCTGCACAAATTGGTCATAAAATGTGATCTGATCTTCATCTAAGTCACAACAATAGACAATCACAGTCTGCTTAAACTAATGACACACAAAGAATGTTACCATGTTTTTATTGAACACACCATGTAAACATTCACAGTGCAGGTGGAAAAAGTATGTGAACCCTTGGATTTAATAACTGGTTGAACCTCCTTTGGCAGCAAAAACTTCAACCAAACATTTCCTGTAGTCGCAGATCATACGTGCACAACGGTCAGGAGTAATTCTTGACCATTCCTCTTTACAGAACTGTTTCAGTTCAGCAATATTCTTGGGATTTCTGGTGTGAATGACTTTCTTGAGGTCATGCCACAGCATCTTAATCTGATTGAGGTCAGGACTCTGACTGGGCCACTCCAGAAGGCGTATTTTCTTCTGTTTAAGCCATTCTGTTGTTGATTTACTTCTATGCTTTGGGTCGTTGTCCTGTTGCAACATCCATCTTCTGTTGAGCTTCAGCTGGTGGACAGATGGCCTTAAGTTCTCCTGAAAAATGTCTTGATAAACTTGGGAATTCATTTTTCCTTCGATGATGGCAATCCGCCCAGGCCCTGACGCAGCAAAGCAGCCCCAAGCCATGATGCCCCCACCACCATACTTCACAGTTGGGATGAGGTTTTGATGTTGGTTTGCTGTGCTTCTTTTTCTCCACACATAGTGTTGTGTGTTTCTTCCAAACAACTCAACTTTGGTTTCATCTGTCCACAGAATATTTTGCCAGTACTACTGTGGAACATCCAGGTGCTCTTGTGCAAACTGTAAACGTGCAGCAATGTCTTTTTTTGGACAGCAGTGGCTTCCTCTGTGGTATCTTCCCATGAAATTCATTCTTGTTTAGTGTACGTATCGTAGATTCGCTAACAGGGATGTTAGCATATGCCAGAGACTTTTGTAAGTCTTTAGCTGACACTTTAGATTTCTTCTTCACCTCATTGAGCAGGCTGTGCTGCGCTTTTATAGTCATCTTTACAGGACGGCCACTCCTAGGGAGAGTAGCAGCAGTGCTGAACTTTCTACATTTATAGACAATTTGTCTTACCGTAGACTGATGAACAGCAAGGCTTTTGGAGATACTTTTATAACCCTTTCCAGCTTTATGCAAGTCAACAATTCTTAATTGTAGGTCTTCTGAGAGCTCTTTTGTGTGAGGCATCATTCACATCAGGCAATGCTTCTTGGGAAAAGCAAACCCAGAACTGGTGTGTGTTTTTTTTAGGGCAGGGCAGCTGTAACCAACACCTCCAATCTCATCTCATTGATTGGACTCCAGTTGGCTGACACCTCACTCCAATTAGCTCTTGGAGATGTCATTAGTCTAGGGGTTCACATACTTTTTCCACCTGCACTGTGAATGTTTACATGGTGTGTTCAATAAAAACATGGTAACATGTAATTATGTGTGTTATTAGTTTAAGCAGACTGTCTATTGTTGTGATTTAGATGACGATCAGATCACATTTTATGACCAATTTGTGCAGAAATCCATATCATTCCAAAGGGTTCACATACTTTTTCTTCCAACTGTATATAGTTACTATGTGATAAATTTTGATGGAAGTGCATATTCAAACAAGAGACATTTTCTGTGTGGGTAAAATAATTAAACTCAAGCATTAGAAGCATGAGAAGTAAGATAAAAGTAGGACGGCAAATAATCAAACAGTGCTACTGTGCAAGGTGATTGTGTCCACAAGGCTGACATGACTATGAGGATTACCTTATCAAGAAGTGAAGCTGATAAGTCTGTGGTACTCAATAAATAAAATATCTGGTGGTCTACCTCTTCCACTTACTTGCTCACCTCTTCAGTCATTTTTAAGTTAATAATAGGAGCAACTTAACAGTCTCTGGTTAGCATTGCTTATACTGGGTTTATAGCATTGCAACTTCAGTTGAATTAGATTATTAAAGGCTATATTACACCAGCAGATGATTGGGCAGATCATCTCTAACAAGCATCCATACGAATGCTCATTGGCTATGATTTACCTGAATAATAGGGCCGCTGATTAACCGATGAACAAGCTAATTGATAGGACAATCGCAATTTTCAAGAATGCTTAAAAATAATTGTGCTGTCTAATCACACTCTGCTGCAGGCAAATAATGATTTTGTATGGAGACAACTAATGGCATTAGCAATCACTTTTTCCCATACTGTGGAGCAGGTCTATGCATGGAAAGGCAGTTCTATAATAAGGCAGACCAAGCGGCTGCCTTAGGGCGCAGAGAAGAGAGGGGGCGGAAAAATGAACTTTTTTTTTTTTTTTTAAATCACTTGCGGCAAGTTGCTCCGCAGGGCCCCCAGGCAACCCACCCTTGCCTGCATGTGCCATGCGGCCCCGATCCTCACTCACAGAGTGGCAGCACAGAAACACGGTCACGGGGGCACTCAGGGGGTGTGTGACTGGCGAGTGGCTCCGCGGCAGGCAGCAGCAGGGACTGGAGCAGCTGTTGGTGACTGTGAATCACACAGCCAGCCCAGACGGACTGTCGACTGCCGTAGGGTAGGTGGAAGGTGATGAGCGCAGAGCGCATATTATTTATAATTATTACACAACATTAATAGGGGGACGGGGGACGGCAAGGGTGACATGATGGGAGGGGGGACAAATCAAATGTCTGTAGTCTGTGCCATGGAGGGGGAGAAATGTGACATGGGGGGATTATGTGCCATGGGGGGGGGGGGGGAGAGAAGTGTGACACAATAGAGGGTCATAATGTGATCATGGGGGGGAGGGGGGGTCAGATATGATAACTCTGGTAGACTGCTTACCAGATTTACCAACTGGACATATGAACCTAGCCTTAGGTAAATGTGCCAGAGTTCTGGCCTTTAAAATATGTACATGCTTAGTTTGCACCAGATTTCTTAAGTGTTTTTTATGCTCTACTTGACAATGAGGTATACCTTGATGGAAAGATAGTGTGGTTTAAAAACCACTAATTGTGTGCCAAAATTTGCCAAACTTTAACCGTGAAATTTTGGCACAAAGTAAAACAAAAATATAGTAATAAAAATCTCTAGGTGTTACATAAAAAAGGTTACAAAAATTATTTATCTCTTATATTGTAAGAATGAATTTCTGTCTGTCTGTCCCTGTCTGTCTGTTCTTTATGAGCGACCAAACAGCTGGAGCGATCTTCACCAAATTTGGCACACGGGTACATCAGGTGTCTGAGAAGGTTTTAGACCGGGTCTCAGCTCTATAGGACATACCGTTCCTGAGATATTCACAAAATATGACCTGCATTAGCCAATACAAGCCTGCAAGTCTTTCTCTTCATTGCCCAACTGCCATACACACGGTCACATGTCTATTATCAGCCAATAGAAGCTTGCAGGCCCTTAGTCTCCACATACACGCAGTTTTACTCCAGGTTTCGATAACGACCCAGCCATTTTTCTTCACTGCTGTAGGTCAGCTTTAGGCTAGGGCTACACGACGACATGTGTCGCACGACAATTTTTACAATGATAGTCTATGGTGTTGCACTGCGACATGTGACATGCTGCGACTGCTAAACAGCTCAGCAGACAGTATCACATAATAGACTTAGATACACAGCAGACAGTATCACACATGATAGGATTAGATACACTGCTCAACAGACAGTATCACATATGATTAGATACACAGCTCGGCATACAGTATCACACAATATAAGATTAGATACACAGCTCAGCAGACAGTATCACACGTGATATGATTAGATACACAGGTCAGCAGACAGTGTCACACAGGATAGGATATTAGATACACAAATCAGCAGACAGTATCACAAAGAATAGGATTAGATACACAGCTCAGCAGACATACCACAGAATACCTTGGGGTCTCTTCTTTCTAAAATGGGGTCACTTGTGAGGTTTATGTACTGCCCTGGCATTTTAGGGGTCTCCGCAATCATTACACGTATGGCCAACATTAGGAGTTTCTGCGATTCTCCTTATATTGAGCATACACGTAATGAGATTTTTTTTTTCCGTTCAGCCTCTGGGCTGAAAAAATAAATAAAATGAACGGCACAGATTTTTTCATTTGCATCGATCAATGTGGATGAAAAAATCTCTGCCAAAATCAGTGACTGCGGTGCGGTGGGCTGGGCGCTAGCTACCTAACAAGTAGCTAACTAACTGGCGGTGATAAGGGACCCTTATGCCCCATTCACACGTCCGCAATCCACGGATCCGCAAAACACATATGGACGTCTGAATGGAGCCTTACAAGGGGTGTGATCAATGACAGGGGGGTGATCAGGGGGTCTAGATGGGGTGATCAAGGGGTTAAGGACCTGCACCTATTTGTGCGCAAGCTCAAATGGCACAAGTTTTTCGCCACGCATGAGAGGCGCCAATGTCTTGAATTGGGCAATGAGGAGAGCGACCTGTCGGTCGTGAATCTGTTGGCAGGACTGTGGGAGGAGAGTAGTAGGGGTTTGGGTGAGGGCCCATTTACCAATCTTAAACCGCCCTCGATTAAACCTTCTGTGGGTGATCATACACCCATGGATATTTTCTTGAAGGTGGTTGTTGATCAACTGAGGGTTTTGTCCCACCTTGGTGGTGGTTACGGCAATCTGTCACAGTCTGAGAATGAGTGACTGCGGGCACTAGAATGTGATGAAAGTATTGTCATCAAGCCTTTGGACAAGGGGGGCAACTTGGTCGTCATGGACCAGGAGGCATATGAACAGATGTGCCTGTGGATACTCAGTGATGGAAATTGTTATAGGGTACTTTCTGCTAATCCCATCGCTGAGGACCACAATGAGTTGCATCACATCCTCACTAATGCCTTGCAACAGAAGCTCATCAGTAAATCTGAGTTCAAGTATAAGCTCCCTCCCCATCCACAGATTGCATGCTTTTATGGCCTCCCCAAGGTCACAAGGGCCTTAACCCCTTGAAGGGTCGCCCAATCGAGTCAGGCACTGCTAGCCTGACACATCCCATCAGCACGTATGTGGATATACTACTCCGGCTATTTGTCACATCCCTCCCCTCGTACGTGCAGGATTCGATGGAGGTCATGCTTGCGAGCCTTGATGTCGAGGCATTGTATAACTCGATCCTGCACGACAAGGGGTGTGACGCGGTGGCCTCGTTCCTTAGTGAACGGAGTATATATCTTCAGCCGCACAATGATTTATAATTACATTAGTGCGGTTCATCCTCGAGCACAACTCCTCTTTGTTTAACAACAGGACCTACCACCAGGTTAGGGGCGTGGCGATGGGGAGTCTTTGTGCCCCCTCAAAAGATGCGGACAGCACTCCGTGGCCCCGCAAAAAAAATATAGCATGTCCTATTCTTGTCTGTTTTGCTGAACGGAACGCGGAACAGCTTCCTGTCGTGTGCATGAGGCCTTACAATAGAGCTTTCCCTTTAAACTTCCACCGGCTAATGATAACGAAATGACTATGCTGGTTCCATTACAGTCTACACAGCAAAGCTGAAAAGTGAGCTGCCGGAGCCTGTTGTGTCCTCTGTAGTGGCCAGTGTAACAACTGTGAATATTTGAGGGTTTTATTTTATATGAATAGTTACATAAAAAAATTAAAATAAAAGAACACCATATAAATGTTTGGAAAAACATATTATTGCTGAAAACCTGATTTAGCTAATATGTTATTATCTGATGTTATTTTCCATTAAAACAAATCACAAGTTAAATGTTTTTGTAGAGAAGGAATCATTGTAACAGAGATTTTAGCACATTTTGTTCAGTGAGACTGATAGAAATAAACAAAAGCAGAACACTCGTACTTCGAGGGCACTTCATGTTTATTCAGGAAAAGTTGTTCTGGTTCCATTTACTTTTGCTAGGGTTCTCATTTGTTGGCTTCACTGTGATGCCAGTTTGTTTTTATTTCTCATATTGTGTCCTATGAGCATGGTCCTTCTCCTAATCATTTCATAACTAGAAGGCTTTAGTACATTTAAAACACAAATATTTATGTATTTTTCATAGTACACTGGTAGTTTTTGGTGCAAAATAGGAGCTGATACAGTATGTGGAGAATTGTATAGAAAGAATAATACAGCTGACTTATCCTTATCCATACAAAGAAATGTATGTGCTGAATTTTTAAAAATGTATGTGTGTCACTCAGTGGACGCGCACAACACATACACCACTCTTGCTGGAAAGATGCCATACATGCTGGGCATATGACACACCACTCACATATTGGAAATAGGATGAACACACGCCAGTCACACATTGGACCAGTGGTGTAACTAGAGAACTGTACATTTTTGAACGAGCTTCCCCCCCAGCAACTTATTTGACCTATACCGATAGCACACACTACAGTGTATACCAGGCATCCTCAAACTGCGGCCCTCCAGCTGTTGCAAAACTACAACTCCCAGCATGCTTGAACAGCCTACCAGTATCAGCCTACAGCAGGGCATTGTGGGAGTTGTAGTTTTACAACAGCTGGAGGGCCACAGTTTGAGGATGCCTGGTGTATACATACTAGATTTTCTTTGCACAGTGCTAATACCTGCTGAATCCAAGAAGGCAGAAACTCATATGCAATAGAAGCTAAAAAAAACATAAAAATATATATGTATTTCCCTCTTCTCCCCCTCATGCTTGTAAAATATTACCATTCAGGATCTTGGGGTCTAATTGTACACAATCAGCTCCTGCTCACTAGACTTTACAAAAAAGGGCCTCCCTTCAATCCACTGTAGAGCTGCAATGCCAACAGGTCCTGTATAAGTCATTTAAAGCAAATACGAGAGTGTAGAACATATCCAAGGAGAAGCCTGTTGAGAATAATCTAGTCATGGACATGACACACAGAGCTCTATGTACCACATGCTTAGGACAGGATAGTGGATAATTATCTGATCATTGGGGGTCCAATCCTGGGAGCAAATATAAATCTGGGGACAACCCATTTAACTTTGTTTTGCTATTCCTTTAAATGACTGGTTGGTTGTTTTCTGCATTTAGATATACTCTCACAATCAGTAAGTACTCTGGGGGAGTCTTGCTTCTTCAAGACGGTTGTCAACCTCCTTGTTTTTTCTGCTTCACTGACAACCCAAGCACATTCAATGTGCAATGAGGTCTTCTCACTTCTAACATCTGCTGCATAGGATAGGTTACTAAACACTGTATTGAGGTTTGCGCTATTAATTTATACAAAAAGACAGTATCTTTATGTATTTTGTAAACATTTTCTTTTTGACATACCAGTAATTAAAGGGGTTGTCCAGGTTCAGACATAAGCTCCCCTTCACTCATTTACCATGTCTGTGTGAAAAACATAACCATAGCAAAGGCAGGTGCACTCTGCGGCAATACTAAACCCTCACACTGATGTTAAAATTGAGAGGTTAGTTTGACACATCCTACTAGGAGGACATGTCTTAAGCTCGGACACCACCCCAAGGTCTCTCAAGTAGCCCAGGTGGACCTGAATGTAGCCTATAGATGAAAAGCAGGCACATTTAAATTGGAGTTTATACACCTCCAAACATATTATAAAACTATTAGAAAACGTGGTGTGGCGTTTAACAAGTAGGATATGCTCAACCCATATGCAGTTGTGCATGATTATAGGGGAGCACATCCTGCACTTGTAGTCCGTTGCTAGGGGCAATCAACAGCATCTTCCTTTGTATGCATTTTTTGCTGTTGATTGCCCCTAGCAACGGACTACAAGTGCAGGATGTGCTTCCCTATATACATGCACAACTGCATATGGGTTGAGCATATCCTACTTGTTAAACACCACACCACATTTTCTAATGGCATGTCTGTGTGAACCCTCAGAGTATTTCTTGCTCCAGTGCTCCCCCTTGCCCTGCACTGCATAGAGTAGGACAAGGGCTGTTTGTTTACTGCCGGTGATCTAACCAGCTTTTTCTCAGTATGCTAGGAGGAGGCTTCCGCCTAGCAGTGATCCCGATGACGTCACCGGCAATAATGGGCAGTCTTTAGCGCTGCCCTAGCCTGTAAAACAGCCTAGGGGGCACTGAACACTGCCCATTTGTGCCAGTAACATCACCGGGCTCACTGCTAGGCGAAAGTCTCCACCTAACATACCCATGAAGAGCCCGCTACGTCACCGGTAGTGAAGAAAACCTCCTTGTCCTGCACAATGCAGCACAGGGCAAGGGGGAGCATCGGAGCAAGAAATACTCCACTCAGACATGGTAAATGAGTGAAGAAGAGGTTATGCCCGAGTTCAGCTCTGAACCTGGACAACCCTTTAATATAATGATATTCTACTTATCAGTGTTTCTTCAGTCTTAATAATTAGGGATGTCCCGATACTAATTTTTTAAGACGAGTACGAGTACCGATACTTTTATTTAAGTACTCACTGATACCAATTATTGGTAACAATTATAACAATGAAATAAATAACACATAATTTAGTCATAAGGGAGATTTATCAAACCTTGTACAAAGAAACAGCGGCGCAGTTACTGATAGCAATGAAAACAATTAAAGCTGGAATTTGGTTGCTTTGGACAACTGCTTTCCTTTTCCTTTGTACAAGGGTTAATAAATTAATAAATGGACTTATAACAGTGTTATATCCTTTGGCTGTGCGGGCATGCTGGGAGTTGTAGTTTTGCAACAGCTGGAGGCACACTTGTTGGGAATCACTATTATATGCCCATTCCCCCCCCCACCTTATTTTATATTCATTGTTTGAACTTTGAACATGAAATGGAGAGAAATTAACAAAATTTCTCCTCCATTTCATGCACCATACCCACCTGGCCTGCTGTATCCTTCCCATGCATGCACCAGAGTACTGGGAAGAAGTGGCTTTAACTTCCTCCCAGTGCTAGGCAACCGCATGGGACTTGGGAGCCGCCGCACAGATACAGAAGTCCCGCCCCCATGCTGATCGGCTTGGACACGCCGCCGTCAACACGCTGATCGGCTGGGAGCGCTGCCGCCATTGCCATCAGGTATCGGTGACATTTGCATGAGTACAAGTACTCGTGCAAATGTCTGGTATCGGTCCCGATACCGATACTGGTATCGGGATATCCCTATTAATAATAAATCACATTACAGATGTGCCAGTATAGACAAGATGATATATACCAAATGAATGGAGACACGGGGCCCCTTTACCACGTCCTTATCCACTGGAAATATTTGTATGGCCTTTGTCGCCGAGTGCTGGGTGAATACTTGTCTGGCAGACAGAAATTTAATCGCTACTTGGTGTCTTGCCATAGCTAATTAGTGCCGTCACACTGAAATGCCTCTGTCTGTATTGCTCCAAGTGGATACGTTAAGAAATATACCGCATTAGTGTAAAGTCTGATATGATAGGACGCAGAAACATAGCAGCTGCCAGCAAAGATTAGTGCTGTATCTATAATACAAGAATAATTGCTTGAAATCATGTATCCGTGCTCATCTCACACTGCCATGAATACTTGTCCTGGTGAAACCTGAATGGTCTGTGTGATGTGGAGATATACCATTGTGCATGAAGCTGCATATGTACCTATAACCTAATGCAGAACACGTATAGACCAGTTTAGGTGCATAAAACCCGCCTGGCATCTGTCCCTCCAGATCTCAGCAGTTAATGTAAGGTTAAAGGGGTTGTTCAGGACTAGCTATAGGTGGTACTGCAGTTAAAGCTGTCCATAGACATATAATAGCTGTTCCTCCCGACTTTCCCGTGCACTTGCATGCTTGGCTCGTCCATGCGTTTTTAATGGGAATAAGCTGCTGCTAACTCTACTGCATTCATCTGTCTGACTATGTCTATTGAAGCCTCAGAGCTTGCCCACCACAAACTACAACATTCCTATGTGGTTCCTAACTACCATGATCAGGGACTTTAGATGTTAATAATTTAACAAAAAGCAGATAAGGGTGCGTCTGTTAACATGCTTGTTGACTGTTTCCAGTAACAAACAGCAGAATTAATTAGCAGCGCGGTAACCTCTAGATCAGTACAAGATAAGCGATTTCATTTTTACAGTATATATTTTTTTCTAGATTAATTCTATATATAGATTGTGAAATGGTAGTCTTTAAAGGTCATTAACCATTCCACCTGAAACAAAGACAATAGCGGGGAAAATAGGTGTAGACATCACGCTGCATATTCCTCATTATGTGGGGATTATGACAGTGACAATAAACATACTTTTACGGACTGTGACCAGAAGGGGTTAATCAGTTCAATTAAGGCCCATTTTCGTTTTCACTGTAATTTCTTATGTATCTTGTAATTGGCTGTGAAACATTTGTGCTTGGAAATGAGCCTCTTACAACATTTTACATGATTGCGAAACACAGCGAAGGGATACAAAAAAAGGGGGGGGGGGAGGTGATTCACTTATTTTAGTAACTGAGGAGAAAACAAGGCTTTTACAATACTTTCCAGCTTCGGTGCTGACTTAGCTAATCTGTAAGACAAATAAATGCGTAATATAATCGAGCTAGAAACAATAGTAGTCATTGTATTTTAAGCTTAAAGGGGTATTCCAGTTATAACAAGTTATCCAGTTATAACATGTTACTATCAGATCCTACCGCTGGGACCCCCGCTAATCACGAGAAGGGGGGCCCCCATCCCCTGTTAAATCATTTCTAGGGGAGCGCCGGAGATAACCGAGTACAGCGGAAAATCAGCCATTTTGATTGCTTCTGTTACATCATTCACCATGTGGGATAAATACTTTTATATTTTAATAGTTTGAGCATTTTGGGATGTCACGATGCTAATGATCCTTATTTTTTTTTAAATGGGGAAAGGGGATAATTTAAAATATTATTAATTTTATTTTAGTGCTTTTCTGTTCATTTTTAAAAACATTTCTTTACACTTATTTTTTGTCCCCCCCATAGGACTTTAGCATGTGATCGTCTGATCTCTTCTCCCATAGACTGTATGGATTTACCACTGCAGCCAATGGGAGAACCACTAAGTTTCTACCAAGCCCTGCAACGGGGCTATGAAGCCTTCAGAAGGTCCGAGGCTGCCATTGCGACTAAATAGCTCCCATAATCTTATCACAGGGTAGCCATGCGGTTACTGGGAGCACAGCGCTCCCAACGACTGAACATTCAGATGCCATGGTCACAATTGTCCAATCTAGGACTCTGCCACTGGAACATGAGAAGGGAAAATAACCAAGCCATATATCCATGCAGACAGCTGTTTTGGGGTGTAGGATTTTGGATGGCTGAGTGAGATGCCTATGATGACCTAGATTTGGGGAGGTACTGGCTCTTCTTTAGGAGACAAGCTGTGTATGGAGACAGTGGCAATGCCACAGGGGAAAGGGTCTCCAGGTCCAGATGGATTACACCCAAGAGTTTTTAAAGAACTCAGTTTAGTTATTGCTGTGCCCCTGTTCATACTTTTTAAAGATTCTCTAAAGACTGGTACAGTGCCAAGTAATTGGCGCAAGGCAAATGTGGTGCCCATATTCAAAAAGGGCTCTAGGTCCTCCACAATTAATTGTGGACCAGTACAGTTAACTTCTGTTATGGGAAAAATGTTTGAAAGACTCTTAAGGGACTATATACTGGAGTATGTGACTGTTAATAATATTATAAGTGATAACCAGTATGGGTTTAAAAAGGACAGAAGTTGTCAGACTACCCTGATTTTTTTATGAGGAGGTGAGTAGAAGCCTGGACAGAGGGTCGGCAGTGGAGGAAATGTTCTCGGATTTTTCAAAGGCTTTCGATACTGTCCCTCATAGACATAGTTTGTAATTGGATTGAAAACTGGCTGAAGGATCATGTCCAGAGAGTTGTGGTCAATGATTCCTATTGTGAATGGTCCCAGGTTATAAGTGGTGTACCCCAAGGTTCAGTACTGGGTCCTCTATTATTTAATTAATGTATTAATGATATCGAGGACGGGATTAATAGCACCATTTCTATTTTTGCAGATGACACTAAGCTATTTGGTACTGTGCAGTCTATGGAAGATGTCCATAAACTACAAGCTGACTTGGACACTGAGTGATTGGGCATCAACTTGGCAAATGAGGTTCAATGTGGATTGGTGTAAAGTTAGGCATCTTGGTAGTAATAATCTCCATGTATCATATGTCCTAGGGGATGTAGCACTGGGAAAGTCACTTATAGAGAAGGATTTGGGTGTCCTTGTAGATCGTAGATTAAATTACAGCATACAATGTCAATCAGCTGCTTCTAAGGCCACTAGGATAATGTCATGTATTAGACGAGGCATGGACTCACAGGGCAGGAATGTAATATTACCACTTTACAAAGCGTTGGTGCGGCCTCATCTGGAATATGCTGTTCAGTTTTGGGCACCAGTCCATAGAAAGGATGCCCTGGAGCTGGAGAGAGTACAAAGGAGAGCAACTAAACTGATAAGGGGCATGGAGGGTCTTACTTATAAAGAAAGATTAAAAGAATTAACCTATCCAAATATCTTAATAGGCTACTATACAAAAAATACGGTGAAAAACTGTTCCATGTAAAATGCCCTCAAAAGACGAGGGGGCACTGCTAGATTACACTGATCTACAATAGACGGTAATAATGTCATCCTGCCTATGATATGTCATTATGACTGAGCAGCCTGACAGGAACACTCACCAATATGTAGTATATGCAAGTGCCAGAGCGTAGTGTGTAGTGAGCCCTGCCACCTCACGCCCCTAGGCAGCTGTGCAACCAGTCCTGCTTACATTCTAGGACAGCTTACTGGCGGACATTTTAAATCATTGCCTTTAAGTTCATTTGATAATAGAATTTATCTGTTATAACTGACACCATATCACTTTACATTACAGGAATCAGTCAATCTGCCAGGAGCTGTTAATATTTATGAGGATTTCTAGGTCACTGAGATGACACACAGTTTTAGGACGGCTGTCTGTTGGTTTATTGTACCCTGCGGACATTTTCGTGTTTAGTTATCCGGTGGTCCAGTAAATGTTTGTGACCTTAATCTCCACCTACAGTCCAGATGAACATAGAGGGGTCTGCGTCAGCATTAATGAGCATCCTGTTTGCTTTCAAAGTTGAACTTTCATAGACCGTCCAAACCTTTCTCCCTCATTAAATGTCAGCTGACTTCTCCACGGAAACGTTCCCAGCATTTTGTCTAAAATGACATTTCTGTCTTCCAGTTCCCCCAGCAACTGAGCTTATAATGTGGCCAAATCCCCCGGCGGACAAAAAGAAAGGCTCAAAATAGGAGCCTTCCTGTAGGAATCATCACTTCATGACGTTCTTGCTCTCTGTGTAATTACACACGGAAATGACTTATGTCTCCCATGAGCCCTACGTTGCTTTAAAACTGGCAATGCTGGCAATAAACGCTTATTTACTCCACCTCCAGCCAAAAGTAAGTGTGAATTGTCATTAAATACAACAGCCTATTTGAATAAAAGAAATGCTACCTTTCCAGTAAATGTATTGACACATTTAGCGACACCGTTACCGGCCCTAACTTGTGGTCACTAGAACAATTTTAACCCTTTAGTTAAGGTGCCCACCATACATCAGGGACAAACAGAAACATTTTCATTGAAATGTAGTACACAGCAGTCTGCAATTCATGACTCAGTCTCTAGCTGAGGTGACACTACAACTCACAGCATGCCCTGGCAGTCCAGAGACATGTCTGGGGGGGGGGGGTTTGCAGGCTGGATTACTCACGTCACTCATCTACTGCATCCAAAACTGTAGTTAGGCTACATTCACACGAAAGGGAAAAATGGCAGTTTGATGATTGTTTAAGTAATGGCTGTCACACGACCATTTTTAGAATCAGTCAACGGGACTACTGACATGGCCACTGTTCTTTTTTTGGCTGTTTTCACAGCCAGGCGGACCACACTTGATTCAATGGGACCATTTTTAATGGCCTTTTAGACAGCCTGTTAAAATGAGTACAAATGGCCTTTCATGGCTAGCACTATTGTATACTGACCTCTACCACTTGAACTTGCTCCCCACTGGATGCAGCATGATGACATCTTCATGCCTGGAGTGCAAGTCCTGGTGTCCCCAGTAAAGGGTACACTCGCTCCTCACTGGAAGTATCAGGAAAGGACCTGCACTCCCAGCCTGATGATGTCATCATGCTGGAAGCGCAGGTCCTTTCCTTCTGCATTCAGTGAGGAGCGAGTGTCCCCAAACGTTCAAGGGCACAAGGTTTTGTTTTTTATACAAGGCGAATGGGGGCATTAATAATACTGAGGGGCATTATTAATACTGGGGGCCACAAATGGAGGCATTAATAATACCGGGGGACCACCAACGGGGCATTAATCATACTGGGGGAAATATATTATGTATACGAAGGGCATGGCAGGGGTTAGGATTAGGGTTAAAAAAGAAAAAGAAAATCCTAGTTGAATTCATCCATTTCCAACTGCCAGTAACAATGGATGCAAAGTGACTATTAAAAAGGGACAGCTAGCCATCCAAAATGGATGTGTCAATGTAGCCTTAGGCTTGGGGGCAATGGTTCAGTTTTCTGCCCTAGTCCTGAATCGGAGTACCCTTCGAAAGGGAAAGTGGCTTGTTGGTACCCCTATGGCACTCAGCAACCAGGGCAGTGTCCCAATTGTCCTCATCCAGCTACACCCAACACTACTTATGATACATATTTAATCACTATATACAGTATACAATAGTGCTAGCCATACACAAATATTATAGAACCAACTATAGAGTATATTCAAGAGGAGAAGTTATGGTAATACATAATAGTGCCAAGTATAGAGGGTTTATCATACCAGTCTTTGTACCGTTCTAATAGCAGTATAGTGGTTCATAATACCAGTCAAAATGCCAGAGTAATATTAGATATAGTGACATTAGAAATGCTAATGGACACATAATCCCAATGGATGATTCATACTGCAGGAGACGTAGTAGCTGGATGAAGTGTATGATGGATAGCTTAAAGGAATTTTCTGGGATTTTAAATTGGCGAGGGTCTGACATGACAGTCAGCTCAGGTGCTGAAGTCAGTACTACACAGCTCCATCCATTGTGCTGAAGTGAAAGGGGGCATGCCTGCAGGTACAAGGGCACGACCTGGTCACACACATCACAAATTGAGATACTGGGTATTGTCTGTAGATCCCACTGAAATCATGAATGTGTCCATGGCCAGCTTCATACGTGCAGATTTCTGCATGTTTTCCACTCATACCATGGACATGCTGAATTTTACATGTTATGAAGTTGTTGTTGAGTGGTCATAATTCTAACAAGATGCGGATACAAACGATAATTAGTGGAATTACATTTTGTTTGTAAAGGGTTAAAAGGGAAGATGAGAGCAGTTGGGAGTCGGCGGTTGTAATCCTAGCTGTGTTTAGTTATTGAATTGTGATCTTCCATTATCCCAATAAACATCTGCACTGTGTGTGCTCAGCAGGTGTCGTGCCTTAAAATGTAAAATAATCAGCCCCTTTATGTCATTCAAGGTTTGTGCCTCGCCCACATTCACCTGCACGATGGCTTCCAAGTACAACACTCAATTTGTTAGCAAATAAATACATTTCCTGGACCATAAGAGATTATGCTGTAAATTAGCCATCTTTAAAGGGGTTGTCCGCCTTTTTCTTACTGATGATCTGTCCTCAGGATAGGTAATCAGTATCTTATTGGTGGGAATCCAACACCCAGACCCCACCGATCAGCTGTTTGAGAAGGCACCAGTGCTCCTGTGAGCGCCGCGGCCTTCTCCCTGCTCACCAGGCACAGCTCTCTGTACACTGAATAGCAGCTGTGCTTAGTATCATTCACTTTAATGGGGCTGAGCTACGCCCAGGCCACGTGACATAGTCGTGACATCACTGGCCTGCCGAAAGCAATGAGAAGGCCGCGGCGCTACTGCCTTCTCAAACAGCTGAGGTCCTGCGTTTCTGACGCCTGTCGATCAGATGCTGATGACCTATCTTGAAAATCGATAATTAGGGAGAAAGTAAGGTATGTTTTATTGGAAACTGCCACCGAAACTAACATGCTGATAACAAAACAACTCTGTCTTTAGGATTTTTATCTGTGGCCAGCAATAACAATAACACAATACAATACGTACAACATATATATCACATACTCACCCGTCTGCTCTCCCACGATGAGTCCGGCCACACATTGGGGCTAGTCAATTCGGGAGCAGGGGACACCAGTCAGGCTCAGCACTCACATCACATGCTTCCTGAGGGCAGACTATTTAAACAGGCATTTGCTGGCCAAAGTTGCCTGTGATTTGTATTCTTGCCTCACTAGCTAGCGTTGTGTTATGCTGCATCACTGACTTTTGACTGTATCTTTGACATTGCCTCTGATTACTGATTTTGCCTCTGAAGCGACCTCCTGGTAGTTGACTTTGCTTGTTATTTTACCTTGCTTGATTTTGGACGCTGTTTGGTATTAGACTCTGCTAGTTTGTGACCTCGATTTTGCCTGCTGACTTGGTCCCTGACGTTATCTCCTGGTTACACTCTGCTGTGTAATTGACTTAGTTTTTGTATTCTGATCCGGTCCTAATTTTGCCTGTACAGTTTTGACCTCTTTCTGTCTGACTACTCATTACCCATTGAGGTTTAGGCTCCTGCACTTAGTCAAGTCAATGATCACTGCCACGCTGTGGGCTGTCATTTAGGGCAGATGGTATGAGTGGAGTTCAGGGCTGCACTCTTCCCTAACTTTCATGACAATATGATATGAAATCATTTTAAGCCTTTTGGCTATATATTCATACCATTTACATATTTGAACATATTGAAGCGTCATGCAGGAATCCAGAGCGATGGCAAACCGATGACAAATAAATGTATGATTTTCCTAGTCTATGACGTAAAGTCATGATTTTATAAAAGACACGGAGGCGAGTATTGCATCATCTCTCTTTACTGACAAACCACAGCAGCAAAGAAAACATACATAAATTAACATATCACCATGATAATAGGCCCTCCCCTCCAGAGCCCCTATATATTGTCCATGGGCCAGGAGAACCTCCTCTTACTTGGTGGATGCCACACACCAAAACTGCTTCAATCAAGAAAAAAAACAATTGAACTGCAGGAACAGGAACCGAACAGTGGAACCGGAGACCGGAACTGGACAAGATAACCGTCTGGATGAACCTCAGGAGCAGCAGACTAGATATTCATCCTGCGAAAATATAAAGTGCATGAAGAGTGTGTTAACACCCGCTGAGGTAGGTGAGTATGCAGAAGGAGAAAAATATAATCACAATAATCTGGAAATTACTAACATATGCAGTGTAAAAGACAACCATAATCAAACTATTCCCAAGGAAGGGAAATAAGAGAGGTGGGCAATACTCGCCTCCGTGTCTTTCATAAAATCATGACTTTACGTCATAGACTAAGAAAATCATACAATTTTATTTCAAAACACGGAGGCTCCTATTGCAGGTTCAAAGCTGTGCAATAATAGAGGAAAAAACGTGTTGTTGAGGACGAAAATCAAACTCTCTAAAAGTTGAAACCCTGGACTAAGCAGCAATCTTCATGATATCCTCCAAATGTGCACCAGCAACAAACATAGAAGTGGAGGAAGCGCCCCGAGTAGAGTGGACGGTAAAAACGGAAGTGTCCACTACCGCCAAGGTCATGATCCATAGTGACCGGAGCGAAAGGTCGACGGTAAGAAATAAATAACTGCGGGGAGTCGGTGGAACGATGTCGGGAAGTTCTCGCCCCGTATTCTTGAAGACAAGCACCTGGGCAAAGAGCCGGAACAGTTGGAAAACTCGGATACATGACGGAACAGATTTGTGTCTTGATCTGACGAGTGATATTAAAGACAACACCCTCGGGAGAGAAGGATCTGGCGTCATAATACAGAGCCCGGACGTCCGACACTCTCTTGCAAGATATGAGGCAGAATAGGGTGACGAGCTTAGCCGATAACTGACGTAGGGAAAGGTCAGAATTGGCCGGCCAAAAGGAGAAAAAAGACAAAACCAAAGAAACGTCCCATGAAGAGGAAAAACGGGGTCTGGGAGGGCTGGATAACCTAGAGTCCTTCAGCAAGCGACCCACCAGTGGGTGTTGGCCTGCCGGACGACCCTCGAAACCTTGGTGGAGCGAGGAGATTGCGGATCTGAAGAGGTTGATGGTCCGATAGGCTTTTCCTTCCTCAAACAAAGACATTAGGAAATGAGGAATGTCCGTTACAGGGGCTGAAACGGGATCCACACCTCGAGCCAAGCACCAGCTAGTCCAAGATCTCAAGGCTGCTCTATAGGCTCATCTCGTGCTGGGAGCCCATGAATTTTCCAGAAGTCTCCTAGTTGCCTCCGAAAACTCACTGCCGTCTCTGGAACACCTGAGATTCTGCAGGCCAGAAGTCGCAGGGAGCCGTCCATGAGGAGAGGATGCTGAAGGCCCCCTGGGCCTAGGAGGAGATATGGGGATGACAGAAGAAGTAAGGGTGGGAAGATTAGTAATTCCAAGAGCTGAGGGAACCACGACTGGGACCTCCAAAAGGGAACAATGAGGAACAGCTCGGCCAGTTGAAAGCGAACTTGATTGAGGACCCGAGGGATCATCGAGAAGGGAGGGAAAGCATAATGTAGAAGACCGGACCAATCCTGAAGGAAAGCGTCCACCGCCTCTGTGTCTGGATCCGGGCGCCAACTGAAGAAGCGGGGAAGTTGCGCGTTAAGGCAGGAGGCAAAGAGGTCGATAGAAAATAGACCCCAGAGTGATGAGATGTTAGCGAATACCTGAACGTCCAATCTCCAGTCGCTGTCATCCCTGAGTTATTGAGAGCTCCAAACCGCCTAAATGTTGTGAAGGCCGGGAAGGTACTCTGCTATAACTGTGATATCCTGGTGAAGGCAATAGGACCAGAACTCCTTGGCTAAATGCGAGAGCATGGCTGAGCGAGTCCCTCTCATGGCGTTTACATAACGGACCACAGAGACATTGTCCATACGTAACCTTATGCAGGCTCTGGCAATGCCCTTCGCGAAACTGCGAATGGCAAATGAGCCTGCAAGAAGTTCCAGTGCGTTGATATGGAGAGGGGTCACCTCCTCCGACCAACGGCCACTGGTGGATACTCTGTCGCAATGTGCTCCCCAGCTGAGGAGGCTGGCGTCCTAATCCACAGTGAAATCCGGTCGTGGACCGCAGATAGCCTTCCCGTTCCAAGCCGAGAGGCTGTGGATCCACCACTGGAGCTCGTCTCTGGATCCAAGGAGACCAAGTCCACGTATGAGGCTCCCGCCTGTAGATGGGCAGTCTTCAGGCGCTGAAGGGACCGGTAGTGGAGCGGGGCCGGGAAGACCGCTTGAATGGATGACGCAAGGAGACCGATGATCCAGGACAGATGCCTTAAAGAGAACTGGGGCATGGCTAGAGTCCTGCGTTGCTCCTTGCGGATCGCACAAATCTTCGTAATCGAAAGGCTGAGGGTCTCTGCCGTGGAGTCCACCGAGAATCCGAGGAACTCCATAGTTTTGGAAGGGATTAGGACCGATTTCTCAAAATTGATTAGGAAGCCTAGCCGAGACAGGAGGTCTATCGTCGAGTCCAAGTGACGGAGAAGGGTAGCGGGATCCTGAGCAAGCAGAAGGATGTTGTCCAGGTATACTGTCAATCGGATCCCTCGGTTGTGGGGCCAAGCAACAGCCGGGCGCATGAGCTTGGTAAAGGTAGGCAGGTGAATTGCCAAACCTCGTCCTTCCACGGGAAGCAAAGAAGACCTCTGGAGGACTCTGCAACCGGGACGGTAAGGTACGCATCCTTGAGGTCGAGTTTTACTATCCAGTCTCCCTAGAGTAAGAGGTCTCTGAGTAGATGGATGCCCTCCATCTTGAAATCGCGATATCGGACAAAACTGTTCAGAGGGCGTAGGTTGATGACAGGTCGCATCTGGCCACTCTTCTTGCGGACCAGGAAGATGTTGCTAAGGATGTCCGGTCTCGGGTCTGGGGAGCGTTCGATCGCCTTCTTGCTGTAAAGGTCTGACAGTTCTCTGTCCATGCAGGTTCGCGCTGCCACTGACAAGATCTGATGATAGGGGGAAGAAAAGTGGTGTGGGAGACCCACCAACTTTATGTGGAACCCGAGGACTGTGGACAAGATCCAACTGTCCGTGGTGATTCCGGACCAAGCATGAAAATAATACCGGAGTCTGCCCCCTAGACAACCCTGGGAAAACGGGGGAAGAATGACACTTACCAAATGGTCGGCGTGAGCCCGAATATCCTCTGTAGCCTCTGCGGCTCGGAGTCCCGCGGGAATGAAAGAAGTTAGCCGGTTGCCTTGGGTCCTGGTAAGTGGACCACTGTGTAAATGAACGGTGGGCGTAGGAGCCACCGAGGCGCGGGTCTGGAACGTGGAGAGGCCGGACAGACGGCCCCTTGAGCTGCCAGCCCTGGTGGAGACCCGACCCTGGAACACCCTTTTCATGGAGGACTGGGCTTTGTCCAGGGCCGTTAAGGCACCTACAAATCGGCCTAGGTCCCTGATAAAGGAGTCGCCGAACAAAAGACCCTGGGCATCACGCCCTGCATCAGTGAGAGCAAGGTTGGCTAGTTTGGGCTCAATTTTGTATAGGATGGATTTTCTTCGCTCTATTGAGAGTGACGTGTTGACGTTCCCGGCAATGCAAATAGCACGTTGGACCCAACCCCGGAGTTCTTCCGGGTCTACTAGTTCATTAGCCGCTCTAGCGGTCTCTGCCAACTCAAATATTTTGGCTAATGGACTAAAAACATCCAGGAGTTTATCCTGGCATGCCTTGAGGGCAGACTCTAAGCCCTTACGGGGATTCCACCCAGATTTTGATAAAAATTGGGCCATTTTGGGGTCCACAATAGGGGTGTCACAAACTTTATTGGCCACAATGGGCCATGGGCATTCGGCCCGCAATTTGTTGCGCGCCTCTTTGCTGAGAGGGCAACGAGCCGTGCCTCTAAATACTGGGCCACATGATTCATAGGGATCCACTCCGCAGACCTGGGGTGGTGTAGGGCGTCAGGGTCAAAAAGCAGCTCGCCCGAAAGATCGGTTAAAGAGACCACTGGGGTAGGCGTGGGCACGGAACCGGAGGTTCCCGCGGACAGGCCCAACCGAATTTGGGTTGGGAAATGAGAAGGCGATCTAGGAAGGGTCTCATCCGCTGCCTCTAGGTCCTCGAACTCAGCCTCCTCATCAGAGCCGATATCAGAATCGGTCTCAGCCATAGTTTCAGCGCGTTCTCATGGGTCGCTTGTGACACACCAATCTCATTGTTTCTGGAGGCAAGAGGGACCATAGGCAAGGGCGTAGGAAGCGGGGGGGACGGGGGGGTCAAATCCCCCCCAGGAAATAATGCGGGGGGGACGGGTATGCAAAAATCCCCCCCAGCGGCAGCGCAATGTGTGCGGCGGGGGCGGGCCATTGTGGAAGCGTTCATCTCCAAAGTCATCTGTATCGCCGTCCCCAGGACAGCGATACAGATGGCTGTGCTGCGGAGAGGCGTCTCCCTTCCCTGCTCCTCTGATAGGCTGCTGGCGCTAGGCCTGCAGCGTATAAGATGTTGGTACAGGCGGCGCGACGACGCCATCGTGCCGTCTGTGAGCCGTACAGCGCGTGACACAGGCCGGAAGAGGCCTGCATCGCATCGCTGTGACTGATGGAGGTAAGTACAGGTGTCTTGTTTTGTGTGTGTGTGTGTTTTTTTTTTTTTAAACCGGACCCACTGGCCCATAAGGAGGGGTGGGAGAGATTTTTGGCACTTGGGGGGGGGGGGGGGAGAGATGTGGGTGTGGCTTGAGGGTGGGCGGGGACACAGGGGCCCCATAAGTGCTGTCCCCCCCAGATTTTTGGGGCTTCCTACGCCCATGACCGTAGGTGGGAGTGAGGCTGGTTGCCTGGGAGGGAGAGCCCTAAGGGCCTCAGAGATGGAATGGGAAAGGGTCTGGGACATGGATCCCATAGCCGAAAATATGGCCTCAGAAACGGATCGCTGCAAGGTGTCCGCACGGGACATTTGAGCAGAGGGGGTGACAGAAACCTCCTGGGGAGGATGAGGTGGGAAAGCCTCTGCATCAGAGTCGTCAGCCTGGGGGCTGGGGGGCATTTGCAGCTGAGACATGGTAGATGGGATGTAATATGACCCAAGGGTAAAAGCTGCCAGGCCTGGGGGCTGAACCAGGGACACTGCACACTTAACAGTGCAGACAGTAATGACAGGGGCTATATAGGAGCGCTAAAGCAGAGGATGTACTGACCACAACTGAGGACAAGGAAGAGGGTAAACTAGGGAAAGTTTCCCAGTAATCCTGACCGGAGCACACCAGAGGAGCCGTTGTCCGCCATTAGGAAGAGGCTCAGAGCGGAAGCGGAAGGGACGTGGCTGGGAAAGAGCAAGAAAAAGCGTGCGAAAAAGGCGGAAAAAACAAAACAAAAAAAAACCGCGCAAAATAACCGCACAGGGGAAGAAGAGAGACCGGGAAGAAGCCGGGAAGATGGCTGTCAGAAATAGCATTGGCAGCTGAAATCTCGCGAGATCTCGGCCGCGATGTGCGGAGTATGGGAAGCGACAGCCGACAGAGGTGAGCAGGAGAGCGCAGACCTAAGAGGGGGAAGATAGGAACGGAATTGCCGGAGGGACAAGTAGAACAGGGGAAGAAGTGAAGGCCGATAGTAGAGGGGGAGGCACGATGGCACAGAAAAACGAAGGAATAAGATGAATGAATAACAGACCTATAAGGTAAATCTGCAGGGAGATAGATGTGTGAATATATATACGGGGGTGAATAAAAAGAAGACTATATATATATATATATATATATATATATATATATATATAAAAACAGTTACTAGCCACCAAAGATAAAAGCTGTACTTGTCTGTGGCAGCAGCAAAGAAAGAGAAGGTTCTCCTGGCCCATGGACAATATATAGGGGCTCTGGAGGGGAGGGCCTGTTACCATGGTGATATGTTAATTTCTGTATGTTTTCTTTGCTGCTGTGGTTTGTCAGTAAAGAGAGATGATGCAATAGGAGCCTCCATGTCTTGAAATAAAATTCAGTTTTTAGTGCAATTTTAATGGTTATCCATTTTGGACAAACCCTGATGATAAACTGATCACAGGGTGTCCCGCTGCTTACACCATCAGGATCAGCTTATTAGGGAATGCCTCGTGCTGGACCTGTTGATCACAGGTGAAACAAAGCATTGCACAGTATACATTCAGATTGTCTGTCTAATGCATGGGTGTCAGGTCCCCCAGAGTCACTTTCCAGTTTCAATCTGAAACATAATAATATTTGATAATGACAGACCCTATAAACACATTCATCTGCTCTTCAAGTCCCCAGCATCCAAGACCCAGGATCTGGGAGAGCTATACCGCCCTTTTGCATGTCTCCTCACAATGAGTATAACAAAGTAATCCCCAGAGAAACAAAATATTAACCCCTTCATTTTCATTTTTTCCTAAATCCCAAAATCCCAAATTGTTATACTTTTCCATTCACGCAGACTTATGAGATCTTATTTTTTGTGGGACACCCTGTATTTATTCAATGGCACTATTTAAAAAACAAACAAACAAACATTTAATTCATTATATCTTCTGCTGAAAAACAGGAAAAAAAAATCTTTGTCAGGGAAAATAAAGAAATTTCACTTCTGTCATTTTTCTGGTTTTGTTTCTATGGTGTTTATTATACTCATAAAGTGACAGGGTGAGCTCATTCTGTGGGTCAATACAATTATGGAGATACCTAATTTATATAGTTTTACTACTTAAAAAAAATAAAAATCTTTAAAATCATAAACATTTTCCTTGTATCTTTGTATTTGGACGCGCATAGCTTTTTAATATTTTTTGTCTACCAGTACCATTTTGGGGTACATAAAACTTTTTGATCACTTTTTACTAAATTTTTTGGTAGGGGCAAAACTGGGAAAGGGGCGACATTTTTTTGTGTAATATTTAGTCCCCTTAGGGCACTTTTACATGTGATCCTTTGATCACTTGTATTATAGACTGCAATGTAATACTAGTATAGTCTATGGGATTATCACTAGTTGCATGTCCGGTTCGGCTCCACAGGCCGCTCACTATGACAGACCTGGGAGTCTACATAATGCCCCCAGGCTGTCCGGCTGTCAGGTTCTCGCTGTCCGCTCACTTTTTGAAAAAGTGTCAAGTAGGTCTGTATCCCCCAGAGGGGTTGATAAATGCCTCCTATGTTTTCTCTGAAATGCTGCAGCATAAAACATAGTTCTCTATAAAGAGGTAGGTATGGTTTTCTAGGTAACTGTATGTGTACACAATGCTGGAATACCGCACAACAATCTCCAGCAGGAGGGCACATATGGAGAAAGGCCATTTTTACATCGGATGTGAAACTGGAATGACTCTTGCTATCTCAGATCTTTTGCCGTCCCCTAATTAATCATGTTACATTTTTACATAAAACATTTACCATTACAGTGAAAACAAGGGTTGCTAAATCTTCCTTAAATAACCAATGTTATGCAAGCAAGAATACATCATGACATGGATAAACAGCTTGCTGAGCACACTGTGTACGAGCATGACAGCCACGAATCCTCCAAACCAGTTCTGCTCCTTCATGTCAGACAGAGGAGCCCATCTGAACACTATTCACGCGCCATAAATGTCTGGAGGAGGGAATTCCAAAAACGAATCTTCTTTCTGTATCCGGTCCAATACTGTCATATGCAAAACAAACACACAGCAAACAAAACAAGCAAAACACTATGTGCAATATTAGACTGAAGCAGACTATTTATATAGTTATACAAAGTACAAGGGGTACCAATAACAATAGGAAGGGGGGCCTTTATTATGACCAATATACCACAGTAGCCATCTATTCTACACTGCCTCAGAAACATGAAATGTCTAAAAGGTTGCATGGGTGACACATCTTCTTTTGGAAATATCCATCCCTCAACACATGCTATTTATTCTTCCTGGCAGTCATAGAGGATTCAATATTAATGGGAAGCTCTGATTTTGGATCCAAAAGCATATTCGGCCACAAGAGAACACATTTAAAATGCTATTAAAAGAGCCATCTTCTGCTTGTTTTATATACTTTGCTCAGTTTAAAGGCTTCTCTGTCATATTTTTTACAAATTGTTGCTATGGAAGCAGGCCTTTAAGTTAAGGATTTCACAGTTTTTCAGCCCATTCAGTGAGCATTACAGGAAACATGTATTCTTTGTCTAGAGAAGATGTGTAGACTAGTGCAAATGAAAACTAGAGCTTCAACCTCTACTGGGGTGTAACTATAGGGGGTGCAGAAGGTGCAGCCCTACGTGGACCCTTTAGTATGAGGTGCACAAATTATCCCCATTCCCTATACGAGGGAGCCAGTATGAAAAATGACACAACAGTTCGGGGGTCAAGTTATAGTATTTGCACTGGGGCCCAATTAACAAAAGGCTTGCCTCTTGTATTTTTCATTATGGCTTAGAAAAATAAAAGTTATAATGTGCTTGATGTTATCAACAATTTGTATCTCTTTATGTCTACCACAGATTAGACTTCTTTACTCTCCTGGATTATCAAGAACTCCCTGATTTGCAGCAGACAGGTCAATTGGGCGGCTGCCTGAGGAGAAGCAGGCTGCATATGCATTTATACTGCATCCTTTGACTTTAATGGGAACTGCATACATATTAAGTGGGGAGCATCCCCTTGTGGAGGCTGCAGGCAGACATGGATCATTTACTGTAAATGTACAGCTGTATATATGTAATTACAAAACTGGCACTCTTCATAGGATAGACAAATTGAGTATGTGTAACATTATTCTGCCATTATTGTCTATTGGAGGCATTCTGCTAGCCTTAGTTATTGGGGCACTTAGCTGGTCTTGCGCAATCCTCCCCTGCTGTTGGGGAAGACCGATGCCTTGCTCACTCGCTACATTCTCTCAGGGCTCCGGTAGTCTGGTCCTGCTGGCATCTACTTCTCCCTGCCTGGAAGTCCTGGCCACCAGAGGAGCACTACTCTTCCATTACCTCTCACTGCCTGTAGGGCGCACGCGTTCCCTCCGGCTTTTGAACTAGAGTGCTCACCCTCTTCCTCTCTAGCCTATTGTTGGCCACCTTGGGGAAAGTGCCTGAGCAATAGGTTCTAGTTCACTAGTTTACTGCTAAGGTGTGCCATCTGTGTTTATTTGTCAGTTCCATATACCAACTTCTGCCTGATTTCTGGATTTGACCCTTCAATGCCTGACCTGACCTCTACCTGATCTCCATTCTGACCCTGATCTGCCTGCCTGACCTTGGACTGTTTATAGGATTACATGTTCTTTGCCTGCCCTGTTGTCTGCCTGTCCTTTATTGTGGCTTTTCCTGATCCCTCTGTGTTCCGCACCAGTATCCCCAGTGGACTAGCAGTCACTGGAGACTACTCCAAGAGGTACAGTAGCAGCATGATTGTTCTCATGCAGTGGAGTACAGATCTCTGAACGGGGTTAGATGGTGAAGACCTCTGGGGGACAGGCATCTAGATAACTAACTTAGGATTAGCCCTAAGTCAAATCTGTTCTAATGGCACACTGGATCAATATCAGCTTTGTTATAGCTGGCATTATATATGGGGAAGATAGCTTTGCACTAATTAATTGGGTCATTTTGATGGTGCTGGCTGTTCTTTTTGGAGTGTGGCCTGCCGTGGCGATGCAGTTACGTTTTGGTGCTAGTGTGAGTAAGCACAGGCCTGGGAAAGTTGTGCTCCATTTATCAGGGAACTTGCCTAGGTGAGTATTACTTTTTTTATTTTACATAAACTACAGGAAGCACTAAGGGGGAAACTACTGTAAAACTATTGTAAGTGGGCACTAAGGGGGCAGCACTATTGTAAGGGGGCACCAACGGGACATTCTATTGTGAGGGGGCACTAAGGAAGCATTCTACTATGAAGGCACATTAAGGGGTGATAACTACTGTGAGAATGAGTTAGAGGTGTGGCTTGGAGTGAAAAAAATGTGCCACTGCACACTGTTATTCTCCCTCCTTGGGCTTTTCGAAAGTTGGGATGTATGCTGTTGCTGTATCCAACCAAACCCATGACATGCTTCTCCTCCCACACAGTTCATTGGGGCTCTGATCTGAGGTCTGATTGGGGGTCATTCACATTGGGGCTCTGATCTGAGGTCTGATTGGGGGTCATTCACATTGGGGATCTGATATATAGCCTGATTGGGGGTTATTCACATTTGTCTTTGTTATATTAGGTCTGCTGTGTTTGCTGTGTTTCTTTCGCCCCTTCCCCTTAACCCATTGCTATCATCCCCACAGCTTGGACAAATTATATACACAGGCTATGTGATAACAGACCACTCACCAGACTTTGAGAACATTGGAAAATGGCCTGTTCATGGCCCAATGCACTTTTTGTTCATACAATTTTTTTGTTAATACTGTAATATGTAACATAATGTATTTCTTAGCTAATGTCTTCCATCCAGCTGATCAATCTATGGTTGTTATCTACATGTTGTTGCTTAATAAGAAAATGTTAATAAAAACATTTCAAATTATAAATATTCAGTTTTGAGTATAAGTGCCCCACCAATCAGGTTATTTAAGCTTATCTGAAAAATGTTCTGCCATTTTTAATGCATTTGGGCACAGAAATCATTAAGAAACTGCCGACCAATATTCAAGGCTCATCATCGAAGAGAATATACCTCTATTCCCATCTTGCTGTGCACCATGATGGCCTTTGAGAGCGGTTAAGTGAGGTCAATGGAACACCTGTAGCTGGATGTCCGGCTCATAGCCCAATGTTTTGGAAGCACCTTTCTGATGTCTAGGGATGTGACATACAATGTCACTGGCAGTACAGAATGGATCAATATGTGCCGTACTTCTAATCAGACGGTTTGCGTCTGCACTTCTTTCTGTCATTCCAGTTTGTCGTTGTTATCCTAACCCCACGGAAACGCAATGTTGAACAGGGCTGACATCTTGGTCTAGGCGCATAGTGATCTGCTGGAGTGATAAACCTAGGTCTCTCAGTTTAAGGATTTTGTCCCTCAGTTTGCAACAATTGAAGATAACTGGCACCTTGATGAACAGGAGGCATCACACAATCATCCCACTAGTCTTGATCTGATTTCAATCTGGTTTTCTTTGCTTTCAATCTCGATAATTTGCCCCTCCCACACACCACAGATTGGAGCTAGGTGCTTAAACATTGGATCATCTGCAGATCTTAGTGGTACCTTTTACTTCCTCGATTTGCATAATCTTATGGCTTGTCCTTCTTGGTGTTGATATTTTATGTTATACATGATTTTCAATGGTGTAGTGATTAGGCTGGATGGGTGTAATGGTGACACTTCACTTTAAAAAGACTGTATTATAATGTAAAAAAATATATTATAATGTTTACAACCATAAAATAACATTTTAATAATTCTTATGAGACTTCTGGGAAGTCAAAATACTGAGTCCTTCAATAACTTCACCTGTCTGGATGCTTTTTTCTTTTAGAAATGTTATTACTTCAGTCACTGGATTTGCTTAGCCTAAAAGTGGAAAACATTTTTAAAACTGGAGTTTTACTTGCATGATTGTTCTCACCAGGGATTTATAGAAGATGTAGACAACCTAGAGCAGGGGTGCACAACCTGCGGCCCCCAGATGGTTTGCGACCCCTGTCCTGCTGGGCAGAAACACAGCTGATCGTGATAGCACACGGAGTGCTGTCCGCATCTTTTGCGGCCCCGTTGAAGTGAATGGGTCCACATCCAAGCCACATTAAAAATATGCGTCTCAGATGCGGACTAAAACAATGGCCGTGTGTGTGAGCCTTCAGGGAAAGAAAGTGCTTACTGGTTATAACAGGGCACCTACAGTACATCTGGAGGTGCAGAAGGTGGTAATAATCAGTGAGCACCGTCCTCTTCAGTGAAGTAAAGCGCTCATTTGTGAGTAGGAGGCAGGAAGGAAATATCGCCACTTAAAGGAGTTTCCTAGTTAAAATGATTTTTAACCAGTTCCTGCAGCATGGCCGGTGATACAGAAGATTCCTACTTTCCTGCTCCATGCTGACCTTGCTGTCTCCATCCTCCTGTCTCGGAGCACCTCTCCAGCAAATGACTGACTTTAGCGGTGAAACGCTGCTTGTGGCCACATCACCACTGAAGCCAGTCATTGGCTGGAGAGGTACAAGTGACTATACCCATAGCCAGCCGGATGTAAACAGGGCCGGCCCAGAAGATGGAGACCACGGGAGTAGGAGAGTATGAATCTTCTGTTTCAGGCCCATGCTGCAGGATTCGTATCAGTTTTTTTGTCAGCGAAAAAACTGATCCGGTGCCCCGTGATTTAGGCCTCATGCACGGGCAACGTCCGTTGGGCGGCTGGGATGGATCCAGACCCATTAAATTTGAATGGGTCTGTGATCCGTCCGCACCGCAAAAAAATAGAACATGTTCGGAGGCATGGACAGAAACTCCACCGCACCGCAGCTCTGGATTGTGGACCCATTCAAGTGAAAGGGTCGGAATCCGTGATGTGGGTAACACACAGCCAATGCCTGCATATTGTGGACCCGCAATATGGCCACGGCCAGGCAAAGGCCGTTTGCATAAGGCCTTACAATGATTTTTATACCGGATTGGGTTTGTTCAGCTTTGATTTAATACAACCGGATCCGGCCAAAACGAATGCATCCGGATGTATTAAACGGCATGGATCTGCCGGATCTGAAAACCAGAATGCCACAAAGCAAGTATGAAACAGGCCTAACAAGAGCAATAGTGATGTCTTTGTTGCACCCATGCCTTAATTTGCATATTAGGACAAAGTATCATAACTTGGGAACGGAGCCTCAGATAAAAACAAGCAAACTGCATTTTAATCAGGTGAACCACAGCTATGTGTCTATGCAAACAGATTTATAAGAAGTTCTTTGGTGATGTATTCCTTTTAATATGGCATTTGTCCTAAAGGGGTCATTTGGGCACAAGAACTCTGGAAAAGGTTGCAGTATGGTCTGGCTTGTATTTGGCATTCCGATTCACTGAATTATTATGGATGAGGTCAGGACTGTGTTTAGATCAGGTTTTCCACAGTTAACTTGGTAAACAATTTTTCTCCTTTGTGCACAGGGACATAGTGATGCTGCCAAAGGAATGGGCTTTCCACAAAATTTACCCAATTCTCTTAAATGCCATTGCCCTGCATCATGTTTAAACAATCGCTGATCTTGGGGAGACCAGCTACAAAAAACACTGTGGAGTCTCACTGAAGAGTCTCAACACAGCAATCCAAAGTGCAAAGCTCCCTGGGAAACTGTAATATGCAAAATAACCATGGAGCCCCAGTTATGGGTCTTCAACACAGTGAAAGCAGATATCCCTCCAGGGAAGGAGAACCAAATAACAGGGGTGTCCCTGTTTTAGAGATCACTAAATCCACCATATTAAGTGGCCCCTATGTCAAGATCCAGCTCTGTTACAAGCCTTAAGGATGTGACAGGGGTTGTAACAAACCTGGATCTTGACATAGGGGCCACTTAATATGGTGATCTCTAAAATGGGGGCACCCCTTTGCTTAGTTTTCCTTCCCTGGAGGGATATCTGGCTTTCACTGTGTTGAAGAGTGTGTTGAACTGGGCCTGCATCATGTTAGCCAGAGCTGTTTGCAGGTGTATGTGGCCAGCCTTTGGGTGACAGAGTTACAGTAGGCCCTTTCTACCCCTACTTCAGGTTGAAAAGCATAGCAAATTTTCACTCAGATACCATTGGGCTCCCTAAGCCCAGAACATTGGCAATTGCCCAGGTATGGTTGGTGCTAATGCTGCTCCTTGTTGCATTGGATCGATAGGCATAAAGTAACATTTGCAGACCATATTCCAAACTGTACAGTTAATACTATAAAACCACCCAGGAAATTCCTTTAGCATCTACAAAAAACAGATTCATCTATCAGACTGAGGATGGCAAAGCTTGATTGAGCAAAGAAGAAATTTTCTCAGCTGTGTGTCCAATGGTAGTGTGTTTTGTACCTATCTGTCCTTGGCTTATGCTTAGTATTGCACATGATGTATTCAGTCTTGTATGCAATTGCTTATCATAAGGCTCCTGATTATACACGTTGTGCTGATGTTGGTTCAATAGGCATTTCAACATTTGACGATTGGTGTTACAGATGATTTTTCTGTGCAATGATCTTCACTACTCGGTTGTCTCATTCTGTGAGGTTTTATGAGTTTTGCCTTTACAACCAAGCTATAGTTTCTCCCAGGTGCATAATAGCATCACACTGTCGAATATTGTTTCAAACCTTTTAATAGGACAAAACACTACAAGACGTATAGGCATGTTGCAGGAGGTAGAATGAATACCAAAAATAAAATTTCTTGATTGTTTTTATTCCCATAGAGATACATTGTTTGAGGGCAGATCGCTGTTTACACAGGATGATCTGCTGCCCAGAAACCATGATTTTGGTGTCTGCATTAACAATATTTCCACCAGATGAATGAGCATTTGCTGACCTTAGTAGGAAGAGAGTAAATGATAGGCAATGGTCTCCAGAGGCTGAATCAGTATTCCAGTCCCTCAAGCAAGCTTTTTCCTCTGCGTCTAATCTTTATCTTTCTGATGTGACCAAGCAATTCTTTCTGGAGGTGGACACATCTTCTGTGGGTGCTGGAGCCATTCTTACTCAAAAGTGCTCCTCTGGCAATATGCATTTCTGTCGTTTCTTCTCTAAGGCCTTCAGCACAGAGAAATTACTCCATTGCAGACAGGAAGTTGTTTACATTCAAGTTCGCTCTGGAAGAATAACGTTATCTGCTGGAAGAGGCTTATCATCCTGTCATTTACACTGACCACAAGAATTTAACTTACCTGCAGACAGCCCAACAACTCTACCCTCCCCTTTGCATGCTTCATCCTGCATTTCCGCCCGGCTGACAAAAATATCAAACTAGATGCTCTTTTCCTTTCTTTTTATCCCACTGATTGTACAGAGGAGCCTCAGCACATTATCGAACCTGCTTGCATCGTTTTTGTTGCTCCCGTCTAGGTAAAAAACATCCCACCTGGCAAGACGTTTGTTACTGTGTCCAAGAGAAAACAGGTCCTGACTGGGGGTCATCACTCCAAAATTGAAGGCCATCCTAGTCTCCACAAGACTGCAAACCTGATTACTCAATATTACTGGTGGCCTACATTACCTAAAGAGGTGAAATAACCTCGCTGCTTCCTGCTCTACCTGTGCTCAGAACAATTTTTTTAAGCAAAAACCTGACAGACTAATACACCCCTTTCCTCTGCATCATGTCCTATGGCATGGATTTTATTAGACCTTTTGAGTGTACGGTAATCTGACTGGTGGCTGATCAGCTCTCTAAGATGTCTCACTTCATGCCCCTGGCGGGTCTTGCATCTGCCAGTCAACGGGCCAAGTTGTTTGTGGAATGCATTTTTAAGTTACACAGGTTGCCTTTACACATCCTTGTCTGATCAAGGGGTTCAGTTTACTTCAAAATTTTGGAAGGCCATCTGAAAGCTATTGGATGTCAAATTTAACTTTTCCTCGGCCTACCACCCAATCCAATAGTCAAGTGGACCATATCAATCAGATCTTGGTCAACTCTCTGAGACACTTCGCTTTGGCACGACATGATTACTGGGTGACTTTACCCCCTGGGCAGAATTCTTGTACAACCATTCCAGTGAATATTCCTCTAAAAGCCCTTTCTTCATTGTATATGGCTGTCAGTTAAGGGTCCCTCTTCCTGTCACCTGCAGTTGATTCTAGTATCAATAGCTTCATCCAGATTTGTCAAGAACCCAAAACGTCTGTTTCAGGCCTCTGCTCATATAAAGAAATCCGCTGACAGCAAGCGTAGTACTCAGTGCCTCAGTTTTCTCTAGGAAACAAGGTCTGACTCTCCACAAAGAATATCAGACTCAAAGTACCCTCGTACAAGTTGGCTCCCCGCTTCATTGGTCCTTTCAAGGTGCTGAAACAGTCTAATCCAGTCAGTTACAAGTTATGCCTTCTAGTCTTTTTACGTATACCAAATTCTTTTAATTCCCCAGTCTCAAGCTAGTGTTGTTTTATCGCTATTCCAGAGGTACTGTTACTGCTCCTGTCAACACTGAAGATGTCTCTGAGGTCAAGAATATTCTGGATATGAAGAGAGTCAAGGGGAGGGCCTTCTTCTTGGTGGATTGGAAAGGCAATGGTCCAGAAGAGAGATCTTGGGAGCCAGCTGAAAACATTATTGCCCCTGTGCTGCTAAAATAATTCCTGCAACAATCCAGGCCAAGTAAGAGAGGTTGATACTATTGGTCTGGGTCCATCCTAGCTCTGCCTCTTCTAATTGGAACAGTGCTCAGTGAACACTACTACTCCTATTTCTGCTACCACCACTTTACTCTTGCTGCGTGCAGTTGAACAGCTGTTTCTAACTACTAATCAACTTGCAGCTATAAGATTGTGGCCCTGACCTAATTTCTTTGCCAAAACGATAAGGTTCCTAGTTTACTAAGTTCCTGCTAAGGCATTTGTTTTCTGTTGTCTGCCATGTATCAACCAGTACGTGTTTACCGGATTATGCTGCCTGTTTTGACCTCTGCTGCCAGCCCTGACCTTGGATCTTTATATTACATCTGCAAGAGCTCAGCACGCCTTGACCCCGGCCTGTTACAATGTGTTTTCCTGTTCTTTTGGTGCCTTGCATCGGTGTCTCAGACCCCTGTAGTTCAGCTGTCAACCACTCTGGGACTATTCCAGGAGGTAGTAGTCTGGTGGCTCCCAGCAGTGATGTCCAGATCCCTGTATAAGCGTTAAAGGGTGAATACCAGGATGTCACCAGGATAAGACCCTTAGTTTTAGCCCAAAGTCAAACTGGTTTGTTCCACACCCACTGCCGTAACGGTACCTTCACACAGGGCAGTTATCAGGAAGGTGCATTCCTAGGAAGGCTCCTTCTCAATAATTGCCCGATTGTTGACCTATGTGAGGGGACCTTAAGGTAAAGTCAGATAACACAAGAGGAAAGAAAATACTGGATGCTGTGAAAACTGAAGAACCCTTTTCATTCAAACATCCAGCAATGTTGTTGGAATTCCCAGAAAACAGCCGAGTTTTGGATCCTGCAGTTAGTATACAAGTTTTTATTGTTGATTTGCACTCTCATTTTGCTTTGGTACACATGGGTTGTGCCATTGTTCATCTGACCTTTGTTATCGTTGGATTGTTCAGTGGACTTTGGTTGTTAAAATGATTTGTTTCACTGTGGGAATGTCATTACTGCTTGGAAAAACCTAATCTAATCTAAAATTTTGTATGGGGAACTTGATTTAAAACTAAGCAGGCAGTATGCCCATCTTGGTTCAGTTTAGCACTGACATTTAATGAATTCAACTCTCATTTCTTGCCATTCAAAGAGAAACACATCTGTCTGGTTGCATTCAACCAATGTAATGAGATAATCCTATATACTCAGTTTGTGAGCATCTCTAAGGAAACACATCGCAACTATTATACCATGGTGTTAGAAAACTAATCAAAAGACTACATAGTCTGCAGACCAGGAGGTGTCCATGAATACATCAAACTGTTCAGCAAATTCTCTGTTGCTTGTTTTAATGAAGGAACAGAATGCTTGCTATACCCATAAAACTTTTCATCTTAAAGAAACTAGTGTTTTCTGCTGAGCAGTTGAATCATGTACAAAATATATATATATTTTTTTTGAATGCGCTTATTGGTTCTTGCATACCGATATTTCTTAAAGGGCAAATTCACTTTTCTTAAGGGGTTGTCTGGTGTCTAGTAAATGAAGCTGAATACACGGCAGGCGGAAAGATAATTAAAATTTGTACTCCCAGGCTCCCAGCAGTGTTTCTACATACAACATTTTTCCTGATGCTGTGCTAGTGACTCTACATAACCTGCCAACTATCATCATCTTTAGAGACTGTATACTAACATATGCAAACATTTTAATGATTTTTTTTTGATGTTCCAGTTAGCCATCTATTTGCAACAATTACAGTTTTTCATAAATAAGGGTACTTTTACACTTGCGGCAGGACGGATCCGGCAGGCTATTCAGCCTGCCGGATCAGTCCTGCCGCAAGTGGCCGTGCAGCCGCTCCGTCCCCATAGACTATAATGGATAATGTACAATGGGAGCTACGGCACAGCACAGCAAAGATCGCCGGACTGAAAAGTCGGACATGCAGGACTTTTAGTCTGGCGATCTCCGGCCGCGCACTGCCGTAGCCCCGCCCCCGCCCCATTATATTCAATGGGGACGGAGCGGCAGCACGGCCACGTGCAGCAGGACGGATCCGGCAGGCTGAATAGCCTGCCGGATCCGTCCTGCCGCAAGTGTAAAAGTACCCTTAGGCAGCTTTTTGAGGACATCCAGAACATTACTTTGGTGGGTCTATATAAGGTGGAACTGACTTAAAGAACATTGTCCTTGACCTAAAAGGGACACTTCCGTCATAAATGTTTTTTTTTACTAAATATTCATAGAAAACAATCTTTTTAGAATTTTATATGTTTTTTTGGGTTTCCATTTCAGCAGTACTATATGCATGCAGCAGTATTTTGTCCGGCAGAATGATGACACTTGGAAACCGAGCAGACCCCATTTTGTCGATTGGGATCCGTCAGGTGCCAGCGGGTGTTCGGCATATGTCAGATTAGTAATTTCCGTTATTTTGTTCCTGTCCTAATATTCTGTTTCCTTGCAGGATACAGAATTTACATGGTGATGTGAACATAGCCTAATATGTGATACTCTGCAGTGATGGCCTGAAGTTAAGCAAGGCCATTTACTGTGCTAAAAGTCCAAACAAAGGAGGGAGTTAAAGGAATTGGCTCATCTAAGACATTGATGGCATATCGATAAGATATGCTATGGGGACCCTGAAGTGAGGAGAGCACACTGGGCATGCATGACGTGCTCTCCATTCACTGCTATATGAGTTTTGAAAATAGCTGAGCGAGTGCGCTCAGAACTCCCATAGCCGTGAACAGACAGCACACAGCACATGCAAGGCCGGTGTTCTGCCAGATCTCTAAAGATTGCCGAAAGTCTATAGCGGAAGTCACGTGGTGCGCTGCGCAAGCGCACAAGCGCGCTTCGACGGATCATCCCTGCAGCCTCCACTGAAGTACTTCGCCCACCGCGCGTGCGCACAAGAGACATTTAAAGTGACAGTCATCTCCAATAAAATACAGCATCTACATTAATTTGTACCCTCCCGGGCTCGCTTCGCTCGCCACGCATCGGGCTCGGCCTCGCTGCGCTCGGCATTTAGTAAAACTAACTCTATGCCGCCATTAATAGTAAAGGAGGAAATGGATGGTAAAGAAATTCTTTACCATCCATTTCCTTCTTTACTATCAATGGCGGCATAGAGTTAGTTTTACTAAATGCCGAGCGCAGCGAGGCCACGAGGGTACAAATTAATGTAGATTAATGAGCGCTGGGGGGGCCGGGTGGAGCTGTATTTTAATGGAGATTACTGTCACTTTAAGAAGTCTGTATACCCTTAAGTGTGCACACGCGCGGTGCGCGAACTACTGCAATGGAGCCAGCACCAATGATTCGCGGAAGTACGCTTGTGCGCTTGCGCAGCGCACCACGTGACTTCCGCTATAGACTTTCGGCAATCTATAGAGATCTGGCAGAACACCACCTCTCCATTCACACTAGGGAAATGCCAGAACAAGCGATAGAATATTCACATATAATATTCACATATAGACTGTTAATATTTGAGGAGTATGTTGCCCTATGGCATGTTGAAATTCACATTCATAAAACATTGACGGCAAAAGATGGCATGATATAGGAGTTTAATGATATATATGAGTAAAGTGGTGATCGTCCTGAAAGTTTGTGTAACCAGCATAAGGCTACTTTCACATCTGCGCTTTCCCTTTCCGCTATTGAGATCCGTCATATGATCCATTCCCCATTTTCAGTAGTGTTCATGACGCATCCGTCTTGGCTATTTTAAACATAATACAACCGGATCCGTTCATAATGGATGCAGACGGTTGTATTATCGTGACGGAAGTGTTTTTGCTCATCTATGACGGATCCAGCAAAAATGCAGATGAAAGTAGCCTAAAACAGACTTGTACTACTACAACTCCTCTGCCTTGCTGGGCAGAAAGCATCACACATCCTTTTATTAGTTCTGTGTTGCAGATGTTCTCCTCAAATAAAGTTATACCATTATAAATGTGTTACCTCCAACTTACACCCAATGTTAAGATACATGGGAACAAAAATGAGCATTAGGTGCTCCTGCACACTACCATATCCGTTTGTGTTGTCCGCATCTTGAGATGAATGGGACCCGCATCCGACCAAAACTAAGGCCGTTTGCATGAGCCCTAATTCTTCCAGAAACACATCTCCAGTATTTGCTCAGCTGCAGGAATATTTGCTAGTCTATTGCTAGTTGAAAAGAGCTTCTCAGCCTTTTACTTGGTGATGCCGTCCACTTGGCCACCTGCTGTCTGCAAACATCTATATATTATACATATGATTTAGATTTTACATATAAGATAAACATGTGTCTTTTTTTTTTAAAGAGGCGAAGTTAGTGGTAAGGTCTATCTGCTTTCATTACCATTTCACATTCCAGTTACGAATAGAACAATGGTGTATGGTCTATTGTGTTTTACTGTCTGGTACAATGTACTGGAATAATAAGACAATGCTTAAAAAAGGGTCTAACAAAAAAAACATATGGTCAACATTTTGACAACACTCAAGTGATTCATCACCAGGTATGTTAAATACACACCTAGGAGTATTTAAGATCAGGTCACTGAAATATTATGTACAAGCTATTTATGATTAAGAGGTAATGCGTATGTAGTACTGATCTGGATATTTGTCGATGGATGCAGGCAGAATAGGGAGTCACTAGTGTGTTACGCCTTTACCACTATTAGGGGTAGGCTATTAGGCAGGGTAGCAGTATGGCAAACTCTGAAAAATCTGCGGCAAGACTTGTCATGGACTGTGATGTAGATGTGCATTGCATTAGGACAATATGGGCCAGATTTATCATTAGCTAAAGTCACTTTAATGGAGTGAAAAAGTCGCAAAAAATTCGCAATCGGTAAAATTGCGCATTTTTTTGCGACTTTTTCAAGCTCTGCACTAAGCTCTCCAGTTTTGTGAAAGTGGGCATGTTGTCTTATGTAAATGAATCTCTAGACAGATTTACTATTGCAACCATTTAAAAAGTCGCAAAAAAGTCGCAAAAAAATGCGCAATTTCACTCCAGGGGGGACCATGCTTATCTTATGCGACTTTTTAATAGAACATGCGACTTTTTTGTAAAGACGTGCGACTTTTGTAAAGCCGCTTACTGAAGGATAAATTGCTACCATCAATCCACATTTATCACAGTATTAAAGGACCATTAATAAATCTGACTAACTAAAAGTGACTTTGGGCAGATGGAAAAGTGGAGTAAGATGTAAGTGTAATGATAAATCTGGCCCTATGTCTGCAGAACATGCTCAGTGTGCAGATTGGAGCCCCCTGACATATGCAACTACATGCCTATACAGTAGCATATGACTCCTATTGTAAAAAGAAGGTATACTATGTAGAAAATACATTTTTTACTGGATGTACTTGTATTGAAAAGTGTAGTCAAGAACATTTTTAATACAGCCATAAAAAAGGCATTTTGACTTAACCGGCCACTCTGTTGACATACGTATGGCTAGCAAAGTATATGGGTATGTCAATGTATATGACAAGAAGTGTAGTAGAAGTGAAGTTGCCAGCCACATCCGTCACACAGAGCTCATCCTATTAGCAGGTAATAAATATGGATGGACTGGGAGCAGTAACACCATTACTGTATTAGATACTTAGCCAAATAGCTGGTTGCATGGCAAAGCTGTCAAACTTTTTTATTTAATCGTTTCCTATGAACCACACATTTTTGTAATGCCATGTGTTGTTTTTTTTTTTTACTTTTGAACATTTCCGTTAGAACAGGTGTTTTTTCCTGAACAAGATGCCATACCTGAAGCATGCTGTGTCTTCACATACAGTAAGTGCAACTCAAAAATGCCAAGGAGAAAAATTCTGTCTGGGGTGAGGTTCATCAATTACTACAGACTTAAAGTAATATCACATGAACAAAAAAATCATCCTAAAACACTAGGGGCCAGATTTATCATTACTCTTGCAGTTCACTCCACTTTCAAAGAAGGCGTATGTGTATTTGAGTCAAGTCAAATTTATCATGGGCTCTTTCAGAGGTTGATAAATCTGGTGTATTTCTGGTTCCTAGTTGTATTTTGGCTTTGTCTTTGGAAAAGTCGCCATTTTAAAAAAGTGATTTTGTCAAACATAAGCATGGTCATGAGTGGAGTGAGTTTGCGCAATTTTTTGCGACTTTTTTGCGACTATTTAAAAAGTCGCAATAATAAATCTGTCTTGCAAGTGATTTACATACGACAAAACGCCCATAAACTTGGTTTTGGAGTGAGTGGCGTAAGTCTCCAAAAAGTCGCAAAAAATTGCGCAATTTGGCTTTTTGCGCAATTTTTTGCGACTTTTCAACTCCAGAAAAGTGACTTAGGCTAATGATAAATCTGGCCCTAGGTGTTTTTGTTTTTTTTTACAAGTCAATTTTTGGGGTGTTTTTTTTAATTTCAGATTAATGGAAAACCATGCAAGCAAGAACGCAAAGGGGCAAACAAAAAAACGGCAGTAAAATGTGTTAAAGCGCCACTACAAAATCCAGTAATTTAAAATGACTATTGGCCAACATGTCATATCTAGGTTTGGCATTGTTTCTGCAAAAAAAAAAAAAGAAAAGAAAAAAACATTACTTTTAAAGCATATTATAGAGCAGGAGTGAATGAGTAGATTATATATATATAGTTTTAACCTGTATTTCATTCATTTATATCACTGCTCATCTGGGCTTTGAGGTCCAGGAGACGGTCCAATCAGTGACTGACAGCCTTCCCTCTATGACTGTGTATACAGAGATAGCTGTCAGTCACTGATAGGACCTTCCCTCTATGACTGTGTATACAGAGAGAGCTGTCAGTCACTGATAGGACCTTCCCTCTATGACTGTGTATATAGAGATAGCTGTCAGTCACTGATAGGACCTTCCCTCTATGATTGTGTATACAGAGAGAGCTGTCAGTCACTGATAGGACCTTCCCTCTATGACTGTATACAGAGAGAGCTGTCAGTCACTGATAGGACCTTCCCTCTATGACTGTGTATACAGAGAGAGCTGTCAGTCACTGATAGGACCTTCCCTCTATGACTGTGTATACAGAGAGAGCTGTCAGTCACTGATAGGACCTTCCCTCTATGACTGTGTATGCAGAGAGAGCTGTCAGTCACTGATAGGACCTTCCCTCTATGACTGTGTATACAGAGATAGCTGTCAGTCACTGATAGGACATTCCTTCTATGACTGTGCATACAGAGATAGCTGTCAGTCACTGATAGGACCTTGCCTCTATGACTGTGTATACAGAGATAGCTGTCAGTCACTGATAGGACCTTCCCTCTATGACTGTGTATACAGAGATAGATGTCAGTCACTGATAGGACCTTCCCTCTATGACTGTGTATACAGAGAGAGCTGTCAGTCACTGATAGGCCCTTCCCTCTATGACTGTGTATACAGAGATAGCTGTCAGTCACTGATAGGACCTTCCCTCTATGACTGTGTATACAGAGAGAGCTGTCAGTCACTGATAGGACCTTCCCTCTATGACTGTGTATACTGAGAGAGCTGTCAGTCACTAATAGGACCTTCCCTCTATGACTGTATACAGAGATAGCTGTCAGTCACTGATAGGACCTTCCCTCTATGACTGTGTATATAGAGATAGCTGTCAGTCACTGATAGGACCTTCCCTCTATGACTGTGTATACAGAGATAGCTGTCAGTCACTGATAGGACCTTTCCTCTATGACTGTGTATACAGAGAGAGCTGTCAGTCACTGATAGGACCTTCCCTCTATGACTGTATATACAGAGAGAGCTGTCAGTCACTGATGGGACCTTCCCTCTATGACTGTGTATACAGAGATAGCTGTCAGTCACTGATAGGACCTTACCTCTATGACTGTGTATACAGAGATAGCTGTCAGTCACTGATAGGACCTTCCCTCTATGACTGTGTATACAGAGAGAGCTGTCAGTCACTGATAGGACCTTCCCTCTATGACTGTGTATACAGAGAGAACTGTCAGTCACTGATAGGACCTTCCCTCTATGACTATGTATACAGAGAGAGCTGTCAGTCACTGATGGAACCTTCCCTCTATGACTGTGTATACAGAGAGAGCTGTCAGTCACTGATAGGACCTTCCCTCTATCACTGTGTATACAGAGATAGCTGTCAGTCACGGACAGGACCTTCCCTCTATGACTGTGTATACAGAGATAGCTGTCAGTCACTGATAGGACCTTCCCTCTATGACTATGTATACAGAGAGAGCTGTCAGTCACTGACAGGACCTTCCCTCTATGACTGTGTATACAGAGATAGCTGTCAGTCACTGATAGGACCTTCCCTCTATGACTGTGTTTACAGAGATAGCTGTCAGTCACTGATAGGACCTTCCCTCTATGACTGTGTATACAGAGAGAGCCGTCAGTCACTGATAGGACCTTCCCTCTATGACTGTGTATACAGAGAGAGCTGTCAGTCACTGATAGGACCTTCCCTCTATGACTGTGTATATGGAGAGAGCTATCAGTCACTGATAGGACCTTCCCTCTATGACTGTGTATACAGAGATAGCTGTCAGTAACTGTTAGGACCTTCCCTCTATGACTGGGTATACAGAGATAGCTGTCAGTCACTGATAGGACCTTCCCTCCATGACTGTGTATACAGAGATAGCCGTCAGTCACTGATAGGACCTTCCCTCTATGACTGTGTATACAGAGAGAGCTGTCAGTCATAGAGGGAAGGTCCTATCAGTGATTGACAGCTCTCTCTGTATACACAGTCATAGAGGGAAGGTCCTATCAGTGACTGACGGCAATCTCTGTATACATAGTCATAAAGGGAAGGTCCTATCAGTAACTGACAGCTATCTCTGTATACACAGTCATAGAGGGAAGGTCCTATCAGTGATTGTGTATACAGAGATAGCTGTCAGTCACTGATAGGACCTTCCCTTTATGACTATGTATACAGAGATAGCTGTCAGTCACTGATAGGACCTTCCCTCTATGACTGTGTATACAGAGAGAACTGTCAGTCACTGATAGGACCTTCCCTCTATGACTGTGTATACAGAGATAGCTGTCAGTCACTGATAGGACCTTCCCTCTATGACTGTGTATACAGAGAGCTGTCAGTCACTGATAGGACCTTCCTCTATGACTGTGTATACAGAGATAGCTGTCAGTCACTGATAGGACCTTCCCTCTATGACTGTGTATACAGAGAGCTGTCAGTCACTGATAGGACCTTCCCTCTATGACTGTGTATACAGAGAGAGCCGTCAATCACTGATAGGACCTTCCCTCTATGACTGTGTATACAGAGAGAGCCGTCAGTCACTGATAGGACCTTCCTTCTATGACTATGTATACAGAGAGAGCTGTCAGTCACTGATAGGACCTTCCCTCTATGACTATGTATACAGAGAGAGCTGTCAGTCACTGATAGAACCTTCCCTCTATGACTGTGTATACAGAGAGAGCTGTCAGTCACTGATAGGACCTTCCCTCTATGACTATGTATACAGAGAGAGCTGTCAGTCACTGATAGGACCTTCACTCTATGACTGTGTATACAGAGAGATGGCTGTCAGTAACTGATAGGACCTTCCCTCTATGACTGTGTATACAGATATAGCTGTCACTGATAGGACCTTCCCTATATGACTGTGTATACAGAGATAGCTGTCAGTCACTGATAGGACCTTCCCTCTATGACTGTGTATACAGAGAGCTGTCAGTCACTGATAGGACCTTCCCTCTATGACTGTGTATACAGAGAGCTGTCAGTCAATGATAGGACCTTCCCTCTATGACTGTGTATACAGAGACAGCTGTCAGTCACTGATAGAACCTTCCCTCTATGACTGTGTATACAGAGAGAGCTGTCAGTCACTGATAGGACCTTCCTCTATGACTATGTATACAGAGAGAGCTGTCAGTCACTGATAGGACCTTCGCTCTATGACTGTGTATACAGAGAGATGGCTGTCAGTCACTGATAGGACCTTCCCTCTATGACTGTGTATACAGATATAGCTGTCACTGATAGGACCTTCCCTATATGACTGTGTATACAGAGATAGCTGTCAGTCACTGATAGGACCTTCCCTCCATGACTGTGTATACAGAGATAGCTGTCAGTCACTGATAGGACCTTCCCTCTATGACTGTGTATACAGAGAGAGCTGTCAATCACTGATAGGACCTTCCCTCTATGACTGTGTATACAGAGATAGCTGTCAGTCACTGATAGGACCTTCCCTTTATGACTATGTATACAGAGAGAACTGTCAGTCACTGATAGGACCTTCCCTCTATGACTGTGTATACAGAGATAGCTGTCAGTCACTTATAGGACCTTCCCTCTATGACTGTGTATACAGAGAGCTGTCAGTCACTGATAGGACCTTCCCTCTATGACTGTGTATACAGAGATAGCTGTCAGTCACTGATAGAACCTTCCCTCTATGACTGTGTATACAGAGAGCTGTCAGTCACTGATAGGACATTCCCTCTATGACTGTGTATACAGAGATAGCTGTCAGTCACTGATAGGACCTTCCCTCTATGACTGTGTATACAGAGAGCTGTCAGTCACTGATAGGACCTTCCCTCTATGACTGTGTATACAGAGATAGCTGTCAGTCACTGATAGGACCTTCCTCTATGACTGTGTATACAGAGAGCTGTCAGTCACTGATAGGACCTTCCCTCTATGACTGTGTATACAGAGAGAGCCGTCAATCACTGATAGGACCTTCCTCTATGACTGTGTATACAGAGAGAGCCGTTAGTCACTGATAGGACCTTCCTTCTATGACTATGTATACAGATATAGCTGTCACTGATAGGACCTTCCCTCTATGACTGTGTATACAGAGAGCTGTCAGTCACTGATAGGACCTTCCCTCTATGACTGTGTATACAGAGATAGCCGTCAGTCACTGATAGGACCTTCCCTCTATGACTGTGTATATGGAGAGAGCTATCAGTCACTGATAGGACCTTCCCTCTATGACTGTGTATACAGAGAGCTGTCAGTCACTGATAGGACCATCTCTCTATGACTGTGTATACAGAGAGCTGTCAGTCACTGATAGGACCTTCCCTCTATGACTGTGTATACAGAGACAGCTGTCAGTCACTGATAGGACCTTCCCTCTATGACTGTGTATACAGAGATAGCTGTCAGTCACTGATAGGACCTTCCCTCTATGACTGTGTATACAGAGATAGCTGTCAGTCACTGATAGGACCTTCCCTCTATGACTGTGTATACAGAGATAGCTGTCAGTCACTGATAGGACCTTCCCTCTATGACTATGTATACAGAGAGAGCTGTCAGTCACTGATAGGACCTTCCCTCTATGACTGTGTATACAGAGATAGCTGTCAGTCACTGATAGGACCTTCCCTCTATGACTGTGTATACAGAGAGCTGTCAGTCACTGATAGGACCTTCCCTCTATGACTGTGTATACAGAGATAGCTGTCAGTCACTGATAGAACCTTCCTCTATGACTGTGTATACAGAGAGCTGTCAGTCACTGATAGGACCTTCCCTCTATGACTGTGTATACAGAGATAGCTGTCAGTCACTGATAGGACCTTCCCTCTATGACTGTGTATACAGAGAGCTGTCAGTCACTGATAGGACCTTCCCTCTATGACTGTGTATACAGAGATAGCTGTCAGTCACTGATAGGACCTTCCCTCTATGACTGTGTATACAGAGAGCTGTCAGTCACTGATAGGACCTTCCCTCTATGACTGTGTATACAGAGAGAGCTGTCAATCACTGATAGGACCTTCCCTCTATGACTGTGTATACAGAGAGAGCTGTCAGTCACTGATAGGACCTTCCCTCTATGACTGTGTATACAGATATAGCTGTCAGTCACTGATAGGACCTTCCCTCTATGACTGTGTATACAGAGAGCTGTCAGTCACTGATAGGACCTTCCCTCTATGACTGTGTATACAGAGATAGCCGTCAGTCACTGATAGGACCTTCCCTCTATGACTGTGTATATGGAGAGAGCTATCAGTCACTGATAGGACCTTCCCTCTATGACTGTGTATACAGAGACAGCTGTCAGTCACTGATAGGACCATCTCTCTATGACTGTGTATACAGAGAGCTGTCAGTCACTGATAGGACCTTCCCTCTATGACTGTGTATACAGAGACAGCTGTCAGTCACTGATAGGACCTTCCCTCTATGACTGTGTATACAGAGATAGCTGTCAGTCACTGATAGGACCTTCCCTCTATGACTGTGTATACAGAGATAGCTGTCAGTCACTGATAGGACCTTCCCTCTATGACTGTGTATACAGAGATAGCTGTCAGTCACTGATAGGACCTTCCCTCTATGACTGTGTATACAGAGATAGCTGTCAGTCACTGATAGGACCTTCCCTCTATGACTGTGTATACAGAGAGAGCTGTCAATCACTGATATGACCTTCCCTCTATGACTGTGTATACAGAGAGAGCTGTCAGTCACTGATAGGACCTTCCCTCTATGACTATGTATACAGAGAGAACTGTCAGTCACTGATAGGACCTTCCCTCTATGACTGTGTATACAGAGATAGCTGTCAGTCACTTATAGGACCTTCCCTCTATGACTGTGTATACAGAGAGCTGTCAGTCACTGATAGGACCTTCCTCTATGACTGTGTATACAGAGATAGCTGTCAGTCTCTGATAGAACCTTCCCTCTATGACTGTGTATACAGAGAGCTGTCAGTCACTGATAGGACATTCCCTCTATGACTGTGTATACAGAGATAGCTGTCAGTCACTGATAGGACCTTCCCTCTATGACTGTGTATACAGAGAGCTGTCAGTCACTGATAGGACCTTCCTCTATGACTGTGTATACAGAGATAGCTGTCAGTCACTGATAGGACCTTCCTCTATGACTGTGTATACAGAGAGCTGTCAGTCACTGATAGGACCTTCCCTCTATGACTGTGTATACAGAGAGAGCCGTCAATCACTGATAGGACCTTCCCTCTATGACTGTGTATACAGAGAGAGCCGTTAGTCACTGATAGGACCTTCCTTCTATGACTATGTATACAGATATAGCTGTCACTGATAGGACCTTCCCTCTATGACTGTGTATACAGAGAGCTGTCAGTCACTGATAGGACCTTCCCTCTATGACTGTGTATACAGAGATAGCCGTCAGTCACTGATAGGACCTTCCTCTATGACTGTGTATATGGAGAGAGCTATCAGTCACTGATAGGACCTTCCCTCTATGACTGTGTATACAGAGATAGCTGTCAGTCACTGATAGGACCATCTCTCTATGACTGTGTATACAGAGAGCTGTCAGTCACTGATAGGACCTTCCTCTATGACTGTGTATACAGAGACAGCTGTCAGTCACTGATAGGACCTTCCTCTATGACTGTGTATACAGAGATAGCTGTCAGTCACTGATAGGACCTTCCTCTATGCACTGTGTATACAGAGATAGCTGTCAGTCACTGATAGGACCTTCCCTCTATGACTGTGTATACAGAGAGAGCTGTCAGTCACTGACATGACCTTCCTCTATGACTGTGTATACAGAGAGAGCTGTCAGTCACTGACATGACCTTCCCTCTATGACTGTTTATACAGAGAGAGCTGTCAGTCACTGATAGGACCTTCCCTCTATGACTGTGTATACAGAGAGCTGTCAGTCACTGATAGGACCTTCCCTCTATGACTGTGTATACAGAGATAGCTGTCAGTCACTGATAGGACCTTCCTCTATGACTGTGTATACAGAGAAGCTGTCAGTCACTGATAGACCTTCTCTCTATGACTGTGTATACAGAGATAGCTGTCAGTCACTGATAGGACCTTCCCTCTATGACTGTGTATACAGAGAAGGCTGTCAGTCACTATGGCTTTCTATGACTGTGTATACAGAGATGGTCCTATCAGTGACTGACAGCTTCTGTATGACTGTGTATAGAGATAGCTGTCAGTCACTGATAGACCTTCCTCTATGACTGTGTATACAGAGATAGCTGTCAGTCACTGATAGGACCTTCCTCTATGACTGTGTATACAGAGAGAGCCTGTCAGTCACTGATAGGACCTTCCTCTATGACTGTGTATACAGAGAGAGCCGTCAGTCACTGATAGGACCTTCCTTCTATGACTGTGTATACAGAGAGAGCCGTTAGTCACTGATAGGACCTTCCCTCTATGACTGTGTATACAGAGAGCTATCAGTCACTGATAGGACCTTCCCTCTATGACTGTGTATACAGAGAGCTGTCAGTCACTGACAGGCCTTCCTCTATGACTATGTATACAGGATAGCAGTCACTGATAGGACCTTCCCTATGACTGTGTATATGGAGAGAGCTATCAGTCACTGATAGGACCTTCCCTCTATGACTGTGTATACAGATATAGCTGTCACTGATAGGACCTTCTCTCTATGACTGTGTATACAGAGAGCTGTCAGTCACTGATAGGACCTTCCCTCTATGACTGTGTATACAGAGACAGCTGTCAGTCACTGATAGGACCTTCCCTCTATGACTGTGTATACAGAGATAGCTGTCAGTCACTGATAGGACCTTCCCTCTATGACTGTGTATACAGAGAGAACTGTCAGTCATAGAGGGAAGGTCCTATCAGTGATTGACAGCTCTCTCTGTATATACAGTCATAGAGTGAAGGTCCTATCAGTGACTGACGGCTATCTCTGTATAAATAGTCATAAAGGGAAGGTCCTATCAGTGACTGACAGCTATCTCTGTATACACAGTCATAGAGGGAAGGTCCTATCAGTGATTGTGTATACAGAGATAGCTGTCAGTCACTGATAGGACCTTCCCTTTATGACTATGTATACAGAGATAGCTGTCAGTCACTGATAGGACCTTCCCTCTATGACTGTGTATACAGAGAGAACTGTCAGTCACTGATAGGACCTTCCCTCTATGACTGTGTATACAGAGATAGCTGTCAGTCACTGATAGGACCTTCCCTCTATGACTGTGTATACAGAGAGCTGTCAGTCACTGATAGGACCTTCCCTCTATGACTGTGTATACAGAGATAGCTGTCAGTCACTGATAGGACCTTCCCTCTATGACTGTGTATACAGAGAGCTGTCAGTCACTGATAGGACCTTCCCTCTATGACTGTGTATACAGAGAGAGCCGTCAATCACTGATAGGACCTTCCCTATATGACTGTGTATACAGAGAGAGCCGTTAGTCACTGATAGGACCTTCCTTCTATGACTATGTATACAGAGAGAGCTGTCAGTCACTGATAGGACCTTCCCTCTATGACTATGTATACAGAGAGAGCTGTCAGTCACTGATAGAACCTTCCCTCTATGACTGTGTATACAGAGAGAGCTGTCAGTCACTGATAGGACCTTCCCTCTATGACTATGTATACAGAGAGAGCTGTCAGTCACTGATAGGACCTTCGCTCTATGACTGTGTATACAGAGAGATGGCTGTCAGTCACTGATAGGACCTTCCCTCTATGACTGTGTATACAGATATAGCTGTCACTGATAGGACCTTCCCTATATGACTGTGTATACAGAGATAGCTGTCAGTCACTGATAGGACCTTCCCTCTATGACTGTGTATACAGAGAGCTGTCAGTCACTGATAGGACCTTCCCTCTATGACTGTGTATACAGAGAGCTGTCAGTCAATGATAGGACCTTCCCTCTATGACTGTGTATACAGAGACAGCTGTCAGTCACTGATAGAACCTTCCCTCTATGACTGTGTATACAGAGAGAGCTGTCAGTCACTGATAGGACCTTCCCTCTATGACTATGTATACAGAGAGAGCTGTCAGTCACTGATAGGACCTTCGCTCTATGACTGTGTATACAGAGAGATGGCTGTCAGTCACTGATAGGACCTTCCCTCTATGACTGTGTATACAGATATAGCTGTCACTGATAGGACCTTCCCTATATGACTGTGTATACAGAGATAGCTGTCAGTCACTGATAGGACCTTCCCTCCATGACTGTGTATACAGAGATAGCCGTCAGTCACTGATAGGACCTTCCCTCTATGACTGTGTATACAGAGAGAGCTGTCAATCACTGATAGGACCTTCCCTCTATGACTGTGTATACAGAGATAGCTGTCAGTCACTGATAGGACCTTCCCTTTATGACTATGTATACAGAGAGCTGTCAGTCACTGATAGGACCTTCCCTTTATGACTGTGTATACAGAGAGCTGTCAGTCACTGATAGGACCTTCCCTCTATGACTGTGTATACAGAGAGAACTGTCAGTCACTGATAGGACCTTCCCTCTATGACTGTGTATACAGAGATAGCTGTCAGTCACTTATAGGACCTTCCTCTATGACTGTGTATACAGAGAGAGCCGTCAATCACTGATAGGACCTTCCCTCTATGACTGTGTATACAGAGAGAGCCGTTAGTCACTGATAGGACCTTCCTTCTATGACTATGTATACAGATATAGCTGTCACTGATAGGACCTTCCCTCTATGACTGTGTATACAGAGAGCTGTCAGTCACTGATAGGACATTCCCTCTATGACTGTGTATACAGAGATAGCCGTCAGTCACTGATAGGACCTTCCCTCTATGACTGTGTATATGGAGAGAGCTATCAGTCACTGATAGGACCTTCACTCTATGACTGTGTATACAGATATAGCTGTCACTGATAGGACCTTCTCTCTATGACTGTGTATACAGAGAGCTGTCAGTCACTGATAGGACCTTCCCTCTATGACTGTGTATACAGAGACAGCTGTCAGTCACTGATAGGACCTTCCCTCTATGACTGTGTATACAGAGATAGCTGTCAGTCACTGATAGGACCTTCCCTCTATGACTGTGTATACAGAGATAGCTGTCAGTCACTGATAGGACCTTCCCTCTATCACTGTGTATACAGAGATAGCTGTCAGTCACTGATAGGACCTTCGCTCTATGACTGTGTATACAGAGAGATGGCTGTCAGTCACTGATAGGACCTTCCCTCTATGACTGTGTATACAGATATAGCTGTCACTGATAGGACCTTCCCTATATGACTGTGTATACAGAGATAGCTGTCAGTCACTGATAGGACCTTCCCTCTATGACTGTGTATACAGAGATAGCTGTCAGTCACTGATAGGACCTTCCCTCTATGACTGTGTATACAGAGATAGCTGTCAGTCACTGATAGGACCTTCCCTCTATGACTGTGTATACAGAGATAGCTGTCAGTCACTGATAGGACCTTCCCTCTATGACTGTGTATACAGAGATAGCTGTCAGTCACTGATAGGACCTTCCCTCTATGACTGTGTATACAGAGAGCTGTCAGTCACTGATAGGACCTTCCCTCTATGACTGTGTATACAGAGATAGCTGTCAGTCACTGATAGGACCTTCCCTCTATGACTGTGTATACAGAGATAGCTGTCAGTCACTGATAGGACCTTCCCTCTATGACTGTGTATACAGAGAGAGCCGTCAATCACTGATAGGACCTTCCCTCTATGACTGTGTATACAGAGAGAGCCGTTAGTCACTGATAGGACCTTCCTTCTATGACTATGTATACAGATATAGCTGTCACTGATAGGACCTTCCCTCTATGACTGTGTATACAGAGAGCTGTCAGTCACTGATAGGACCTTCCCTCTATGACTGTGTATACAGAGATAGCCGTCAGTCACTGATAGGACCTTCCCTCTATGACTGTGTATATGGAGAGAGCTATCAGTCACTGATAGGACCTTCCCTCTATGACTGTGTATACAGATAGCTAGTCAGTCACTGATAGGACCTTCTCTCTATGACTGTGTATACAGAGAGCTGTCAGTCACTGATAGGACCTTCCCTCTATGACTGTGTATACAGAGACAGCTGTCAGTCACTGATAGGACCTTCCCTCTATGACTGTGTATACAGAGATAGCTGTCAGTCACTGATAGGACCTTCCCTCTATGACTGTGTATACAGAGATAGCTGTCAGTCACTGATAGGACCTTCCCTCTATCACTGTGTATACAGAGATAGCTGTCAGTCACTGATAGGACCTTCCCTCTATGACTGTGTATACAGAGAGAGCTGTCAGTCACTGACATGACCTTCCCTCTATGACTGTGTATACAGAGAGAGCTGTCAGTCACTGACATGACCTTCCCTCTATGACTGTTTATACAGAGAGAGCTGTCAGTCACTGATAGGACCTTCCCTCTATGACTGTGTATACAGAGAGCTGTCAGTCACTGATAGGACCTTCCCTCTATGACTGTGTATACAGAGATAGCTGTCAGTCACTTATAGGACCTTCCCTCTATGACTGTGTATACAGAGAGCTGTCAGTCACTGATAGGACCTTCCCTCTATGACTGTGTATACAGAGATAGCTGTCAGTCACTGATAGAACCTTCCCTCTATGACTGTGTATACAGAGAGCTGTCAGTCACTGATAGGACATTCCCTCTATGACTGTGTATACAGAGATAGCTGTCAGTCACTGATAGGACCTTCCCTCTATGACTGTGTATACAGAGAGCTGTCAGTCACTGATAGGACCTTCCCTCTATGACTGTGTATACAGAGATAGCTGTCAGTCACTGATAGGACCTTCCTCTATGACTGTGTATACAGAGAGCTGTCAGTCACTGATAGGACCTTCCCTCTATGACTGTGTATACAGAGAGAGCCGTCAATCACTGATAGGACCTTCCTCTATGACTGTGTATACAGAGAGAGCCGTTAGTCACTGATAGGACCTTCCTTCTATGACTATGTATACAGATATAGCTGTCACTGATAGGACCTTCCCTCTATGACTGTGTATACAGAGAGCTGTCAGTCACTGATAGGACCTTCCCTCTATGACTGTGTATACAGAGATAGCCATCAGTCACTGATAGGACCTTCCCTCTATGACTGTGTATATGGAGAGAGCTATCAGTCACTGATAGGACCTTCCCTCTATGACTGTGTATACAGATATAGCTGTCACTGATAGGACCTTCTCTCTATGACTGTGTATACAGAGAGCTGTCAGTCACTGATAGGACCTTCCCTCTATGACTGTGTATACAGAGACAGCTGTCAGTCACTGATAGGACCTTCCCTCTATGACTGTGTATACAGAGATAGCTGTCAGTCACTGATAGGACCTTCCGTCTATGACTGTGTATACAGAGATAGCTGTCAGTCACTGATAGGACCTTCCCTCTATCACTGTGTATACAGAGATAGCTGTCAGTCACTGATAGGACCTTCCCTCTATGACTGTGTATACAGAGAAGGCTGTCAGTCACTGACATGACCTTCCCTCTATGACTGTGTATACAGAGAGAGCTGTCAGTCACTGATATGGACCTTCCCTCTATGACTGTGTATACAGAGAGAGCTGTCAGTCACTGATAGGACCTTCCCTCTATGACTGTGTATACAGAGAGCTGTCAGTCACTGATAGGACCTTCCCTCTATGACTGTGTATACAGAGATAGCTGTCAGTCACTGATAGGACCTTCCTCTATGACTGTGTATACAGAGATAGCTGTCAGTCACTGATAGGACCTTCCCTCTATGACTGTGTATACAGAGATAGCTGTCAGTCACTGATAGGACCTTCCCTCTATGACTGTGTATACAGAGATAGCTGTCAGTCACTGATAGGACCTTCCCTCTATGACTGTGTATACAGAGAGAGCTGTCAGTCACTGATAGGACCTTCCCTCTATGACTGTGTATACAGAGAGAGCTGTCAATCACTGATAGGACCTTCCCTCTATGACTGTGTATACAGAGAGAGCTGTCAGTCACTGATAGGACCTTCCCTCTATGACTGTGTATACAGAGACAGCTGTCAGTCACTGATAGGACCTTCCCTCTATGACTGTGTATACAGAGAGCTGTCAGTCACTGATAGGACCTTCCCTCTATGACTGTGTATACAGAGATAGCCGTCAGTCACTGATAGGACCTTCCCTCTATGACTGTGTATATGGAGATAGCTATCAGTCACTGATAGGACCTTCCCTCTATGACTGTGTATACAGATATAGCTGTCACTGATAGGACCTTCCCTCTATGACTGTGTATACAGAGAGCTGTCAGTCACTGATAGGACCTTCCCTCTATGACTGTGTATACAGAGACAGCTGTCAGTCACTGATAGGACCTTCCCTCTATGACTGTGTATACAGAGATAGCTGTCAGTCACTGATAGGACCTTCCCTCTATGACTGTGTATACAGAGATAGCTGTCAGTCACTGATAGGACCTTCCATCTATCACTGTGTATACAGAGATAGCTGTCAGTCACTGATAGGACCTTCCCTCTATGACTGTGTATACAGAGAGAGCTGTCAGTCACTGACATGACCTTCCCTCTATGACTGTGTATACAGAGAGAGCTGTCAGTCACTGATAGGACCTTCCCTCTATGACTGTTTATACAGAGAGAGCTGTCAGTCACTGATAGGACCTTCCCTCTATGACTGTGTATACAGAGAGAGCTGTCAGTCACTGATAGGACCTTCCCTCTATGACTGTGTATACAGAGAGAGCTGTCAGTCACTGATAGGACCTTCCCTCTATGACTGTGTATACAGAGAGAGCTGTCAGTCACTGATAGGACCTTCCCTCTATGACTGTGTATACAGAGATAGCTGTCAGTCACTGATAGGACCTTCCCTCTATGACTGTGTATACAGAGATAGCTGTCAGTCACTGATAGGACCTTCCCTCTATGACTGTGTATACAGAGATAGCTGTCAGTCACTGATAGGACCTTCCTCTATGACTGTGTATACAGAGAGAGCTGTCAGTCACTGATAGGACCTTCCCTCTATGACTGTGTATACAGAGACAGCTGTCAGTCACTGATAGGACCTTCCCTCTATGACTGTGTATACAGAGAGAGCTGTCAGTCACTGATAGGACCTTCCCTCTATGACTGTGTATACAGAGATAGCTGTCAGTCACTGATAGGACCTTCCTCTATGACTGTGTATACAGAGATAGCTGTCAGTCACTGATAGGACCTTCCCTCTATGACTGTGTATACAGAGACAGCTGTCAGTCACTGATAGGACCTTCCCTCTATGACTGTGTATACAGAGATAGCTGTCAGTCACTGATAGGACCTTCCCTCTATGACTGTGTATACAGAGATAGCTGTCAGTCACTGATAGGACCTTCCCTCTATGACTGTGTATACAGAGATAGCTGTCAGTCACTGATAGGACCTTCCCTCTATGACTGTGTATACAGAGATAGCTGTCAGTCACTGATAGGACCTTCCCTCTATGACTGTGTATACAGAGAGAGCTGTCAGTCACTGATATGACCTTCCCTCTATGACTGTGTATACAGAGAGAGCTGTCAGTCACTGATAGGACCTTCCCTCTATGACTGTGTATACAGAGATAGCTGTCAGTCACTGATAGGACCTTCCCTCTATGACTGTGTATACAGAGAGAGCTGTCAGTCACTGATAGGACCTTCCCTCTATGACTGTGTATACAGAGAGAGCTGTCAGTCACTGATAGGACCTTCCCTCTATGACTGTGTATATAGAGATAGCTGTCAGTCACTGATAGGACCTTCCCTCTATGACTGTGTATACAGAGATAGCTGTCAGTCATTGATATCACCTTCCCTCTATGATTGTGTATACAGAGATAGCTGTCAGTCACTGATAGGACCTTCCCTCTATGACTATGTATACAGAGATAGCTGTCAGTCACTGATAGGACCTTCCCTCTATGACTATGTATACAGAGATAGCTGTCAGTCACTGATAGGACCTTCCCTCTATGTCTGTGTATACAGAGATAGCTGTCATCACTGATAGGACCTTCCCTCTATGACTGTGTATACAGAGAGAGCTGTCAGTCACTGATAGGACCTTCCCTCTATGACTGTGTATACAGAGAGAGCTGTCAGTCACTGATAGGACCTTCCCTCTATGACTGTGTATACAGAGATAGCTGTCAGTCACTGATAGGACCTTCCCTCTATGACTGTGTATACAGAGACAGCTGTCAGTCACTGATAGGACCTTCCCTCTATGACTGTGTATACAGAGAGCTGTCAGTCACTGATAGGACCTTCCCTCTATGACTGTGTATACAGAGAGCTGTCAGTCACTGATAGGACCGCCTCCTGTACTTCGAAGACCAGAATGAGCAGGGATATAAATGTATGAAATACAAATTATATTGACTCTTTACTAATCCGGTCACCTCCTCCTGTTCTGTAAGATGCTGCTCACGGATTACACTGCATTTTTATGGTGACAGGTTCCCTTTAACCACCCTAACGGCTTCAGCTGGGAGGTCCAGAGTTGGGTCACATAAGCAGTGTAGGGCATAAGGAGTCTTTTGGACCCGCTTAGCTACTTGACTGTACTGCCCTGCCCAGTTTACCAACCACTCGGCCCACATCTTACCATACAAGTCTGAACTTGATGTTAAATAACAGCTTAATATTTATGCAGAGCACTTCCACATTATCGTTTGTATTGCCATTGACTCATTACTATGTGGCATGTGTAGTGTTTTTTTTATGTTTCTTCAATGTAATATTCCTGGGAAAATATCACTGTTATTTATGAGCAAGATGATTTTCACACGAGGGTGTAGAAAAGAAAACACTTGATAAGTGCACTTTGGGGACAGAAGTATATATCTATAGAGTAGAACAGTAACCTGAGTCATCACCAAGAATCGGATATAAAATGGAACAATGAACTTCATGAAGAAATGTCTCAGACAGAAAGCATGACTCACTTTCAGCTAATTGTCCCTTTGTAAGATCACACAGTATTAATGGGCTGTCATGAGACTGGCGCACTGGTTTACCTCACTGCGGTGTTGCAGTCGTAAGTCATGGGCTGAAGGAAAACAATATTTGTTGTTCTGCTGGTGGACGTTCCAAATTCTATCTGGAAGGGTTCAGGAACCCAAAAACAATCCATGCTGAGAGGAAGAAGAAGGACGTGGCTCATGGGCTGCGTGGTCTCCTGTGTTCATGTAATGACTAATTGTGAGCATATATTTACACAGCTGGTATGAAGAGCGGCAGCTACTGGTTAGGGCTCTCCGTTAAAGTGATCCAAGTACCTACCCACTCTACATTTTTGTTAAATAGGTTTTGCATTGGACTATTCTAGAACTTCAAGTCATCATTTTGTCCATTTTCCTCCCATATTTTTTCTTTGCTCACATGTGTATATTATTTATATTATTTTTGTACAAGACTTGTGTATATTATTAGCTGATGACATGCTGTATATGTATATATCGGCAAACAGCTTAGTAAGGCTGGAAATAAACACTGATGTTGAGCAATATGTGCATTCCTCGTATACTTGTGATGAGAGAGTCCAAATTTGAGGTTAACCCTTTGCAATATGGGCATATCAGCTTGTAGAATTTGATATTTTAGCTAGGATTTATAGACAGGGTACAAGGATAGCAGTGTTGTCTGTGTATAATCTATACAAGACATGGCAGACTGCTGGTTACATATGTATAGAGGCAATGGGGACTAGATGCAGGAGGCACCCCGTACCATGCCAAGGGCAACTGATTCAAACTGTAAATAGAAAACTGATTTGCTTCGAACAGTCCATGTGAGGGAAAAGGCTGGTGCCTATAATGGTATCACACAGAAGTTCTGCAGCCTGTATAATGATACGGTCTTATACTCATTGACTCATGGAGTGAAAGTGTGTCTCAAAATCCTGATTCAAACTGTTCCTATGCAAGGACCCCTTTGTGTTTGATCTGATGTCTAGTGACACAGCTTGGAGTAGAGTTCCAAGTCCTGACATTGTTCCGAAGGAACTGGTATATACACTCTAAGGGCTCATGCACACAGCCGTTGCCCGTATTGCGGCCTGCAATCACTTGAACGGGTCCACAATCCGGATGATATGGTTCAGAATGGAGGCACGGATGGAAAGTCCATGGAAGCACAATGAAGTCGGATGAGAATTGTAGACACCATTCAAGTGAATGGGTCTGCGTCCGCAGACGGTGGGCACAGGATCAGTGCAAGTGCATTGCTGACTGCAATTTGCTTCCTGCAGCATGGGCCCGACTGGCACACGTTCGTGTGCATGAGCCCTTAGTAAGTCTTTCTTTAGACTTTGTTATAAAAACTGAAGTTAAAGAGCATTTATTTGTAAAAATCAACATTGCCTAAACAAAAAACTATTTGCAGTCCATAGCAACTAATCCCAGTGCAGGTTTCATTCTACCACAGCAGTTTAAGAAATAAAAGCCGAGCTCTGATCAGTTGCCATAGGAAATAAGGACAGTCTTTATTAGACAGTTTGGGTAACTGAGGCCCTATAAGTCTGTCATTCTTTTTTTCAAGTTCTGAGAAACTCAGCGGTTTCTTACCTGGTGCTTCCTATAACATCCATTTAGGTTTTACAATTTTATAGCTAAAAAACAGTCATCTGACTGAATTCTTGACCGCACCAGTTTACGGCAAGGGGAAGTATGTTTGTGAAAACTGGTCAGTCTCCATAACTGCAGGACAATTCAGAAATCATTATGACGACCAACAACATGGCCGTTGTCACTCTTTAATGAAATGACGTTAGCAAAACACTGCACAGTCAAACTATGCAGTATGAGGATTAGTACAGGACATTCAGTAGTACAAAATACACAATGTATACGCTTCACATAACATAACAGCTCGACAATTAAGTAACCATGTCACTGGTCAATGTAAAAGACATATTAGAACTGCCCAGTTCACTGCGGATTATGGGAGTCCCTGGGAAATTACAGCACAGGTGATCTGAGTGTTATATGACAGACACACCTGAGCAATGGTATTGTTTCACATGATATTGTGGAGACAGACAAATGATTCCCTAGGTCATATATAGGTTATGGCCATCACATTCTAGGCTTGATAATCTGAAGACTGATTTCCAGTTACAACGTATGCAACCATTGTAGCAGCCAGTGTCATGTTGTATAACGATACGCCAGTCGATTGCAATGAATTTGCAGTCTTGCCCTTACATTTTGTGGTCTGTAACATAAAAGCATCAACAGGCTCATCTGAAGCTTTGCAGCTTGAAATTGGTTTTACAGACAGACACGCCAGATGTATGCCATTGAAGGAGCAAGTATAAGTGCAGCGATAATACCGTCTCTGGTCTTCACTGTCTCACAATACAAAGCTGACACAGGTAACACAGAAAAGGAGAGTGCTTCCATGAGATTATTCCGAAAAAGGTGGAAACATCCCCAGATCTGCAAAGTCTTCAATGTTGTAGTTACCGGTTCCTTGAGTGGGGTCTCCAGACATAGGTAACATGTCCTGGGGATACAAAAAATGTACATATGAATACGCTACTCTTACCCGTGTCCCCTCTCAGTTTATGAATTTCATATCTTCATATTTTAACGCTGACACTTCACCTCCTTGAAATGCAATTAACATGGCTATGGAGAAGAATTTTAATTAAGAGCAACTTTGCAGAAAATATAAGGGACTTGCTTACAAATATGTGCCCTAGCATACTGCTATTAGTGGAATCGTGCCAAATCAACTGCTGGGAAATGACATTCACTCCTCCTGCTTACCTTCAGTATCTGTCAGCAGAAAACAAATCACAGTTTATGGAATGTGAATGTTATAACATAGTCTACATCCCGCTGATGGACCGGAATAGAGATCACTACCATAGCAGACAAGTCTGATATCGAAGAATTGCACAGTACCTGAAACACTTCGGCTTGACCTGGCTGTTGATGGGAGTGCTGGTCATTGCTCTGCTGGTTATGATGTTGGCTCTGCCACTGAGACCAGACTTCTGACGCCCGTCCCTGGAACTGGCTACTGCTCTGCCCTGTTTCAGCTAATAGTGAGATGGATACACACAAATTAAGTTTAAAGAGCTATACAGAAAACATGGAGACATTCACAACAATATGTCAGTCAGTAAGGTGATTTTTACACTATGAATTGTGTCCGACATCTGTTGTCATTGTTTTTAGCTTCAGGGAAAAACACCAATCATCATCTATCGTTACGTCCAAGTTTTGCGCTAGTTGTTATTATGTAACTGTTTAATAGTGGTTGCCATCAGACCCACTGGTTTTATACCGAAAAACACACATAAAAGATAGAAAAACATGTTAAAAGTGTTCAACAATGACAAAGAGAAGCCTAGTGACAGGCTAGTCACAGGTTCTAGAGACATAAAAGTGCAAAACACAATCTCATTCAAGGGAATGAAGCTGAGCTGCGCCTGCCCCATGACTGATGGTCGTGATGTCACTGGCCTAAGGTGCGCAGTGAGAAGATGGGCCTTCACAAACAGCTGATTGGCAAACGTCCTGGACCCCACGATCAGATACTGATGACCTATCCAGAGGATAGGTAATCAGTTACAAATAGTAAGATAACAACCTATAATAGTGATGGCTAACCTCCGGCACTCCAGCTGTGGTGAAACTACGACTCCCAGCATGCTCCGCTTATTTCTATGGAGTTCTGAGAACAGCCAAGCAAGTGTACATCTTGGGATTTATAGTTTTACCACAGCTGGAGTGCCGGAGGTTAGCCTTCACTGCCCTATAACTATTATCCATTATCTTCATAGAATTCATTCACAGGTATTACAGATAATTCATTTCTGAATAAGCAGTGACATAAAAGCCCCTTAGTGTAGACTGAAGATGACACAATGACCTACCTTCCTGTGTTAAAAGCATTGATGATAGCAGAAATCTTTATGGTGACCACAGGCGTAGGAAGTGGGGGGGTTGGATCACCCCCAGGAAATAATGGGGGGGCGGGGCAGTTATGCTAAAATCCCTCCCCAGCGGCAGCGGGACAATGTGTGCAGCGGTGGCAGGGCACAGGGAGATGAACGCTTCCATTGTGGAAACGTTCATCTCCATAGTCATCTGTATCGCTATCCTCAGGACAGCGATACAGATTGCGTCTCCCTTCCCTGCTCCTCTGATAGGCTGCCGGCACTAGGCCTGTAGCCTATCAGATGTTGGTACAGGCGGCGCGATTACGTCATCGCGCCGTCTGTGAGCCGTACAGCGCGGGACACAGGCCGGAAGAGGCCTGCATTGCATCGCTGTGACAGATGGAGGTAAGTATAAGTGTCTTGTTTTGTGTGTTTTTTTAAACCGGACCCACTGGCCCATAAGGGGGGGGGGAATTTTGGCACTGGGGGGGGGCAGAGAGATATGTGGGTGTGGCTTGAGGGTGGGCAGGGACACAGGGGCCCCATAAGTGCTGTCCCCCCCTAGATTTTTGGGGCTTCCTACGCCCATGATGGTGACAGTGAGCAAAGATAAAGAGGTACCATGCGTGTCTGAGATATCCATGGCTCATATTAAAGCTGAAAATATTTATGTTGTGCCAACATATATTAAGAAGCATGTCAAATCTAAGGACACCTTTGTAGAAAGCCCAAAAATGTATACTTACTGAATGCAGCGTTCCTTCCTCCCAGGCCAGAGTAAGCATTTCCACTGGGAGACGATGTGGCTGGGCTTGACAGCGGGCTGTATGTGGATGGGTCAGACGTATATGTGTGACTTGTTCCAATACCAAATGGGGAGGTTTGAGCTTTTCCCGATTGTGTAGTAATTTGCTGGAACAGAAAAAAATATATATATCTGTTAAAATTGTCCATATTGCTGGCTTGATTATTTTTTCCATCCCATAATACACTCTGTAGTCCAGAAGCAGTGGCCGTGCTTGCACACTATGGCCGGTACAGTGGGAGTGCGCATAGGCTGGCGCTTTCTCCTATAGTGTGCAAGCACGACCACTACTTCTGGGTTGAAGGGTGATCTTAACCCCTGGAGACGAGCAGTGCATAATGAGATGGAAAAATGAATCAATCCAGCAAAAGAAGCAGTATGGACAATCACATTACATTAGTAATTGCCTTGTATTAACTTTCTCTACATGATAAATACTATTTGCTGAAGTGAGAGGACCCATTTAACTCTGAAGTAAGGGACGGACCACACAATTTTTACAATTAAAGGGGTTGTCTCCAGTAAATCACTCTTCTAAATCGTCCAATTGGTGATAAGCAAGTCCAGCTGATAATAAATCCAACTTATATCGCCAAATGAAGGTAAACTTTCATATAATTTTTCAGAATAAGCTATCGTGCATATAAATCACTTATTTATGATTTCAGGCAATGATATGATTTGTATTCTGCATTTTTTAGCAGTTTTCCTCTCTGCAGGCTCCATCTCTAGAGTTCTCTCTGAGCTAGTGTGCGGAGATTAGCTGAACACTAGCAAAACAGAAAATTCTGCTCCCTATCCCTCTATTACCCACACAGAAGCACCATACAGGACATTATAGAGAGGCATTGGGTGTACTGATGTGAATAAAGCACTTTATGTGAGATGTAACACTTAATATTAGTTAATCTAGCCAATGTGTCTGTGTGTCTCCCACTCCAACTCACCCCCTCCTCCCATAGACTTCTATGGGCAGCATGTAATCTGATGGTTCAGTGAGCTGCCTGACCATCTTGGTCTCTCAAGACGGATACAGCATTGATACATGACCCCCATTATCACTATTCATAGAGCTATTGGTAGTGAAAATACCTGTCCTTGGAAAGGCGGCCGGCTTCCTGTCCAGACCTGTCCAGCATTAATTTGGCGTGATATCTGCGATAAATTCTGTCCAGTGCCCGTTGGAGACTGAATTTCATTCACACCAGTCACATGGACAACTGAGGAGCTGGAATAAGAAAGTAGAAACCTAAACACGTTTTTGTTGTGATTTCATTTTACTTCATGAATCGGCAAAGTGTATACTAAAAGACGGCACAGCAGGGTATTCTGTATGGTGATTAATTAGTCAACGTAATACTAAAATTTTCATTTTAGGTCACAAATTGAAAAACATTACATTTCTCAGATTTACATTTTATTGTCAACCTCCAGTTAACTGCAAATGCAGATAAAGGACTTGTCCCTATGCATAAGGATAAGTAAACGTTTTCTTCTAAAATTCACACTCCAAAGATGGAAATCTTGAAGACAGTCACCATCCCTCGTCTCTTTACCTGTTCTACAGTATATAGACGGGTTGCTGCCTTCAGACATTCTTTCAGTCTGCATCTGAAGATGGTACGTGGCAATTACACCATTTTATTCTTTTATCCCAAAAGTCCTTACACCCAGGCATTTTAAGGCAATTCATTTTATTTTGCTGATGGTATTTATCATTTTATTACTTTTCTTGTACACATACTATATGATATATTCCCTATACTATATAATATGAGGTACACTATCATACCTTAGATGATATAGTATACTATTTTTTACACATTTTTGGTATCTTTACATTCAATGAGAGTGAAGATTTGCCATTTAAAATGGGCCCTACCGTATATTATTTAGCATGGCTCACATCTCTCATATTTATTAGATGCAAAAATAATTAAAAGAATAACATACAACAACACTGACAACAGCAAGATATAAAAGAAAGTTCTGAGATATGAATCATATTACTAGTCTCACTTATTTCAAATACAACTTTTCTTCTTTTAAATGTCCCATAATCGCTGCACAAAATACATATTGATTATAATTGCCGTACAAAGGTCACGGCAGTATCATGACATACAAACGGTGATGTTAAATGAACTGACTGGCATTGAGTGGTGACCATATTTGGTTGCACACATTGTGTGACCCAATGCAGTAATCACTGCAAAACATTGCTCACTGTGTATTAATAATGTATTCATCTCAGGTCCACAGATCAGTAAAAGTAGGTTACGAGTAAGTACCTGAAGGTCTTGCCACTGTGGCCGGGTTGGAAGGGGCTTCCCGTTGAGTACAACTGCTGAGTCCCACTGTTGGATGCTGACAACATCTTCTTCTCAGCTGATGGAGGAGAGAAGAAGTCATGCATACCCTTACAAATTAAAGCCTACTTATCATTTCAGAATGTGCGCATAGATGAAGAGTAACACTATTTATGGCCATTATATCAATGTATATCAATATATTTTGCATTTTTCTACCAGTTTGCCTCTCTGAAGGTTCTGTCTCTTAATGTCTTTTTAACCATGAGCTCAGCTCCAGAGCGAGTGAACGCTAAATAGCTGCTGTGATGTCTCCCTACACAGCACACTAAAACTAGAGGAGATTCTGCTCATCTATCACCATCTCTCTCATACACAGAGAAAGCGTGTAAGATATTATCCATCAGTAGTGAACAGAGCAGTGTAGCTGTGAATCTAGCACTGGTGTGAGACAGTAGAAGTCGCAGCATCTTTGTGTCTATCTCCCATTACTTCGGTCAGCACCTGTAACCTGTATGGAGTCCAGTGTCCAGATTTTAACAGTAAACAGTGAGATATCAGTACAGGAAGAAGTTGGAAATTTCTGTAATACGATATATTACAAATTTCCTTATAGATGTAAACTATTCATGGAACAGAATGAAAACCCAGGTTCACAGCTTGTCATATAATTTTACCATTTAGTCTACTGGTTTATATGTGGCATTTAACAACTGACAACATATTCATAAAGAAAATGAATACATTTCAGTGTCACCTGAAGACAAACAAATAAGACTTAAAAGGGTTACTCAAGGATTGTAATATTGATGGCCTATCCTCAGGCCATCAATATCAAATTGGCAGGTGTCCGACACCCAATCCCCCAGCAATCGGTGGTTTTAGAGTAGCTCCGTCACCAGAATGTGGCGCGGAATTACACAGTTATGAACATTGTGCAGTGGATGGCATTGGTTACACTGAAGTGAATGGAAGCATTGCTGCTGTTCTAAGTGCCGTCCACTACACAATGGATGAAGCTCTGTACTTTCAATGCCGACTCTAAACCATCTGATTGTCAAGGGTGTGGATCCACACCAATCAGATATTGATGGCCTATCCTGGACAATACTTTAAATGCTGAGATTTCACATGAAAGTATCCTTATCCTATACTATGCAGCAAAATATCTGGGTGATCTTTCTGTGGAAATTAAATACATTTAACATGTATGTAAGCTTTGCAGAGACCATCAGTATCTCAGTAAAATAAATCAACCTCCACCAGTTACAGTACTAAATCTACACAATATATTTAACATCACTAACAGCATATAAATAATTTACAAGCCCTCAGATGTCTTGCAGACGTTACCCCCTAATTCTATCCGAGACACAGACCCCCGTTACCTCTACAACTATGCACTGATGGCGACAAGAAGGCTAGCAGAAGGCACTTTGGATATTTTACATTACATTCCTTCTCAATGAAGACTCGGCATTTGACCCTTTCACTACATTTACAAACATATATAAATGCTTATTGAAAACACGCATAACCAAGATCCCTGGGGTCCCTGAATTCTATTGCATGCTCTCAACTGTCCTGAGCTGAACCTGATAGGTATCTAAGATCACGTAATCCCTTTAAGATGTAATAAATTGTTGAAAGTTAGGCAGACTGACTCTATTAGGGTCAAGATAAAAAAGATGAATACTGATAGCCCTCTAGGTACTGAGGCGTCAAAGGCAAGTGCAAGAAGTTATCCTGACGGCACACAGACGAGCTGTATGCCCTATAATGACGCTGTAAAAGCTGTCTGATTGGTCCCAAGGGATAAAATGGACGACTTACAGGCTGTGATTCCAGCAAACATCTCAGCGAACCTTGGGTCCCGGTCTTGGGAAAATAAGGATTCTGCCTTATCAACCACAGACTTCCCACCTTCGTGTACATTTCCTGCAAGATTTGGGACAGGCACCTGAAATGACACAAAGCATGTCAGCGCACACAGCGTGAAGATGGGTTGGGAAGAGTATGTGAGAGATACCCACCTGTGACAGGTCATAGGAGGATAGGCTGTCCCTTGGATGAACCTCTAGTTCGGCCTGCTGCTGCTGGACCTGCCTAGGAGCACAGAAACAGCTGTGGAAATACTGTAGGCTACAACAGTACGGATAGGTTACATGACTGAACCAAATAAACACCATAGCTGGTGCCCCTGGTCATACAGTGTAGTGTCCAGGGCGCAGATCTTACAGGGGTCTTCCAGTTTAGATTAAATAATGTATAATTCAACAGCTTTATAATGTATTTTGAGCTCTACCGTTAGAGATAAGTGAAGTGAGCTTTGGATACTACAAAGTTTGTTATAATGCCGTACAGAGATTCGTCTCCGTACAGTATTAGAATGTATTAGCCGAAGTTATTCATGAAGTCGCGCGAGACTTCGTTGAATAACTTCAGTAATTGATTATTACAGTTAAAAACCACTTCAAAACTTAGAACCGAACTCTGTTTCGGTTTCGAGTGGTACCTTGGACCCGAAGCAGAGTTTGGTTACAAGGTTTTTCACGGTAATAATCAATTACCAAAGTAACTTCGTGATGAACTTACTTCGGCTCATTGGAGCCCATACATTTTAATACTGTACGGAGAAGAATCTCCGTACAGTATTATAACGAATTTTTTAGCAAAGCAACTTCGGATGTAGCATCTGAAGTTGCTTTGCCATCTCTAATCACCATTTTAAGATCTATGTCTGTTTTCAGTAAAAAATGTATTTACATCCAGAGGCCAAAAACTTGTCATGATTACTAGCAAGTGACACAAAGGCAGGACATGTCCAGTTAGTATAAAATACCTATATAAGGGGAGGCTACTTGTAAAACTAAAAATGATATACGGGGGCTGAATTGTAAGCCCTCGCGCGCAGGACCCTCTCTCCTCCTCTACCAGTTTGTAACTCGTCTTGTTCATGTTTAGTGCAATTGTCTGTATTATGTATGTGCACCCCTTATCATATGTACTAAGCTATGGAATGAATGGCGCTTTAATAATAAATGTGAATAATGCCCACATGGTGAACGGCATATTGGCCAAATGAAGAGAGAAATTAGAATTTGAATAAATGACCACAAATAGAATATTAAGATATACCTGTATTATTTAAAGGGAAAAAACAGGGAGGAAGGTGTGAGGAAGAGGAAAAAAGATGAAATATAAGTGCTATGGGGAAAGCCAATTGGTTAAAGGGGTTGTCTCACTTCAGCAAATAGCATTTATCATGTATAGGAAGTTAATATAAGGCACTTACTAATGTATTGTGCTTGTACATATTGCCTCCTTTGCTGGCTGGATACATTTTTCCATCACATTGTACACTGCTCGTTTCAATGGTTACGACCACCCCACAATCCATCAGTGGTGGTCGTGCTTGCATATTATAGAAAAAGCAGCGGCCTCTCTGGTGACCAGAACCGTGGTCATGCACACAAGTAAGTGCTTTTTTCTATAGCGTGCAAGTACTCCCACCGCGGCAGGATATAAATGAATCTAGCCAGTAAAGGAGACAATATGGACACTCACAATACATTAGTAAGAGCCTTGTATTAACTTTATCTACATGATAAATGCTATTTGCTGAAGTGAGACAATGCCTTTAAATGAGGTGTGTGGTTTTTTTTTTAAATCAGGTATAATTTTTATTGAAAATAAAAACAAAGACATTACAGGCATGTCTTGTACATTGGTTCATATATCATCTTTCTAGTATCTTGTCATTTTTTTCAAAACCTCAAATTGTTTCCTGATTACAGAAGAAAACCAATAAAAGTACATTACATATGTCAATAACTCCCCCCCAACTTCCTTGCGGAGAGACGAACACCCTAGTCCAAATTAGAAGAACGTTGTGTTATGATGCTTGGCGAGCACAGTATATCACTATATATACAATTAAATATCTAGTCCAGAATGCCAGGACCACTCAGCAGCTCCTATTTAGGTTATGCTAGAATTCTCCTCGGCTCACAATATTTGTTCTAGCGCGGAAAATTGACCCTGTAAGCAATCTCTTGCCAATGCCTGCGACGCCAGTCCAGGGAAGTCAAACCATCCTTTCCAAATAGTCAAGAATTTAGCTGGGCACCTTCTTTTCAAATATATTCCTCTTTCGTATCTCAGTATATTGTTAAGTCTACTTACAAATTCCTGTCTAGTGGGGGGTTCTGTTCTATCCAATGTTTGGCTATTAATATTCTAGCTTGGAATACCATTCTTTGTATACTTAAAGATATTCCGCTATCCCCTCTTATCACGTCCGTAAGACCTAATAAACATACTCTGGGATCACTCAATAGCTGTATCTGAGTTGCCTGGGCAATTATCTGCAAAACCTCTTTCCAATATATTCCTAACTCAGGACATTCCCAGAACATATGCATCAAGGGAACCTCCTCCGCCCCTCACCGGGGACACCATGAGTTCGGTCGAATACCTATCTTGTGTAAGAATACAGGGTTTTTATACAGTCTGTGTACTAGATATAATTGGGAGAGACGTTGAGCTTCAATAAGTGTTAAACTAGGAGTTAAAGAAAGGACATTATCCCACTGCTCCTGCGTAATAGTCCCAATGTCACATTCCCATTTATCTTTAATTGGTAAACAGCACGATGAAGTAGATTTGTCAAATAGATGCCTATAGAACAGTGGTGCCCAACCATTTTTCGTCTGAGGGCCGCACTAGATTTGGTAAAAATTTCGCTGGCCAGAACCAGGTAGCTTTGCCAGAAAGAAATGCAAACACTGTGAGGGGCACGTGTGAGCATTACTACTGTAAAGAGGGCACATATCTGGCCATTATTACTGTGAGGAGCACGTGTGAGCATTACTACTGCGAAGAGGGCACATATCTGGCCATTATTACTGTGAGGGGCACGTGTGAGCATTCCTACTGTGAAGAGGGCACATATCTGGCCATTATTACTGTGAGGGGCACGTGTGAGCATTACTACTGTAAAGAGGGCACATATCTGGCCATTATTACTGTGAGGGCACGTGTGAGCATTACTACTGTGAAGAGGGCACATATCTGGCCATTATTACTGTGAGGGGGCACGTGTGAGCATTACTACTGCGAAGAGGGCACATATCTGGCCATTATTACTGTGAGGGGCACGTGTGAGCATTACTACTGTGAAGAGGGCACATATCTGGCCATTATTACTGTGAGGGGCACGTGTGAGCATTACTACTGTGAAGAGGGCACATATCTGGCCATTATTACTGTGAGGAGCACGTGTGAGCATTACTACTGCGAAGAGGGCACATATCTGCCCATTATTACTGTGAGGGGCACGTGTGAGCATTACTACTGTGAAGAGGGCACATATCTGGCCATTATTACTGTGAGGAGCACGTGTGAGCATTACTAAAGTGAAGAGGGCACATATCTGCCCATTATTACTGTGAGGGGCACGTGTGAGCATTACTACTGTAAAGAGGGCACATATCTGGCCATTATTACTGTGAGGGGCACGTGTGAGCATTACTACTGTGAAGAGGGCACATATCTGCCCATTATTACTGTGAGGGGCACGTGTGAGCATTACTACTGTGAAGAGGGCACATATCTGCCCATTATTACTGTGAGGGGCACGTGTGAGCATTACTACTGTGAAGAGGGCACATATCTGGCCATTATTACTGTGAGGGGCACGTGTGAGCATTACTACTGTGAAGAGGGCACATATCTGCCCATTATTACTGTGAGGGGCACGTGTGAGCATTACTACTGTGAAGAGGGCACATATCTGCCCATTATTACTGTGAAGGGCACGTGTGAGCATTACTACTGCGAAGAGGGCACATATCTGGCCATTATTACTGTGAGGGGCACGTGTGAGCATTACTACTGTGAAGAGGGCACATATCTGCCCATTATTACTGTGAGGGGGCATATGATGTATACATGTGTATGATGTATGTAGTGCAGTATGTGATGATCACACACATCGATACATTACACCCTGCGCTGTCACCTTCTTCTGCAGGTCCATCTTGATGTCTAGGCTGTAGGCTTCAGCTCCTCCACCACCATGTTTCTTGGGTTGCTTACGCAGCGCGCCTGGCACTCTTTGCTTCAGCCACCCCCGGGAGCTGACCTCTCCTCCTAACAGCTCTTGCCGGCTTCCCCTACTGCAGGGCGCTGTATCGTTCCGGCGCCCGCCCAATCTAACCGATAGCAAAGCTCTCTGCTGTCCGGGGCTTTGCTATTGGTTATTGCAGGCACAGGCAGCATCGCTGCACTGCCTGCGCCATTCACAGCGCACCCTGCGCTGATAAAAAGCAGGGAAAACTCTAAGGACTCCAGTCACTGTGCGGACCGCATGACACAGCTTCGTGGGCCACAGGTTAGTCATCACTGCTATAGAGCATAGAGATAAATCCCTTACAGCTACCACTGCGCAGCACCTGCTGAACTATCGGAGGGGAGGCTGACATTGATATGCCCTCCTTAAACGGCACCTGATATGCACCCTTCAATTTTAGGAACTGATAGAACACAGTATGTGGGAGACCAAATTCCTGTTGTGGTTGTGCAAACGGTTTCATAACACCTTCCTTCTGAATCTGATGAAGGAAGAAGACACCCTTTTCTTCCCACGGGGAAAACCTTCTAATCTAAATATTTCAGGTAACCGTGGATTGCGCCATAAAGGCGTGTTGTCATGTATCCCTTGGAGGCCAATTAAGTCCTTAAACTTGGACCAGATCTTTGTTATTAGTGATATCATGGAGTAATTCCCAGGGCATGTCTGCGGCTTTCCCAGTTCTGCCATAGTAATGGGCATTTTTTGTTTCATAATAAATTACGCTATTCTAGCTGAGGGTCCCAAACCAGTACATTGTCCTCATCCCTTAATATGCTGTATTTGTGTGGCTACAAAATATAGCCATGGATTTGGGAGAGAGAGGCCTCCCTCCTCCTTACCCCTCTGTAATGTCTCCATACGAATTCTAGGTTGCTGCTTTTTCAATATTAAGGAGCGAAAAATACCCTGGATCTTATAAAATACCCTTTGGGGGATCCACACAGGAGAGTTATGTAACACATACATCAACTGAGGCATCAATATAGGCATTTACCTTGACTGTAAATTTGTGAATCAGGGGGTCCATAGTAACCTTAACATAATCTGTAATTGTTGGCGTTATCAATATCCCCAGATACTTAAAGCTGTGGGCAATTTTTAGCTGGATCTGTGTCCAATCCATCTGCGGTGGAAGGGGATCGAGAGGGAGAATTACTGATTTAACCCAAATTAATCGTTAATCCGGATTGCTTTCCAAATTCGGTGATGCATTTCATAATTGGGCGAATAATCTCCTGTGTATATAAGCATATCATGGGCATATAGGGAGACCCTTTCCTCCCAGGGACCCAAAGGAAACCCGTTCCAATCAGGGGATGTACGCAGAAGACAAGCCAGAGGCTCAATAGCTACAGCAAACAATAGAGGGCATAACGTACAACCCTGTCTTGTTCCCCTATGCAGTGGAAACTGTGCATATAATTCCCTGTTTGCCCTAATTCTGGCCACTCGTGAGCAGTAGAGAAGCTGAACCCATAACATAAATCCCGGCCCGAACCCCTTAGCCCTCATGACCTCCCATAGATATTCCCATTCGATGCTGTGAAAAGCTTTGGCAGCGTCGAGGGACATCGCAGCGGCAGCCCCCAGTATCCATTGGGCTCTGGAGATTAAGATTAATGGAGGGACTCTTGGCCGGCATAAATCCCGACTGATCTTCATGTATGAGGGAGGTAATAACTTTATTCAGGCGCTTAACTAATACCTTCACCAGTATTTTCACATCTGTAGACAAAAGGGATATAGGCCTATAGGAGTCAGGTAAAGTTGGATCCTTTCCAGGTTTTGGCAGCACCACCATTACAGCCTCCCGCATAGATGCAGGCAATTTCTCCGATCGCAAAGCATCCTTAAACGTGTCTAATAGATGAGGGAGAAGGGTTTCTTGATAACGTTTAAAGAACTCAGCCGGTAGACCATCAAAACCCGGGGCCTTCTCGTTGGTAAAGGACCCAAGGGCCGCCTTAAGTTCCTCCATCTCTAAGGGTTAATCCAGATATCAGGCCGACTCTAATGACATCACCGGTATTGGAATATTGGCTATATAGGACTTAAGATCACTTTCATCCATGTCAAGTTTTGAAGTATATAACTGATTATAGTATCTATAAAACTCATTAAGGATAACCGAGTCGTCCGTAGAGTGGATTCCTTCTCTGTTCTGATTATTATTCTGGATGGGCCCTCCTGCGAGCGGACCACTCTGGCCAGCAAACTGCCCGCGCTCTCCCCTGCTTCTCAGAAAGAAACGTTTGTTGTCTGCAGTTGGAGTCAGATGATCCTTTAGTTCATCCTGCGCCTCCCTCCACACCGACTGTCTGCGTGGATGGGTCCTGTATATAAGCAGCCTCAGAGTCTTTCCCCTCCCGCTGCAAGGAGTCTGAAAGTCCCCTATTCTTATTTTTTGTATGTGTAAACCCCAGACATAGGCTTTCATAGTATTCCAGACTGTCCCCATGGCCGCTGAACCTACATTAGAAAGAAAAAATTCCCTAATCTGCTCTGTAAAGGGGTCTCCCTCATCCAATAGCTGGATCCAAAATGGATTAAGTTTCCAGAGAACAGGTCCACTGCGTTCCCCACCCCTTACCAGCTGCATTTCCAATTAAATGGGGGAGTGGTCTGATCGACTACGTGGTAGGTATTCTATACAAGAAAGATAGGGCGATGCCTTTTCCGGTACTCCCACCAAGCGAAGATTATTACGGCGAGATCTGTTCTCCAAATCCTCCGTTTTATGTATAAGAAGGGAGATATTGTGAATAACCTTGGCTAGGTCCCGTTTTACAGGGGGTACTTGATCTTCCAAAAGGCGCACTCTTTCCTCCACCCCAGCAACCCGTTCATTAACTTTTCTTATGTCCTGCCTGATAAGAGAGACACTTTCTTGAAGGGACCCTATGGATGTATTTAGGGTCACTAATGCAGAGCTGCAGTTTTGTACTGCCAAGAATATATCTTTAATTGTAGGCTCTGTGTCCTGTGGCAGAGCATGGCTGTACCATGGGTTGTGCAGATAATACTTTGTGAGTTCCCCCCTCACCAGCTCCTGCCTCCTCCATGTGGGGTCCGCCATCTTGGCGAGCACTCTCTCTCATAGTGTCATTTATAGGTGCGGCCATCTCCGTCCCGTCCATCCTCCCCGGCGGAACCTCTACACCCTTCGAGCTTCCCTCTGTATAGGGGACCCGGGCAAACTGTTCCAGGTGAGCCGCCACGTCCGCAGACCTGGTTGAAGCGGCAGCGCCATATTGCTTCGCCGGCATTGGTCCCTGTCCTTCCCGCTCTTTCTTGGTGGTGCGGGTCATGCCCAGAAATATTGGCGGGGCACTTGTCTGCCTTACACAACCTCAGCCCCGTCAATTCGGATGCTCCAGCCGCAGGATGTCGCAGGATATTGGTGGTTGCCACTCAGGAGCTCTAAGGTGCGCATCTCCTCACATTACCGGCCAGGCCACAGCCCCTCGAGTTGTGTGATTTTCGAGTATATTTGTGATTGCTCTTAGCCCTGGTTTGCTTTTAGCCTAAACTTACTAAATATATATATATATATATATATATATATTCTAGGGATAATGGGGGAGATTTCTCAAAGATACTCTAAAGTAAAACTGTCTTAGTTGTTCATAGCAAACAATCGGAATCCACCTTTCTTTTTTCACTAGTTTTGATAACTGAACACCAATGGGTTTTGTATAATTATAATAATTACGAGGTGACACATGCACATGCTGTTTAACCTAGTGGGTTCCTCTCTTCAGGACGCATAGTGAAGGGGACGTGTCCTCCAAAACATAGCGTCTGAAGAAGAGAGGGGAAAAGTTCTCTGTGATGACTATCAGAAAATATTCTGTGATCCATTCTTATAAAAAGATGTTCATAAAGAATTGAAGGTTTCATTTGTACCAAAGGATCTGTGAGTAGCAATCATTTCACTCCCTATGTTATGCTGCTTTGACTTGTGGACCTGCATTTTTTGATGAAATGAATAAATGCAGGACTTGTCATCTGTGCAGCTGTATCGGAAAGTGTCATAACTTCGCTAAAAATACTGTAAAGGATTTTTTCTGGGACCCATCTAAAGAAAGGTCATAAATATCAGATCGGCAGGGGTCCAGCTTTCTCACACCCCTATGATCAGCTGCTTGCAGGAGCACAGCTCAGTTAAAGCGGCATCCCAGAAGCCAGCATATACAGAGCATTAAGAAAATTGCTTTACGGCAGCCCCATGGTCCATAGACACAATGGTCAGGAGAGGACCTCATTGACTTCTATGGGAGAGTTTTCTGGGCGTACTGTGTGACCTGTGCAGAGGTCATTGTACAAGGAAAGAATAGATAAGCCCTGACAATCACCTATTGAGAATGGTGGATCCTGTCTTATCTGTACACAGAGGTGATATCATTACAGGCGGCATTAGAATGGTAGATAACTGCAGTAAAGTGCAAGAAGTGGCGCCAGTAAAGTGCAAGAAGTGGCGCCTGTTATTAGGCTTAGCGCGAGAACTGCAAGATTTTATGGTTATTGTTTAAATATAGATATTTAAATGGAAAATTAAAAACATTGTTAACAATATGTTAAACATAAAATGTGATTTAAACAATAGGTCATTTTCTGACGGCACATTCCCTTTAAGTGTGCTTACTAGAAGACTGTATATTGTGCGGTGGTGCTGCACTTGTGTCTGAAATGCTTTCTTATACATCAATAAAATACTCTTTCCATATGATTAGATGTACATAGGAAGAGTCGACGTATAAAAACTAGGAGAAACAGAATGCACAGTCACAGGCTTCCCTTGTGTGACAGACTGAAGGGTCCGCACAATGTGGAGATCTCAGTACAGCTCTATTAAACAAGTCTGCCTATAGACCGACAAAAATCTATTAAAACTGTATCTGCATACCTTATTTATTACAAAAATGCAAAGCTCTCATCATTTTTATGGCCACTGGAAGTCATCTTACAGTTTTGGGATGTGTACAAAAGCATGCGGACATTAAGATGGTTAATGGTCTCTTTGCAGAGCTTTTATATACTTGTTTAATACTTGTGGACGCTCTTTAATTGCTTACAGACTGTATAGAACATGTGTGGGATCATATTTCATCCTCAGCCTTGACTGCTTGTTTTAATACATGACTATATGTCTTATTGAGACCAGTAAAAGATTGCATGCGTCAGCTACAGCCTAAAGCTGTCCACACACATTTTGAATCTGGTGCTCCAAAGTGTCACAGCTATATTCCTTGCAGCCATCAACAGACATTCCACGTCTGGCTGACATATTCCCATACAATAGTGAGGCAGGCCTTTGGATTCCATTGTGTCTGCATGAAAATGCACAAATTAGGGCCGATTTACAAACTGCCAGATTTCTGGTGCACGGGCTATGCACTACATTTATTAAAGCGGTTCTCTGGGAAAGATTTAAATTGGCCACCAGCAACCTATCCTAGATAGTGTTGAGCGAACTCCTGTTTTCAAGTTCGGCGTATAAGGTTTGGGTTATCTAAGAATTCCGTTATAACGGACCATAACTTAAGGTCCGTGGTAGCGGAATCCATAATGGAATTCTTAGATATACCGATACTCGTACGCCGAACTTGAAAGTTCGCTCATCCCTAGTGCTAGAATATGAGCAGGACTGCTAGCCTCCACTTGCAGAGATGCCTAGGTGAGGGTGTGGGGCCTCACTGCACTGCTCTACAACAGATGGTGATTATGTGATCCTGCCTACCATATGCCAGTATGGCTGAGCAGCCTGACAGGAAACATCTTTAATATGTAGTAGATGCAAGTGCAAGAATGTAGTGAGGTCCTGCACCCTGAGCCCCCTAGGCAGCTCGGCAAGTGAAAGCTATCAGTCCTGCTCACTTTCTAGGACAGGTTGTTGGCGGCCATTTTAAATCATTTCCGACCCACTTTAAGCTTTTTGGACACTTTTTGTGCCTCAATCAACAAGTGGCTATGGCTTAGTGGGAAGACGGGCATGGCATAAGCTGTGACAGTGAAAATTGCAGGAAACTTTTGACAAAAGTGTCTAAATACGAACCACGTTTGTCTTTATAGACCATCTAGCCTAAGGTTACACTGAGTACATCTAAGAAGGGGTTAGTAAATCTTCTCCACTGTGTGCAATGGGACAAATTTATTAAAACCTTCGTTGTTACCCACAGCAAAACAATCACAGCACAGCTTTCACTTCTTACAGTACGCGAGACAAATGAAAGCTGCGCTGTGATTGGTTGGTACAGGCAACAAAGGCAGTTTTACCTTTAGACATTTTCATAGATATGCCATAGTGTGTACATTTTTGGCATATTTACATATATACTGTACGTGTAGGAGTATGTATCGGACCAGTAGATCGAAAGTGTGGCCTACATTTATAGGAATGTAAGGGATGAGGGGCGGCCAGATTGCCTGCAGGCTACTTACTTCACATTGGTATTTGTGCAGATAATGTATTCAATCTCATCAGAGTACGGGTTCTGGAAAGTGAAGCTGCTCGTGCGAAGTAGCATCCAGTCTCGAGTCTTGGTATGGAAACGATACATCACTGACAACACCTGCCCTTTCAGCTTCACCACCTGGTGGGAGAAATGACGACACTAAGGCACAGCATATCATTTCTAACTGAGCAGCTAGCACAGATGGCCATTTGTTGAAACTACAAAAGGACTAAGACGGGGATAGTCTCTATATGACCTATTTGATAATAGAGTCACGTCATTTTCCTAACATACTCACCATACCTCTAGATGTCTGGAAGTGCAGTAACCCGGTTAGGCTGTGACAAATTGCCTATAAAGCAGATACTACTTCTACAGGCAAGTTCTCCATTTGTTAGGCCTACTTGACACCGATGCACTTCGATTTCTGATCGAGTACTTAGAATTTAACCTTTTCCAGACACTTTTCAGTGTTTAAAAATGACACCCGCGCACGAGTGTAGCGGGCACCACAGCAACCGGGTTTCTGCTTTTTTGCTTCTGTTTTAAACAGCAGACACCCAGAGTTAATGTCTGCAATCAGTGATAACGCCAATTGCACACATTTTACCCTTCAGGTGCCGTGGTCAATAGTAACCACTGCACTTGAAGCGGCTTTCCTCGGGACCGCTGCACTTCCTTCCTTCTTTGTGGTAAGGCTACCACAACAATACATTGCTATGGAGCGATGCCTGACAGGGTATTGAATCCCCCATAGACTGCAGTGGTAAATCATTGCAGTCTATGGAAGAAGCAATCATATGATCGCATATTTAAGTCCCTTAGGGCGACTTTTAAGAAAATAAAAATAAGTAAAAATAACGTTTATTAAAATATTTAAATAATATATATTTAAATTCAAATTATCCCCCCCCCCATAACAAAAATAAAAAATATAAAGATCATTTGTACTGCTGCATCCCAAAATGCCTATGGCATTAAAATATAAGTGTCCTTATCCCGTACGGTGAAAATTGTAATTGAAAAAAAAAATCTAAATGGCCAATCTGCTGTTTTTTCATCACTTCACTGTGCCCCCAAAAATTGAATAAAAAGTGATCAAAAAGTCAATATCAATAGAAATCAATAAAAACTATACATCGCCCCACAAAAAATGAGCCGTCACACCGCTTCATAGATGTAACTATAAAAAAGTCTTGTAGAAATGTGGTATTGCTGTAACTGTACTGACCTGGAGAATGAAGGTCAGTTTTACCGCATAATGAACGTCATTAAAATGAAACCCCTAAAACTATGTTGCAACTGAATACATTTTTTTCCAATTCCACAACATTTACAATTTTTTTCCAGCTTCCCACTACATCCTTTGTAATATTAAATGGTGCCATTAGAAATGACAACTTGTCCCACAAAAAAAAACACATGGAAAATCACCTGGTTCTGAAGGAGGCAAAGAGTAATTACAATTTAGCAAAACTTTCGATATGGCAAAGCGGCATATCAAAAGGTTTTGATCAGTAGCGGTCAGAGTGGTGAGATCCCTGCCAATCACTAAAAAGAGTAGTAAGTGGGCCTGTACGAGATATAAGCAAGATGTTGAAACGCAAGAGGATTCGGTAGCCACTGCTGGGAAGCATCAATCATAGGGCAGGAGGCAGGATTTGGGCGCGGCAATTGCGACTTGGAGGATGCAAGTGCCAGTCTCCTTGACTTCAACATCATCACTAACGTATGGCGAGAGCAAGATATAAAGTTCATTTTCTCAACAACCATAAAACGGAAAAACAGAAGAAAAGAGGCGTTGGGGACAACATGCTTGTATTGATAAGGTCTGTGCACAGCTAAAAGTGAAATATCGCATGGCAGGTTCCCTTTAATAGAAAACAATTCTAGGTGACTACTTCTTGAAGCAGACAGAGTGAAGCTGTCACCAAAGCAAAAGGGGGTTCATTGGTAGAATCAAAAATATTCTAGTTTAACACTTTTGTTTTTACTATTTAATTCAATGTAGAAAATAAAAGGAAAAACCATGGAATGAAAAGGTGTGTCCAGACTGGAAAAACAGTATACAAAGCAGATGTCATATTAAAAATCAACATCATCTGGACATTATCCATCTATCTATCTAATATTGATCTATCTATCCATATGGACCCTGATCAATAAATCATTATGTCATCTGTTTCATAGAGGTTATATGGCTGGGAATTAAAAGGGCTTAAAAAGTAAAAAAATAAAAAATACCCCAGTGATTCCCCACTGCTACCGTTCCTATACTTCCTGGCAGTGGCGTAACTAGAAATGACTGGGCCCCACAGCAAATTTTTGAATGGGGCCCCCTCCCCCAGTAATTTTCTCACAACCCCTTCCTTTCACGCCCCCCTTTCCTGTGGCTACTAAAGATCACTCTCTCAGACCAGACCCGGCAGCTGTTCCATTCCGTTTTCTACACTGTCTATACTATCACTGTATATAATTTAATTGTGTAATAATGTTGAGGGGCCCTGACAAAATCTTTTAGTACTTCTCCTTCTCTTGGATGGGCCCCTTCTGGGTCAGGGCCCCAAAGCCGCCGCTTCCCCTGCTTCCCCTATAGTTACGCCCCTGCTTCCTGGGCACCCTGCCAATATCTACTTTCTTGGTCCCTGTCTAAACAGGAATTGTGACTGCTCAGCAAATCATTTGCAGTAACAGTGACCTGCTTCAGCCAGTGGCCCCGTCAAGAGGAACCAGCGGGGATCTGCGAGACGTTGAAACGAGACTGACAAGGTGAGGATTACTTTTTTAGGTCATTCCCCTTTTAAAAATGTTCCTTTCCTGGCCAGACAACCACATTAAAAGGGGTTTTCTGTTTATTATTGATGTCCTCAGGATAGGTCAACCATATCTGACTGGTAACCACACCAATCAGTTGTGTGAAGAGGCTGTGGCACTTTGATGGGCGCTACGGCCCCTTCCTAGGTCACTGACATCACAATTTTAGTCACATGGCCTTGGCGCAGCTCAGTCTCATACAAGTAAATAGGTCTGGGATGCTATACCAGGCACAGCCGTTACAATCAAGGGTACTGTGCTTGGTATGCTGTAATGAGGGTGCAGTGCTCACCGGAGCGCCGCTGCCTCTTAAATATTGATAAAACCCCTGTAAAACCCATTTATTAACAATGGCTTTGCTTTCACAGTACTTCAGCACCATGTACCTGCTGAAAACTTTCTCGAAGATGACTCTGGTCTTCAGGGTGGCAGAACTCAATAATGTCCTTTCCCAGGAGATCCTAACCAGAGAAGAAAAAGTTGCATTTTACATAAATCTACAGATTTACAAATTCGGTAAAATGTGAAGCACAATGCACTTATGCTGAGGCAACAAAAATGTCCAAAGTCTGATCCAAGGCACAGACCATGAAAAAGCAGTAAACTCAGACCAGATATGAGACAACCCATTACAGCAAAATAAACCCCGACCGCACAAAATACGTCTGCTTGTTACATTTCAGGCACATCACACATGGTAACTGGTCCCACCACTAACCTGTGGTTGGTACCCAATTACGCTGATGCACCGAGGGTCTACAAACGTGATGATACCATCTGTGTTGTGACGTGATAAGAATTCGGTGGGAAGAGACATTCCATTCATATCTAGGCTCCCAGGAGAACTAGTGACCTGAAAAAGAGAAGCATTAAGCTTTATCCCATGATTTATACTGAGTGGCAGAAATAATATGGAACAATTGCAGCTGGAACAGCGCATGGGAGAAATGAACGAGAAATTAAATGTGTGAGACTGACTGCAGAAGAACAATGGAGGTCAGAAACTAGGTGATGGATGAAGACATGATAGTTCAATATACTCTGCCATATGCTAAGACTAAGAAAGAAGTACACAATGAGAGATATGAGGAGTTATTGTTTGCATGTAGGCGGACAGAATACTGGTGTCAAAGAGCTGTAAAATTTAGGGACTGTTGGGCACCACTGGTATGAGTTGTTGCAGATCAATCATAATTTCAGATTATAGTAGAAACCAGAATGCAGATGTGAATTGACCTCAAAGTACCAACAATAGTTTACGGATGTGATGTTGTAAAATGAAAGAATAATGAAATAAATGATCACCTACTGACCATGTCCACAGACCTAGCCACCACCACATTCTCCAAGCAGTATGGAAATAATGTCCTAATGTAGTTAAGTAAAAGGCCCCTAAATCCCTTGGGTAGCCCGAGTATAAAAACGTGCAGTCAATGAATAAGCATCAACCAAACGTTGGTCTGTAGAGTCTGGTTATTAAGAGGTAAAGATAACCCAGTAAAGTAGTGATTAGATGGCTGCTCTTCCTTGACTAAGGAACACATTTGAAGTTTACATTTTTGGGTCACAAACTGGCCTGGCATATGCCATTTGGTCAAAACTATTGAAAAAGAAAAGTAAAAGAGTGGCACATGACAATCAGGACGTTGCTCTCATTTCTAAAGGGCATTTGGCCTTTTTCTTGTATCAGTTTTCATAAATCTCCCCATTGGGCATAGTATATACCAGAGAGCTGGCTAATGTCACTCGTTAAATTTTGGGTTCATGCTTCGCATTCATTAATGTTCATATTTCTTGTCTACCCCTAAAGTTACTTTCAGCATCGGTTTGTCATAGGTCACTCCTCCATTTGTGCAGATTGCTGGGTGGTCTGCCGCAGCATGGTAAAGAACATACATGGAGATGTGCAAAAGATAATCCCTAGATCAGCGCCAACTTAGTAAGGCTGGGTGCACATATACGAGTTGTGTCCTGCCACTTGTTGTTTTTTTGCGGAGACCAACACGTATGTGTAGTGCACAGGTCCGACGTCCACGGACTAATAGCTCCAGGGGGCTACATTTTCTTTCTGGTGCCATCTGACTTCCGGCATCCCGGCAGATGATTATAAATGATTTCATATAAAACTAAGGATTCAGTTCTGGCTTCAGTTATAGAAAGCTCAGCTGGATCGATAGAGATAAGTAAAGGGGCCCTAAGTGTAACTTTTGAAGTGGATACGATTCATGAACTCTGGGCAAAAGCTAATTTTATAGTTTTTGTCCATAATTTCAATTCAAACAGAAATCACTATGTGTCGATGCCACGTAACGATGAAGAGTAGTTCTTCTCAGTTCTGTTTCACACTTAGAACATGGTTTCAAAGAATGGATAGTGCCATGTGTATAGTACTATCAGTGTCGGACTGGGGTGCATAGGGGCCACCAGAGCAGGTAGGTCCTGGGGAGAAGAGGACACTGGTAACTTTCCTCTATACCTAGAAGTCATCTCAGCTCTGATCGTGTCTATTATAATAAACTGAGGAGTTTCTGTAATAATCTATCAAGTTTTTTATATGAACATATATGTATGTAGTGCAGTAAGTCTACTGTGTTATGTGCCACTTGTGCAGAGGGTGGGAGACTAGGAGCCCACGTAGCTCAGGGGCCCACCGGGGGATTCACCTGTACCCCTGTGGGCCAGTCCGAGCCTGAGTACTAGTAACACCAGCATACCTGCAGTCTGCCGATAGCAACCAGGCAATATTTGCTTCCTTGTCCAACCTCGGCATCCTCTTCAGGGATAGTCATACCTAGAAGAAATGAAACATATAGAAAAACAATAGCACACAGTTTGCTAGAAAGAAAAGCAGGCCTACTCTGCAAGATCAAATACAAAACGCTTTAACTGTATATGGTGTGATATATTCAAGGCTATAAAAACATTTTGAGTTCCTTTCCATTAAAATATTCTATATTTTTAAACCAGCACCTGGATCTGAATAATTTTGTAGATGTATCTGTATAGCGCCACCTGCTGTTTGCCCTTTCTCTCAATTCTCTGTCCAGCTCGCTGAAGTTGACATACATGCTAAGTTTAATCCTTCAGCAGCCACCAGAAAGGACACACCTGAGAAAGTGCACGTCCCCTGAAATAAATCTAACAGAGCAATTAATGAGCAGATCTCTGGATCCATGTGAGGGACGGGACTGGTTCTAAGTTTGTTAGAAAAAGACTGACGTGTACTATATGACATCTGATATTTATTTTTAACATTACTCATGGAATTACCGCTTTAAAATGTTTTGTTAGTAAAATTAGTTTGCGCTGGAACGCGCATGTATACAGCACGTAGATGTATTACACACTCATACACCCACATCATATTTATAGCATCATCTTGAGTTACTGTTAAGACTGTGTTAATCAACTGTAATTGGAAACAATGCCACATGCCTCATCTATGTAGAGGACCCTACTAACGTGTCACAATATAGCGGTAGTATGCGTCATGGTAAAACATAGGAGTTTAGGCACAGCCGGTCGTGGATATGTGAGAAGCGGCTGTCCCTAGTTCCACTGCTGAAGAATGTTGTTTACTGGTAGCAGATCAGAGGCGATGGAGCACATTTGTGTCTCATTAGAGGTATTTTTATCACATGCAGTTCTGTACTGCTTGGAGCCATCTAAACTTCCTGTTATGTGTTCCGAAAAAAATGCAGCTTTTCTTCTGCGGAACTGGTTTCAGCATTTTTCCAAGCTCATTTCACAAGGCTCCGAGTTCTGTGCTGACGGCACAAGGGTGAGTCAGCCCGGGCCCATCATGGTTTGATAGAAAGCCTTCAAGATGGACCATACTAATTAATAAAACCAATCCATGGAGCAGCGTCACCACTACTTACTACGGGATCTCCCAGATTGCACAGAGCTCGTACAGAGGCAGCTGGTTAAATATAGCTTCAGGGAGACTGGTCTTGTATCCTATAACTGAACCATACACGATGCGTGGAGGCGAGTAGTAGCTGCATCCTTTATGTCATATACGTATAATCGTTTCAATAAGGAATGTTTTAATTACCGCGTCATGTTAAAAATAGATCATACAGAACGGGAAATGATGCCTATAGCAATCTATTCCAACTTTCTCATCTGCTTGTGATGGCTGAAAAGGATAAATATCCTCCAAGCAGGATGCTCTATGGCACATTCCATATATATATATATGTTACTACAACTGCTTGTCCCCCATGCACTTTACCTTATGAACACAGCACATCTCTGGCTAGTGGCGGGTGGGTTTACACAGCCTGATTGTTGGGCTGATTATCAGGGACGATAACCATCCCGACACCTGCCCATCTGAAGGAACAGCAGCAGAACAATCGTTAATGCAGAAGGCTAAATTATCATTTCAGGGCAGCAGATTGTGCGATCTAAACAGCGATCTGCTGCCTAGAAACAATGCAGCTGTATGAGGACAAGCGATCGCAACAGCCATGTAAACGCAGCGCTTCACCCCCACTGAACGAGCAGCCAGCTATTGGAAGAAACGCTTCCTTTCCGGATAATCGGCTGCTCCTCGCCCCATGTGAACCCATCAGATGTGCTGGGAGATGTGCTGCCAACCAGAAATCATTTTTAGGCCCACATATAGGATTCAGTCAGCTGAAAAGCAAGCGCTTGCTCATTTGAAGACTAATCAATGCCATGTTTTCCCAGGGCAATCGATGATCGGGAACGAGCAAGGTCACATGACGATCAGCTTGGTGAAAGGGCCCTAACATTTATATTTATTTCTATTGGTCTGAAACCAACAGCTACCAGTCCATTAGAGCTCCTGGCAAACAATCTTAGACATGGCTGCATTACAGTACAGCCTCCTAGTGCCTAAAGGGGGCTGTACACATTACACACATTTAGTGAACGATTTTAGAACAGATTGCCCATTACAGTTAAAGGGTTTTCAGCCTTCTTTATGTGATGGCCTATCCTTATCACTAGCTGATTGGCTGGGGGTCAAACACCCCATCCCCCCGCCAATTAGCTGTTTTGTGTAGTGCTGGAACTACAATGCACCAAACACTGCAGTGGACAGAGCTAGCAACTGCAGCATTACGAGCGCTGTGGGATGTTGGTCCCCCACCAATCAGCTAGCACCTAAAAAAGATCACACATACGATGGACAGGACTTTCACACTACTATCGGGTGAAGACTTTAAACACAGCCGACTTCTTTCCAGATTGATGTGGTGTCATTGGTCGCCAAAAATCAATGTTGTAAATTTCACGTGATGAGCATTTATTATGTTACAAATCGTCTATATTTTCATCAGCTTTAGGGCTTGTTCACACGGCCATATGGTTTTGCGGTCCGTTTTTCACGGATCACTTGCTCCAGTTTTTGGATCCGTTGTGTTTCCGTTCTGTTTTTCCCCGAAAACAGGAACTTTGTAATCATTGCAAACACCAAACACATGTGCAAAATGGGCTGGGCCATAGCATTTCTACAGAACGGATCCGCAAAAAACGGATGACATACGGACATGTGTTCTGTATGCATTCCGTTTTTTATACGGACCCATTGACTTGAATGGAGCCACTGAACGTGATTTGCAGACAATAATAGGACCTGACTGAAAATGTTGCAGAACAGAAACTGAATACATACAGATTACATTCCGTTTTTTTTGCGGACCCGTTGAAATGAATGGGTCTGCATCCTATCCGCAAAAAAAACGGATCAGACATGGAAACAAAACGTGTGCATGAGGCCAGTGATGTCTCACTCATGGATCACATGGCCTAGGTGCAGCTCAGTCCCATTCAACTGAAGCACAGCTTCCTGGTTCGGAGAACCCCTTTAAAAAGAGCAATCCTGTGATCTGCAATTCTGTCTTCCATCATGTAAAGGGGTGGGAAGTATATGGCTAAATGGCGCGCTGATTTTTTTATTTTATTTCAGGGGGCAATACTCTTTCAGTCTCCATGAAGAAACATGTACCTTTCAGCCCTGACATACTAAGAGTACATCTGTTTTGATCCAGTAATATTTCACAGAGATAAAAACTCACTTATTAAGTACGACTGAGGTAAGTGTGCACTCTACTGTACAAGTATTCCGTCCACTAGTAATTCTACGTCTAATAAGGAACAGTCATCCTCTCCTTCAATACGAGGAGAGCAGAAGTCACGGTGGACGCCAGGAGCACGTCGCCCAATAACAAATTACTGTTTTTTCTTCTCTTGGTCTTATTGTAACCAAATGTTTGAAGCAGTAGAAGCTACAGGGGTTAGAAATGGAAAATGCTTCACCTAGAGAACTATAAATTAAGTTTAGTAATTCACCTCAGGTTCTCTGGTACTGATGCATTAAACAGGCAGCTGCAGACACACGGCTCTATATGATATCTGAAGTGGGAATTGGCCGATACTCCTGATGATCGCAGCAGGAACCGCTTTGTTCTGTAGATAATATTAGACTGTTCCTCTACCACATGACATAATACCTTCACGTACAGCACGGATAGATAAAATACACCTAGCAATACAAAGCTTCATGTACAGGATCATTAACTGCTTTTCCATGAGCATGCCATATCTGCACTTGAAGAAGATGCATGAAATGGTCTACTAGTTGTCCATAACAACCAAGGGTAGGTTATCATTACCTAGGTCCTGAAAAACTCCCTTAAAGGGGTTGTCCCATGAAAAATATTCTACAGTTTTCAAACCAGCACCTGGATCTGAATACTTTTGTAATTGCATATAAATATAAATTTACCATAGCCACTGAGTTATTCAATAAAATGCATCTGTATAGCGCTACCTGCTGTTTGTTCTTTTCTTATTTCTTTGACCTGCTCACTGAAAAGGTCGCACATGCTCAGTTTCATCCTTTAACTGCCTCCTGAGCTGTGATAGGGAGAGCAGAGACACGCCCCCTAGCTGCAGAAGAGAAGACACTCCCCTTGAGTTATCAGCTTGATATAAATCTAGCACAGCTATGAATGGGGAAATTTCTGGATCCATGTGAGGTACAGGGCTTTCTTAAAAAGAGGTTATCATGTACTATATGATGTCTGATTTTTACATTTTACATTAGTCATGGGGTAACCCCTTTAAGTGTAGAGGTCCTCTAGATGAACTGCTCTGCAGGAATGACTGACGCCCTGAAATTGTCCCTACTACCAAAGACAATTTTGCAGCCAGGGAGGAGTCCACTCTACCGGACATTAGGCTAACCTCCTGGTAAGTAGTTGCTCATTGTGAAGTAACTGCCTTAAATGTGACACATGAGAAGAACAGCAAGTCTCCTCTCTAACACCTCATGCACATAATCACAAAAGACCTCAACTGTACCTCTGTATGCTTCTGATTTCAGCTGAGATTTATTATCTGCACATGTATGGGGGCACAGTGAGTCTATGCAGCTCCATGCTAGAAACTCTATGGCCCCCATGCAAGTATATCCTTTGTGCACAAGGCCTTGCCATGTGCATATACCATGCATTAGGGTTAGGTCATAGTTGCCATTTAGGCTGCCTGCCTTTATGCAACCAGTTCAGACTGGGCGTGTAAATGGCGGTCTTCCCCTATTTTGGGATAACTAACAGAACTCCAAGAACAACGCCTGCCAAGCCTGTTCATTTTGCACTGCATATATAGCTCCAAAATATTCTGCATCTCTGTACACAGACAATCGCTGTACCCAATGGGGTTCACAGGATATAAATGTTAGGAATTTTATCAGGGCAGTAGCTATAGGGGAAGCAACTGTTTTGGGGCCCTACCTCAGAAGGGACCCACCTAGGAGGAGGACTAAAAGATTTTTATTGTCAGGGCCCCCTTAACAGTATCATACAATGACATTATATACAGTGATACTGTAGAAAACGAACAGGCCTAGCTTGAGAGCGTGATCTTGACTGGCCACAGGAGTAGGGGGTTGTACGGGAGGAGAGGGTTGCAAAGACGTTTCGGGAGGTGGGGGGCCCTGTTAAAAAATTTCTAGTTATGCCACTGCATTTTATGTAGTACATGAAAATGATGCTTTTGTGTGAGGGATACAAAAGGACAAGTATTAGGATCCATAAACAGTTAACGTGAGTATCGTTTGCCAGCCATGGCTTTGTTGTGCATGCCAGATGTGATTTCAGCTACACTCTCCTTTTATGGGACTTTCTTCATGCTACTGCTGAATAAATCCGGGACACTTAAAGAGCCGCCTAGAAGAGAAAGTCTTGGCAGGACGGCCGCTGCTCGGAATCTGGGATTTAACACAACGGAAAATCTGCAGCTCTCGGGCCTGGCGCACGTTGCTCGGCAAGGGTGCCAGATATGTATGGTTATTGTAGTACACAGATGAACACAATACGAAGGGACATATTTAGAGGTTGAATGTGAGATCTGGTTTCCTATAAAGGGTTCTCCAGCTAAGTGTGCTGGTTGGAAACATTTACGGCTTTCACTCACAGTCAACGTTCGCTTCACCTCGCTGAATCTATTTGGCCCCAGTATCTGGTCAGAGCTGGGGCAACCTCAATAAAGCCTAGCGCTGCAAGGTAAACTAATCACAGGTTTCCATACACCAGCATTTCTTTTCATTTATGGAGTTTTACGGCGATAACTCATGTCATCACTGGAGTCTGTTTATTGCAAGTATGAAGTCGGAGGGCTCAGACATATGGCCATAATATGATCCCATCTAGTACAAAGCCATAATGGGGCTGCCAAAGAGATGCACAAGTTCTGTCAAATACGTATACCGCCAATTCCATACTAAGGTATACAGAGGTATGTTCTGTCAGACAGCTTGCCCGAAAAGAAGACTCTGCATGCATGGAGGTAATCTCCTCTAGGGGAAGATATCGCTGTAAGCACTGTCCACGTGACCCTGTATGGTCCACACTAAGGACTGGTACTGGCTCTGTGTGCTGTGCAAAAAAGCTCTTCAGTTATGCACGTATTTGCATCATTACTGCACAAATTGCCAAAAAAGGCATTTGTACGGGTGCATTACAAGCCATTTTAAATATACAGGGGCCGCAAGTGCAGGAGTTGCATCACAAGTAGTTGAGGTTGGCGGCAGTTCCCTGCTCAGCCGTGTGGCCGGAAGCGTAAGCTGGGCAAGGAAAATGGTAAAGCGGCTGCAGTGAACCAGCAGTGTGCCTTCTCTATTCTCGGTGCTGGTGTACGTCCAACAGGTCAGACCCCAACCAATAATAAAGTGATGGCACATTCCAGGGCTCCAGGCTAAAAAAAATAACCAGGAGCCATTGGCTCCTAAACTGAAAAATGTAGTCGCCAAATTAAATTTTTTAGTCGCCAAATTTAAAATGCATAAATTATAATTTAAAAAAGGACTTGACAGAGAAGATGAGACGCAGGTCACAGTAGTATATATAGGAGAATACAGCACCACATACCTCTCACATCCAGTGACATCTTCTGGTGGACAAGGTGACTAAAAATGGCGAATTGCGCGGTTTTGATTTTTTTTTTCTGTTACATCGTTAACTGCAATCGGAAATATTTCTTTATATTTTAATAGCTCACACTTTTTCGGACGGGGCGATATGTAGTATGTTTATTTTTTATTGTTTGTAAATTTTATATGTAAAATTGGGAATGGGGGCGACTTTTAGTAGTTTGGTGTTTTTTTAAGTTTTTTACCTTTTATTTACTAACTATTAGCCCCCTTAGGGGTAGAACCTGGGATCTTTTAATCCCTTGTCCTAGTCACCCTAATAGTGATCTATTAGGGTGAATAGGACTTCACACTGTCCCTGCTGCCCTGTGCATAGTACACACAGCAGCAGGGAGCTGACCATGGCAGCCAGGCCTTCAGTAGTGTCCTGGCTGCCATAGTAACCGATCGGAGCTCCAGCATTACACTGCTGGGGCTCCGATCAGAAGAGAGGAGGTGAGGGGGTGAGGGGACCCAGTGGCCCCTGCCACCAATGATACCAATACAAGGGGGGGGGGGGGCACTTGGAAGGGAGCACTGCTCCACCAATGATACTAACACTATGGTGGGGGTGGGGGGGGGGTGGGCACCACCACCAATGGTTTATATAATTTATAACACTGGGGGCGACGGCGCCCTGTGCCACCAATGAATGTAATTAACTCATTAATTCAAGTGTAGGCAGCGGTATCACAGACCCAGCAGCTGGCCTCAATAACAGGGCATGTGATCCGCGGCAATTAACCCCTCAGATGTTGCACCTGAGGGGTTAATTTCCACGGATCGCATGCCCTGTTATTGAGGCCGGGTCTGTGATACCGCTGCCAGCACCCGCTGCCTAAACTTGAATTAATGAGTTAATTACATTCATTGGTAGCGCAGCGGCCACAGCTCCTCCCCTCCTCCTTCCTGCTCTCTCCCCATTGGTGGCAGCAGCAGCCGCGTCACAGTGGGGAGGGAGGGACTAGCACACTGTGCTAGTGAAGACAACAAGGCATGCGATACCCGGTGCAACCCTAATTCAACAACAGCGCGGCTGTCCAGTCGCAAATGGCGACAAGACTAAAAAGTCTTGTCGCCATCTGCAAATTTTAAGGCGCATTGGCGACCGTTTTGGTCGCCATCTGGAGCCCTGCATTCCAGTGATATGCCATCACTTTATGAGATGGGAATACGCTTCAGTAATGTGGCATTTACGTCCTATCTTTAAGGATGGATCTAAAATAATTGCTTGATTAAGAATATCTTGCTTATTAGTGTCTAAAATTCCCACGCAGATGTGTTGCCATGGTAACAGACTACAAACAAACCTGTGTGCAGTCTGATCCTACAGTCGGCCGCGGATTATGGCGCGACAAGCAATTTTTCAATTGGGTTTCAAGGAACTAGTTCATATAACTAAATGTACATTGGTCACTAGACTTCAGGAAAAAAGCCGGGCAGGCTGTATCCATTTCTATCTATGTTACATTGTGTGTAAAAATGCCCATACTAGTATGTGGTAGTATACAAAAAATTATTTTGTAAAAAAAAAAAAAAACTCTTAGAAAAAAAGGCAGCTAGTGTCCCTTTCTATGATATGTAAGTAATCAGGAAAAATCACAGAATAGAGTGTCCTTACTGGGAGGAAATGCTCAAACCCCAAATACTGTTGCGTATTTATAACCGGGGGAGCAGATCCTCCACATGTGATCCACTGCTAACGGCAATCCCCAGCAAAATGGAGGATGCCGGCAGCGGACCACAAGTACCACAAAAACATCCTACACAAGATGAAATAATGTGTGGATGAAAATATAAGAGCAAATAGATCACTGCAAATGGTGCGCCACAATAATATGCAACTGACAATACAAGGCTCTTATATTTTCATCCACACATTATTTCATCTTGTGTAGGATGTTTTTGTGGTACTTGTGGTCCGCTGCCGACATCCTCCATTGTATGCATTTTTGCTGTGGATCACATGTGGAGGATCTGCTCCCCCGGTTATAAATACGCTACAGTATTTGGGGTTTGAGCATTTTCTCCCAGTACAGACACTCTATTCTGTGATTTTACTTGATATGTATTGAATGTGCGGACGCTTATGGTTGGTAACATTCTAGTGCACCGGGTAGCCTGTGTCACATGGCCTGCTACAAGCAGGGCTCGCAGCCTCCTTCCATTGTATGAGTGATCTTACTTTGGAGGTATGTGGGAGTTTGGCTGGGAGTCGGACCTTAAAATCTCATTTTTTAACATCAGTGTGAGGGTTTAGCCTTGTACTGTCAGTTGCATATTATTGTGGTGCACCATTTGCAGTGATCTACGGTATATAAGTATATAAGTAATCAGCCCGAATGGAAAAAATGCAATACTAATTCATAGAGTAAAAGCTAGTCACTTAGTGACCTCTGTCCTTGACATTCAGGAATTTAATTTGCTTACATTTGCCTGAATTGTTTCCATCCTACAGTTTTTGCATTTCTTCATGATAAAGCTGAGCTTGCCGCATTAGGGGGTCTTACACTTTATGACCTCACATCAGTGGGATTGTTCCGATCTGAACACACAAACAATGTAAAATAAGTGATCCTTTGCGTGTGCTGGAACGCCGAATTCCCACCTGCCATGCATTAGAGAAGGGGGCTGCTGGCTGCAGGCTAAACAATTCTATATATAGGGTTTCTGAGCAAAATCTCTTTTCCCACAGGACAAAACAGCATACGCCGTAGCTCAGGAATTTTCACAGGTTATTGAGGGGCAATGCTAACTTGATCACGAGCAGGAAGAAAGGACCTAAAAACCTGTTTACACATATCTATAAATCTAAATTTTCAGAGGATATACATGAATATACCGGCATACAGTATGTACATTTACATATACAGATGCGGATATTTCCCATTGTTGATGCCACAATGTGTTCTGTTATTTTCCACTGCACTGAAGGTACTGTAAACAATTGTCAGGTTGTTCAAAGCTCCATGTATTTCCTTTCCAGGCATGCCATGATGTTACCTCGCACAAATCCTAAGGCCATATGCAGAGGTTTAGATGTGGATTTTTCATGTGGAATGGACACTAAAAATCCATAACTAAAGTACTGTACAATATAAGTAAATTGGAACTAAGGAAACTAAAAAAAAAAAACACTTCAGGAAAAAAATCTGTGCTGCAGTTTTTCAAAAATATCATTTTATTCTGGATTTGCTGAAGAATTCACCTCTGTCTCTTCCAGGAATATATCTGCTGTTTGTGCACATATCCTTGCATTACCCACCGAATTAAAAAAACACTAGAATACCGTATTTTTCGGACTATAAGACACCCTTTTTTCTCCCAAAAGTGGGGGGGAAAATGGCAGTGTATCTTATAGTCAGAACACTAATGACTTCTTCTATTATGGAATTGGTCATCAGCTTGCAGGAGACGCGGGGAGCAGTAAGGGAAGTGATGCGTGGCTGTACTTACCTTCCCTGGTCTTTTTCTGGGCCTTGCTCTGCACTATGTCCTGACTGCATAGAGCAAGAGTGGACCTGCAGAATGCCAGCGCTGTCCGAAACAAGCGAGGCAAGTTTATTTATTTTTTAATGTCTGATCTGAGGTCTGATGGGGGTCCGATGCAAGGCTGTTGGGGGTTCGATCTGAGGCTGATGGAGCTTGGGGGTCTGATCTGAGGTCTGAAGAAGATTGTTCTTAAGTCTGATAAAAAAATCATTGTTTTTCTTATTTTCCTCCTCTAAATCCTAGGTGAGTCTTATAGTATGGTGTATATTCTAATCCGAAAAACATGGCAATATTGTGCTCAGGTAATTCAGCCCTGCCTCCTGGTGCTCGAATAGCTCATTTGCATAAAAATAAAAATACAGGTTTCTTTGCAGCTATTTATCATACAGACAAAAGAAAGGTTTTAATCAGCACGATGAGCCCGAGGTTTGATCCAGGTGACAGAGCCAATTAAAGTGCATTATTAAGTTGCAGGGCCTGGCAGGGAATGCACAGGGAAAGGGAAAAATTTATACCCTAATAACACATTTAAGGCCTCTTTCACACTTTCGTTCTGAGGATCCGGCGGGCACTTCCGTCCCGCCGGATCCGTCAGAACGCAAGTCGCCTGAAAGCATTAGAAGACTGATCAGGATCCTGATCAGTCTTCGAAATGCTTTGAGGTTACCATGGCAGCCACGACGCTATTAAAGTCCTGGTAGCTATAGTAGTAGTGGGGAGCGGAGGAGCAGTATACTTACAGTCCGTGCGGCTCCCGGAGCGCTCCAGAATGACGTCAGAGCGCCCCATGCGCATGGATCACGTGATCCATGCGATCACGTGATCTATGCGCGTGGGGCGCCCTGAAGTCACTCTGGAGCGCCCCGGGAGCCGCACGGGCGGTAAGTATACTGCTCCCCGCTCCCCACTACACTTTACCATGGCAACCAGGACGCTTTAGCAACCAGGACTCTGTGTGCATTCTGTTTCCGTATGTCCGTTCGAAAAAAAAAATTCTTGTCCGTTGTACAAGGACAGGCATTGTTACAATGGATCTGCAAAAAAACGGATGCAACACAGACGTCACACAGATGTCATCCGTTTTATTTGCGGATCCATGTTTTGCGGACCGCAAAATACATACGGTCATGTGCATGAGCCCTTAGCCTGAGAATATATGGAAACTTTGTCCCATGAAATATGTTGCACAGTGAAAGGTTGAAATTAATCGCAACTAATTTAAGTGAATGGTGTCACGTTGCGGCATTCAGCAGGGTTGGATATCTTGCACCAATAGTATCTTGTGGGTCACAATACAGTACCAGTCACTTATATCAGTTGTGTTTTCTTGCAATTTCGGCAGCACCACACTGCAATCGTTGCCTGTGCAACATGTGTTGTGGCCAAAGTGACTGGTGTGGGGAGGTGTACTGCTGTGTGCTATTTTGACCTTTTTTTTTTTTTATTTGAAATAACAGATTCTTGGTTTTATTCAAGACCCGAGTGCTGAACCCGCTACTTTGTTTCTACAGTGGATTTCCTTTCCTCCGTGCACCGAGGACTAACAAAGGCGATGCGCTGAAAAATTTATTTCTCGCTCGTATAATTGGGGGACACAGGACGGTATAGCTGCTGCTGCCACTAGGTTGAAAATTGTTAACTCCTGCTCTGGCGGCTATACCCCCTCCAGCCTGGAGAGAGCATATCAGTTTTTAGTTTAGTGTCCCAGGAGGCAGATCGCCCTATTTGCAGGGCAGCTTACTTTGTTATTTTACTTTCTTCACTTTAGCATAGCGGAAACAGTCACCCAGCCTCTCTGTCTACCCGGGGAGCAAGACCGATGTCGGTTGCCCTCACCGCCCGACCTCCCCCAAGAAAGAAAAGATGGACCGGGGCAGTCTCGCTCCCCTGCTTCCCGCCAGCCAAAGGGTCACCTGGATCCGGCAAGACCCTCCCGCCATTCCAGTCTCCTGCCACTTCGGGTGCCAGCTACTGAAGGGCTGACCCTGCTGGTCCACTGAGGGCGGGTGAAGAGAAGAGGAAAGGAGAAGGTGAGTATTCAACCCTCTGCCCCTCTCCACCCCCCCCCCTTACGGCGCGAACTCTGGCTTAAGGTGTGGGCAGCGGACTTGTCGTCAAAGCGCTCCTTCCTTTTGCCGGCTACCGTTTATTCGGGGCCTGGCAGGACAAAATTATCTCTGAGGCTACGGGTGGCAAAAGTACCAACCTTCCACAGGGCAGATCGAAGTGCACCTTTCGCGCTAGGTTGTCAAATGCACAGGCCCATTCTTTTCGCTGCCTCTCTGGTACATGTCTGGCAGCAGGAGCACCTCCCAAATCCGCCACAGAAGACCAGCGGAAGAAGCCATTCTTTAGGCCTCATCAGCCTAGCCCCCACGAGCACAGCCTGCCCATCCCTCGACCAGCAAGCAGTCCTCTGCATGAATGCGCGCCACCACACTCTCAGATGCATGGGCGCTCGAAATTGTTACCTCGGGTTACAAGATCGAGTTTACCTCCCCTCCTCCCAGAGATTCGGGTCGAGCCGTTGCCTTTTTTCAGGCCATTCAGTCTCTACTTGCCCGGTTCTGGACCTTAAGTTGTTGAACCAGTTCCTCCGGATACAGCGCTTCAGAATGGAATCTCTTCGCTCCATGATTGCCTCACTGGACCAAGGCGAGTTCCTTTCTTCCATAGACATTCGGGACGTGTACTTACACGTCCCCATTGCCCCAACGCATTAGCGTTTCCTCTGGTTCGCAGTAGGGCCACATCACTATCAGTTCATCACCCTTACCTTTGGCTTGGCTACGGAACAGTGAGTCTTCACGAAAGTGCTCGCTCCCGTCCTGGCCCTTCTTCGTACCAGGGGAATCACCCTGGTTCCCTATCTGGACGACATTCTGGTCAAAGCAGCCACCTACGGTCAGAACAAGGATAGTCTGCGTATTAATATGGATACCCTGGCACAATTTGGCTGGCTGGTGAACTTCCAGAAGCCGTCCGTACTTCCCAGCAGACGTATCACTTTTCTGGGCATGATCCTCGACACGGACGCGGCGTTAGTTTGCCTCCCTCTGGACAAGCGGCTAGCCCTCCGGCGGTCGGTCAGTCTTCTCCTCCAGCGCAGGTACCCATAAATTCACCGTTGCATGCAGGTGCGGTTGGGTGCGACGGTCGCCTCCTTCGAGGCGGTTCCCTTTGCGCAATTTCACACCAGCTCGCTTCAACGGGCAATTTTGTCGTCTTGGTACAAGTCATTGGAATCCTTGGACCGTCACATCATCCTGTCCCCAGGGGTGCGCTCGGCACTCAAGTGGTGGCTCTCGGCCCCAACCTTAGAGTCGGTGAAATATTTTTTTTCCGGTCTTATGGACGGTCATCACCACCGATGCCAGTCTTCAGGGTTGGGGCGGAGTCTTCGCACCCCGGACAGACCAAAGGCGTATGGTCTCAGTCGGAGTCCAAACTGCCCATCAACATTCTGGAACTCCGGGCCATTCGTCTATCCCTTCTGCATTGGACCGCCCTTCTGAAGGGCCGGCCAATCCGGATCCAGTCAGACAACGCCACGGCAGTGGCTTATATCAATAACTAGTCAAGCGGTGATGGAAGAGTCGGCGAAGATCCTGCAGTGGGTGGAGACACATGTACCAGCTCTATCGGCGATCTACATTCTGGGAGTAGAGATTTGAACGGCAGATTTCCTCAGTCGGACGACTGTGGACACGGGAGAGTGGTCTATGCACCCGGAAGTGTTCGAAGCGATCTGTCTGGCCTTCTCTCGCACAAGAGTTCCCAAGGCGTGCGCCGTAGACGCCCTTGTAGCACCATGGGACGGATTCTCTCTCCTGTACGTGTTCCCGCCTCTTCCTCTCCTGCCCCGAGTCCTACGCATAATCAGGAGGGAAGGCATTCAGACGATCCTCATCGTCCCGGACTGGCCCCATTGCGCGTGGTACACCGATATCATCCTTCTTCTAGGAGACACACCGTGGCCCCTTCCGCTCAGAGTCCATCTTCTCTCTAAGGGACTTGTCCTCCACGAGCATTTAGAGTAGCTACGTTTAACGACGTGAATGTTGAAACCTCCATTCTGAAGAAGCGAGGTTTCTCTGACAAAGTCATCCACACCATGATTAGGGCCAGGAAACCAGCGTAGTCCAAAATTTATTACAGGACTTAAAGGTCGTTTCTCCGTTTCTGTGAGAAACATAACCTCCCTCTGCTACACTTCTCTCTTCCCACTGTCCTTTCTTTTCTGCAATCGGGTCTGGATTTGGGTCTTGCTCTTAGTTCCTTGAAGGGACAGGTGTTGGCGCTGTCTATTTTTTTCCAGCGTCCCCTAGCAAGACAGGGCCAGGTGAAGACATTTCTTCAAGGGGTGGCTCACAATGTCCCTCCTTATCGCCCCCCTTTGCCTTCTTGGGACTATGCTTTTGATTCGCAGCTGTGTAAGGCAGTGGTTTGGTCCTCCTTGCACACGTTCACCAAGTTCTACCAGTGCATACTTTTGCATCAGCGGACTCTGCTAGTGTCTTACGCTTCAGCGAGGGCGTGTTCCATGGCGTGTGGTTCTTCCCTCCCCGTGGACTGCTTTGGAACGTCCCACGCTCCTGTGTCCCCCAATGATACGAGCGAGAAAACAAGATTTTTGTGGACCTGTAAAAACTCTCTCGCTTAGTTCATCGGGGGACACAGCTCCCACCCATTGTTTTCTATTATTGCCGCAGATGGTGGCGGTTGGTTGCTGGTAGGGTCATCGCGTTTAGTTCGGTCCTACTGGCGTTAGTTGAGTTATGATTTACTTTATTTACGTTTTTTTCTGCTACTCCTACTGCTTGGGCACAAACTCATATGCTCTCTCCAGGCTAGAGGGGGTATAGCCGGCAGAGGAGGAGCTAACACTTTTCCGCCTAGTGTCACCTTCTAGTGGCAGCAGCAGCTATGCCCACGTTAATGTGTCCCCCAATGAACTAAGCGAGAAAGAGATTTTACAGGTGAGTCCACAAAAATCTCGTTTTCATTGAAAGTCACCATGAAGCCCCAATCTTACAAATACGTTTTTTTTTTATGTGATTTTAAACTGGTTGACTGCTCAGATTTCCTAATCTCAACATGTGGCTCTACCACAAATTAGCAAACAATTGCCTTGGAACAACCAAATGAAGAGTATGTTGTATACAGCCATACTTCACATATCAGAGGTGAGAAATGGATGATGAACAATCCAGGAATTTTCTTACAAAATGTTGCGGTCTCTCTGGTCCTAACAAGGGATGGTCATTCACAAGTCTGGTGACATGACCTTAGTTAAGATGGAAAGCCAAGACGCCAGTCACACAGAATTTGGCAGACACACCGTTCATCATTCATTTTCCTATGAAAATCTCAACTGCAAGATCACTTTACAGAAATAAAAAGTCACATTTCTGTTTGGAACAGACCATTCTGCCAAATACTGTACACCAATACCTTGAAGGTTAAGATTTTAGAAGAAAAGAAAAAAACATCCAGCACATCCCATATATGTCACAGCTTCCAGAAATATCATGAACTTACATTGTTTTCTCTGCTCTAGTTCATACTAACAAACGTAGAATAATGTTTTCTCTGCTCTGGTTCATACAGCGCTGCTCAGAATTCACGTATCTGAACTTCTGACACCAGAGAAGTGATAATACATCACTGTTCTTCTCACAGGATGCAGTTACAGATACCGCACTGCTGATTCATTGCTGCTGATTGAAGACAATGCTTATCCTGTTAGGGCATATGGTTATCATAGAGTGGTGTCTCACTCGACACCCTCCTCTAAGAACCATAATAGAAAACTGCTCTGTAAAAGCAGTTGTTGTTCTGGTGGACTTGGGCCAAGCATCTGAATTGCCACCATATACTACAAATTTTGTAAATGCCATTCTACCCTGGCAAAATAAGCTGTTGGTCAAGGGTTCCAGAAGCAAGACCTAGAATAATCAGCCGACTGTCACAGCAGCATTTTAAAAGCAGTTGCAGTGGTCATAGAAACATAGAAGATTGATGGCAGAAATAGACCACTTGTTTCCACTAGTCGGCCATTATATTACTTATTAGTGTTTAGCGAATCAAGCTTTGGATCCAAGATTCAGAGATTTAGCTCCGTACAGCATTCCAATGTATGACCTCCGGCGAGGAAAATTCGTTATCACCGAAGTCCCGCGAGACTTTGGGATTGGATTTTTCAACTTTACAACCATTTTAAAACAGGGATCTGATGTTGGCTTATGTATCGGCTGGTACAGCCAACTTCGGATCCATGTTTTAAAATGGTTTTGCAGTTTCAAAATCGATGGCCGAAGTTAACATAGTTTATAAGGCTGAAAAAAAACATCTGTCCATCCAGTTTAGCCTGTTATCCTGCAAGTTGAGGTACGTGTAGAAGCCAATTTTCCTCACTTTAGGGGAAAAAATTCCTTCCCGACTCCAATCAGGCAATCAGAAAAACTCCCTGGATCAACGACCCATCTCTAGTAGCCATAACCTGTACTATATTACACTCCAGAAATACATCCAGGCCCCTCTTGAACTCTTTTAGTGAACTCACCATCACCACCTCCTCAGGCAAAGTGTTCCATAGTCTCACTGCTCTTACCGTAAAGAATCCTCTTCTATGTTTGTGTACAAACCTTCTTTCCTCCAGACGCCGAGGATGTCCCCTCGTCACAGTCACAGTCCTGGGGATAAATAGATGATGGCAGAGATCTCTGTACTGACCCCTGATATATTTATACATAGTTATTAGATCTCCCCTCAGTCATCTTTTTTCTAAAGTGAATAACCCTAATTTTGATAATCTTTCAGGGTACTGTAGTTGCCCCATTCCAGTTATTACTTTAGTTGCCCTCCTATAAACCCTCTCCAGCTCTGCTATGTCTGCCTTATTCACAGGAGACCAGAACTGTACACAGTACTCCATGTGTGGTCTGACTTGTGATTTGTAAAGTGGCAGGACTATGTTCTCATCACGGGCATCTATGCCCCTTTTGATGCAACCTATTATCTTATTGGCCTTGGCAACAGCTGCCTGACACTGGTTTCTACAGCTTAGTTTGCGGTTCACCAAAATTCCTAGGTCCTTTTCCGTGTCAGTGTTACCCAGTTTTTTTTACCACTTAGTATGTACTGGTGACTTGCATTATTCCTTCCCATGTGCATAACCTTACATCTGTCAGTGTTAAACCTCTTCTGCCACTTCTCTGCACAGGCCTCCAATCTATCCAGATCCATCTGTAGCAGTATACTGTCCTTTTCCGTATTAATTACTTTACACAGTTTAGTGTCATCTGCAAAAATTGATATTTTACTGTGCAAGCCTTCTACAAGATCAATAAATATATTGAAGAGAATAAGGCCCAATACTGACCCCTGTGGTACCCTACTAGTGACAGTGACCCTACCTGATTGTGTACCATTAATAACCACCCTCTGTTTTCTATCACTGAGCCAGTTACTTACCCACATACAGACATGTTCCCCCAGTCCAAGAATTCTCATTTTATATACTAACCTTTTACGCGGTACAGTGTCAAATGCTTTGGAGAAGTCCAGATATATGACATCCATTGATTCGCCGCTGTCAAGTCTAGAACTTACCTTCTCATAGAAGCTGATTAAATTAGTTTGACATGACCGATCCCTCAAACCTTCAAACAGCTTACCCACGACAGATGTTAAACTTACCGGCCTATAGTTTCCGGGCTCAGTTTTTGGACCCTTTTTGAATATTGGCACCACGATTTGTCTATTTTAAGCTTTTTAAGACGCTGCTGTACTTCCTCCTGGGTCAGACAGGGCACTTTTAATGATGAATTTACTTTTAAATTCAGCATTTCATCTGACAGTTTATTTTCTTCAGTGAATGCAGTGGAGAGAAAAAATATTTAATAGCTTTGCTTTCTCCTCATCGCTCTCTGCAACTCCCCCCTCATTACTCTGTAAAGAGCCGACACCTTCAAATTTATACTTTTTACCATTTATATAATTGAAGAATATTTTAGGGTTAGTTTTACTCTCTTTGGCAATAAATCTCGCGGTCTCTAGTTTGGCTGCTTTTATTTGTCTGTTACATATTCAATAATTTTCCTTATAGTTTTTCAATGCCATCTCGCTCCCCTCCTGTTTTAGTGTGTTTTAGTGATTTAAATGCTTTCTTTTTGCCATGTATTGCTTTCTTTACAATTCTATTTATCCACGTTGTTTTTTTCTTGTTCCTTAACCTTTTATTCCCATAAGGTATGTACCTCTCACAATTAAATTTTAGGATGGTTTTAAAGATATCCCATTTTGTGGCTGTATTGCCTATGGCCTCTCTCAGTTGGCTAAATTTAGCTTTTTTAAAGTTTGGTATTTTTGTTCCTCCCTGAAGAAACACTCTTTTGAGTGACAATTGGAAGGTTATTACTTTATGGTCACTATTTCCCAGGTGTCCCCCAACCTGCACGTCTGTTGTTCTGTCAGGTCTATTGGTTAATACTAAGTCCAGTATGGCCGTTCCTCTAGTCGGGTCCTGAACCAGTTGGGAAAGGTAATTGTCTTTGGTTATTGCCAAGAACCTGTTTCCTTTATGAGATGTACAGCTTTCAGTTTCCCAGTATATTTCTAGGTAGTTGAAGTCCCCCATAATAACGACTTCATTATGATTTTCTGCCTCGTCTATCTCGTTTAGAAGTAGATTTTCAGTGGACTCTGGTGTATTAGGTGCCTTATAATAAACTCCTATTAGTATTTTATTATTGTTTTGCCTCCATGTATCTCTACCCACAGTGACTCCACATGTTCATGTCCCTCACTTATATCTTCTCGGACTGTGGGCTTTAGACAGGACTTTACATAAAGGCAGACCCCTCCCCCTCTCCGGTTTTGATGATTCTTTCTAAACAGACTGTAACCCTGTACGTTAACTGCCCAGTCATAGCTATCATCCAGCCATGTCTCAGTTATTCCCACTAGGTCATAGTCCTCCTCACACATCACTAATTCCAGTTCACCAGTTTTATTAGTCAGGCTTCTGGCATTAGTATACATACAATTAAGAGGTTTATGTATATTTTTTACCCTACACCTTTCCTTCTGAACTGTTCTAGTCGCTCCTTCCGTTCCTCGCCCCCGGTCTCTATCTGCACTATCTTCCCATCCTATAACATAATTAACCTCCCCCCAGTCCCTAATTTAAACACTCCTCCAACCTTTTAGCCATCTACTCCACCAAAACAGTAGCCCCTTCCCCATTGAGGTGCAGCACATCCCTATGATAGTTCTCCAGTCACCCAGAATGGCCCAGTTCTCCAGGAACCCAAACCCCTCCTTCCTACACCAGTTCTTGAGCCACTTGTTAACCTCCCTAACCTCCCGCTGCCTTTTTTGCGTGGCTCGTGGTTCAGGCAGTATTTTGGAAAACACTACCTTTGAGGTCCTTGGCCTCGTGACCTAAATCCCTAAAATCATTTTTAAGGACGTTCCACCAACCTCTGTCATTGGTGCCGATATGTACCATGACCGCTAGATCTTCTCCAGACCCTCCCAGTAATTTATCAACCAGATCTGCGATGTGTCGAACTCGAGCACCTAGAAGACAACACACCGTTCGACAATCCCGGTCTTTGTGACAGATCGACCTATCTGTACCCCTAATAATTGAGTCTCCCACTACCAGCACCTGTCTGGCCTGCCCTGCTCTCCTGGCCCCCTGCTTACTGGAGCTGACATTCCCCTGACTGGCAGAAGTAGTGTCTAGCTGCAGCAGAACTGTCCCTGAACTGACATCCCCCCTTATCTGCCAACCTTGCATACTTGTTGGGGTGTGTCCGATCAGGGCTAGCCTCCCTGGCACTCTTCCTTCTACCCCGCTTTCTAACTGTTACCCAGCTAGCTACCTCACTTTCCTGAGCCTCCTCGCTACCACCCTCCTCCATATCTACCCCACAGAGTGCTTGCTCAGTGAGCAGCAAACTCTGTTACAAATTACGAACGATGCTCAGTGTTGAAACGGCCCGGTTAGATACACGATGTGCAATTCCAAACGGGCCATTTGCTCACATTTTGAACAAAGATATGCACCCTCAAACGGCTGTTCCAGGACTGCATACATTAGACAAGATGTGCACTGGATTGCGTTGTCGCACTAAATGGGCATTAAGCAAGAAAACAGAAAAAATACAATACAGTGCAGTGATAGTAAACTGATTAATGTAGAACACTCACAAACTCGCGTTTATCTGCTTGTATAAGTGCAGCTCCCAAACAGCTTAAAACCAGACAGCTTTTTTTCCTCTGGTCTCAAAAGTTATTCACCAAATTCTCGCAAGACTTTGGTGATGACTCCGTTAACTGTGCCGGAGCCCATACATTTTAATGCTGTGCGAAGACCAGTCTCTGTACCACATTAAAATGAAGTTTTTAGAAAATCCACTTCGGATCTTGGATCTGAAGCTCGATTCGCTCAACAATATTGTGTTTATCTCAAACACGTGGTTGGAAAATTGACAGTAAGTGAATTTAAACATTTCCTCATAGGTTCCAAGCTTCAACCACTCTTTCAGTGTAAAAAATTTTTCCTGACATTGGTTCTCTTCCCCTAACTAATTTTAGATTACACCCCTTGTTTTTGTGTTGAATTTTCTTTTTAATAAAAACACTTCTCTCCTAAACCTTATTTATGTCCCCCTTTCCCTTCTTTCCTCATGGCTATACAGTTTAAGTTCTTTAAGTCTTTCGTGATATATTTTAGGCTTCAGACGATCCACCATTTTTGAAGCCCACTTTTGCACCCGTCCATTTTATCTATTTTTTTTATCTATTTTATCAATATCTTTTTGTAGGTGGGGTCTCCAGAAATGGACACAGTATTCGAGATGAGGTCTCACTAGCGCTCTATACAGCAGGATCACGATCTTTCTCTTCCTACTGGTTATACCTTTAGCTATACAGACCAGCATCCGGCTTGTTTTCCCTGCTGCCTGCCTACACTGTGCACTCATTTTGAAGCCATCTAATATCAGAACTTTCTCTTTTGAAGTCTTATGCTGTTGTCAAACCTAAACGCCAGAATATTTCCAGATTATCAGGTCCAGAGATTTACAAGAATTGGCCTTTCACACATGTAGCTATCACCCCTGAGATGTTCCATGTCGGGTGCGTTCTCACTACAGAGGAAATGTTCCAGGTCCCTAGGCAAGGGGCAGGAACTTTAGGCATGGCACACTGTGATTTTTCTGGAACATTTACTGTTGTTTTCACATATTCACTCACTCGGACAAAACCTGGAGTTAGTACTAGGGCTCTGCAGAGGAGAATGCTGGGTAAAGTCCGGGACAGATATTGCGGATGTTTGCATTCACACATACAGCCCCTCCAGGTAAACTCCAGAAAATGTCTGAATTCCACTGTAAGTGTAAATGGGACTCAGAACTACTAATATCATAGTCAGGCAGAGGGTTCCTTCTCCCCAAGTGCATTATTTTACATTTGGACATTGAACTGCAGTTTCCGTTGTTTGAACAAGTTATCCAGAGAAGCTAAATCATTTCTCATGTTACTAATGCCTCCAGGAATACTTACTTTGTTACACACTTTTGTGCCATCAGCAAACCTTGCCCACCAAATCTTCTCCTATGTCACCTATAAAAATACTTAGGAAAAATAGGACCTAGGACATATCTCAACACTCTGTTGTCTATTCATTAGCTAATCCAATTCCTTTAAACTATGTTTTCAGCTTAGCCATTAAATTCACTTTCTTGAATTATGCCAGAGGTGTGTGCACTGCACCACAATCTACCCGTAACAGAGCTATAGCCCTATTCATCCTGAGCCTTCTGGTTCATGAGTATAATACCAGTGTCATACTAGATAGCATGAAAAGGCCATTTACACTACCATATTCTGCACTGGTGCACGCAGTTTGTACTGCATTGACCCCTGTCCTCTCTGTTACCCAATCTCTCACACACCAAGGCCAATTTCATAGGGAGCCAGCTGACCTAATATAATGTTTTGCATGCGGGAGGAACCTGGAGCACTCGAAACAAGCAGGGCAAAAACACAGAGACTCCTTCCAGACATTACCCTGGTCGGATCTGAACTTGTGAACTGAACCTTACAAGGCGACTTTTCTTATTTAAGCATCTGTGCCCTGATTAACCAATAGGAAATGCGAATAAAAAGTCCCAACTGCTAACACAAGGCTGTGAAGACAATGGGATTGCTGTCATCTTACATTGTAACGTTGGATACCCTGAGTTCTCATATCTGTTCTTATGAGACAGTAACACAACCGTAACACTGCTGCAATATTTGCACGTTGCTAGCTTGTACGCAGGTACCTCTGCCGGGTAAGGCCTCATGCACAGGACAGTATTTTTGGACTGCATCCCATCTTCATTTTTGCCAGATCAATGCGGACCTGGCAAAAATCAAAGTGTTGTACGGGATTTATTAGGCTTTTATAAACCCAATGAAATCACTCTCTAAAAACAGACATTATCCATTTGACCATCTTTAGCAAATGTTATATGGTTGCTGACACCCCAAGTCAATATAGTCTTCAAAATGCTACCTGCAATGTTAGATTGGATTGTTACTGCTTTAGATTCCGTTTTCCTACCTTGTCCGCACATTCACTGTTTGTACTGCTACAGAATGTACTAACACCCAGTATGGTTATTCATTGTATTTTTGTATGTTTTTTGTATATTGCAGCAGTTCTTGCCCAAAACGTTGCTGCACTGTTGTTCTTCATGACAATGGATTTATCATAAAACTGCATCACAAATATTCCTCCAGAGTGCCGTTCTTTACTATCTTCAGACAAAATACTTTTATTTTAACGCCAAATGCAAATACACAGAGAACGCTTATGTGTTTCAAGCGGCATGCTCATAGTCATCGCTAAATTCTAACTAAGAAGGATATACTCAAAATGTGAAAGCATCTCTTGTGAAGTTGCACTTAAAATTAAAGGGGTTATCCAATATCATAAACAGCCCCCCCGTTACCAGGCCCCTCACAGAGAATATACTTACCCTGCTCCCCGTCACCCGCGATGCTATGGAAGCTTGTCCCTGTTCCCGCCTGCCATTGGCTGCTCCCCACCGACACCGGGTGTTTTCATCCGTGTACAGGGAGAAGCAGCAGCGGTGGTGTGGGGGCCAGGAGCAGCGGTGCGGGGAGCGGGGTAAGTATATTCCCTGTGAGGTGCCCGGCACAGGGCTGTTTATGATATTGGATAACCCCTTTAAGGCTCTTTTACATGGGACGATACACAGACAATTATCAGGAAGGTACCAAACGTTTCCAATAATTGCCTGATCATGCGCAGAGGTGATAGCTGTACGTACATTCAGCAATCATCTTCTCTGCACGAGGATAAGTGATCGCTATTGCAATTCTTCATCCTCATAGAGATTCACTGTTTGCCGGCAGCACACCTCTGTTTACACAGGCGATCTGCTGCCAGCAAAGGAAAATCTTATGTGCCACATAAAAGATTTAATGAAATGCCAGGTCACTGGCGGCACCTTTAGATGGGGCAATTATCAGGAACAAACATTGTATGACTACCTAATCCCGATCCTCGCCCTGTGTAAGAGGGTCTTTCCAATAAAAGCATTATGAAGAGGCTATCACCTCTTTTGTTTTTTACTTGCAGTGTAATGTTCTGAGCTGCACCCACAAAGGATGTCCACATGAAGCACAACATCCAATAAAAGTAAAAACCCACTTAATAGTCATATAGCAATAAAACTTTAAAAAATATATATAATTGATAAAAACTCTACCTCATATTGGTGAATGTTTTCACTTTAGATCTACAATTCTGACTCTAGTATTTGCCAGTTCCTGACAGGTCACAATCTTGACTGACAGAACTTTCCTTAGGTTATAAATTCCTTACCTGCTGGAGGCCAGGCCTTAATGTATCCTGTACAGTGTACTACAGAATACTGAGCCTCTCCTTCTTTCACTGGTCCAAGGCCGTTCCTGCAAGAAACAGTAACTGCTATGTTGTAGGGTATGGGAACTGTCCAGAGAATACACACTGTGCAAATAAGCTTAAAGGGGTTGTCCAGCTTTCATTAAGTGATAGTCTATGCTCAGGATAAGCCATCAGTATCTGATAGGCTGGGGTCCAACACCCCGTACCCCCCTATCAGCTGTTAAGATGTAGCTTTGTCACTGGAAGACAGTGCCAAAATGACACAGCCCCGTAGACCGTGGACTGGAGAGAGCTTAGTACTACAAAGCTGCACCCACTGTCAATGGAAGTAGGGCTGCACCGAAGAACCGTGTAGTTCTGGCCCCATCTTCTGGCAATGGAACTACACCTCAGCAGCCGATCAGCCATTGATAGCCTATCCTGAAGATAGGCTATCGCTTACTATAAAGGTAGAAAACCCTATTAAAAGAGTTTTCTGAGATTTTGATACTGATGATCTATCCTCAGGATAGGCAATCAGTATCTAATCGGTGGGAGTCCAACACCTGGGACCCCCACCGATCAGCTGTTTGAGAAGGCACCAGCACTCCTGTGAACGCCGTGGCTTTCTTGCAGCTTACCAAGCACAGCACCATACATTGTATAGTGGCTGTGCTTGGTATCACGCTCAGGCCCAATGAAGTGAATGCGGCTGACCTGTCGGACCCCCACTGATCAGATACTGATGACCTATCCTTAGGATAGGTCATCAGTATCAAAATCTTGGAAAACCCCTTTAAGAAGAAACAAAGAGGAGCATATTACTAATAATAGAGTTAAGCACTTCTTACCTATACCTCTTTCGCATTGTGCTGATTCTATTGAGAGGCAGGTGATCCAGTGGGGCATTACCACACCTACAATACAGACAATGGCTCTATTACTATAGTCATAAAATTGATCTTTAAAACCAGTTTGTCACTGCTTAATCTTAAAATAAAAACAGCAAGAAAGTACATGTCTAATAATGACTTGGCCTACTTTCCCATTAGCGTTATTGCTATACGGTTTTGAGATCCGGCAGGGGATCTTAAAACCACAGTAAAACGCTTCCATCCTAATAATACAACCGGCTGCATCCGTTCAGAGCGGATCCGGTTGTATTATATCGAAAATGAAGAAACCTGATCTGGATCTGAAAAAAAACTCATCCAGCACCATTGACTTACATGGTTAGCATGTTCAGTTTCCCATGCCGCACACAAAAACGCTGCTTGCAGTTTAGAAATCAGAGTAAGGCTACTTTCACACTAGCGTTTTGGCTTTCCGTTTCTGAGATCCCAAGCGGTCCAAAACAGATCAGTTTTGCCCTAATGCATTCGTCCTGGCACACAATGTAAGTCAATAGGGATGGCTTCTTTTTTTCTCTGACACAATCTGGCACAATAGAAAACGGATCCGTCCCCCATTGACTTTCAATGGTGTTCAAGACGGATCCGTCATGGCTATAGAAGACATAATGCATCCGGATCCGTTCATGATGGATGCATGCGGTTGTATTATTGTAACGGAAGCAAAAAACGCTAATGTGAAAGTAGCCTTAAAAAAATGCTTTCAAACAGCCAGAGAAGTCATTTAAGGTCCTTGCACTTAACACCAAAACACTTTTCGTTCTTTACATAAGAATGGCTTGCTAGAGTGAAATAGGTCTGATTACAGTCCTGCCCTCCTGAGTGATCACATTACTAAACAGCAATGATGTGGATTAATGTACACGGTTATAAAAGCATTTGTACTGAAACTGTTTATATCCCTTCTGATCATTCAGAGCTGTGAACAGGACTTCAGAGATTTTCTTAGCAGCAGCTAAACAGTTGGTTTTAAGCTTCTCCCTAATTAAATCATCTATGCAGGACAATTCAAATTCTGTTGAATCTGAAATTTTGGAAAAATCTGAGCTAAATTTTGGAACTGAATAGCTCATCTCTAGACGGCACATATACTGTATGTGTTGCCATTACCTCATCCGGCATATGAACGAACGCCGTGATCCCATACACATTCTCATAGATGACTGTTGCCCTTCTTTCTTCACTGTGCCCGTTTTCAAATCCAAAATTCGTCCTAAATACAGAAAAGCAAAAACAAAATTTAAAATAAAAATATTATTTCTTTCTTCTCACTCCGATACTAAATTAAGATTTTCAACATACAGGCTTTACATGGATATTCGTGTTCTGTTAGCATTTATTAACTGAAGTGTACCTCTTTATGAGGATATCCCCCCCAAAAAATAAATGACCAGCAAACAGAACTCCTTCAGTTATCAACATCTGTGAAGCTGTTAAATGCCTTTTCTGCCACTACCTAAAGGGATTGTCTGCTTTTTACTATTGACGAGCTACCCTCAGGATAGGTCATCAATATCAGATCGTGGCCAATAAGCTGTATGAAGAGAAGACAGCATTCATACGAGCGCTGCCTTCTCTGCCCTGATTACCTGTTCGTTGCATCAATTGCAGTGGTGATCAGGTGTAATTACAAGTATGGCGTCCCCATTCACTTCCATGGGATGGCTCCATAGTATTCATTTGAACAGACAGAGCCATCCCATAGAAGTGAAAGGGGAGTTGTAATTACACTGATCACCACTGCAATTGCTGCAGCGAGCAGGTAAACAGAACAGAGAAGGCAGCGCTCGCATGAGTGATGCCTTCTCTTCAAACAGTTAATTGGCGAGGGGTGCTGGGAGTTGGACCCGTGCTGATCTGATAGATGGCCTATCCTGAGGATAGGTAATCAATAGTAAAAAGTGGACAACACCTTTAAGGCCCCTTTACACTGCAAGATTTAGCTGACAACTGTCAGGAAGGAAGCGTTCCTTCCAGACAACTGCTTGCTCTTCATTGAAGGAGACCATTACATCTACATGCAGCGATCCCCTCCACAGTATGGTGAGGAGTGACTGCTAATGGCATTGCTCGAGTCCATACTGAGTCATTGTTTTCAGCACAGGCTGTTTGGATGGCACGATCTCCTGCCAGCAAACAATGATTTTGGTGACCTCATGAACGATCATAACTGCTTGTTATGATCTCTGCTGCAGCGCAAATATGAGGTGGCCGGGACGGTGGGAGCACACGTAGGCATGCATGACAGCGGATCCTGTCCCGGCCACCTCTCTTCTGCGCTGCAGTGGTGGTCATATGATGAAAAAATTAATCTAGCCAGCAAAGGAGGCAATATGGACAATGACATTACATTAGGAAGTGTCTTGTATTAACTGCATCTACATGATAAATGCTGAACCCGGACATATCCCCTTCTTCACCCAGAATGGAGCATTGGAACATTTCATGCTCCGATGAGCTCCCTTGCACTGCATTGTGTAGGGCATGGGCTGTTTGTTTATATGTCTACACTGCTAGGCGGAGGCTTCCGTTCTGTTTTAAGGCTAGGGCAGCGCTAAAGCCTGCCCATTAGTGCCGATGAAGTCACTGGGCTTACTGCTAGGTGGGAGCCTCCTCTAGCATTCCCATACAGAGACTGGTACGTCACCGGATCTGCTGAAAAAGACTATTCCATGCATGATTCAGCGCAGGGCAAGGGAGAGCATAGCACCATGAAATGCTCCACTAAGAGGGGCTGCCTGGGTGACGGAGGGGTTAACCTCTTTAACTTTGTCTAAATGATAAATGCTGTTTGCTGTTCAGACAACCCCTTTAAACAGTTTTCTTGTTATGTGTCACCTACTTAAAGGCTATGTACACCTTCAGGGGCAAGTTTTTTATGATTGCATTTTACCATTTTGCTAAAAATCTTTTTTTTTAATTGGTCTTTATTAAAAAAAATATTGAGCTGTTCTGTCACAAAGTGTTAACTGTTTTTCTAACTGTGTGATTCGTACTTTACTTTAACTTTGTGCCGGTCACCTAATAACCCTTATCTGTAATTTACTAAGATGTCAGATGTCAAACACTTACTTAAGCCACATCCTGATCAGTAAGATATATATAAGTTTATAATGTTAGAGATCAGAGATAAGGAGTCCGTCAGATTAGATGACTGGGCAGAGAGAAAATTCAGATCCCTCTATTACAGCATCTCAGCCGTGTACAGAAAAAAGTTCCTGAATTTGCAATAAAGACCAGTTTAAAAAAATAATTTTTAGCTCAAAATGAGTGCAATTATAATAAAAAAAATTGCGCCCAAAAGGTATACATAGCCTTTAAATACATTCATCTTTGAGAAAAGAAAAGAGATTAAACACAAGGACTCCATTTTCTGGAATGCAACAGTGACAATTTTTTGTGCACAAAATTTTCTTATTTTTGTGCCTCTCTGCACTTTTAGAAAACAAAAAGTGCGTGGGGCACAGCAAGAGGGGCTTGGACTCCCGCAGCCTAACAAATTTGGTATAATTTACACCAGAAATTGGAGTACATTATAGATAGATTTCATTTTTTGGAGCAAGGACTGCCAGAAGATGCACCAAATTTATTAAGAGGTGTGCCTCTCTCAACATATCTTTCTCCACCACACATATTACCAAGACTGGCATATGAGACACCATACTTAATACATTTCCCCCCACTAGTCTAATTAGATTTTTTTTGCATGATGCATATGATGTAGGAGGATGAGACTGTATATCATGTTTAATCCCACCACAGATGTGGTATAATCTAATGTCACATCAAGATAGAGAGACGTCACTAATCTTGATACAGGTGCCACGTTCCTGGTCAAGCTCCTCACACTCAAACATCCCCTTGGCTGAAATCTGCCTTACATTTCTACATTCGAAAACTGCGGTCATTGGATATTTCCCACGTTATCTGATGTCCAATAAATCTTTCCAGGTCTTTATGTTCCATGCCTTTATTTAGCATTGTTCTTCTCGCTGTCAGATATAAAATGTGCAGGTTGGCGTGCCCCGGTCTCACATCCATCATTAAAAGAGTCATAACTGCACAAATGACACCTTCCCTTACTGACATTGGGTGGGAAGGAAAATACCACTGTCCTGGTCCACCCTTCTCCCATTATCCGGGACTGTAAAAAGCCAGCAACAGATCAAGAAAATACGAAAACATTTCAATTCAAAAACATCTGTATTATATAAGCAGTCACTATCATATGGGCATACTACCCACATCTGGTTGTTAAATAGTTGGGAATGTTGGGCTATGTATAATCCCTACATGAATCACAATGTTTCTTCAAACCACAGTGAGAAGTAGTGTAGGACCCTATATCTGTGAGCATCCTAACTGCATTCACATCCCAGATGTCTCCCTGTTCTGTCCTTGTCCACATATCAGCAAGCAAGGCGCACTCAACAGAAATCAGGGTAACTGTATATAAGACACTCTGACAGCTAAACGCCCTCAATGCTTCCCCCGGGAAAGGAGAAGAATGATCTTGTGCAGGGCTCGCCGATGTCAAAAGGGGAGAATGCCAGCTCAGAGATCTGTGTATATGTGGAGACATGTGGTATACACAACGGGACAAACTTAGACTGGACAGTCTCTACATGCGGCAGAGATCCTGGATGATAAAACTGGTGCACCTTTAGACTGTCTTTTCTTCGTTTTTACCACCTAAAGGTGAATTAAAGGGTTTGGTCAATTTCCCATGACATTTCTTAAAATGCCTTAAACAGTTACGTATGGTCCACATACATCTGTGTGCCACATATATGACTGTTTATGCCATTTTTACAAATGTCACTGTAAGCGTCCATTCACACATCCGTGGTGTGTTGCGGATCCGCAACAGACCCAGCCGGCACCCCCCATAGAACTGCCTATTCTTGTCCGCATCTGCAGACAAGAATAGGACACGTTCTATTCTTTGCGGAGCCGCGGACTGGAAGTTCGGGGCCATGCTCTGCAAATGCGGAGAGCACATAGTGTGCTCTCCGCATCACGTCCAGCTCCATAGAGAATGAATGGGTCCGTACCCATTTGCTGACATCTGAATGGAGCCTAAACCCCTTTAGTTTGTGCCAGGACGGTGACAGTTTCCTTCCGGATTGCTTCACAGCTGTCTTTGCATTTCCCCCCAGTACACATGGCCAGTGGACCAGAATTCTGGTTCAAACTGTTACAGTAAATCTACCCCAATGTATAGTTCAAGTGACCCTTCGCTTCACATTGACTGCGGAACGAACAGGACACATATATTTCACCTGCAGCTCTGCCAATTCCCATGCTCCTCTTCTGCCATTTGAGATGGCCTTACCGCTTCTCAGACTACTTGGTGCATAGTGTGCATCGCAAGTCTAAGTCACCCCCTGCTCGTCCACCTCGGTTTGGCCAGTATTGCTCACATGAGCATTGCAGGCCAATCACAGGAGGGCAGGAAGTGTGCTGGGCTATCAAATGCACAGTATGCGTCAGGTAGTCCGAGAAGTGGCGGAGCTGCAGCTGAAAAGATGAAATGGAGGTCACCAAGTAAGTGTTCTCTTCGTTCCCCGGTTACTGTGATACTGTCACTTTAATAATATTTTATCTACTTAAAAGGCATTGCTGCTGATTTAACAATTTTTTCCGATCCCCCTTAGGCTACATTCACATGACCGTATGTGTTTTGCGATCCGCAAAACACGGATGCCGGCCGTGAGCGTTCCACATTTTGCGGACCGCACATGGCCGGCACTATAGAGAAAATGCCTATTATTGTCCTATGATTGCGGACAAGAATAGGACATCCTCTACATTTTTAGCGGGGCTGCTGAATGGATCTACGGATGTGTACAGCACACGGTGTGCTGTCTGCATCTTTTGCGGCCCCATTAAAATGAACGAGGCTGCACCTGGATGCGGACTCGGAACTACGGTCATGTGAATGCACCCTTAACAGCAGATGCTGAAAAGAAAGAAGGATCAGGCATGCTGGATTTAAACATGCCCAAACCTTAGCGCCTGTGGGCGATAAGCTATTGTCTGAAGGCTCTGTGTTTATTCCCCTCTCCCCACTGAAATAAAATGCACAGTTTGAGCTAAGAATCCAAGTTTTTATGATTACGGAGTTGGGAGAAATAACTCGGCTGACAGCTATAGCATGTGTATCATCGGTGAAACATCTCTTTGCATAGTTATAGCTTTATATCTTACTGAAAAACCGTGTTCTCATTTGCAGCCATGAGCATAGTTTAGCAAGGAAGTTCCAAAGTGAAGCAACCCAGTTCTAAAAGTGATCAATGCCGATATGTGAAGCAGTATTCACTCCCCAAAAACTCCATTGTATTGTCCTCATCTGTCACAGCTGCCCTACAGCAAGGTGGCACACTGCTCTTCCTCACATGCAGATAGTGTGCCCCCTAGTGGCTGTCCCATTATTGGGCCATGGAGAGTTCTAAAAATAGGAATTACACAACCAAAAGTAATATTTGAGTAAAAAGGTAAATTTAAAACAAAAATAGCTCTTTTCAGTCATGTGACCGAGAGCTTCACTGGATACAAGTCTGTGGTTTTGTAACTTTTACAACATACATATTATGTAGTTGTTTTTTTACATACTTTCTTAATGAATCAGTGGCCAAAAAAATGCAAGAAGTAATCCTTTCTGAACAAAACTAGAAAAACATCTGCTGATTAAGAAAGCACTGAAAAAAAAATCTGTAGAGATGAACAAAGAGCATAAAAAGGACACAATGAAGTAAAACATGATATAGCTGATCCTATGGGATTATCATCGGCAGCCTGCACTCTACATGTAAGCTGCCTAAAGCATTTTCCACAAAAACATTCTACAGTTTTCATACCAGCACCTGGATACTTTTGAAATTAAAATTAAAAATTTTGCATAGTGAGTTATTCAGTAAAATGTATCTGTATAGCGCCACCTGCTGTTTATACTTTTTCCTAATTCTTAGTCCTGCTTACTGAGAAAGCCACACATGCTCAGTTTCATCCTTCAATTGCCTCCTAATCAGTCCTAGGGAGAAAGCTGCAGCAGAAAGGACACTCCCCTTGAGCTGCCAACTTGATATAAGTTTAGCAGAGAAATTGGAGCAATGAATGGGAAGATCTCTGGGTCCATGTGAGGTCCAGGACTGGTTCTAGCTTTGTTATAAAGAGAGTGCCATGTAATAGTGCCATGTTGATTTTAATTTTTTACATTAAATCAATAGGATAACCCCTTTAATATTGATGACCTATCCTCACGATACGTCATCAAAATGAGACTGGTGGGGGTCCGACCCTTAGCATCATCGCTGATCAGCACTCAATAGAGAGCTTACCAAGCACAGCGCTGTATACTGCTCAGTACTGCAGCTCAGCTCCATTCACTTCAACAGGACTGAGCTGTGCCTAGGCCATGTGACCGATGTATGGTGACGCCACTGGCCTGGGAAGAGCCCGAAGCCTTTACCGGAGTGGCAGAAACCGGACCCCGGCAGATCTGACCTTGATGATGTATCCTGAGGCTAGACCATCAATATCAAAATCTTGGACAACCCCTTTAAGAAAAAACTTTCTCCTACTGAGATGTAATTACCGTGTCACAAAAATAAAAATAAAGTTACAGGGGTTTTCTGGGAGAGAAAATTATTTTCTAAAAAGGCCAAAATCGATGAAAAATAAAAAGCAAGCATTACTCAACTCACTGATACCCTGCTCTGGTCTGCACAGCTGGCGATGCCAGTGATCGGCTGAGCGGGCATTTCCAGCCGTGTCCTGGGTGTGCCGAGGCAGGATCGGGTAATGAGGACTGACACAGAATTGGAATGGCAGCTGCGGGGATCAGTGAGGTGAGTAAGCCAATTCTCCCCTGTAAATCCATCCCCCGCATACATACTGACTAAGGTGGGCTCTATAACCCCTGAACGCCAAGCCGTAGTGTAAATCGAGGATTTCCGTATGCGCAGTTTTAATATTATCTCTGGCCAGCTCTGAAGAGTCTCGGATAAGTAGACTCTCGTACACAATGGCGCTTTACATTTTTTCTTGCATTCCTCTCGCTAATCTTTTTGGCAGTCGATATACGCACACGTGATTTTATTTTGGACTTTTAGTAGCTGGAGAACATCTGACATTTCACTTCCATGTGGCTTGTGCATCTGCTGTGAACCGGTGCCAGGCTTTTCCGGTTCTGAGCTGCTTTGGTAAGAACAGGCCTGTCCGATGCACCCCAGCCTCCTGCCACATATTAGAAGGGGTCATGGGAGAGTCACGCTCCTATTTCCAGGGCCATGTCTGCCGGTGCGCTTATCACACACCTTGTGGCTTCAGAGATGATAGATTGCACAGATCGATGCAGTTTATAAACATTTAACCCATTAGAGGCTTAGGCATGTGCCGTCCCTTCCCCATATCGACTGTTTAACGTCTCAAGAGATGGGATTGAGTTTTGATTCCTATAACAGAATTACATGGCACAATTTTACACATGGGACCATAAAAGAAAAGTGCAAGAAGTGCATTATGGTGTGAATTGGGTTATAGAGGTTGTTATATTACTTGTGCCACAAATGTAGAAAAATCCCATGGATCTCATATCATACAATGTTTTATTGCTGCTAAGTAACACTTACGGTATAACCCCAACCATGAGCTTCTTTGTATATGGTTTCATCAAGCTCATTTGCCAGCTCCACCCCAAACTCTTTCAAGTGGTTCCCTATGCTACTATGTGCGGCACCACATGGCCACCGCTGTCACCAAAAACAGCACCTGCGTGGAAAAGGAGACCCAGTAGCCCAGGCATGCTTAACCTGCGGCTCTCCAGCTGTTGCAAAACTACAACTCCCAGCATGCCCGAACAGCTTACAGCTATTAGCCTACAGCAGGGCATGATGGGAGATGTAGTTTTACAACAGCTGGAGGGCCGCAGGTTGAGCATGCCTGCAGTAGCCCAACAGCTCTACTGCTGCCAGGCTCAGCCCAAATGAGTCTACGCCAGCCCTACATGTACAGTAGCACAGCAAAAGCAGCCGCCGCAGAGGAGCCATCGAGAAAAACGGAAGAGATGTACTATAACACAAAATGACAATGTCTGCACAAAGTTGTTCTATCCATGAAATTGTAGGAGTTAAATGGCGTCTTTCACCTAATCTGAGTGTTTTAGACCACTCCGATCAGGTTACAGACTCTTTGCCCCTCATTACTATAGTACCTTTCTTTTATTTGTCCGTGGTCCAGATGATGAAAAAGACTTTTAAACCGTATGTGAATGAGCCGCTGAAGGTGCCCAGGGGCGGCGTTACTGGGCGATGTGCCCAGAAAAACACTCCTCTTTCTGCCCTCTGTCCTATTACCTTCTCCAGCCGAGCGACAGGACAACTGCGGGACGGATGTCTTTAGTTGGCCGGCGCATGCGAAATATGAAAAGCTGTTTCTCTGCCCATAATGGGCAGAGCAGTGCGTATGCGCCGGCCAGCTAAAGACATCCGTCCCACCGTTGTTCTGCTGCTTGGCTGGAGGAGGTGATAGGACAGAGGGCAGAAAGAGGAGTGTTTTCTGGGCAGATGGCCCAGTAACGCCACCCCTGGGCACCTTTAGCGGCTCATTTACATACGGTTTAAAAGTCTCTTTTTCATCATCTGGACCACGGACGAATAAAAGAAAGGTAGTATAGTAATGAGGGGCAAAGAGTCTGTACCCTGATCTGAGCGGTCTAAAACACTCAGATTAGGTGAAAGACTCCCTTTAACCACACAATACTACAGGCTGCAGGAGGATGCAAAATTGTATACAGTCAGCCCCTGCAGACTCGGACTTAAGCTAAAAGCAGCCGACACGTCAGGCCGCCCTGGAAGCATGAGTAATGACAGCAAGGAGCGATCTGTAGTTCCACAGTCCATGTAATAATCACGGATATCTCTGCTGACATCAGAATTGTGACAACCAAATGCCATCGGAGCAGGACAAGAGAGCTGGCCCTGGCGCTGACAAGCAGAGATTAAAGGGAATGTGAAGAACTGTATGTCAGCGGCAGATGTTCCTGTTCTCATCACTGCTCTAAAGCTTGTTATTAGCGGCAGATTCCAGGACAAGGGCGATTGCCGCAAGTATCACGAGCACGTAGTAGAGGTAAGGCTCTGACAGCACAGCTGGACATGTAGGCAGCTCTTAGGACCTAAATTACAATGTATCTCTAAACACCATGACATATGGAAATAATACACATAAAAAGGGTTAGGGGTTTTCCCGGACTATACGATTAATGACCTATCCTCAGGACTTCTGGCACCCCCACCAATCAGCTGTTTTCAGGAGCTGCTGCGCCAGAACCATACTGCCGGATAACGTGCCGAGCCGGGACACTAGGAACCGGTCAGTGTCCCTGCTGCTGATAAGGTAGTCTTGCCCCATGCATGCTACTACTCTTAAATAGATAGAGCAGGGACTGTGATTTCCCTCTGCGGTTTTTCACCCTTTGATCTGGGTCACTCATACGGGACTATTCATGCGAGTTACCAAGTACCAAGCAACGTATGTCCTATCTAAACTCACATAGGACTTATTTTTAGCCCCGTGTCCGCTGATGAGTCTGGGGCTTCTAATAACTGGATGAAACGCGTTGGAACACTTGATACTGTTGTTTTGTTTTTTCGTTCGCGCTTTTTTCTGGCACTTTTCTATAGCACTTTATGATCCATAGAGAGTGTGTGTACATGTAGTAGTAGGGCTGACTAGGGCCTTAAAAATAGGGTGAGGTTCCGGACCGGGCCGCTCTTTTCATGGCGATGACTCCGTATTAGGAGGTCATTAGGGCATACTAGTTTGGTGAGGGTATATGAGGGTGAGCATAGGACCTAGTTCCCTCACTTATTTCTGCCAGAGGTGACACTATACAGAAACAACGTCAACTGCATCTACAGGACGGAGCTACTGCTCATTAAACCGGGCCTCGATCCATACCTACCCGGTGCAGAACCACTGGACTGGTAAGACCTACTTACTAATCTCTTTATACCAGTCCATTTTGCAATCCTCCCTATTATTTACCCTTTTTCTTGAGAAAAAAAAAGGTGAGAGTGATTGTAATATACACTGTGTTTTTGTGTTTGTTGTTTGGGATTGGGGGTCTTGCTTTAGGGGATTCATTTTTGGTATTTCCCAATTTTTACCTAAATTAAATTATAAGTTACGTTTTAGATTTGGCTACTGCTCCCTTTAATATACTGCACCAGAACAATGTCCTGAACTACCCAGCTCCAAACATTGGGTAGTGGATGCGCCTGGTTCACCTGAATAGGAGAAGGGCTGCAGTAATCAGACACTGCCACCACATGTTGTACAGAGCTGCCTGGTTCACTTGAATTGGAGCAGTGCTGAAGTAACTAGACCATGCCACTACATGGTGGAATATCATAGATAAGGACAGGCTTTTAGCAGAGCTCTGCATAGCACATCCCTGCCCCTGCCTGCGCTCGCTCCACTAAAGCCTGGCATAGCATATCAGTGATGCCCTATGCAGAGCTTATAGCGAGCGGAGCTGCTACAGGCAGGAGCAGCAATATGCACCGCTGCCTGTACTCACGGCAAGAGTGAATTCCAAAGCAATATAGGCACCTGAACATCAGTGTGCCTATTTTGCAAGGAAAACAAAAAAAAAATGAAATGGTGCCTCTTCATAACGCCGCTGGATCCCCTGCCAGTTAAGACTAGCATCTAAAACGCTGGTCTTAATAAATGTGCTCCTATATTTTTGCACTCATTTAAGCAATGATTAAAGTTAGTCATACAGAGCCCTTAAATATATTATTAACCAGAACGCCACTTGCCTGGAGGAGTGCGTGTAAAGTTAGACAACTGTGAAAGAAGAGCAGGCGAGAGCTCAACACCCCTGTTCTGCAATATAATTTACCGTAAATCACAGCTCTGGTCTCGTTAAGAAGGATGATGGCTCCAACGGCACCAAGACAAACAGAAATGTGGGTCACAGCTGTGATTAGCTAAAGCATTAGCATTTACGAGTCCCCTAGATTAAGACAGATTCTGAATAACTGGAACTGTGTAATAAGAAAATGAAAAACTTCAAGCCCTGAAAGTCCAAAAGAAAGAAAATCCCTAAAAGGAAAAAGCCAGACGAGGGCACAGGAAAACAACAAGGAAATGAGCGGCCAGTGCGGCAGTGCAGGTGTTTGAATTCCCGCCAGAAAATGAGGATTTGTAAGGAAGACGGTCACCACAAAACACATTTTTTGGACCGAGCCAAAAGAGGGAACGTATTAATATGACTGAGCTGAGAAAAAGACCAGGGTCTAAATGGTGGAGATGTGCTAAACTAATGGAATTATGTAAAAAGGAGAAAGGAAAAGGAGTTTAACTATGTTGTCAAGCTACATCTGCCTATGGTCATATAACATTAAGGAAATTAAATGTTTGTTAGGGTACTTTCACACTAGCGTTTTGGATTCCGTTTGTGAGATCCGTTTCAGGGCTCTCACAAACGGTCCAAAACAGGATCAGTTAAGCCCCAATGCATTCTGAATGGATAAGGATCCGTTCAGAATGCATCAGTTCGGCTCCGTTCCGCCTCTATTCCGTTTTGGAGGCGGACAACAAAACGCAGCATGCAGCATTTTGGTGTCCGTCTGAAGAGGCGGAGCCGAACGGATCCGTTTTGAATGACAAAGTAAGTCAATGGAGACGGATCCGTTTTCAGTGACACAATATGGTGCATTTGAAAACGGATCCGTTTCCCATTGACTTTCAATGTAATTCAAAACGGATCCGTTTTGACTTTGACATTTTTCTTTAAAACTAATGCAAACGGATCCGTTCTGAACGGATACAAACGTTTGTATTATAAGTGCGGATCCGTCTGTGCAAATAAACAGACGGATCCGCACCAACGCAAGTGTGAAAGTAGACTTACGTGACACTTACTAAGGGTGGTATAGTATCAAAAGTATTATTAGGAAAATATCAAGAGTGAAAAAGGAGGAAGAATAAAGCTATAGCAAAATACGACAAAAAGACAACAGAAACAAGAAAATCTACTATGGTCTAATCAGAATTACTTGTCATTATTCACTGAGATCTCTGCTCTTTCTATGCTTAGAAACCTGATTATTTACTCATAGCCATTTCTGTATGCAAAGTCCTACCAGGAGGGCTATCATTCAGGAGGATCCTCAACTGGACTCCAAAGCACAGAAAGACAAGGCATTGCAAATAATAATTTACAAGTTATACTGAATCTGTTCCCATAAAACTATATCAATCTGCTCTATAGCATGATGTTAGCAGACTGAACAGCATTTTAAAGGTCTGAGAATAATCATTTTTTTACCAAGCACCTGCAGCCTGCCTCTCTAAACAGAAGATTCATATCTATTCCCCGCTGCCGCGTGTCTTTGTTACAGTCGCTGCAGTGTTGACATTCAATGCAGCACGGGCATGGTCACATGCTCCGCTGCAGCCAATGACTGACTTCAGCAGTGACCACGTCACAGCAGAAGCCAGTCACTGGCTACAGCAGAGCATGTGACCAGACTCATGCTGCTCCAGATGCCAACACTGCAGGGACCGGAACATGGACACAGCGGTGGCAGGGAAGCAAAACCGGAGCGGTGGGGTGCAGGTAACTATGAATCTTCTGTTTAGAGAGACAGATCATCCGCTGCCTGATCATCAGTGGAGATGGAGGCTGCATTTACATGCAGCAATCCCCTCCACTGTATGGATACACGTGATCGATACAGTGATTGTTTGTCCCCATAGAAAGTCATTGTTTTTTAGACCGGATGATCTGCTGCACAGAAACAATGATTTTAGGTGACGGCAGAACAACAGGATCACCTGATGAGGGAGCGTTTATTCATTCATCAGGTAATTACTGGCACCTTTTAAGCTGCATTTACACAAGCCAATTATCGGGCAGATTATCGGGAACAACCGTTCCTGCAAAGGCTCGTTCCCGACAATCTGCCCGTGTAAATGCGCTGCTGATCACCAGATGTACGAGCGAAACGCTCATTCATAGGGTGATCCTGTTGTTCGTGCAGGCACACCGATCATCGTTCCTGGGCAGCACATCTAAACAGCAATCTGCCGCCCACAAACAATGATTCTGTATGGGGACGCGGTATCGCAACAGCCATGCTCATTTTCATATGGTGATGGAAATCACCACATTTAAATACAGCGGTCTCCTTCACTGAACGAGCAGCCGACTGTCAGGAAGGAACGCTTCATTCCTGACAATTCGGCCGCTTCATCGGCCCGTCTAAACCTGTAGAAAAAGCGTTTCTACAAATGCTCATTCCACATAATTGGCCTGATTATCGGAAGGTGTAAAAAGACCTTAAAGGATATGTACACCTTTGTGATCATTCTTTTATTATTGCATTTTACTCATTTTGGGCTAAAAATTATTTTTTCAATTTATCTGAGAAACAAGGGTTAGAAAATCAGTCTGTCTGCAAGCTGTGACTTTCTGTCTTCTTTGAATCCCATCGTATAAAGCTCTTACCTCTTAGCTCCTCACCTCATAGACGCTCATTATAGCTCAATTGTTATCAAGCTCATAAAAATATGGCTTAATTAAGTGTTTATGAGCTTCAGGAGATCAGAGATAAGAACTCTACATGAGCTGCCAGCTGACGGGATTCACAGAAAACAGAAAGTCACAGCTTATTAACAGATTGATTTTTTAACCCTTATAACTCAGAAACGGCTGAACGTTTTTAATAAAGAACAATTGAAAAAAAAAGATTTTTAGGCCAAAATGAGTAGAATGCACTCATAAAAACATGGGCACGAAATTGTGCATAGCCTTTAAGGCTAAACTTTTACCAGTTTCATAAAAACTTCAGTTCGTATTTATTAGCCATCAAGAGTTCAGAGATAAGGGCTATACAGAGCAGTTCTGTGACGGTGTCACTGTACTAAGCCTGCTAGTTTGGCAATGCACTTAAACTGAAAGCTGTGTCAATTTTAATAAAGAACGACTGAAAAAAAAATTATTTTAGACAAAAATGATTAAAATGTAATAGTAAAAAAAAAACTGCATCCAAAAGCACAGCCTTTAAACACTGGTTCTAATTTCCTTTAGCTGGGGAGGAGGGGGTGACGGCCTATTTTCTTAAAGTATTTCATTTATTTCTCCAGAATGCGACTGAAATGGTCCCAAGAGCTGTTTAGTACAGCACGCATAAGCAGAATGTTTTCGTGTTTGCCATTTTCACCAGATGCCTAATCTCATCGTAGAAGACTGATTTCAGCTAAAGTGTGATTGCCAGATTGAGGTCAGACTATAAAGAATATTATTGTGACACCGCAGGAAGTGATACAGTGCCAAAGATCATAGTCTGCCTCATGTCCGAGATAGACCCGCAATAGCCAAATTAACCAATCAGAATGCATATTTCCTATATTCACTGCTTTTTCTCTGGGCTTAATAAGCTCTGGCTATTCACACGTCCTTGGTTTATCTGTGAAGAATCCGTGTTTGGTCCATTTGTTGCACTCTGTGTCTTATCCGTATGAAAAATGGTAGCCAGAGAATCTCCAAGCAACAATTCGTGAGTACCACGAACCAAACACAGATGGCATCCGTGTTGTGTTTGTGGTTTTCACAAACCCATAGACTGTAATGTGCGCAAGGGAACTGTAATCACAGCCAAACATAGGGCACCACATTACAGACAACCATGAGTTAGGGAGAGCTGCATGCCCGAAACGCGTAGGTTTTGTGCTGTATTCTTTGCTGTTAGGATTGTTTTAGAGGATGAAATAAAGACTGCGTTTAACTGGAAATTGGATGCTGAAATATACCCCTTTCTTACATTAATGGGGTTATCCATTGCCCTGGCTGCCGCTGCAACTACCAGTGATGGGGATCAAAACTTCCGGGCGACGGGGTAGAGTTGTGTCAGCCAATAGCAGACCGGGACGGGGACAGTAGCGGCCTGCTATTGTCCCCCGTATATTTTGATATGCGCAATGGCCGTGTGGGCATCAGGAGGAACATAGGTACCGGGCAGCGAGGCAAGTATAACCTGTATGAGGTGCCCAGGAATTTTGGGGGGCATTATATGGGATGGATAACCCCTTTAAAGTCAATGGATACGTGACTGGTTCGTGGAGACCACGGAGAGCACATGTGCGCAATTCATTAATGTGTGAAAGAGGCCTTACACTCAAGGGTCACACGAGAGACTCAGATATTGATACGGAATAGTTTATAGAAGAAAGCGACGCCAGACACACAAAGGAGGACTACTGCATGGACACAGCATCCAGCTGATAAGGAATTTCGCCCAGCCCTTTCAGGACGGAGGATTTTTTTTTTTCTGTAACAAATTAAAAAAGAAAAATAAACTTTCAAAGGAGCCTTTTTTCTATTTGAGCTCTCGGAAATATTACAACTAAAATAAAACAAAGCCAGGGAAAAAGTTGCTGAACTTTAAACATTTTTTAAGTACCATCAAATGGAGAAGCAAAACAAGGCAGGGCGAATAAATATTTTACTCTGAAGAGAAGCAGAACTAGATCCAGCAACACATCTGCCATAACAAGCTGCAGGAAGGGACCGTGAAACTTTAAACTTAGAACTGTCAGGAACTCTCCGCTGCCAGGGCCCTGCCGAGCACAGTGGGGCTTTTCAAAGCAAGCGGAGCAGGGGCTGAACTGGTCCATACAATGTACTCTGTCATGCCCATAGGTTAACGTTCTTACCTATAGGACCCAGTGTGAATTACCACTGGGTGCTTTGTCCTAAGGAGTCTGAATGTGCAAAGCATAATAAAACAGAAGCTGGACGGTTTCCAAATGATGATCCTTATTATGGATATAATAATAATTTAAAGGGGCCCTGTCACCACCAATGAACAATGTCTCCTTATCCAAAATATCTTAGGTACACATATCATCTCTGTCAGTCTTGTAAAAAGTGGCACGACCATGTAGTAATCCTGGTAATAATTTAATATATGAAATTAGCTGAAATCCTAGAAGTAATGGCCTCCTAACCCATACAATATTTAAAGAAACAAATTGAGGGCTAGCTCGGCTGAATGTATTGATATCTTTAACTTGGTCTTCTGTTGCTTCATTCTAGGGAAAAAGCAGTTTGTGATCCATATGCAAATGATCAGTTAAGAGCACTGAAGGAGGGACCAAGCACCTCGGTGCACCTTGGCTCCTCCTGCTTCTTCTGCTAGCCCCTCCCTCTCATTCTTGATTGGCAGGGACAGTTGAGATGACTATGTAGGAACCTGTCCCTGTCAAGCAAGAAGGAGATGGAAGAGCTGGCAAAGAATGCCAGAGGAGCAAGGCTGCCCAGTGTGGCATGGTCCCGCCCTCAGTGCACATAACTGCTCGTTTGCATATGGATTAAAAACTTTTTCTCCAGAATAAAGCAATAGATCCCTAAATGAAAGGCATCCTTACATTCAGGTGAGCTAGCCCTACAAGGCCTGGTTTTACAGTGAATTTCCTGGTGGCAGGCTCCCTTTAAGGGTACTTTCACACTAGCGTTGGTGCGGATCCGTCTGTTTATTTTCACAGAGCGGATCCGACACTCTATCTAAACGTTTGTATCCGTTCAGAACGGATCCGTTTGCATTAGGTTTAAAGAAAAATGACAAAGTCCAAAACGGATCCGTTTTGGATTACATTGAAAGTCAATGGGGAACGGATCCGTTTTCAAATGCACCATATTGTGTCACTGACAACGGATCCGTTCCCATTGACTTACATTGTAAAAAAAAACGGATCCGTTAGGCTCCGCCTCTTCAGACGGACACCAAAATGCTGCATGCTGCGTTTTGGTGTCCGCCTCCAAAACGTAATAGAGGCGGAACGGAGCCTAACTGATGCATTCTGAACGGATCCTTATCCATTCAGAATGCATTGGGGCTTAACTGATCCGTTTTGGAACGTTTGTGAGAGCCCTGAAACGGATCTCACAAACGGAATCCAAAACGCTAGTGTGAAAGTACCCTAAGCCCCAGGTTGTGGCAACAAATTTGCTATGTAATTCAAAGAATTGATTAATGACAGCATATATACTACCACAGCAAATATTTTCATTGAAAGCAAAATGTAGACTTGGATGGACCTAAGTCAGAATATCAAACATGATCTACAGCAACAAACACAAGTTTAAAATGTACTTAAAAGGCTAAAAACCACTGAGGCAGTGCATTCTGTCTGCTGTGGTCAGAGTCTTGTTTCACTAGAGGTGCATTTGACAAGTGGTCCTGAAGAATCTCTGAAAAAGGAAGTGGTTTTAAGAACCGATGCATTGACTCATTTGTACCTTCCACCACTAGAGCAATCTGCTTACCGGACAGGATTGTGTGGAGGCACAGATCTGGAGAAAGGTACAAAAATTCTGCTGCATTAAAAGTTCCCAAGAGCACAGTGGCCTCCACAATTCTTAAATGGAAGAATTTTGGAACAACCAGGTCTTTTCCTAGAGCTGTGCCGACCCACCAAACTTAGTAATTGGGGAAGAAGGGCCTAGGTGAGACAGGTAATCAAGAACCCAATGGTCACTCTGGCTGAGATCCTGTGTGCAGATGGGAGAAACATCCAGAAGGTCAAGCATCACTGCAGCACTCCACCAATCTGGGGTTTATAGCAGAGTGGCCAGAAAGAAGCCTCTCCTCTGTAAAAGACACATGAACGTTTGACAAAAATGCAAAATGGTGAGAGACACCATTGCTCTGGACCTCAAAGTAGGCTGAAGGTTCACCTTCCAACAAGACAACGAGCCTGAGCACACCAGGATAACACAGGAGCGGCTTAGGGACAACTCTGTCATTGTCCTTGAGTGGCCCAGCCAGAGCCCTGACTTAAACCTAATCGATCGTCTCTGGAGAGACCTGAAAATGGCTGTCCACCAACAGTCCTCATCAAACCTGAAAAGAGCAGGAGAGGATCTCAGAGAAGAGAACCTCTTGGCATCATACCCAAGAAGACTGGAAGCTGTAATCGCTGCCAAAGGTGCTTTAACTAAGTACCAAGTAAAGGGTCTGAATACTTATGTCAATGCAAGGTTTTGGTTTTCCATTTTCAATAAATTAACAAAGATTTCTACCATTCTGTTTTAAGTTTGTCATTATGAGATACTGGGTACAGAATGATGGGGGGAAAAAAAAATCGAACTTTTTTTTATTTTAGCACAAAGCTGCAACATAAAATCATGGAAAAAGTGAAAGGGTCAGAAGACTTTCCGAATGCACTGTAACTAAGCATCAGAAGAATGAAGAGAAATGTTATAGATATTTCATGACTTCAAGCATCAAGCATTATTTGTGATCTGCCAACAGAACCGACCTGTCATGGAGTTCTCGGAAGTGCACAGCTGCTCTCGGAGCTTCTCAATGTCATCCGGATGGGTCTGCTCATACAAAGTACTGCCAAACCATTCCGACTGGGGCTGGTTCAGAACCGGAGTGACAGAGTCAGAAACGTAGATCACTCGTCCAGTTTCTGAAGCCACAACAAACAGAAATCCATCGGCAGCTTCCAGTATGAGATGCTTCAGTTCCTGGCCGGAGGAGAAATAAGGACAGTAAGGAGCCGTACTGGTTGTCGTCAAGAGTTCAACCAACCATTAATATGGAATTAATATTCAAAACTGTTTCATGAACAGTTTTTCAAAAAAATGGATTAAGACTTTCTCTACAATCGTTACATAAGGCTCTGTTCACACTACGGTCATGGACATTTGGTGGTGAGAACTATGTTTGCTGTGGATAATTTAGATTCTGATAAAACTTACAACTACATGTATATATGAAGTAACTGCACACACTGATTTGCTCATAGACTTCCATTACCCCAGTTCCTCTACTGATGCTCAGGAGAGATCACCTAACAGGACCCATACTGTTGTGGGATAGGCTGGGTCTGCTGTAAATGGTGACCTTTGTAGGGCCACAGGTGAAACCGGCTGCCCCCATGTTCTACTATTGGTCACTCTTGCTTATAATAGGAGTGATTACGATATATGCAGTACCCTCATCTGTAGTATACATTCCTCTTTTGCTCACTGACTATTGCCTGGTCCATGTCTACACGTATAGGCATTGCTGACTCTTACACATCACAGTTTTCTGCTGACCTAAGACTATACCACCACTTTAGCCACTGGCGCATAATACTGGACGCAACCTTAACCCCTTCAGGACTGGAGTTTTTTTTGTGTTTTCGTTTTGCGCTCCTTGCCTTCCCAGAGCCATAACTTTTTTATTTATCGGTTCACATGGCCATATGAGGGCTTGTTTTTTGCAGGACAAGTTGTACTTTCCAACGCCACCATTTAATATTGCATATGATGTAGTGGGAAGTGGGAAAAAAATTCCAAATGGGGTGAAATTGCAAAAAAAAAAAAAAAAGCAATTCCACCACAGTTTTGCGGGTTTTTAAATTCCGACGTTCGATGTGCGATAAAACTGACCAGTTAGTTTTATTCTACAGGTCAGTACGAATCCGCTACCCGATACCTTTTATGTATAGGTTTTCCTGCATTTTGATAGTGGAAAAAAAAATAATCAAAATTGGGAAAAAAATCAGATTTACTTTTTTGTTGCCATATTTTGACCCCCATAACTTTTTTGTAATTATGTGTACGGAGCTGTATGGGGGCTAATGTTTTGCGTAGTAATCTGATCTTTTTATTGATACCATTCTGTATGACTTTTCGATCACCTTTTATAAAAAATTTTTTGAGGAAATGAAGCGTCCAAAAATGGCTTTTTTCCGTTTTTCTGTTTACCGTATGGGGAATATTTATTTTAATATTTTTATAGTATGGGCGTTTTCATACATTGGGACACCCATGATGTGTATTTATTTTTTATTTTGGTCATTTTGGCAAAATTTGAACTTTAATGTTTTTTTGTTTTTTTTACACTTTCCTATAGTTCCCATGGGGAACTATAACAATTAATGATCTGATTGCTATTCTCATACATTCCAATGTAATAGCATTGGAGTATATGAGAAAATCGCATATTTCCTATGGAGCCTATTACAGGTTATGCTCCTTAGGAAATACTACAGAGCTGCCTGGGTTTCATTCATAGAGATCCAGGCTGCTGCAGGCATGCTCCGGCTTCTCCGATCGCCACAGTAAAACTTTCCGTTTGTGCGCGCTCAGATACCGTGGTCAGGACTGACCCCGGCATCTGAGGGGTTAAATGTCCGCGAGCGGCATCGCTGCTGGTCGCGGACATGAGCTGCGGCTGTCTGCTTCAAGAACCATGCGGCCACCCACAGCTATGGCGCCCGCATCGGGCAGGAGCGGGCGCCATGTTTAGGGAGCGGACACAGGGCGTACCCGTATGTCCTGTGTCCTTAAGAGGTTAAGAATAAATGCTGTTAGACTATTTTGCTAGTTGATTATTAGGCAACAGGAAAATCCCCAAAAGTGGAGTCCATGATGAGGCACTGGTGTAACTTTCAACAGCTGGCCAACTGTTTCTCTTACTGGAAAAATAGCTTTCGTGCAGATGTTCACCATTTACTTCCTTTGGCGCAAGAAACCTATGCAGACTGAGCTGCATATCTGTTCCATTATCTACTTGCAGATGCATGACTTACCTGTAGCTGGTGTTGGTCAATTAAAATTGTAGTGTAGCCTTAAGCCAGCCATACACATGACAATCATCGGCCAGAATGCCGCAGATCAATGGTCCACCAGATTGCACCCTGTCGTTCAGCTGTTTCGGGCAGTGGTCGGTGCTGGAAGGCTCCATCCACTGTGTAGTTTCTGGTGACAATGTACCGCCTCTCACCTCCTATTCCCCTTGGGGACGGCCAATACACCGTGGATGGAACCTTCTGCTCCCGTTTCTGTCCGGTATATAGTTGCTGGCACCAGCACCTGATTGGTGGTGGTACTGGGTGTCATAATCTGATACTGATGACCTATCCTGAGGACAGGCCATCAACATCTACGTACCAGTAAAAAAAAAAAAAACTTTAAAAGAAAGTGAAATAACAGATGGACAAATGACTGGCTGCATTTGCTTGATCATGTTATACATTTACGTTTTCAGGGACATGGTGGAGCACATGGACCATCATGGACAAAAGTCAAGTAGATGAGGCAATAATCGACTTGTGTATGGCTGGCTAAGAGACATGGTCCATACTTTGCTGGGTCATGTCTATTCATAAAAACCTAGTAGTGAGATGTGAACAGCGTGTAACTGAATGAAATAGATATGGAACTAGAACCAAACAATCAGAGACACATCTGAAAAGAATGGCTGCTAAATCTAAGTAGAATAAGTTTAACTGAAAGATAGGAATTGGCTTTTACTTACTGGAAACCTGGAAAAGGGAACATACGGGAGAGCAGTTAATACAACAGTGGTACATTGTACAACATCACAGTGCTTCCACAATTTCTACATACGGACATATGTCCTACGTTCAGCTGCTTTAATACTGCTCCGTCTTCACGACTCATTTACTCGACACATTACAAGGGATGACTAGTGAGAATGGCATATATCTCTGCACCTGTTCTGTTAAGAAGGAGGGTTTATAAGCTCCGTCCGTAGATTTATTTCCTGTCCCTCTCATGGATTTCATGTGGGATACAGCCATGCGCAGGATGGTGAGCTTGTCAGGTTTGCGTGCGAGGGCACTGCAGGTGGGAACCATGTCGGACAGCTCTGTGATGTACTGTGTCATCTTATTCCTCCGACGTCTTTCAATTTCACTGTGATTCTCTCTGGAAGCAGAATCAGAGCAGGAGAAAAAAACGGAAGAGTATAAGAATCAGCACCAAGCAGAGCCGTCCAGGGACACGGTCCCCGCAACCCAACGAACACACACAGTGTGAGGGGCTGGAGAGGAGGTGAGTGCACAAGAGCCCGTCAGTGTCTGTTCAGCTTCCACACTTTCCCGCTGGCAGCAGGTCTTGGTAATGACTTGGTTCTCCTTTGCTTGGTAATACTATATTCCAACATCTGATTATTTTATTCATGTCACGCCTTCTTCCATTAAGTGCCTTGCTGCTGGAATTGATGCACTGCCCGTCACTATACCCTTTTGTGTAAATCAAAGTTAAAGGCGTTTTCTGGTTTTAAGTCAATGAAGCAGATTCATTGTATAACAAAAAGGCCATGCAAATAACAAATATAAATTTTACATCAATTCTTCACAACAAAATCGTTGCTTGCTGTCAGTGAATGGGTTCAGTCTTGCTTATATTCAGAAGCTGAAAACGAGTCTTAAAATCCTACTTCTGCTTTGGATGTATGTATATATACCGTGTTTTTTGGACCATAAGACACACTTTTTTAGCACAAAACTTTTTTGCTTAAAAGTGCCTGTGTTCACATTCTCTGTGTTCATGTACTGGCCCCATGTCATCAGCAGGGCCCCTCAGCACTATTTCAGCGCTTAAGAGCTTGCTATGGCTGAAGTGCACCAGAGTTGCCTTTCAGCAGAGAGCGCTCACTGTCTGCAGAGTTTGGGCAGCAGGTTGAGGGGGTGGGCTACTTTAACCCCTCCTATCACTGAGATATGGTTCTGGTCTTGTCTGAAAGCCAACAGTCTAAGGCCTCATGCACACGACCGTGTACTGACCGTGGTATCCCGGCCTGGAATCCAGCTGACAGCAAGAGCGCCAGGCGTCATTGGTTGCTATGACGCCATGCACTTCATACCGCCGCTGGACTACAGTACTACACCCGTACAAGTGTATTACTGTAGTCCAGCGGCGGCATGAAGCACACCGCGTCATAGCAACCAATGACGCCGTGCGCTCCTGCTGTCAGCCGGATTCTAGGCCGGGATACCACGGTCCGCGCACGGCTGTCTTCCACGGCCGTGTGCATGAGGCCTAAGGGAGATATAGCTGTTAGAAATCAGGTCAAGAATGATAGTTGAAAGTGAAAACAGGTTTATATTAGGCTACTTTCACACTCACGTTTTTGTGCGGATCTGTCATGGACGGATCCGTTAGGATAATACGACCGTCTGCATCCGTTCAGAACGGATCCATTTGTATTATCTGTAACAAAGCCAAGATGGATCCGTCTTGAAAACTATTGAAAGTCAATAGAGGACGGATCCGTTTTCTATTGTGCCAGATTGTGGCTCAATTTCATCCAAAGCGGAATGGAGACTGAACTGATGCAAACTGATGCATTCTGAGCGGATCCTTTTCCATTCAGATTGCATTAGAATGCAAACTGATGCGTTTTGGACCGCTTGTGATAGCCCTGAACGGATCTCACAAACGGAAAGCCAAAACGCGAGTGTTAAGGTAGACTTACTTATACTATTAAAATGTTAAAATGTTATTACATTGTGTTTTCGTGACGGAGCTCATTCTCCCCTGACCTGTGACTCAGGGACCAAAGTGTGACTCCATATGGATATTTTTATAACTGTTGTGTAATGCCTGGTAAAGGGACCCTCCACTTCATTAAACTACCAGGGACGATTGAGTAAGTGGAAAATGTTTTTGGAGTTTTCTGTTGTCTAAACCTTGAGTGCGTCTTATAGTCTGAAAAATACATAGTGTGTGTCTATCTATCTGAACAAATTGGAAACTGGGCACTTGGGAGAGAAGCATGTTTTCCAGACAATTTTTTGGCCTGTAAATGTAAGCAAGGATTTTTCCATTCCCCTACAGCAAGCAGATGTCTTAAAGTAAAAGTGAGGAACTGATACACAAATCTTGAAATTTGCATTGCAACTCGCTTTACAATGAATGAGCCTACCTTATATACGTAACACAAGAAAACCCCTTTTAAGTCCTCATGCTGAGAATATTTTCTCTAAATTCTCATCGTTTTGTTTTTTTTCCCAAGCGGCTTGCAAATCAGTATCATGGAGGGAACTATGGGCCTTGGCAGAAAGCAGCATGGTGTAATCACTACTACTTTATGGCGCTGTTCATTGGAATAAAGGCAATGTTTCCAAGATCAAGGAGCCACCAAGACCAGATATAAAGAAAAAAAGCTGTAATTCTCATTTCCCATTTCATGTTAAGTAAGGTGACCAAGAAGCTTTGGCTTGTCAGCTGAAAAAACACCGACGACTTGTTTAATGTGCACCACTTTCCCGTTCTTTGCGTGCTCAGCACTCTGTATAAATACTAGTGTATAATAGAAAAAGTGGTGTTGCCCATAGCAACCAGTTTGTTACTATGGGTAACACCACTCTGCTTATTTGCACTGGTCTTTATACATAACCTCCAGTACCTCTCTGTAGGACCCCCACAAAATAATACAACTCACCAGTTAAACAGAATACAAATAAGGAGGAGAAATGAAAAAAGAAAAACATAGATTTAATAAAAACTGTGAAACTGAACACAACATTCAATGACGGAACCAGGGAATCCATATATTACTGGTACAGATATAAGTGAGCATCACCTGGAAGTAAAAAGTCACCAGCTAATAAATAAATATATATATACACACACACACACTGTATATATTAGACGCTCTTAGCGCACATTTTTGATCAAAAGTGTGTCGGGCCCATCTACCAGCGACTAGATGGCTTTTAACAGACGAGACCTACAAGTCTACACACGTCTGCTAGAAGCCACCTTGCCGCTAGTAGATGGGCCCGACACACTTTTGATCAAAAATGTGTGAAAAGAGCTTCTAATTTTCATATAGTAAGTATAGCAGTAATGCAATTTACATTTATTCATGTTTTCGATGTTTGCATGTGTCTTTGTGCAGGGAGCAGTGTGCTGCTACTTGTAGTCCTTGTTTGCTTTTGCATTGCAGCCAGGGTAGCATGAACCTGAACTCCCTCAATACATAGTTTGGAGGAGCTGGTCTAACTCTGTTTTGCATTGTATAGATAAAAGCCCTTGGGTTTTCCTTGAATATCTTACAATTCCTGATCAGTCAGAAGTTGTTTTTGAAAAGGACAACTATGGATGAGCGAATAGACTTCGGATGAAACGTCCGAAGTCAATTCGCATAAAACTTCGTTCTAATGGTGTACGGAGAAGGCGCTCCGTACAGTATTAAAATGTATTGGCTCCGATGAGCCGAAGTTATTGCTTTGCAAAGTCTCCATGAGACTTCGCATAATTACTTAATAAATTAATTTGCACTGTAATAAACCATTTCCCGAACTCGGGTTCGGGAAATGGTTTTTTATAGTACAAATTAATTTATTAAGTTATTACCCAAAGTCTCGTGAGACTTCGCAAGCAATAACTTCGGCTCATCGGGCTCGTTCTCCGTACACTATTAGAACAAAGTTTTATGCGAATCAACTTCGGATGTTTCAAACAAAATTGATTCGTTATCCTTAGTTCTCCTTATGGCTCCTATAGAGGTTGTAAGCAATGTCTGCAAGGTGCCTGAATGGCTATTCTGTCAACAATACCACACCAGACTGTAGGACATGTGGGAAGTAGGTGACAACCACCAAAGGATCTTTACTAGCTGCTATTATTTTTTATTTCAGGTGATTAATCCTCTTTAAAGAGAATCTGTTCTCTCTCCTGACATGACTTAACACAAATTATTTCAATCCTCACGAAATAATGATTCTAGAGAAACCAGTGTTGCACTGTTCCTCTGTTATTCCTCCTATAAAAATATGCAAAAGCTGATAATTGGATGTCAGTGGGGTTGGTCCCTACTCAGTTTGATATCTGCGGACAGTCAGACTGTGTAAGGAAACACCTGCAGACTAGTTTTTGTCAGACATTTCCAAGAGGAATAACAAAGGAAAGTCACAACGCAGAGTTCTAAGTAAAGACATTTCAGAATTGTTATTTCTTGGGGAAGACAGGTTTTTGCTGAAAAAGACACAGGATCAGTCAGCTCCTCTTTAATGTGAGGTGATAAAGGACTGTTCTTTGCTCCTTTACTTTGAACTAGGTTTGACAATGACTTGCACTCTCCGTTGTAGTGGTGGCACCGCACAGGACACGTGGAAGGAGGCATCTTCATGGTATAACCCATGGTCTTCCAGCATACATAACACGCATATGGCTCAGCACTGATCCGTATTACGTGTGTATGACAGTGACAGCCTCATTGTGCCTGCATAATGTGCAATACGCTTTCCTTCACATGTCTGCGTCATGGCGAGGGGCGGCGACATAAAAAAATCTGTGCACAAAGAAAAATTGACGTTTGTACATAAACTAACAGACGGTGGCTTTTATTTCAGCATATCCTTGTGGCTCTTTTTGAAGCAGACGAATAAGTAGGAGGCTGAAGGTCTTGGACTAGATGTGACCCATCCTTCAATGTGTGTAAAGCTTCCTTACCTATATTTCTAACTGGATCCAACCCAATTCTTAGCTCAAAATATATGGCTCCTGTATGGATCCATATTATGAACATCTGAATGTGATCTAGCAAATTTGTGATTCCAAATGACCAATCACTCAATAGGGGCATAGTGGGAACACTGACAGCTGAGACCCCGGGCTATATACACTAAATCAGGCATGCTCAACCTGCGGCCCTCCAGCTGTTGCAAAACTACAACTCCCATCATTCCCTGACAGCCCACAGCTATCATCCTACAGAAGGGCATCGTGGGAGTTGTAGTTTTACAACAGCTGGAGGGCTGCAGGTTGAGCATCCCTGCACTAAATGATGTCACATAGCTGCACCTAAAGGTGGCCTTATATCTGACAGAAAGATGTGGCAATGCACAGGGCACACTATGAGGCACTTTTATTAAGACTGGCGTTTTAGACACCGGTCTTAATAAGCCCCTGCGCCGACGGTGGATCGCCAAAGTTATCTAGTGGCGCCGGCCTCCGCATAACTTCGGCGGATCCACCGGCAACTCTAAATATAAGACAGCTTCCTTGCCGGCTTACATTTAGGCCGTTTTCTACGCCTAAAACAGGCGTAGAAAAGGATGAATGAGACGGAACTGCCGGCCTGTCCCCTTCCTCGCCCTTTTTTAGGCCTGGCGTGAGCGGGGAAGAAGTCGCAGGTTCTGTCGCAACATGGCACGCAACAGAATCTGTGCCAGATATACGTCACTTTTCTGTTTGTAAATGACCCCCTATGACTAAGCTTCTCCTTTCAGGAGGTCTAATCTTTTGCTCATTTCCTACTGTGTGAAGACCTGCAGAACATCGGCACGCTGAATGCATTGCTGACAGTGTACGGCGGGGCAGGACATGGACTCTAAGCAGCAGTGAATGATGACAGGCCTGGAATCCGACTTTCTACTGGATCTACACATTCCACTTTGCGGGCATGACATGCACAACTACTACAAAGTACGCCTTTCAAATGTCAGACCCCAATTTGACCTAATAGGAACCCCTTTTACATGATACCAGTCTGGTTCGCTGACTTTGGATTGTTGCAGCTCCACTGGAGTGACGAGCTGAAACTTCAAAGGCCAATGTTTCACAAACTGTCCCTATTGATTTTGGAAATGAGTCCTTGTTATGAACTTGTGTGACATTGGGCTGAAAATGTGGAAAACAGCTGAACATATCTCGTAATCATACCAACAGAAAGCAAATGAGGAACGTTAAAGTCAGAAATAGTAACTTATGCAGAGAGGAGAATGTAGTCATCACCGACCTTGAAAATTTACTAGGTCCTTCTCCATCTTCATCATCAAAGTCCATCCTGCAGAAAACAAGATGCATGTGAGTCAACGGACAATGAAGGAATACAGTACAGCGCGTATAAACGTAACGAGACTGGATCGCCAAGGATAGGTCATTTTTGACAACTCTAGCTTTTTATAGGTTCCTCAATGACTAGCTGGTAAAGGAGTGGTCATATCTGACCTCAGCTGCTCCATTCCCCTGCTGTGATACTGGAGGGTATAAAGAAGCATTACACATCGTCCCACTAAAACCAGTCAATTCTTCAGTGATATCAATGAAAATGCTGGATCTTCCAAAGCAAGAAACAAGCAATTTGCAAGGAGTTGTCTAAACCACACAACTGCAGTATCATACACCGAGGAAAGCTTGTGAAATTAAAGCATGCACCAACATACAGGAGAATTGTAGAGAGAAATCCTGCTGCAGTCTGCAAGAGAACCGCAATATGGGAGAATATTTATTTTCCGCTAAGATAATAACCCTGAAGCATAAAGCCAAAGTACAGAGGAGCTTCAATACCAGGCACAACCCGACTGACATGGATGTTGCTGTGTTGGGGCAGCAGTGCAACCACGCTCATCCATTCTGCTGATCGCTGAGGTCTCCACCGATCATAAAGTGATGGGCCTCCTAATCGTTCTTTCTGCTCCCTTCCTACAGGAGGTGTACTATATAGAATGAACGTGATGCCTCCAGGTCGCCTACACGGCGGTTTCCAGCCTGGTCTGGATGTGCTGTGAGGACTGCAGGCATACAAGATGAGGTAGATGGTTTCCCACCATCCTGATCCAGGAAACAGGAAACAAAGAGGAGATGTGAGACATGGGCTTGCTTTAAACAAACACACGCCTCTCTTCCCTCCGATAAGCGGAGGATACTGCGCTCACACGGAAGGGAGGAGACATCTTCATTCCCAAATGAATCTTTGGAAGGTAGAAAAGTGTTTGACAGCTCACATCCTACTCAGCAAGCACCAGCGAGGCGACGTTCCTCTGTCAAATCCACAGGATGGTCTGGGTTCCTCCCGCACTGGAAGATGTTCTTGCTTGTGATAAGCTAATCTTGTACTGTGCTCGCCAGTTCTCCATAGCTTTTTATACAATAGGTGCGTTCTTTCCTAAAAAAAATTGGCAGCCAAATGTTCATGCCGAGACTACGCAATGAATTCGCGACTAGCTCTGTGGGATTCCTTGTGGTTTCAGCAGAAAGACAAGTTTAAATGGTATTCAGACATTTCTTAATCAAGCTATTGGGTGACAATACATATGAACGCCATTTTGACTCTCTTATGGGTTGTCACCTAGCTTTCCTAGGACCCTCAGTGGCAAATCTGCTTAGATATAGGGTCCAGAATGGATGCGGACAGCACACTATGTACTGTCCACATCCGCACTTCTGGATCCGCAATTCCGTTCCCGAAAAAAAAAATAGAACATGTCCTATTCTTGTCCGCAACTGGCACATTGCCGTTGTCCGTGTTTTGCGGATCCGCAATTTGCGGACCGCAGAACACCTACGGAGGTGTGAATGGACCCTTTCAGCAGTGCAAAAGTAAACCTGTATAGCTAAGTAGACCTATTTAGTAATCAGGGATAATGGGTATTTTTTAAAACCTAAGTTTTAAACACAATATCGTGTGGCCAGTGGCTACCCAATGTGGACAGGGGTTCGGCTGCAAGTGTACTTACCCTTATGGCGGTCCCACGAGATAAGTTTCCAGCCGTTTGAAGATTAAGGGATTATCAACCTACAGCACTCCAGCTCTTCGGAGACTACAACTCCCAGAATGTTTCATTCACTTATAAGAGCATGCCAAGAACAGCTGAGCAAGTGTGCATGCTCGGAGTTGTAGTTGCACAGCAGCTGGACGGAGTGCGGAAGGTCGCTGACCCCTGGATCAGAAGCTCGTGGAGGATGCGGCAGCTGAAAACCCTGACCATCAGCTGGTATTGCTGGAGGAAGCTGCCAGTAGCCCCATATTTCCCAGGGATACTGCCCATTCAAACTAAATGGTGACCATGTACTATGGTCCTGAGATGTCTGGTCTTGTGCCTAAAATGTTCAAAATATCAATAAGGCCCCTTCCACACGGGCGAGTTTTCCGCGTGGGTGCAATGCATGACGTGAACGCATTGCACCCGCACTGAATACTGACCCATTCATTTCACTGGGGCTGTGTACATGAGCGATGTTTTTCACGTATCACTTGTGCTTTGCGTGAAAATCGCAGCGTGTACTATATTACGCGTTTTTCAAGCAAGGCAGGCACCATAGAAGTGAATGGGGCTGCGTGAAAATCGCATTGCATCCGCAAGCAAGTGCGGATGCAATGCGATTTTCACGGATGCTAAGGAGATGATGTTAATAAATACGGATGAGCCGTGGTTATGACATGGTTATAATGGAAAATAATAGCATTCTTAATACAGAATGCTAAGTAAAATGTCCATTGAGGGTTAAAGGACCTGCAAAAGGACCTGCGCTGACGTCATCTCGCTCTCCACGTGTTGAGCGTGATTATGTCGTCAAAGGTCCTTTTGCAGGTCCTGCAGGAAGAAGAAAGAAGACGATAAGGGCTGCTCGATCAAGTGGATGAGGTGAGTAATTTTTTTTTTATTAGTTTTTAACCCTTAATGGACATTTAACTTAGCATTCTGTATTAAGAATGCTATTATTTTCCATTATAACCAAGTTAAATGTCCATTAAGGGTTAAAAACTAATAAAAAAAATTACTCACCTCATCCACTTGATCGAGCAGCCCTTATCGTCTTCTTTCTTCTTCCTGCAGGACCTGCAAAAGGACCTTTGACGACATAATCACGCTCAACACGTGGAGAGCGAGATGACGTCAGCGCAGGTCCTTTTGCAGGTCCTTTAACCCTCAATGGACATTTTACTTAGCAGTCTGTATTAAGAATGCTATTATTTTCCTTTATAACCATGTTATAATGGAAAATAATAAAATCTACAGAACACCTAACCCAAGCCCGAACTTCAGTGAAGAAGTCCGGGTTCGGGTCTGGGTACCAACATTCAGTTTATTATCAAGCGCGTGCAAAACACATTAAAACACTTTGCACTCGCGTGGAAAAAACTGAACAACGCAATCGTAGGCAAATTGTGTGCGAACTTGTGTGGGTTTCCCTGAATCCGCCCGCAACGCATCCGGACTGAATCCGGCACGCTTGTCTGCAAGGGGCCGAAGGGTGAGCTGAGTCAGCAGAACTGCAGTAGGTCAGGTTTTCAGATTCAGAGACGATGTCCCTTCACTGGCAGCAAGCATATGGCAGGGAAATGAAGCACAAAGGAGGAGACAAGCAAGCACGGAAATCATTTCATCACTATGAGCCACCTACTCCTGTTTATATCATATTTATACGGGGTTACTAGTTCTCATTGAAGAGATCTAGGTGGTGTATGGATACTTTCTTATGTGCAATGCTTCATGGGGAAGGGTATGCAAATTAGCTTTTTTCAGAAGGAAGAAAATTTGCATCAGACAAACCAGAGAGTTCTCCAAAAGGCAGAGATCCCTGAGCAAGACCCCTAACCAGGTGAACACAGAAGACCATCCCTTCCTTTTTAAACAAAGATCCTTTTCCGATACAAGATTTCTTCCTTCTGGGGAAAAGCCTGTACTTTGGAAACATGCATTACCTTTATATATATATATATATATATTTTTTTTTTTTTTTTTTACTGGTCCAATAAGACTATCAAGGAGTGAGAAATATATGGGTTCTACTGCTTTATAGTGGGATACTGCCACCTACTGATGACAGCATTATATTGCACAAGTCATTTACTGTAAGGGAATATTGTGCAACAGTTTGAGTGAAAACTGGAAAATTGATTTGCCTCAACTTAGAAAAGTTGTAAAAATAAAAAAACTTTCCTTCAAGAACAAAAAAATAAAACAAGTTTCCAAGTAGATTTGATATGTATCAGTAGCATTTTGTGGTATGGCTTTCATATGTAAAGGAGTTTCTCAACTTCAGAAACATCAAGAAATGTTAAAATTCTTACCTTAAAGGGGTTACCGCTTTAAGTCTGTGCTTTACAGAACAAGCTTAAAGGGATCATCAGACTCTTTTTTAATTAATGACCTATCCTCTGGATCGGTCATCGGTATCGGATCCAACACCTTGGACCTCCGCCGACAAGCACTCCGTGGGCTTGTCATTGCCTACCCTAGGAAACTGACAGCACGAGCACCGGTCACATGGACTAGGCACAATCAAGCGAGTGCGAATGAGCTGCATTTAAGCCACGTAACTGGGGTAGAATGGGTCATCAGTTACAAAAGAGTAGGATAACCCCTCAAACCTATGCTGTGAAGCCCCCTGGTGCCCATAAATAATGGATGCAAACAGACCACAGACTATCGCTTCTCAAGATGGTGGATGCAGTACAGCACAGGTGCTAAAAGCGTCCCGCATAGGGGTAGGTACAGGAGATTCTGCTGCTTCTATCTGCGCCTGTGCTATATGATTCAGCAGGGGGCTGGAAGCTGGTAAGGCATGTGAATTGGATATTTTATGGCACATTTATATACACCAAAAAAATATTCACGCATTTTAAAATCCACTGCATGCTCATTACTGGTGTGGATTCAGCACTGAAAAGTCTGTTGTGCATTACACCTGGCTGGCTTGCTTGGGAACTGGGCACGGCTTCATGGCAAAGGAGGAGTGGCCTACGAAGCGACATACCGCACCAAAACCGTGCCACAATTCTGTCTCCAAGTAAGCCGAGCCAATAGGTGGTACAGAGTCAGAGGAAAGTGTCCCTGCACCAGATTTATCATCCAGGCTGAGCCCCTGTGGGTGCAGGTCTGGGCAGCCATCTGCAGGATCAGTAAACGTGTCCCGGGGACATCATCACTCCATGAAGCAGGTGACAGGGTTGTGACAACTTCTCATTTCACTCTTCATATGACATTACTTGTATGTTGCTGCCCTCTGGTGGCAGGACTCCTAAATTACACAACATTGATCTACCACAAACAAATTATTTTTGGCTTTGTACTATTTCATTGAATCAGTAAAAAATAAATAAATTTAAAAAGAAAAAACTTTCCTCCATCGATTTTCACACTTATGTAGACAACCTGTAACTTTATCTTCTGACAATCGCCATAAAAAAAAAAAAAATCATAATCATCAAAATGTCACTACATTCCACTTTAGGTGTGAGGATCTTGTAAACGGCTGACTGTAATCTGACATGGCTGCACAGGTAAACCCAGGAGAATACATGTAATAGTAATACTCCTGTAATTCAGCAATAATAGGCCTTGGTATGAAATACAATCTACCGCAATTGGTTTTCTCGTCTCAGTCTTCATCTTGCCCGCTATGTCACTAATAAGCTTGCAGTTTAGACTGCTACTATCTCCCCCGTACTTTACACTGCAGCACAACTGGTTCAGATTCTCTACTGTGTAACCAACCATGAGTGCACAAGCACACGGAGAGGCGATTATTGTTAGAGGAAGGACAGACTGACCGTAAGCTACATGCAGCTAAACCACCAGACAGGAGGAGACGGCAGCTCCCTGTTTGGGGGGTTACTTTGTTAGCTGGTGAAGCAGGAGGAGGAAAGTCAGTGGGTCCTGCGACACTGGCACCTTTCTGAGCTATCCTGGTGATACGGATTTGCCAGTCATATATACAGATTCTCAATTTCCATTACAACTAGGGGGATTACAAAGTGGGCACACACTAGTTTAACTCTTTAAGGACATGCTGTAAATGTCCCTCTTTATAGAGCACCTGTTTCAAGACCGGCTACGCCACGTCACCAAGACCGGCTACATCACCAAGACCGGCTACATCACCAAGACCGGCTACATCACCAAGACCGGCTACATCACCAAGACCGGCTACATCACCACGACCGGCTACATCACCACGACCGGCTACATCACCAAGACCGGCTACATCACCACGACCGGCTACATCACCACGACCGGCTACATCACCAAGACCGGCTACATCACCAAGACCGGCTACATCACCAAGACCGGCTACATCACCACGACTGGCTACATCACCAAGACCGGCTACATCACCAAGACCGGCTACATCACCAAGACCGGCTACATCACCAAGACCGGCTACATCACCAAGACCGGCTACATCACCAAGACCGACTACATTACCAAGACCAGCTACATCACCCAGACCGGCTACATCACCAAGACCGGCTACGCCATGTCACCAAGACCCGCTATGCCACGTCACCAAGACCCGGCTACATCACCAAAAATTGCTTTTCGGCATTAAATAATCCTAACCTAGTGAACTTGAAAGAAAAGAGGACAAGCTGACCCACGGCAGAAGCCGGCAGTGACAAGTCTACATAGTGGACAGTAATGATGCAGGATCAGGTTTGGGTCAGTTAATGTGTGGGGTTATCCATCAGTGAACGTTATTACCACTACAACCAGTGTTACTGACAGATCCTGGTCCAAGACTCAGACGACTACACTGACGGATAAACTGTCTGTGATTCTGGCCTTTTAGAAACCATGGATTGCCCAACATAAAATATTTAGTAAGATGGCACTAGCTGATTCTCGAGTTTCACATGGCACTTAGTGAAGTATTCTTCACCGGCATCAACCAGAGACACCGGATGAAGAGGCGGCCTACTGACAGACGCTCAACAGACGGCAATGCAGGGGAATATATAAAGAGTTAAAGGAGCCGTCTAACTTCAGCAAATGACACTTATCATGGAGATACAGTTAAAGGGGTATTCTGCTTTCTTTATATTGATGACCTATCCTCAGGATAAGTCATTAGTATCAGATCGGTGTGGGTTCGACTGCCGGTACCCCGTCCAATCAGCTGTTTGAAGAGACTGTAGCGCTTGTCCGAGCGCTGCCTTCTCTTCACCGTTTATCTGCTCACCATCACAACCGCAGCGGTGAGCAGTGTAATTACAGCTTTGTGTCCACATTCGCTTCAATGGGACGGCTTCTTCTTGTTCAAGTGAATAGGACGGAGTCGTCCCATTGAAGTGAATAGAGATGGAGGAGATGTAATTACACTGCTCACTGCTGCAGTTGCAATGGTGAGCAGGCAAACAGTGAAGAGAAGGCAGCGCTTGTACAAGTCGGACGCCTGCCAATCTTCCGCCATTGATGATCTATCCTGAAAATAGGTCATGAATATAAAAAAAGGAGACAACCCCTTTTACTCCACATGATAAATGCCATTTGCTGAAGTGAGACAACCCCTTTAAGTGAAGACGACTGACGCTATCTTATTACGGACACCACTGGGCTGCGGCAACTACAGGAACACTGCCGTGGCTAACATATGTGCACTACATAGATACTGCTGAGCTCGTGAACTGTCAAATAAGTATAGGTAGGTTGAATATTATTATGAACATGGACTGAACTATGACCCATTATAGTCAATGGGCCAAATGGGTCTGATTTACATAACTGCAACGTGCTCAATTTTCTCGCTAGACTCATCCACTCAAGTAAATGGATCAAAGAGAACGGACAGCAGACGGATGCCGTGTGTGCGGCCCTTAAAAAAAAAAAAATCTAATTTTTTTTAAGCTGGAACACGGAAGAGTTTTACAAGAGATCTTAGAGAGCACCCACGCTCTGGATTTTGCTGCATAAATTTCCGCGACTGAAAATCAGTTCCATTCATTTCAATGGGGCAGCAAGCACATGGATTTCTGCAAGCCCCATTCAGGTGAATGGAACAGATTTTCCGTCGTGGAAACTTCTGCATCAAAATCTGCAGCAGGTGAAGGCGCCCTTGGCTCTACTGAAGTCATGAGGAGCCAGCCATAAAAACCACATCATCATACCAAGTGAATGGCCACTGCCGCACATGGTGGGGGACCTTCACTTTCACTCCATCCTTAAAAACTCAACCAAAATGGTAACTTACCCTGACCGTCGTTTTCCACCCCGTGATGGCAAAGGGCCGGCCATTCTCACCTGCCCGGCTGTCATGGCAGCTCCTGGTAAGGTCACTGATCCTGGTAGGTCTGTGGTCATTTCTGTGAACCAGAACTGATAATATTAATTATAGAACAGTAGATTTCATATTAAACCTTACAGTACGTGCTTCAATAAGATATACAAGCATTAAAGGTGTCGCTCCTTCCATTAACAATCCTTGTCCTAGATGATGAGACGGTCTTAGAAAACAGTATATAAGATGATATTATTATATCTTGCATTGCTGCGCCAGAAATGAGTACCTGCATGTAAGGCCTCATGCACACGACGCAATTTGCGGAACTGAACGCGGCCCACTGTAGAAATGCCTATTCTGGTCCGCAAAACGGACAAGAATAGGACATGCTCTATTTTTTTTGCGGGGCCACTGAACGGAGCAAAGGACGCGGAGCAGATGGACAGGCAGAGCAGGAGATTAGGAATAACCATGACTCTTCTCAGGTGTCTGTGACTCTTTTCAAGGCCTGAGCTGTAATGATTATGGTGCTGGATCTCAGCGACCACTTACTTTTAGCTCATGAGTGACACACCGCTGAAAACAGAGCGTCTGTCACTACTTTAAGCTGCTGTGAGTGAGGGCATCAAAGTTCATGACAGGTTCCCTTTAAAGCCTTATTCACACAGTAAGACTACACTATGTGTTTTGCAGTCCACAAAAAAAAAAAAAACGTATGACATCCGGTCCTTTTGGGCGTTACCATTTTGGGGTGTGTCCCTGCACAATTTGACACTGGCAGGACTTATTGAATAATGCCAGACTGTACAGGGACGCACCCCCTACTGGTAACACCCAGTTGAATCTTTATTGCTGATTGATGCAAATTAATTCATACATTTCTCACATCAATAATAGAGTAATGGCAAAACACAGAGTCAAAAGAATAAATACTGTACTATTCGCCATTTTGCCTTGAACATCCTTACGCATATTGGGGGTCATTTATGACCAGATATACGCTACTTTTGTGGTGTATATCTAGAGCAGATTCTGTCGCACGCCCTGGTGTGGCAGAATCTGCGACTTCTTCCCTGCTCACGCCAGGTCAGAAAAAGTAGGCCTGCAGGCCGTCTCATTCATCATTTTCAACGCCGGGTTTAGGGGTAAAAAATGGCCTAAATGCAACACAGCTAAGAAACTGACTTACATTTAGAATCAGAGGTGGACACGCCAAAGTTATGTAGAGGCCTGCGGATCCAGGTATAGGGGTTCTTAAGAACCTCGTCTGGAAACGCCGGTCCCATCTACACATCATCACACTATTTTCTTCTCTAAATTGCTTTGGCTATGGATCTTATACATTCTTACAGGCTTAATGCTATTACCACTATACCACGTCACACATGATAGTCTGAGGCAGAGATTGCGAACCTCCGGCACTCCAGCTGTGTTGAAACTACGACTCCCAGCATGCTCCATTCATTTCGATGGAGTTCTGAGAACAGCCAAGCATGAAGGCATCTTGGGAGTCGTAGTTTTACCACAGCTGGAGTGCCGAAGGTTAGCCATCACAGGTCTAAGGTGTCCCAAAACCCCATCGCTGGTCAAATATGGCTCCACCGCCTGCCCAGGGGACAAACTTGTTCTTAATAGAAATGGATGAAAATGACACAGTAGAGTCGGTCAAATCCCAGCTAATTCTTTATGAAGGTTTACTTAAGATCACTTCTAGTTCTACTTGGTAAGACACAACGTTGTCGGAAACCACAAGGAGCCTCAGACACAAATATATGAGGAGACGGTCTACAACGAGTAGATGGGTCACACAGGACAACAGATTAGCAATAATGCGGAATCCACAAGCCAAGCGGAGACGGATCTACTGCCTGAGACCACCCTAGACAAAGGGCCTAAATAAGGGGGCAGACAGAGGAGAACACCCCACTAATCCAAGCACAACCGGGTGACAATACAGAAACCATAAACTTTTACCTCCGGGAGAGGCGATAAGTAAGAGCGGACGGCGCTTCCTCCTAGTAGAGAATCGAGCACCGAGGACACAGCATCATCAGTATGCAAGAAACCTGGCAGCAATGGCTGAGATGGAGGAGGGGGCGAGAATTTGTATTCAGCTCAGAACAAGACAACATCCCTAGCTGCCTCTGTTCACAGTGATCGCGATTCAGCTGGCCCCACGAAGCCGTCTCAGTAGCAATCCCGCACCTTAAGCAAACCTCTATCAAACAGGTTGGATATTGGGACTGCTTCATGTGTAAATCCGTACAGGCATCACCCTGCTTCTCCCTGCCCTACCAAACACGCATCTTACCCACCAGAGACTTTTATACCCCAAGGGTAGGTTCACACTGAGGTTTTTTGGAGGAGGTTTTGAGGCACATTTTCCTGCAGGTTTCTCAGCCAAAACCAGAAGTGGCTTTGAATGGAATCGGAAATATAAACGAAAGACACGTCATCTTCATGCTGGATCCACTTCTGGCTAAAAGACCTGCAGGAAAATCTCCATGTGAACCTACCCTCAAAGTCTCATCTGTGGAATGCCCAAGGGTGAAAAGAATGGTGAAGGGGGCGAGTGTGTGCGGTCACTAGGCCATCTGCATATGTAGCAGAATTGCTGCCGAAATTATCCGCAGCAATCCCACAGGGAAATCTGAAAATCGTGTGAATCGCGCATCAATCCATTTAAAGGGGAGTTTTTATCTTAAGATGTTTATGGCATATCCACAGAACTCAGCCCCCCCCCCCCCCCCCAGCTTGTGCAGAGGGTGCTGCCATCGCCCGGTAAAGATTAAACGGAGAAGTGGCCGACGGAGTTAGCAGAGAAAGTCTCCGCTGTTTCTGTGACCCCATAAGGGGATTTCAGGGGATTTCAGCTCACCCAAAAAGGGGATTTCAGCTCACCCACCGACCTCCTTCAGCGTGCACAGATCCTGACAGATCGTGGCAGGCTCAGGATAAAATCCAATGTCTTTATTACTTCATTATAAAATCCATAGGCTGACCAGACAGGCAAGGTCTACGCGTTTCGACTATAAGTCTTAATCATGACTAGGGCTGATGCAGTTCCCTGCATCGAGGATTCGTTTAAATCACATGACCACGGAGCGTGAGTGAAGTGAAGCCTCTCACTCACCGCTCCGTGGCCTCCCGACCCGGCACCGCTCTGCACTGGCCAGAGCCTTGCGTGCACACATAGTCAGCGAGCTGGCTGGCACTGTGTGTGACATCAGGTCCCTCCCAGTGCATGCTGGGAAGAAGACGCGGTCCATGTCAGCGCACTGCCGGTGCCAGGAAAGGTAAGTATAAAGTAGCCGGTGGGGTGGTTGAAGGGGGCATCTGTGATTTGAAGGGGCTGATGGCGCTGGGGGACATGGATGATCATGGCAATCGCATAGAAGGACTGATGGGGCTGGGTGGGACACATAGCATGGAGGGGCTGATCTGATGGCACTGGGGAGTGGGGGACATGGTGGATGGCATGGAGACTCTGGGGGAGGGGGATATGGTGGCAATAGATGGCATTGAGGCACTGGAGGAGGGGGACACAATGGATGGCAACATGGCATGGAGGGGCAGATGGCACTGGGGAAGTGGGGGGCATGGCAATTGGGCTGGCAATGGATCGGCATGGAGGGGCAGATGGCCCTGGGGGAGTGTGGGACATGGCATGGAGGGGCTGATCTGATGGCCCTGGGGGAGTGGGGGACATGGCAATTGGGCTGGCAATGGATCCGCATGGAGGGGCTGATGGCCCTGGGGGAGTGGGGGAAATGGCATGGAGGGGCTGATCTGATGGCCCTGGGGGAGTGGGGAAATGGCATGGAGGGGCTGATCTGATGGCCCTGGGGGAGTGGGGGAAATGGCATGTAGGGGCTGATCTGATGGCAGTGGGGGACATCACGTGGCAATGGATGGCATGGAGACACTGGGGGAGTGGGGGACATGGCAATGGATGGCATGGGGGTCTGGCTCTGATTGCAGCAAGGGAGGGTCTGATGGTGGCAGCCTGGGGGTCTGATCATGGTGGCATTGGCATTGCGGGCTTGCGGTATGGGAGGACTGAATTGAGGTCAAGGCTGACTGACTTGGGGGGGGTTGTCTTACATGCCCTTTACCATATGTACCTTACTCAGGAGATAGCTTTATTCAAACTGGTGTAAAGGTATTACCTGAAAGTCTTCAGAGTTGAACAACATAAAGGGTAAGGCAATATTTATGTCTTACTACTTTGTTTACTTGTATTTTTCTTAGTAATTTAGCATTTTTTATTAGAATTTTGCTTTTAAAAGTAATTTGATCATCTTATTTAGGTTTCTTTAACAGCTTAGGCCAGGTTCACATTGCAGTGTGCACTGGGACTCTGATCAACTGGCCGGAGTCCGGCCACAAAATTCTGTCACCGTGTGGCATTTTTTGTCCAGATCGCCATTTCAGTCAATGTGCATCCATCCAGCTATGACAGATGGAGCCAGTGAACATAACCTTAGGCTACATGCACATGACCGTATGTGTTTTGCAGTCCGCAAATTCGGACCCGCCAAAAAAACGGATGAAGTCCGTATGACATCCGTTTTTTTTGCAGATCCGTTGTAATAATGCCTATCCTTGTCCGCAAAACGAAATAGGACATGCTCTACTTTTTTTGAGGCTACAGAACGGACATATGGATGCGGATAGTACGCGGTGTGCTGTCCGCATTTTTTGCGGACCCATTGAAATGAATAGGTCAGCATCCGAACCGCACAAAAAATGGAACAGACACGGAAACAAACAATGTTCGTGTGCATGTAGCCTTAGATACACATTCCGGCAGAAGAACAGCTTGCTGGAGTATACCGTATTGGGTATAGCGGATACAACCAGCTATATGCTCTCATTAACTATAATGTGGTCCAAGGGCATCTGGCCATGTTCCGGCATACATGCTGGGTATCGTCCAAAGCGTTTTTTTGTCCGGCCAAAACCCAACTTGAATGCGGTAACGAGGCCGGACTCCATTACAGTCAATCGCTGCAGCAGCCGGCAGACAGTCCAGCTATACACGATACGGTACGGTACATCTGGCTGTTCTTGTGACAGAATGTATATTGCAGCTGTGAAAGAAGCCTTATGTGTGTGCAATTATTTGCTCTACCACTGTAAGAAATAAACATTGTTTTTATAAAGCAATAAGTTATTTTAAGAAGGTTTTTCTTATTACAGTACTCTATTAATCGTAAAAATAATCAGTAGAATACTCGACTGCAGCCGCTGGAGAGCTAAGGAGCCGCAAACTCATGTAACCGGTCCCCGGTCTGAGAGAAGAGCTGACCCTGGGCCTGTGCTGGGGGGTGGGAGAGTTGTGTCAGTGAAAAGCTCGGCCTGTCAGTCTTCAAGTGAGTGATTCTCTCCTCCCCAATCATGGTTCTGTCCTGTCTCATAGTTTTCTGCTCCCCCTCCTCTTGTCACCCCATTAGTGACCCTGCTCCCCGCTCCTCCTGTCACCCCACTGGGGACCCTGCTCCGCTCTCCGCCGGGTCACCCCACTGGTGACCCTGCTCCCCCCCTCCTCTTGTCACTCCACCGGTGACCCTGCATCGCTCTCCGCCTGTCACCCCACTAGTGACCCTGCACCCCCCTCTTCTTGTCACTCCACTGGTGACCCTGCTCCGCTCTCCGCCTGTCACCCCACTAGTGACCCTGCTCCCCCCTCCTCTTGTCACTCCACTGGTGACCCTGCTCCGCTCTCCGCCTGTCACCCCACTAGTGACCCTGCTCCCCCCTCCTCTTGTCACCCCACTAGTGACCCTGCTCCCCCCTCCTCTTGTCACCCCACTGGTGACCCTGCTCACCCCTCCTCCTGTCACCCCACTGGTGACCCTGCCCCGCTCTCCGCCGGTCACCCCACTGGTGACCCTACTCCCCCCTCCTCTTGTCACTCCACTGGTGACCCTGCTCACCCCTCTTCTTGTCACTCCACTGGTGACCCTGCTCCGCTCTCCGCATGTCACCCCACTAGTGACCCTGCTCCCCCCTCCTCTTGTCACTCCACTGGTGACCCTGCTCCGCTCTCCGCATGTCACCCCACTAGTGACCCTGCTCCCCCCTCCTCTTGTCACTCCACTGGTTACCCTGCTCCGCTCTCCGCCTGTCACCCCACTAGTGACCCTGCTCCCCCCTCCTCTTGTCACTCCACTGGTGACCCTGCTCACCCCTCCTCCTGTCACCCCACTGGTGACCCTGCTCCGCTCTCCACCTGTTACCCCACTGGTGACCCTACTCCCCCCTCCTCTTGTCACTCCACTGGTGACCCTGCTCCCCCCTCCTCTTGTCACTCCACTGGTGTTCTGCTCCGCTTTCCGCCTGTCACCCCACTGGTGACCCTGCTCACCCCTCCTCCTGTCACCCCACTGGTGACCCTGCTCCCCACTCCTCCTGTCACCCCACTGGTGACCCTGCTCCCCGCTCCTCCTGTCACCCCACTGGAGACCCTGCTCCCCGCTCCTCCTGTCACCCCACTGGTGACCCTGCTCCCCGCTCTTCCTGTCACCCCACTGGTGACCCTGCTCCCCGCTCCTCCTGTCACCCCACTGGTGACCCTGCTCCTCCCTCCTCCTATCATCCCACAGGGAAGAGGCTGAACAGACTCCACCGACTATGATGCGATCCGTTCAGTTTCCGTTCGGGATCCTGTCTTTTTACCAGACAAAAAAGTGCTGCATACAAGGCTTTTTTGTCTGGTCTTTCAACAGAAAACGCAGCCTCCAACGCAGATGTGAGCGAGTGCCGGCCTATGTATTATGTATTTTAATTACCGCAACTTTCGTACTCCTCAAAAATGGTTAGAGGAGTATTTTTACTCTTCTGGAAAAAACGTAGTGCGACCTCCGGCGGCTGCTCCCGTCCTGACCTCCCAGCACTGCTGAGGTCGCATAGCATTATATTGATTGATGATGTGTTGAACTCGCTTGTATGAAAGCGGCCATAATTACATATCTCATCCTGCATGCATATAGCTAAACGTGCCACCAATGGTCATCAGAACTGAACACTTCTGAGAACGGCTTTACCAGACGTACAATACACCGCATGGATCACAAAGGGTTAAGAACCCTGCTATAACAAAGATGTGCAATGAAAGGACATCATCGGACATCATCGCAGACGAATGCCCAAGGCCACCCATATGGTCATAATATCCTACAATGGAATTTGCACATAACATGGATGAAAATATGGCCAGGAAAAGCAGGGGAATCAGAACCCACATGCTGGTCCTGCAGGAGCCGTCAGCAGGATTCGGGTGTGGATGGTCCTGTTGATGCCCTGCAGGCGCAGGCTGCCCGGTCTCATCTGTAAGGGGGTTCACATCAACATTAGGAATTCCGTTATTACTGTCCGTTATAACGAGGTTATAACGGGAAATAACGGAATTCGTAAGACAGAATTAAAAACGGAAACCTTTACAGTCTGTTTTGATCCGTCATAATAGAAGTCTATGGGCAAGCGGAACGGATCTGTCTGGTTTCCGTTATGCAGGATGGAAAAGAAAGTCTGGTAGACAGGAGAGAAGTTATGTCAGGTCCAGGAGACTCTGCTTCGCTTCTTTTATTGAATCCAGCTCCTAGTTTTGGTTTAAAAAATTGCATCAAAACAGCACAAGTGAAAGCAGCCTAAAAAAAAAACATTTTATCAAAACTGGTGTAAAGTAGAACTGGCTTAGTTGCCCATAGCAACCAGATTCCACCTTTCATTTTTCAGTTCTCCTTTGGAAAATGAAAGGTGGAATCTGATTGGCTATTATGGGCAACTAAGGGTACTTTCACACTTGCGGCATGGCTTTCCGGCAGGCTGTTTCGGCGGGTGAACAGCCTGCCGGATCCGCCATGCCGCAAGTACCCGTGTGCTGCTGCTCTGTCTCCATTGACTATAATGAGGCAGGGGGCAGAGCTACGGCGCAGAACGGCAGCGATTGCCGAACTAAAAAGTCGGACCTGCAGTACTTTAAGACCGGCGATCTCCGGCCGTGCACTGCCGTGCTGCACCGTAGCTCCGCCCCCTGCCCCATTATAGTCAATGGGGCAGTGCACGGGAACTTGCGGCATGGCGGAACAGCCTGCCGGATAGCCATGCCGCAAGTGTGAAAGTACCCTAAGCCATTTTACCTTCACCCCTGCCATTGTTTCTTTTCTGTCACATGTCATGGCGTTGCTATGACATGTGACAGTCACAACAAATCCATTGATGGATGGACTTCATGGATTTTGTGTCGCAGGTGACTTTTACTCCACTGACTTTCATATAAGGCCACATTCACACACCACAAACTACAGGTCCGCAAAACACAGGCACCGGCCATGTGCACGCCGCATCACAGTGCGGAACCACTGACTTCAAGGAGTCAGCGATTCGCAAGATGCGGTAAAACATAGCTTAAAGTGAAAAAAAAAAAAAATCTTAAAAAATATATCTACCGTAAATCCTAAAATACATACTAGCTGATGTGAAGCACACGCAATTTACCAAGGTGCCGTGAACAAACTAAGCGCTCATGCAGACGAGCAGAACCGCTCAGTGCCCGTGCTGCGGACAACATCTGGTGCAAACCCACTGACTTGAATGGGTCCACAATCCGCAAAATACAGCCAAAGAACATGTTCTATCTTTTTGCGGTAACGCGGCGGGGATCAGAAACCCACGGAAGAGTAGTGCTTCTGATCCGTGCCTCCGCACCGCAAAAAGAGAAGTGAAGTCCTATCTTCAGTCGTATCGCAGATGTGGACCCCTTCAAGTCAATGGGTCTCCATCCGAGTGCACATGGCCAGCGCCAGTATATCGGCGGATCCGCCATACAGTCCGCAATACGGGCACTGCAGGAGCCCTAAAGTGTATCTGCCAGCATTCAGATGCAACATGGATTGGCCATGTTTTAATTTTAACATTCCCGATTCCCATATCCACTGCAGAGATAAGCGGCATCTGTTTTTTCAGAGACCAAATTTGACTCCAGCCACCCATGACAATTCTTATGCTTGACTTATCCGCGCATGAATGTTCGTGGGAGAGCAGGGGAACATCGGCTATGTGAGGCAGATGGCCAGATTCAGTCGGTACGCTGCAGTAAGGCTCTGTTCAGGGGCTCTCTTGATCCCACATGCTTTACACTGCAGGTCTGCTTGTTGAATCTGGTCAACAAGCCCACAGGATCGTGAGTACACAGAGAGCCGATTTCAGTTACAGAAAGGATTGACTATAAACTACGAGCTTGGAAACCACGTGTAAGGGGAAGAGCTGGAGATCTGCTTGCACCGGAGTGAAATAGAAACCTGAGGAGGAGAACAGAAGAGACGAGGACTCACCGCTGGGGGTCACGGCTGCTGGCGTCGCCATCGTGGTGGGTGAGAAGTGCACGGGTTCTACCTGCAAATAATTAACATACGTGAGGAGCGAGCGCTGGAGCAGAGCGTTCTGCATGACTGGACGGGAAGCACTGCTCGACCTCTATTACCAGCATGCTGGGGGTTATAGTTCTACAAAAACCTGGGATGGGTGGGCTGCTTACACAATGACCCCCCAGTTTACTACTTTTCTGTTGTGTTTTCCATGTTTGGGCAAAACTTTGTGACTTTCTATGATAACATCCTTGTCACTTATTGAGCAATTGGGACCAGATTTATCAAAAAAAAGTCCCCATTCAAAGGACCGTAGATCTGGTCTGCATCTGATGCTCATTTTTGAGGGGCGAGTGCGGACCCATTCATTGCAATGGGGCCGAAAAAGGTGCGGACTGTCCTCATCCGCCTGTCCGTTCCATGGCATACGCATAAAAATAGAACGTGTGCTATTCTTGTCCGTGTTGTGGACAATAGGCAGTTCTTAAGCCTCATTCACACGTCAGTGTTCGGTCAGTGATTTCCATCAGTGATTGTGAGCCAAAACCAGGACTGGAGCCTCCACAGAGATAACGTGTAAGGGAAAGATCTGCCCCTGTTCTGTGTTTGGAGCCGCACCTGGTTCTGGCTCACAATCACTGACCGAACACTGAAGTGTGAATGAGGCATAACAGAGGGCAGGACGGTGCGATAACCAAAATGCAGAACGCACACGGCCAGTGTCTGTTATACTCATCTGCAATTTGCAGACTGCAAAAACGGACACGGTCGTGTGCAGGAGGCCTACGGACGCTTTCACATGATCAGTGTCTGGTCAGTGACTGTGAGCCAAAACACACGGCCGGTTCCATTATAGCTTATCTCTGCGCAGGATCCACCCCTGGTTTTAATTCCCAGTCACTGATGTAAATAACTGATCAAACACTGGACAAACACGGACTGTGTGAAAGATGCCTCAATCTCACTCCCACAGGGGCATGGTAATGACTGGAGTAACACTTAAAGGGGTATTCCAGTGACATCCACAGTACAGGGGATAACTATTAGATCTCTGGGGGTTCAACCACTGACCAAAAAAATGGAGGCTTTTACCCCGTGGGGACCCTCAAAGTCAATGGAGTGTCTGGTCAAGTATTTGCACCGCCGCTACATTTATCTCTATGGCCCTTTCCGAAATAGCTGAGTGCCTGGAAGTCCTATAGGGATGAATGCCGCCCCATACATTATGGGGTTCCCCGAATTCTTGTGATCATAGGGGTCTCTGCCTTTAGACCCTCAGTGGACAGTGGGTAACCTGATGTACCCGGAATACCCCTTTAAAGATGCACTACATTTATCTGATGAGCAATCTTTGATAAATCTGGCACAAATGATGATAACCCCCTACAGGTCTCCCCATAGCAGGCCCCCACAATATGGGATGGCGGGTCTGGTGGGGGGCCGGTGTCTGGCAGCCGCTTATCTCCCCCTATAGGGCACCTTGCACCCTGGAGAATACACAGCTCATGTCAGATATGTGTGATCTCCTTCTGACAACCTGACAACAGGTCCTCCCCACCTCCCCCCGAGGCACGTGCCCCATCACTACAGGGAGAACCACATGGGGGGATGTAGTATGGGTGATGCGGTGCTGAGCCGGTGCAGGGAGCAGCAGAGCTGTGGTGTAGTGCTCAGTATTGTCACATGCTTTGTTCTCTGGTGCCCGGGACAAGGGCACAGCGGTGGATGAGGGGGCTGCTCGGGGACAAGGACCCTGACCACTACAGATAACGGGGCTCGGATACTCACGGCGCCGCCTCCCCCTCCCCAGTGTCCGGTTCCTTTGTGCGGCCGGTGTCCGGAGCTGACAGGAGAGATACCGCGAGAGCTGCGAATCTCCGTACTGGGGGCAATTAGGAGGGGGAGAAACTGCGGTGTTACCATAGCAACAAGTGAGTGCCTTCCCAGGTAGGGGGCGTTTCTATAGCAACCCCGAGGGACAGGGGGGAGGCAAGGAGCAAAATACTTTACACGTATTCCGTGTCATTTACTTACAGGCGATTACACTTCTATTATGCCGGCGACGCGCGGGGACAATAGCGCTCTGCTCTAGTGCCATCTAGTGGTGGGAAAGTAAATTACGAGTCTGTGTGACGGAGGGGCCGTTATGTCTGAGGGGCAGGTCTAGTGCAGTACGTGAGGACGAGGGGCCACAGGCGGGGTGGCATCCACATTTTAACAACAGGTTCTCTACTCACCGGGGACACATGTTTACATATATATACACCATATATAGGCAACACACATACACATAAATGTATATACATGGATGGTACACATACATAAATACACCATATACATGGTACACATACATACATACATACATACATACATACATATACATGGTACACACACATAAATACATATACATGGTACATATACATATACATGGTACACACATAAATACACCATATACATGGTACACATACATAAATACACCATATACATGGTACACATACATATATACATGGTACATATACATATACATGGTACACATACATAAATACACCATATACATGGTACACACTCATAAATACACCATATACATGGTACACACTCATAAATACACCATATACATGGTACCCACACATAAATACACCATATACATGGTACACATACATAAATACACCATATACATGGTACACATACATAAATACACCATATACATGGTACACACTCATAAATACACCATATACATGGTACACATACATAAATACACCATATACATGGTACACATACATAAATACACCATATACATGGTACACATACATAAATACACCATATACATGGTACACATACATAAATACACCATATACATGGTACACATACATAAATACACCATATACATGGTACACATACATAAATACACCATATACATGGTACACATACATAAATACACCATATACATGGTACACATACATAAATACACCATATACATGGTACACATACATAAATACACCATATACATGGTACACATACATAAATACACCATATACATGGTACACATACATAAATACACCATATACATGGTACACATACATAAATACACCATATACATGGTACACATACATAAATACACCATATACATGGTACACATACATAAATACACCATATACATGGTACACATACATAAATACACCATATACATGGTACACATACATAAATACACCATATACATGGTACACATACATAAATACACCATATACATGGTACACATACATAAATACACCATATACATGGTACACATACATAAATACACCATATACATGGTACACATACATAAATACACCATATACATGGTACACATACATAAATACACCATATACATGGTACACATACATAAATACACCATATACATGGTACACATACATAAATACACCATATACATGGTACACATACATAAATACACCATATACATGGTACACATACATAAATACACCATATACATGGTACACATACATAAATACACCATATACATGGTACACATACATAAATACACCATATACATGGTACACATACATAAATACACCATATACATGGTACACATACATAAATACACCATATACATGGTACACATACATAAATACACCATATACATGGTACACATACATAAATACACCATATACATGGTACACACACATAAATACACCATATACATGGTACACATACATAAATACACCATATACATGGTACACATACATAAATACACCATATACATGGTACACATACATAAATACACCATATACATGGTACACATACATAAATACACCATATACATGGTACACATACATAAATACACCATATACATGGTACACATACATAAATACACCATATACATGGTACACATACATAAATACACCATATACATGGTACACATACATAAATACACCATATACATGGTACACATACATAAATACACCATATACATGGTACTTATACATAAATACACCATATACATGGTACACATACATAAATACACCATATACATGGTACACATACATAAATACACCATATACATGGTACACACACATAAATACACCATATACATGGTACTTATACATAAATACACCATATACATGGTACACATACATAAATACACCATATACATGGTACACATACATAAATACACCATATACATGGTACACATACATAAATACACCATATACATGGTACACATACATAAATACACCATATACATGGTACACATACATAAATACACCATATACATGGTACACATACATAAATACACCATATACATGGTACACATACATAAATACACCATATACATGGTACACATACATAAATACACCATAACATGGTACACATCATAAATACACCATATACATGGTACACACATGTCATTAAATACACCATATACATGGTACACATACATAAATACACCATATACATGGTACACATACATAAATACACCATATACATGGTACACACACATAAATACACCATATACATGGTACTTATACATAAATACACCATATACATGGTACACATGCATAAATACGTATACATGGTACACATACATAAATACACCATATACATGGTACACACACATAAATACACCATATACATGGTACACACACATAAATACACCATATACATGGTACTTATACATAAATACACCATATACATGGTACATACATAAATACACCATATACATGGTACACATACATAAATACACCATATACATGGTACACATACATAAATACACCATATACATGGTACACATACATAAATATACCATATATACGCTACACACACATACCATCCAACTAAGGAGCTAAACTATCAGCGGCGCGCGAAGTAATGGAAGCAAACATCTCCAGCTGCCCTGCCACCGGATCGGGACTCAGCCGGTAACACGTTCTCCAATCCAGTTGTAATTTGAACAACCGGCTCTGGAGGGAACTGGCTGAATCCCATGCCCGGTCTTAGGGGTTAATTACTTAGTTTAGGGTAGGGGTGGCATGGAAATATAATGTAGACCTAGAAAAACTAAGTGGCCCCATGTTGAAGGCTGGGCAAACACATTACCACAGTGCAGCACAATTAGGGTTGCCACCCGGCCGCTATTTTGGTAGCCCTTCCGGTGTCGGTAACTCTTTTACTACCAGCAATGTTATTTGGCGGTATTTTCCTACAAGGTCTGTTACTAATGAGTGCTTCCACTGTGGAGCGTTAATTAGTGCAGCCTTTACCTTTCCACATCCCCCCCCCCCCCCCACTTGGGTTAACTAAAATTACTGGGGGGCACTAATGGGGGCATTATTCTTCCTGGGGGCACAAATGGAGGCATTGTTCTTACTAGGGGGCACTAACGGGGCTATTACCCTCTTGGGGGGCACTAATGGGGGCATTAATTCTGGTGCGCACTATTGGGGGGCATTACTATTACTGGGGGGCATTAAAGGGAACCTGTCACCTAGAAAACACCTCTTAAAGAGGACCTTTCATCAGGCTAAAAAATGTGTACTAACTATGCTGACATGTAGAGCGGCGCCCAGGGATCTCCCTGCACTTACTATTATCCCTGGGCGCCGCTCCGTTCTCCCGGTATGTCCTCCGGTATCTTCTGGGACTTGGTTCTACTAGGCGGAGCCTAGTATCACTTGGTTATAGTAGGCGTATCCCAGGCTGTAGCGCTGGCCAATCGCAGCTCACAGCCTGGGAGGAATAAAACCTCCCAGGATATGAGCTGAGCGCTGAGATTGGCCAGCGCTACAGCCTGGGATACGCCTACTATAACCAAGTGATACTAGGCTCCGCCTAGTATAACCAAGTCCCAGAAGATACCGGAGCCGATACCGGGAGAACGGAGCGGCGCCCAGGGATAATGGTAAGTGCAGGGAGATCCCTGGGCGCTGCTCTACATGTCAGCACACTTAGTACACATTTTTTAGCCTGATGAAAGGTCCTCTTTAAACCAAGCACAGTACCTTAAAGTATCCCACAGAGTGTTGCCAATGATGAGTTTGTTTCCTTTTTCTGTCGTCTTAAATCTGTAAAAATTGCATTTTAAATCTCTCTTGGCGCTTTTTCCAAGTCGTGCTTGAAGTCAAGGGGGCAGCGGCCTCCTTGCCTCAAGGTCCGATAAGCCCGGCCCTTACCCCTCCTCTCTACATTTTGATGGTCATCTTGCCATGATGCCGGGACTCTCATAGAAAGTAGGATTTTTACAAATGATTACTATAATACTCTTCTTCATCTTTTAGTTTTGGCAGCTGGGTGGCTCAGTGGTTAGTGTTGTTACCTTGCTGTACTGAATTTGAATCCCACCAGTATCTTCATGTCTGCTCCAGTTCCCTTCACACTTACGAGGTCGGGTCTACATGGCGACACGTGTCACACAATACGAACATCACAATGTCGCAGTGTGAACTCGCATCTAATGATTGTCAATGGTGTTGCAGTGCGACATTTACAGACCACTGGCTGCGCTGCTTCAGAGACTTTCTGTCACATGTCAACAAGCGCCCCCAGCTTAAAACACATGGATAGGTTCATTGGCTCCCTATTAAATTGTCCTCAGTGTGTGTGTGTTAGGCCTCCATGCACACGACTGAAAACCGGCCATGTGCATCCCACATTTCCACTTCCGCAGGTCCCGCAATATATTACACATGCCTATTCTTGAACGCAAAACGGACAAGAATAGGATATGTTCTATTTTTTGCAGGACCGCGGAACGGACATACGGATGTGTGCACGGTGTGCTGTCCACATCTTCTCCGGCCCCATTGAAGTGAATGGGTCCACATCCAATCTGCAAAACGTATGGATCGGATGCAGAGAGAAAATACAGTCGTGTGCATGAGGCCTTACAGATACGGTGGTAGAATTGATAATGTCTGTGCAACGCTACGGAATATGTTGGTGTTACTTAGGGAGCAACGGGAAACAAATAATTTTTCGTTTTATCTGTCTTCGCCTTTTCTGTGTAGGACCTGGATGAGAAGGGATTGGCACGCAAGCTGCCTGAACACAATGCAACATTCAAGACATTAGATTTCCAAGTTCATTTTCTAATTAAATTTTTAACATTATTTTAAAACTGAAATATAAAATTTTATATTTAAAATATTTTTTATGTCACGGAATAACAGTAAGGAGACATGAAATATTAGTGCAGAGGATGCAGATTTGATCATACGTTGAAAAGGTCGGCAGTAAATTTGTCATACATTCTACCTATTTGATGAATGGTGGCAGGACAGGCTTTTCTTTAAGAATGCTTGAAGGTCAGAGCTACTCGGCGGACAGTTATTCTGTAGTAAGTCTGTCACCAGAGCAGACCTCTTATAGATACCCTAAGAAAGCTCCAGCAGTGGGTGCCATTGCTCCTGCTAATCGTATGCCAACCCCTCCCCCGAACTTCTGCACGCTACCTTAGCACAGGGCGGCATCTGCAGCACCTTAGTAAAGGGGGCACTCAGCTCAAGTAGAAGCAATTTCTTTTGGTGTCTAAACGGGGGCATGAGATCATCGTTGCAGCATTATCCACCGGCTTGTTTGTCTTAGGGCAAGTTTCTATCCCAGTGAAACATGACACGGAGCTCATTTTCAACAAATTACAAAGAAATGGTACCTCTAACCTGCATGCAAAAAAAGAAAGAAGACTTTCAGCCATCATCACTATGTGATCGGTGGGGGTCTGACGCCCTGCAACCCTGGAGATTAGCTGTTCTGCAGTAGCTCTGGTGATGGTGATATTAACCAGCTCCATCCATTGTGCGGTGAACAGAGCTGGTTATTGCCGCGCTGCTCCCATTCACTTCAATGGACGGACTTCTGGCAACAGAGCCGCTGCAGACCAGCTATTGAGCAGCAGGGCAGTCTTTAACGCGGGGCAAAAGGGGCAGCCGAAACGTGGAGGGAGCTATTGCCCCGTGCGCAAAATTCCAGGGGGCACTAGCAGGGCCAATTAGGCAAAGTGAGGCGATCACCTCAGTCGGCGCGGCCCTGGTGACAAGTGGTGGGCGGCGGCAGCAGGACACAGGGAGATAAGTGCTTCCATTGTGGAAGCGTTCATCTCCATAATCATCTGTATCACCTCAGGACAGCGATACAGATGGATGCTGCGGGGCAGGAGAGAGGCATCTACCTTCCTCGTTCCTCTGATAGGCTGCAGGCACTTGCCCTGCAGCCTATCAGAGGCCGGTACAGGCGGCGCGAAGGTGTCATTGCGCCGCCTGAACCGTATAGCGCGGGACACAGCCCGGAAAAGGCCTGCATCGCATCGCTGCCAGCCTGATGGAGGTAAGTAAAAGTGTTTATTTTTTTATATGCTACTAGTTACTGGCGTATGATGGGGGGCATCTATGGGGGCACTTCTTACTGGCACATTATTACTGGCACATTATTGGGTGGCACTATGGGGGCACTTCTTACTGGCACATAATTGGGGGGCATCTATGGGGGCACTTGTTACTTGCACATGATTGGGGGGCATCTATGGGGGCACTTCTTACTGGCACATTATTGGTGGCCCTTTTTACTGGCACATTATTGGGTGGCACTATGGGGGCACTTCTTACTGGCACATTATTGGGGGCACTATGGGGGCATCTACTGAGGCCACAAAGAAGGGGTATTTTATATGGGGGCACTATGGGGGAAGGGGGGAGAGGAACACTATGGGGGCTTCTACTGAGGCCACAAAGAAGGGGTATATTATATGGAGGGCTCTGTATAGGGGCATTTTATACTGGGACACATTATGGTGGGTACTATGGGGAAGGGGAGAAAGGAGTACTATGGTCTCATCTATGGGGGGCACTAAGAAGGGGTATTTTATACTTGCAAATTATGGGGGACACTGAGGGCATCTACTGGGGCACTATATATGGGTATTTTATACTGGACATTATGAGGGAACTAGGAAGAAGGGGGAGAGGAGCACTATTGGGGCATTTACTGGGGGAACTATTTAGGGGTATTTTATACTGGCACATTATGGGGGCACTATGGGGACATTAGCTTAACCGGGGCATTTTTTGCACTGGCACATTATAAGGAGAGTTATTACTACTGGGGGGCATTATGATGGGCTTTAATACTGCTGGTGGTCTATGGGGAACATGATTACTAGTATGGGCACTATGGTAGCAATATTACTTCTGGGGCACTGTAGGAGCACAATTACTACCATGTGTGCTCTAGCAGAGAATTATTACTATTGGTGGGACTTTTGGGAGCACTATTACTGTGGGGGCACCTTGGCACAGTATCAGCTTACCACAATTATTTTTGGGGGAAATTATGTTTAAACTATTAGTGTCAGGGGCACTATTTGCTGGGCACAGTTATTTTAGGGCACTGTGTGCCAATAATTATTGAGGGGGCTATATCTGTGTGGTACTAGTATTTTCAGGGGGTTTATCAGTTTCTGCAGTATAATATTGGAGAGCACAGCGGCACAGTATTGGGGGTGGTAGGATGATTGTCCAGAAGATGGGAGGATGATGGAAAAGTAGTAAACTAAGATTTGTTTTGTCATACTGCAGAGATGAGAAATGGCTGAAAAATGGTGGTAAGTTCTGAAAGGAGAAGACGAGGAATGAGAACATCTACATCAAAGGATGTAAGAGGTATGGAGAGCTGTATTACCCTGTATGTTCTGTAGTGATGGGGGGGCAGGGGAGTGGATATAGATTTTGGCCCACACTGCCGCAGCCTGGCCCCAGACTTCAGGTCACACTGTGCGTGTTCTGAATTATGGGGGCTCACACTCATCTACTACATTATCTGTACTCAGAGAGTTATCACTGTGTTATCTGTGGTGTTACCTAGGACTACAGGTGACATCCACTACATTATCTGTAAAAGGGGCATGGCCACATGTTGGGGGGGGGGCGCAATACTTGGCTTCCCACACTACGCCACTGCTGCTAGCCAAATATTTTGCCTCCGCTCCGCCGGCTCCGTGTCCCGATCCTATCCTTCACTATGCGAGCGGCATGGCTTGCATAGTGAAGGACTTACTTGCTTACTCCTCCTCCCGACCTCCCCTGCCCTTTGCGTACGCCGCTCGTCGTGACGTCACGCAAAGGCACTGCAATGCTAGGGTGAGCCGAGCCCCGGTCTCCTTCCTGAACTGCAGAGTGGTGCCCACTTCCATCCCCGAGCCCAGCTGCCCAGTGCACTGCTCATTTTTTTTCTCTATATTAAGGGACACTATAGTCACCAGAACCACAACAGCTAAACGTGGTAGTTCTGGTGTCTATAGCATGTCTCTGCACGCTTTTTAATGTAAACACTGCCTTTTCTGAAAAAAAAAACTGTATTTATATTACTGCCAAGGAAAACCTCTAGTGGCCACTCATCAGATGGCCACTAGAGGTGCTTCCTAGCATTCACGCTAAACACTCCTCATAGAAATGCATTGATTCAAAGCATCTCTATGAAGCCACTCATGCGCAATAGCCTCCCAATACTTCCCTATGGGAAAGCAGTGGGTTGGCTATGATATACTCACACACTACACATTCCTGTGCATCGTATTGATGAGGTTGTGTGTGTGTTGTGGTGGAGGTCCAAGTAATTTCTTGCCCAGGGTCCAATTAATATTAAAGATGGCCCTGATGAGCAGGGACAAGAGAAGTCAGACCTCTGACAATCAGATAGTAATGGCTATCCTGAAGATTCTGCTTTTGTCATATACATGCAGTTGTGTTCAAAATTATTCAACCCCCAATGCTGTAAAGGGTTTTAGGGAATTTAGTGTACATTTGTAATTGTGTTCAGAATGAAATCTTACAAGGACTTTTTAAAGAACCAAATGCAACTAAAATGACATCAATTGTTTTTGTAATACAGTATTAAATATTTTTTTGTGATTTCTTCATTGACACAATTATTCAACCCCTTAAAGACGACCACTCTTAAGAACAGAGGTTCATTCAAGTGTTTTCGATCAGGTATTGAAAACACCTGTGGATGTCAAGGAGCAGCAATCAAGCATAATAAGCACCAATTAGGCAGATGTAAAATGACTGTGATACTCAGCTCCTTCTAGACATTTACTGGTGTGTTTACAGACATGGTGAAGTCAAGAGAATGGTCCAGGAAGACAAGAGAAGAGGCGATTTCTCTTCACAGGAAGGGCAATGGCTATAAGAAGATTGCAAAGATGTTAAACATACCAAGAGACGCCATAGGAAGCATCATTCGCAAATTCAAGGCAAAGGGCACTGTTGAAATGCTACCTGGTCGTGGCAGAAAGAAGATGCTGACTTCGACTGCTGTGCGCTACCTGAAGCGCAAAGTGGAGAAAAGTCCCCGTGTGACTGCTGAGGAACTGAAAAAAGATTTGTCAGATGTGGGTACTGAAGTTTCAGCTCATGTGGACAAACCACAAAAGTTTTGGGATAGTGTTCTGTGGACTGATGAAACAAAATTAGAACTGTTTGGGCCCATGGATGTTTGGAGGAGGAAGAACAAGGCCTATGAAGAAAAGAACACCTTGCCTACTGTGAAGCATGGCGGGGGGTCAATCATGCTTTGGGGCTGTTTTGCTTCTACAGGTACAGGGAAGCTTCAGCGTGTGCAAGGTACCATGAATTCTCTTCAGGACCAGGAGATATTGGATGAAAATGTGATGCAGTCCGTCACAAACCTGAGGCTTGGGAGACGTTGGACCTTTCAACAGGACAATGATCCCAAGCATACCTCCAAGTCCACTAGAGCATGGTTGCAGATTAAAGGCTGGAACATTTTGATGTGGCCCTCGCAGTCACCAGACTTAAATCCGATTGAGAACCTCTGCTGGGACTTAAAGAGAGCAGTTGCAGCGCGCAAGCCTAAGAATGTGACTGAACTGGAGGCTTTTGCCCATGAAGAATGGGCGAAGATACCCGTAGATCGCTGCAAGACACTTGTGTCAAGCTATGCTTCACGTTTAAAAGCTGTTATAACTGGAAAAGGATGTTGTACTAAGTACTAAGATTGAATGTCACTTGGGGGTTGAATAAAACTGATAATGATGTGAGCACAGAAAAGACATTTGTGGTTATTTCATTATAAATGTTATGTTATATTTGTCTGACTTACAAGGGCCTCTTTGATTTAATTGTAAACAAGATGACTGAAATGATCAAAATCAATGTCAAACTGGCCAAAACACTCAATTTCAGTGGGGGTTGAATAATTTTGAACACAACTGTATCTCAGAAGGTAACATCGGGAGGGTTATTGAACAGGGATTCTTACCGAACTCACTTTGTACCTCATATTTCTACCACTGTGAATCTTTAGTAACATAGTTTATAAGGCCAAAAAAAAACATCTGTCCATCCAGTTCAGTCTGTTATCCTGCAAGTTGATCCAGAGGAAGGCAAAAAAAACTGTGAGGTAGAAGCCAATTTTACCCACTTAAGGGGAAAAAATTCCTTCCCGACTCCATTCAGGCAATCAGAATAACTCCCTGGATCAACGACCCATCTCTAGTAACTATAACCTGTAATATTACACTCCAGAAATACATCTAGCCCCTCTTGAACTCTTTTAGTGAGTTCACCATCACCACCTCCTCAGGCAGAGAGTTCCATAGTCTCACTGCTCTTACCGTAAAGAATCCTCTTCTATGTTTGTGTACAAACCTTCTTTCCTCCAGAAGCAGAGGATGTCCCCTCGTCACAGTCCTGGGGATAAATAGATGATGGGAGAGATTTCTGTACTGACCCTTGTTATAGTTATACATAGGTTATTAGATCTCCCCCAGTCGTCTTTTTCTAAAGTAAATAACCCTAATTTTGATAATCTTTCAGGGTACTGTAGTCCACCCATTCCAGTTATTACTTTAGTTGCCCTCCTCTGAACCCTCTCCAGCTCTGCTATGTCTGTCTTGTTCACAGGAGCCCAGAACTGTACACAGTAATCCATGTGCGGTCTGACTAGTGATTTGTAAAGTGGCAGGACTATGTTCTCATCACGGGCATCTGTGCCCCTTTTGATGCAACCCATTATCTTATTGGCCTTGGCAGCAGCTGCCTGACACTGGCTTCTACAGTTTACTTTTCGGTTCACTAAAATTCCTAGGTTCTTTTCCATGTCAGTGTTACCCAGTGTTTTACTATTTAGTATGTACGGGTGACTTGCATTATTCCTTCCCATGTGCATACCCTTACATTTGTCAGTGTTAAACCTGATCTGCCACTTCTCTGCCCAAGCCTCCAATCTATCCAGATCTGACTGTAGCAGTATACTGTCCTCTCCCGTGTTAATTGCTTTAGGGCTCATCCGTGTGCATTCCATATTTTGCAGCTGGCCCCTAATAGAACAGTCCTATCCGGAATGCACACAAAGTAACTTTTTTTGCTGACCCATTGAAATGACTGATTCTTTATACGGTCCGCAAAAAAAACGCAAGGGACACGGAAAGAAAATACGTTCGTGTGCATGAGCCCTTACACTCTCTAGTGTCATCTGCAAAAATTTATATTTTACTATGCAAGTCTTCTACAAGATCATTAATTAATATATTAATAACAATAGGGCCCAATACTGACCCCTGATTTACTCCACTAGTGACAGTGACCCAACCTGAGTGTGTACCGTTAATAACCACAGCCAGTTATTTACCCACATACAGACATTTTCTCCCAGTCCGAGCATCCTCATTTTATATACTAACCTTTCATGAGGTACAGTATCAAATGCTTTGGAGAAGTCCAGATATACGACATCCATTAATTCACTGCAATCAAGTCTAGAACTTACCTCCTCATAGAAACTGATTCAATTAGTTCGACATGACCGATCCCTCTTGAAGCCATGCTGATATGGCGTTTTTTTTCTTATTTTCATTGAAGTACTCCAAGATAGCATCTCTTAGAAAACCTTCAAACAGTTTACCCATGACAGATGTTAAACTTACCAGCCTATAGTGTTAGAGCTCTGTTTTTGGACCCATTTTGAATATTGGCACCACATTTGCTATGCACCAATCCTGTGGAACACTTCCTGTCAGTATAGAGTCCTTAAATATCAGAGATAAGGGTCTGGCCAGTGACGTGCTAAGGGGGGGGGGGGTAGCGGCGGTCCGCCCCTGGTACTGCCCTCAGGTGGTAGACACAGATCTCGCTGCCTGCCTGTGTGGCAGGAGCCTGCAGCCCGTAAATCTGCATAAGCTCCACCCACACTGTGCTGCATAGCGATCTGTGTCTGTAGGGGAAAGAGGACTGTGAGCTTCAGGAACGGGACAAGGTGAGTAGTTATTGTGTTTTTTTGTTTTGATTTTATTTTTTTTAACACAGAGGGGGCACAATGGGCTTTTCTACTCTGGAGGGAGCACAATGGGCATTGCTAATGTGAAGGGGGCACTATGGGCATTGCTAAATGTGAAGGGGGTACAATGGGCATTTCTACTATGGAGGGGGCACAATGGGCAATTCTCCTCTGGAGGGGCACAGAGGGCATTGCTACTGTGAAGGGGGCACAATTGGCATTACTAGCACAGAGAGAATTACTACTATTAAGGGGGCACAATGGGGATTTCTACTATGCAGGGGGCACAGAGGGCATTATTACTGTGAAGGGGGCACAATGGGGATTATTACTGTCAAGGGGGCACAAAGGTCATTACAACTGTGAAGGGGCACGGATAGGGCATTATTACCGTGAAAGGGGCACAGAGAGGGCATACCTATTGTGAGGGGGCACAGAGGGCATACTACTGTGAAGGGGATACAATGAAGGGATAAGTACTTTAAAGGGGGCACAATGTTGGCATAACTACTGTTAGGGAGCACTACTGTGAAGGTTTTACAATGAGGGCAATACTACTGTGAGGGGGTACGTAAATATTTTATAGCTTTTCTTTTTCCTCATCGCTCTCTGCAACTCCCCGCTCATCACTTCAGAGTTATACTTTTTACCATTTATATAATTGAAGAACATTTTAGGGTTAGGTTTACTCTCTTTGGCAATTAATATCTTGGTCTCTAGTTTGGCTGCTTTTATTTGTCCTTTACATATTCTTTTTATTTTCCCTATAGTTTTTCAGTGCTTCCTTGCTACCCCGTTTTAGGGATTTAAATGCTTTCTCTTTGTCATGTATTGCTTTCTTTACATTTCTATTTATCCACATTGTTGTTTTTTTTGTCTCTTACCCATTTATTCCCATAAGATATGTACCTCTCACAATTAGATTTTAGGATGCTTTTAAAAATATCCCGTTTTGTGGCTGTAGAGAAAAGGGAAAAAGATCCAGCATGCGAACTATGGATAAAGTCCGGTTTCTTTATTGTAGTCTTTTTAAAATTCCATAGGCTGACTGGAGTATGTTGTGGTCTACGCGTTTCGACAATCTGTCTTACTCATGACTTCGATTTCGCGAATATTCAATTGAATATTCGTCATATATTCGCCGAAATTGAATATTCGTCATTATACTATTTATCGCGAATGCGATTTAATTATTCGTGTATTGTGAGTTGAACTTTGAACGGGGTATAAAGGCAACTTTCCTATTGGTTGGCTATCTAGAATTAACGAAGATAACGAATATAGCACTATTTTCCCTATATTCGTTAATTCTAGCAAGCCAACAACCAATAGGAAAGTTATACCCCGTTCAAAGTTCCACTCGCGGTACGTAAATATTACATTATTGGTTGGCTTGCTAGAATTAATGAAGATAGAGAATATAGCGCTATATTCGTTAGCTTTGTTAAGACGAAGATAGCAAAATATTCTCTATCTTCGCTATTAACCAAGATAAAGAATATAGCGCTATATTTATATTCGTTATCTTTGTTAATTCTATTAAGGGTACTTTCACACTAGCGTTTTGGATTCCGTTTGTGAGATCCTTTTCACGTCCAAAACGCATCAGTTAAGCCCCAATGCATTCTGAATGGATAAGGATCCGTTCAGAATGCATCAGTTCGGCTCAGTTCCGCCTCTATTCTGTTTTGGAGACGGACACCAAAACGCAGCATGCAGCATTTTGGTGTCCGTCTGAAGAGGCGGAGCCTAACGGATCTGTTTTAAATTACAATGTAAGTCAATGGGGACGGATCCATTTTTAATGACACAATATGGTGCATTTAAAAACGGATCCGTTTTGAATTACATTGAAAGTCAATGGGGAACGGATCCGTTTTTAAATGCACCATATTGTGTCATTAAAAATGGATCCGTCCCCATTGACTTACATTGTAATTTAAAACAGATCCGTTTTGGACTTTGTCATTTTTCTTTTAACTAATGCAAACGGATCCGTTCTGAACAGATACAAACGTTTGCATTATAGGTGCGGATCTGTCTGTGCAAATAAAAAGACGGATCCGCACCAACGCAAGTGTGAAAGTACTCTAAGCCAAGCAAACTTGCCTATACACAGCTCTAAGTTGGATGCGCAATGCAAGAATATTAAGTAATATTATTCGCATTGCGCATCCAACTTAGAGCGGGATGTATGCAACTTAATTATTGTTTGGCTGAGTAGAATTAACGAATATGACGAATACGAATATAGCGCTATATTCTCTATATTCGCTAATTCTAGCAAGCCAATAGGAAAGTTGCCTATAGACAGCTCTAAGTTGGATGCGCAATGCGAGAATATTACCTTACCTTTTTTTTGCAATAAATAGAATACTGAGTCATTATTCTATTTATTGCAAAAATAGGCAAAGTAATATTCTCGCATTGCATCCAACTTAGAGCTGTCTATAGGCAACTTTCCTATTGGCTTGCTAGAATAAGTGAATATAGCGTATATTCGTACTGTCATATTCAGTCAATTCTACCCAGCCAAACAATAGTAAAGTAAGTTGCATATGCCCCTCTAAGTTGGATGCGCAATGCGAGCAATATTACTTAATATTCTCGCATTACGCATCCAACTAAGAGCTGTATACTAAAGTTTACTTGGCTTGCTAGAATTAACAAAGATAACGAATACAAATATAGCGCTATATTCTCTATCTACGTTAATTCAGTAACACAATAGAAAAGTTATACCCCAGTTCAAAGTTTCATTCGCAGCACGAATATTCGAATATTACATAATGTAATATTCAGCGTACTGCAGTGGAACTTTGAACGGGGTATAACTTTCCTATTGGTTGGCTTGCTAGAATTAACAAAGATAGAGAACATATCGTTGTATTCTCTATCTTCATTAACGGTATCTTGGGTTCAGATTGAAAAGAAACAAAAAAAAAAAATATTAGTTTTTTATGAATACATAGCACTATATTCTAAATATTCGTGAATTAGCGAAGTGCCAATATTCGAAAAAAATTATTCGCTATTCAAATATTCGCAATCAACACTAAAATTTTTACCTGTTGGGATTCTAGTTTGTAGTAAAAAGATCCAAAGAGATTCTCGGTTATAGAGCAATCTGTTCAGATGCCATCCTTTTACTGGTCTCTTAACCCTTTTAATGCCCTTAAAGGGAACCTGTCATCAAAAAATACCATTTAAATGTGTTAACAGTACCTCCTAGTGCCCGCAAACTGTGTCCACATGCACCTTTTCTTCCTATTTTCACTCTTAGCCTCATTGAGAAATTGCACTTTTATTCTGCCGCTGCCCCGTGCTTCAAGTCAGGCTTGAAGTCATGGGGGCAGCGGCCTAGGCGTCTCTCCACAGTGCTCTCTCCGCCCCCTGGCTCCTTGACTGACAGCCGTGATCGCAGTGCCGGGACCGCGCTCTGAGGCCGCATGCGCAGTAAAGGGCGGCTGGAGCGCGGTCCCGGCTCCCGCGTGTACAATGCGCCGTCTTCCTTTCGTGCGCTGTGCGATCTTTATTATTTTCCCTTATAACATGGTCGTAAGGGAAAATAATAGCATTCTCACTACAGAATGCTTAGTAAAATGTGGATTAAGGGGTTAAAAATAAAAAAAATAAACTCAACTTATCCACTTTGATCGCGTAGTTGCCGATCTCTTCTCTCTTCTTCAAGCATTAGCTGCCAGCTAAAGGACCTGTGATGACGTCACATCACATGGTCCAATCACAGTGACCTCATCACAGGTCCTTTAGCCGACAGCTAATGAATGAAGAAGAGATCGTAACTACGCGATCAAGTGGATATGGTGAGTTAATTTTTTTTATTTTTAACCCCTCCATCCACATTACACTAAGCATTCTGTATTGAGAATGCTACAATTTTCCTTTATAGCCATGTTATAAGGGAAAATAATAAAATCTACAGAATACTCAACCCGAAACCGGACTTCAGTGATGAAGTCCGGGTTTGGGTATGGGTACCAAACATGCCGATTTTTCCCATGCGCGTGCAAAACGCATTAAAACGGTTTGCACTCGCATGGAAAAATCGCACATTTTCCCGCAACGCACCCGCCTCTTATCCGGGCGTCAAACGTGACGCCCGTGTGAAAGAGGCCTAACTCAAACATAGAGTCCTCTGAACAATTACGACGGACTCTTATGGTCTCACCATAAGGGACCCCATTGATTACATGTTTAGGGTGACATGAGGATGCCAACAGCAAAATATTTCTACTTGTATCCATCCTGTAGTTGCTGCTGACTACCTCATTCCCTCTATTCGAGAATTTAACATCAAGAAAATAAATATCCTTGGCTGCTATTGTGTGGGTAAACTGAAGATTAATTTCATGTTTATTCATATACCTCACACAATTTGAAAAATTCTCTTCTGTGGAGTTCCAAACCAAGATGATGTCATCTATAAATCTTACGTACCACATGATCGAGGTCAAAAAAAATATTCTCCTCGGTCATGAGGTACTGTTCCTCCCAACGGGACATATATTTGCAAACGAGGAGGAGAACTTAGCACCCATTGATGCTCCCCTCGTCTGCAAATAAAAAGTCCCATTGAAAGAGAAATAATTATGACTCAGCAGGAACTCCACAGACATATAGAGAAATTCTTTCAAAGCAGCACTATATTTACGATAAAGATATAAATGCATTTTCAAGCTCCCTAAGCCCAGATGATGTGGAATTGTGGAGTAAAGAAAGGCGACATCACATGTCGCCCATCTATACCCCTCTTCCCATACCAAATTACTGGTCAGCTCCAACACATGCTTTGTATCTCTCAAGTAACTTGGGATATGTTGTACAAGGGGTTGTAGATAGTGATCCACCCATACCCCCAAACATTCTCCTAAACTCCCTATGCCTGATACCATTGGTCATAATGCGGGGGGGGGGGGGGAGCTTTTTATGTACTTTAGGGAGTGAGTGAAAGATAGGGATTACCAGCTTACTTAATAGAAGATAGTCTCTGAGTTTCAAATCGAGAACTCCTAAACTTCTAATGGAACTCCCTCATCTAGAGATCTGGATAGAACTGAAACAAACTCCCAAGTAGGATCTGATTTAAGTACTCTATATGTGGATGTATCCCCTAGCAACTCCTCATTACATTTCAGATATAAACCTGCATCTAACACAACTACACTACCACCCTTATCTAATTTTTTAATTATTAGATCTTTATTCTTCCGCAAATTGCTGAGTGCTCATCTCTCCTGTTTGGTAAGTTTATCCTTCAAAACGTTATTTTGTTTTAACTTTTTCACTTTTCGATCCAGAGCTACTAAATCCATCTCAACTATTTTGTGGCTGTAGTTAGTTAGGCCTATGGCCTCTCTTAGTTGGCTAAATTTAGCTTTGTTGAAGTTTGGTATTTTTGTTCCTCCCTGTAGAAATGCTCTTTTGAATGATAATTGGAAGGTTCTTACTTTATGGTCACTATTTCCCAGGTGTCCCCCAACCTGCATATCTGTTCTTCTGTCAGGTCTATTGGTTAATACTAAGTCCAGTATGGCCGTCCCTCTAGTTGGGTCCTTAACCAGTTGGGAAAGGTAATTGTCTTTGGTTATTGCCAATAACCTGTTTCCTTTAGGAGATGTACAGCTTTCAGTTTCCCAGTCTATATCTGGGTAGTTGAAGTCCCCCATAATAACGACTTCATTATGATTTGCCGGTCCATTATTTAGGAGAATTTGACACAGAGACACAGAGGTGTGAAGCTGATCAAAGATTTTATGACTTAAGGGTCCTTTACATGGGCCAGGAATAACACAGATTATCGTTAACAAACGTTCATAGTAATGCTCGTTAGCGATGATTGTGCGATGTAAATGTACCGGCGATTACCCGATGAACGACCAAAATGCTTGTTCATCGGGTAATCCGATCGTTTGTGCGCACGCAAAAATGATGGGCAGCAGAACGTGCTAAACTCGATCTGTGGTAATCGGCCACAGCTGATAATTCTAACGGCAACCATAAAACCTTTGAACCGTGCGATCTGCCAGCCGCTGGACTCCCAGCGGGCAGTTGCGCTCATTTCCTCCGATACTTCTCTGTTGTCTCAAACTGCCGCCAGCTGTGACTTAGTATATTAACCGGGCAGGAACATAACCCCGAAGATATAACGACCAAGGTACACAAAGAGAAGGAGGAAGGTGGGCACAGGGCTTAAGTAAACTGTTAGCCCCCACCTCCACCTTATCCCAGACACCACAATTAACCCCTTCATGTATCTCTTATCCCATTAAAATCAAGAGGGGGCCAGAAAAACCCTGCAGGGGCTTAAAAGGGGAAGGGGGGGATGGGGGGGCAACCACCAGTCCCTGTCCACCCTCCCTAGACAGTCAGGTGGCCACCAGTTGTACAGTTTTCCTCATAAATGTATCCTATCACTCTAATATTGCAATCACTTACATCAATACATTCACACATAAAGTTCCATTTAATTCCAACAACTCTGGGTGCGTTATTTTGTCAGTGAGTATATATATGTCAGAAGCCTATGTATGATTTTTGTGGGATGCCTTTATATTGAATAGCACAGCTGTTTTTTTACTATTTAATATATTTTAAAAAGGGTATGTTGACACATATTGCCCCAACATGTAAACCCCCCCCCCTCCCTACCATCTCGAAACACTCTTTGGCCAATGAGACACAGGGAGTATGTTCAGCATATACTGCAAATACAGAGTGAACTCAACCTTAATAATATGCATTGTTTGAAAAGCATAAAATAATTAACTAGTGAGAGGATCGCACTGATTTTGTTTCACAAATCCACTTTGTAGGGATCCATTTGTTAACCCATTCCCTGTGAGTTTTAAAAGATACAAAAATGGTAGAAATAAATGGAATGAAATTTGATGAGTTTCCTTATCTTAAAGCGGTCGTCTCACTTCAGCAAATGACATTTATCATGTAGAGAAAGATAATGCAAGGCCCTTACTAATGCTGGGGCCACTGGGATCTCCACGAATCATGAGTACAAGGGTCCTATGTCTACCTGTATGAATGGAGCATTGTTGAAGCATGTGCACTGCCACTCTATTAATCTCTGTAGGATTGCCAGAGACTTTCAGCTCTGTACTTGGCTACTCTTTGACAGTCCTATAGGAAAGTATGTAGCGGCATGCTTGACCATGGCTTTATTCATGCAGGGAAACACAGGAACCCCCATTCCTATGATAAGTGGGGGTCCCAGAGATCATAGCCCCACCAATACGACACTTATTTCCTATCCAGTGAATAGGAGATACGTTTAAAACTTGGTACAAACCCTTATGTTATAATAATTATGCTACTTTCACACTGGCATTTTGGTTTCCGCTTGTGAGATCCGTTCAGGGATCTCACAAGCGGTCCAAAACTGATCAGTTTTGGCCTTAAGGCATTCTGAATGGAAAAGGGTCCGCTCAGAATGCATCAGTTTGGCTCCGTTCCGCCTCCATTCCGCTTGCAGCGTTTTGGTGTCCGTCTGATGAAACTGAGCCAAACGGATCCGTCCTGACACACAATGTAAGTCAATGGGGACGGATCCGTTTTCACTGACACAATCTGGCACAATAGAAAATGGATCCGTCCCCCCTTGACTTTCAGTGGTGTTCAAAACGGATCCGTTTGGGCTATGTTAAAGATAATACAAACGGATCCGTTCTGAACAGATGCATGCGGTTGTCTGCACCAAACGCGAGTGTGAAAGTAGCCTTACACACTTCATACCACATCAGATGTTCCACCCTCTACCCTTTAGACTACTTCCTTCATATCTATTGTTCTTGCATGTTTTTTAAGTTTATTTATAAGTTATCTATTTAATCCTCACTGTACTCCATATATACAGCACCATGGAAATTAATAACAGGAGTTCCTTAATCCTAAATTATTTCCATCATTTCCCCAAATAAAAGGCAACTATGATTTAGAAAAATACAAATATTTAATAAATAGATATGTTATATAAATATTGTAAATTCAATCCAAACTGAATAAGAGACCATACAAGGAATACATAGACAATACGTATATACATAGTATAAACCCAATAATTTAGGTGAGTCGCTTTTTAGAAGCTCCAAGTCTTGTCTTCATGTTCAGACATGAGATGGTTCTGTCCACATCTCCACCAGGTGTGAGTACTCTTCACAGGGGACCTAATAAATACATCATAACAGTCGAGTTAATATTAACTGCAAATAGTTTACTACATACTGGACCATACTGTACATTTCATCTAAACAGTTGTATTTATGTTTAATTTGATGGTAGAATATGCCTCCTAAGATGGTCTTAGACTATAGCTCCAGGCATGTTCCCTTTAGTGACCACTAAAACGCCTTTTTACTGACGTGAACAAAGCGGGTTTAAATCAATGATTACATCTACCCAAAATGGTGCATTAAAAACTATACCTTGTCCTGCCTAAATAAGCCCTCATACAGGTACATTGATGAAAAAACTAAAAAGTTATAGCCCTTGGGATGCGATTTTAAAAAACATTGTGTGGTCACTATGGGGTTAAACCATTCACTAAAAACAATAACATATACTCATATTCAGCTATGTTAGCAAAGGTCTAGAATGCTTATAGACAAATATCAAGGTATATACTATTTTTAAAGAGATGCTTACCATTTGTTGGTGGCTTGTGAGATAGTAGGCATTAGTCGGCTGAGACAGTGTTGTACCAGGTGCTTGATAATGGTTCTGTGGTGGGCTTACTGGTAATGCATGGTATTGAGGCATTTCATATGGCATCTGGCAACTTGTTTGCATATTCAGCCACCTAGAGTCAATAGCAGGGGTTCTTATTAAAGGTATATGCTCTGTAGGTGGCCCAATTGGCGTATTCTGTTTCACAGACTCTGAACACAATGAATGACTCATATCCATGCAGCAGGTAACATCTTGGGCACATCTTGTCTGTATGGCTGCTTGTCTTCTTTGCTCCAGTACGTCTTCACTGAGCCCCAGCTGTTCAGAAAGCAGTGAGATATAGCGTATGGTCAACTGAAGTGTTTCTATTTTAGTTAGAGTCTTGTCAATTGGAGCTACTGAAGGAGGGAGATATCTTCTAAGGTTCTGTAGAGCTTTGGAGAGGTTCCTCATCCTCATCTTCTCCCTCTCACTGGCACTTTGTCGTTGACTGTATGGTAGTTTTCCTTTCATTTTCTTGGTTTTCTTTTCTGAAGGAATGTTTGGTTGAATTTTCACATCCATTTGCTGAGCACAAGGCATCGAAATGTTACCATATGCTTCCTGTGATGTTGCATAACCAATATATGGAGGCGATAGGCCACTGGAGTCTATGGAAGATGCAGGAGAAAGACTGCTGTATCCTTCAGAGCTGGGATAATTGTGCTGGTGTAAAGTGGCACAGGTCTGGTACATGTTGTCCTGCTGGTAGAGAGGCAAAGAAGAGTTTTCCATGTCTCCCTTTCCTCTCAGAGTTCTTGTGGAATTGCGAGCAGAAGTGAGCTGTCAGGCCTTTATCCAGCTTGCAGAGGTGTGAATTGTCACCTTCACCACCATCATCAACACATCAAAGCCTCATGGGGTCTAGGCAGACTAGGCAGGGGGTCCCTGGGAAGAAGACTCAGTAGAGGACCAAAGTGAGCGATTTCACTCCTACAGGAATGAAATGTAATTCAACCTGTCTGAATATTTTGAAATATGTCTATATAGTTGGAAGAATTCTCTGAGAAAGGCTAGAAAAGTCCCTCCCATGTAAAATCCCGCAACATGGTGCGAACTGCACTTTTGTTTTTGTAGGTAGCTATCCCCATTATAAATCTGCTAGAAATAGCTCCTGTAGTGTCATTTTTGCTGATGCATACACGTTATTTCACAACCAGAAATATAGTAATGTTTATGTTACTATGTACCTTTTATTAGTACTGTATTTTTTGCTTTATAAGATGCACCTAATAATAAGACACACCTAGGTTTTAGAGGAGGAAAATAAGAAAACATATTATTCGTCAGACCTCAGATCAAATCCTTAATCTTCATCGGACCTCGGTATATCAAGGGGAGAAAAACAGAACTGGTCGCACATCCACAATGCTATGCTTTGATCTAATTAAACTTGCTTCTCAGCGCAATATTAAAGTGTACAGCCGCCTATACTGCATGCTGTACAAAAAGGCATTAGTGTACGTTTTGATCAAAAGGCATAAGCCCACTCACCACGCCGAGGTTGCCTCTTTGAGTGGGACCTACTCTGAAAATGGCGCAGCACAATGCGGTGACAAAGCAGCACTGCCCTGCTGTCTGACAATGCCACCCATGGCACTCGGTTAAGACCCCCAATCAGATCCCCAATCTTTATCAGACCTCAGATTAGACTCCCCAATTAGACCCCCAATCTTTATCAGACCCCCTAACTTCATCAGACCTCAGATCTGACCCCCAATCTATATCAGGCCTCAAATCAGACCACCAATCAGACCCCAATCTTTATCAGACCCCCAATCTTTATCAGAACTCAGATTAGACCCCACAGTCAGACCCCCAATCTTCATCAGACCCTCAGATCAGACCCTAATCTTTATCAGACCTCAGATCACATCCCCCAATCAGACCCCCAATCTTTATCAGACCTCAGATCACACCCCCAGTCAGACCCCTAGTCTTCATCAGACCTGAGACCAGGCGGTAAAATAAATAAAACAACTTGCCTCTCCTGCTGTGGATGGTATACAAAATCAGGACACAGCACAGCGGGAGCACAAAAGATGACCAGGGAGCGGTGAGTACAGCCAGTGCTAGCAGCGCTACAGTCACTGCTCCCCACACCTCCTACATACTAATGTGCGCTTCCATAATGGAAGCCCTCATTAGTATTTTGTTTTTAATATACACTGCTATTCCCACCCCCCTTTTGGGAAAAAAGTTCATCTTATAAAGCAAAAATATGGTAAGTTGCTGAAATAGAACTGACTAGTGTTGAGCGAACTTGCAATTTGCAAGTTCGGGGTTAAGGTCATCTAAGAATTCTGTAATGGATTCCATTACCACGGACCATAACGGAATTCTATGATGGCATGCCCCACTGAAGCCTATAAGAGGCATTCCATATTGCATTCTGTCATAATAGAAGTCTATGGCCAGCATATACTTCTATTATGAAGGAATGCAATACGGAATGCCTCTTATAGTCTTCCGTGGTGCATGCCGTCATAGAATTCCGTTATGGTCCGTTGTAGCGGAATCCATAACGGAATTCTTATATAACCCGAACCTTGTACACTAAACTTGCAAATCACAAGTTCGCTCAACACTAGAACACTAGAACTGACCCAAGAAATATCTGCATGTTGTCCTCATTCTCTTTTATAAATGTACCTTTTATGTATTATAAAAATATGCGCAGCATACCTGAAAAATCTTTTCAGATGAATATAAACTGATGTCATTAGGGTGGGTTTCCAGATTGCTGTTTTTAACACGTTAACAAAAGTCAACAAAAGCACATCCTGAAAAAAACATATGCATTTATACCGGGATTGTGTTTTTTGCCTGTAAAACGTTAAATCAATGCGTTTCACCTGTAAAAACCACAGACAGTTAAAGAAGAATTTTACAATGAGTTTTTGTAGCTTTTTTTTTCCTTGACAAAAAACACAATATTTGTACCCACCCTTAATCAAGGATCATCGACTTTATAGTTTTACAACTACATTTCTACATAAATGGGCAGATCTCTTTCACTCTTATGGAAATATATTGACATCATTCTTTCTATTAGAATAAAAGGGTTGTCCGAATAGGCATCATTAGCCGACACTCACACCCCCACCAATTAGCTGCTTGGCAATAGCTCCAGCGCCGGAAGCTATGTTACTTACTTTATAGTGGACTGAGCATGTCACTGCAGCTCTGCTCCCAACTTTGAAGTACTCAACTTATGCTAGGGACTTTCACAAAAAAGTCTATACAAAACCTGGCTATACACATTAAATAACTATCACTGACTTGGCAAAATCACAGCAAAAAGCACAACTTTTATTTGATACCTAAAACTAATACTACTCCAACTAAGACCAACATATACATTAAATATTTGTTATTACAATAGGAGCCTAAGGTGACAGATGCCAAACTATGGCCAAGAAACACAGTAACACAATAGGTATTACTGATGTCCAAAAGGGCTACATGAGTAACAGAAGGTATTGTGGATTAGTAACTGTGACCCTAATGCACCTTAAATCCAAGCTCTGATGAGGACTTAGTAGTTCCCTGACAAGTAAGGCCTGTGCAGGATCCCTCTGGTATACCTTAAATTACCTTTGGGACATAGTGACAGGCACTTTGTATAGTACATATAATAGTTATATGGTTGGTAAAATTGAGGCAAACTGTACCCTTCTCTTATTGGATGAGTTTAAATTGCAAAAAAAAAAAAGATATATATAGGTGATGGTTTGGATTGGGGTTGCGTCATGGTCAAAGTAACTAACCCACAGTACGTTTTTTAATCAATTTAGCCATATTATATATTGGAGTATTATCGGTTTCAGGTTTCAAGTAAAAGTTGTGTTCTACAGTGCATTCGGATAGTCTTCAGACCCTTTCGCGTTTTTCACATTTTGTTATGTTGCAACCTTCTCTTGATTATCTTTGAGATGTTTCTACATTTTGATTGGAGTCCACCTGTGGTAAATGCATATCAGAGCAAAAACCAAGCTAGGAAGAGGAAAGAACTGTCTGTAGAGCTCAGAGACAGTATTGTGTGGAGGCAATGGAAAGTTGCGAAGAGCACAATGGCCCCCATAATTCTTAAATGGAAGAAGTTTGGAACAACCAGGACTCTTCCTTAAGCTTGACACCTCTCCAAACTAAGTAATCGGGTAAGAAGGCCCTTGGTAAGAGAGGCAACCAAGAACCCAATGGTCACTTTGGCTGAGCTCCACAGATCCTGTGTGCAGATGGGAAAAACCTCCAGAAAGTCAACAATCTCTGCTGCTGCACCAATCTGGGCTTTAGGCAGAGTGGTCAGATAGAAGCCCCTCCTCAGTAGAATGCACATAAAAACACATCTGAGTTTGCAAAAAAGAAACAAGATTCTCTGGTTGAAACCAAGATTGAACCCTTTGGCCTCAATTCTAAGCATGTGTGGACGAAACCACTGAAAACCATAAGTACTGCTCATCACCTGCCCAAAACCATCCCTACAGTAAGCATGCTGGTGGCAGCATCATGTTGTGGGGGTATTTTCCAGCAGGACAGGGAGACTGGTCAGAGTTGATGGAAAGCAAAATGGAGCAAACTGCAGATATCTTCTTAATAAAAACCTGATCCAGAGTGCTCTGGACCTCAGATTAGGCCGAAGGTTCCCATTCCAACAAGACAATGACGCTAAGCACACAGCCAAAATAATACAGGAGTGACTTAGGAACAACTCTGTGAATGTCCTTGAGAGAGCCAGCCAGAGCCCTGACTTAAACCCAATCGAATATTCCTGGAGAGAACTAAAAAAGGCATCATACCGAAGAAGACTAAAGGCTGTTATCCCTGCCAAGGGAAAGTTAATTTGCATACATAAAGCAGTCAGTAGCTATTTTTTAACGTCAGCTGCTCAGTCATCAAAAAGCACAGGGACTCACATCTCTATTTCAAATCCATACAAAAATACCAGGATGGAGAAAGTCAATTACTTTATCTTCTTATTACTGTAAATACAAAATACACTTAAACATAATGTTCACCAAGAGTGCATCAGTCACTTAGTCATCCACGGAGTGTTCGCTGTTCTTTGTTTTGAGCAGCATAACGGCAGAGTCGGTGGACGTCTACTGAGTAAAGGGTCTGAATACTTATGCCTATACAATATTTAATGCTTCCGTTTTTAATAAATTAGCACAGATTTCTAACATTTGATTTTCAACATAATGCATTATTGAATACAGATTGATGGGGGAAATCGTGAATTTTTTATTTGATTTTAGCACAAGGCTGCAACATAATAAAATATTAATAAAATAGTGGAAGGGTCTGAAGACTTTTAGAATGCATGGTAGGTTTTTACAAAGTCAGTGATAGTTATTAAATTGTGGCAAACCCTTAAGGTTCTTCAGTGGTATGCTATACACAGTAAACAGTTGTCTGCTATATAACCCTACCTTATATCTATGGACAGTGAGATATATACAGAATAATGCAATGAATTGCAAAAAATATTATAGGATTGGACAATCAGAAATTCAGCCTGTGTTCAACCCTGATCACTGCCCTGTGTACACATATCTACCTAGGTTGCTCTTGCTCTGATGAAGGAGCCAGTCTGGCCCTGAAACGCATCACCTCTTAAGAGATTAACACAATAAACTTATTTTTCATCACACTGTGATCTGGAACTTACTTGGTTGTGCCGCTGCAGATCCTGATTCCTCTACGGTCAATTTTCAGCAGTTTAGATTTTAAAATTGCTTGTCAGCAGCACATAGCTCCATGTAAACTGGGATGTGCCTCCAACAATAATGAAACCGCATGTATATTAGATCATTATGATGTGTCTACACAGACATACATGTCTAAGCATTTATATTGGTCACTTGCTAGTCTAAAGGGTCCATGCTTGAGAATGATAAGGCTAAGGCTAGTTTCACACTAGCGCTAAACTGTTCTGCTAGAGGAACAGCCTGCTGGAGTTCACTGTATCTGGCATAGCCGGATACTACCTTTTCCCACCGGAGCCCATTGGGGTGACCTGGAGGGGATCCGGACAAAAATATCTGCACTAATGCTGGAAACGGGCTGGATCCCCGCCGGGTCCCATTATACTCAATGGGGCCTGGCGGTGCTCTGGCAGTTTCCAGCTACGCTGGATGCAATGAACTCCGGCAGGCTGTGCCTCTGTCAGAACATTTTAGAGCTAGTGTGAAAATAGACTAAAAAGGGAAGTTATAGTGTAAACTTGGCCATACCCTTTAGATCGCTGTTGGCCAACTTTTATTCCTACCAGTCCAATATATGTTCACTCCGCTTGGCTGACCATGGAAGTATTCTGAATGGGAAAGTCACTGCCAGACACCACTGGTGGCAGCTTGTCTTCCCTGGAAACAAAAGGATTGGGCATGTTGAAATACCCTTCTTCTCCATAACATTTGCTAGGGAGCGAAATTTGGGTCACTGCTATGCACATTCAACGATCAGCCGCTTACAACCCTAAATAGTTCAGTCAACATTAACTTAATGTGTGTGGACACCTTAAAATGGGTTGTCCGGGTTCAGAGTTGAACCCAGACATAAGCTCCCCTTCCGCCACTTACCAAGTGTGAGTGGACGATTGCAGCATTTCTAGCTCCAATGCTCCTCTTTGCCCTGCGCTGCACAGTGCAGGACAAGGGCAGTTTATTTTCTGCCAGTGACGTACGCAGCTTTTTCTCAGTATGCTACAAGGAAGCTTCTGTCTAGTGGTGATCCCGGTGATGTCTTTAGCACTGCCTTAGTCTGTAAAAAAGCCTAGGGCAGCACTAAAGACCGCCTATGTAAAACCCGGCACGTCACCTATAGTGAAGAAAAAGCATGGCAAGGAGAAGCATTGGAGCAAGAAATGCTCCGATGCTCCACTCAGACATGGTAAATGAGTGAAGGGGAGCTTATGTCCAGGTTCACCTCTGAACCCGGGCAACCCTTTTAAGGGTACAGCCACACAGCCAGGTTTCTTGCCGTAGTTTTTGAAGCGGAAATCAGAAGTTGATCATAAGAGGATAGAAAGTGTAATGGACAGATACTTCACTTTTATTACATCTGCTCCTGGCTTTGCCTTCTATGAGGCATGTGATAAATGATGATTAGTTCTTGGAAATGTCACTGAGAGCAGTATCGGTCAGTGATTGACAGCCTTATTACTAAGCATGCTCACATTGTCAGGACGGCTATCAATCATTGAATATTGATGAAGCTTTTTGCCATCAATCATTCACTTGCTTCTTCTTTCTGTCATTCTGCAATCATTCAGGATATAAAGTAGGAACAGCCTAACTATATCTGAAATAAAACCACTTAAGGCACACTTTAATGTTTTGATCGGTTGGGCTGGCCATAGATATGAGATATCTGTCTGTCTCAACCCAGCGTGCATGCATTATGTATAAGGATGGCTACAAAGCGGCTACCACAGACGACACTGATAGCGGCTTATCTCCCTGAAGACATATCAACCATTTGATCCTTATCTAGCCCGACTTGTGCTCTCAGGGATGAGTTGGGAGGTCCACATGGTCAACTGGTTCTTCCAAAGTCAGCGGGTTCGTCTGACATTTATCTAATGCTTATCGGCTACTTTTTTTTCTCAGGGCCATAATCTTGGGAACCTTGACCTGATAAGGGTGGTTAATCAATATATATGTAAGTGAACAATTAGGCCTGTACGACACTGTCTGATTTTTTGGCAGATAATCGCTAACGAGCGTTTGTATTAACGCTCGTTAGCGATTATCTGGCATTGTAATACACTTGATCGGGCAATCCGGTTCTTTTGACATGTTAAAAAATTAGCAGCAGATAGTGGTGTCTAATAACAATCTGCCACTGGCAAACCACTATACGGCATGGGGACGAGCAATGGCATAGCGATCGCTCCTGCCTATGCTGCGGAGGAGATCGTTGCATGTCTCCTCCGCTAGCGGTTTCCTCTGCTAGTGAGCAGGCGACAATCGTCTGCCAAATCGGGCTGTGTAATGCAACCCTTAGAGCTGTTGTTTCCAAGATCAGCTTTTGAAGACTAAATAATAACAGGCTACCTACATTTCCTGAACATCCCGTTCATCAGTTTTTCTATTTTTATAGGAAATGTATAAAATGAATCTAGGCAGTTTCTTTTAATTATAAACAAGGTATTGAATATGAACAGGAACATGGGAGGCTTCACAATATGCTAATACGCTTTAGATGTGGCAGAAAGCAAAAAAGTGTCAAATCAGTCAGATAGCCAGCCTCCTGTTGTACACCAGGTACGATATTAGTAGTTAGAAGGACATTTTTGTCATTTCACTATTATCTGTTGCTAATTGAGCTTGATAACAGTTCACAGTGATTAATTTGCAATATAGTAAATCATTACTCTCTAACTGTTTATGTCATTGTCCATCATAGGGTCTTGGGAACGTGCACAGAGGGGCTCCTTACCCTTTACAGCTGTTCTATCAAGGTTCACAGTGAACCAGTACATTCCCACACTCAGGAGACCAAAAGGTGGACAATTTGCCTCCTTTGGTGACAAATTCTTTAACTAGGGGTAAAATGGGAAGCCTTGAAAATATAATTCTCATCAGCTTAATAGCCATCTATTCTTTAGCCATTATTTTTTGGATGTTTTGTCTTCTCCATGTGGAGTACATTAACCTTTGAATTGCCTTTTCTGGAGAACATTTCTATACTATATGGTTTACATACACTGATGCTCTTAGGCTACTTTCACACTAGCGTTTTGGATTCCGCTTGTGAGATCCGTTTCAGGGCTCTCACAAATGGTCCAAAACGGATCAGTTAAGCCCCAATGCATTCTGAATAGATAAGGATCCGTTCAGAATGCATCAGTTCGGCTTCGTTCCGCTTCTATTCTGTTTTGGAGGCGGACACCAAAACGCAGCATGCAGCATTTTGGTGCCGGTCTGAAGAGGCGGAGCCTAACTGATCCGTTTTTAATTACAATGTAAGTCAATGGGGATGTATCCGTTTTCAATGACACAATATGGTGCATTTGAAAACGGATCCGTTCCCCATTGACTTTCAATGTAATTCAAAACGGATCCGTTTTGGACTTTGTCATTTTTCTTTTAACTAATGCAAACGGATCCGTTCTGAATGGATACAAACGTTTGCATTATAGGTGCGGATCCGTCTGTGCAAATAAACAGACGGATCCGCACCAACGCAAGTGTGAAAGTACCCTTACTTTATAGCATCACACCCACTTGGAGCTCATAGCACTTCCTCTAAAACTGATAATTCAGTGGCAGCCACCTACAAATCCCACTAAACGGTGTTGGACACCCCAAGCGTACTGCACCCAACTCCATTGGCATTGATAATACAAGTCATGGCCGGAGAGCAAACAGTCCCATTGTTGGATCTTCATACAGTACATTAAGAAAGATACACAACATACAATTCGGCATCATATTCCTTTGAAAGATTTCATATGGACACCTCTTTTAAATGGTTGCCCTGAAACAAGGAAAACAGTGAGATACCTAAATATCCCCAGAATCTAAAGCACAATGTCCTAGCTAATGGAGAAGGGTCTTGGATGGAGAACCCATCATTTAGCTCAACATGCCGTAATAGGATGATGACTCTTGGCTTCATCTAATAGGGCACTAAGTTTAGAACCCCATTAACAAAAGGGGGTACAGTAAACCCCCTTTAAAGTTTATCTGTTAACACATACAGTCTACCTAATAACAGGATTTCTCCCAGACAGGAACTACTTATCTCTGTCTATCAAAGTGAGCGGAGTCCGGTCAGATTACAGAGAGGCTGGGACATCAAATACAAGATTACAAGAGATCCCAGCAAGATACTTGCATTTCAAACATTACAAGTCACAGAGTGACAGGAATGAAAGGTATTAGCAGCCCATTTCACATTCAACCGCTGTTCATTAGTGTGCTGGAGTTCATTTCCAGATCCTCCCCAGCTCTTGAAACACACAGCGCCTATATAATTGTGTATTGGCATCCTAGTGCAAATTCCCAGTAACACCTAGGCTTTTCTGCCCGGGCTAAAGGAGCTCTTCAGCCAGCAGACTAGTTCGCAATACACAATGTGAATTTATGCCCAGTCACAGGGAACTATAGGCACGATTTTATGTACGCTATATCCATAGACTAAATTTAGCAATTGCGCAATTCCATCCAAATGTAATGGGAATGATGGGAAACGTTATTTTTTGTAGGTAGAAATTCACTGTCCCTGTTTTGGATGTATAGATCCTAAACCACAGTCTTGTAGTTGATCACCTGCTCCAACCCATGTAGTACATAAGAGTGCTTTTATTAACATAACTAGAAATTCCTAAATGGCTTTATCTGAAACTACTGAGTTATGTTTTTCTACTGAGCCACTGTAAGACCCCCACAAGATGGACTGACCAGGCAGTTATCTTGAGCAAACAGACCAATTAAATTTTTGTTTTTAAATCTGCTCAGAACGGTGGAAATTTTTTAATAAGTTGTTCACCTTAACAATCTCCCACCACTCCTGTTCTGATGCTTAATGGTCCCTTGCCAGTCTCTACCTACAGACTATGACCACTCAGCCAATTACTGGCTGAGGCAAGTCACTGCTACACCCGTGATGGGTTGAGCAGTCATTTCCTATGTGTCGAGAGGGACTGGGAAGTAGCAACTAGGGCAGGGACGGACTGGGAACTTAAAGTGGCCCTGGAAAAAATACTAACAGCGGCCCCGTTTTGAAGTTGGGTCCAAATTGATGGAAGGCAGGGCGAGCAATACCATATTGTGGTACATTATACCACCCCAACAGATCCAAATACCACAGTCCATCACAGAATACTGCCCACAGCACAAAATACATCCCCAAAAAATTTCACTGGCCGGCAGTGAGGATGGCCCAGGCATTGGCCCACCAGGAAATTTTCCTGTAAGGTCTATGGCCAATCCACCTCTGGACTGGGGAGTGGGGAACCAATAGGTGCAGAACAGGAGTGGTAAGTGAACAGTAAGATGATCATTACATTTTTTTTATAATTTCACAGCATTCACACCATTAAATGGTTGGAAAAGCCATTTAAGGAGTAGAACTAACCCAAGTACTTTTGAAAACATACATAAAATATATACCTACATACAATTTGCCCCATCCCCAATTTATTGCCAAACTGGCATAATTATGGCTGTTGCTTTAAATCTTCCTCTAGTGTGGAAGCATTTTAGACTTTTTGGCACACTTTGGGACATCTCATTTTAGACATATTTATGAAGCAAGTAAGCCAAAAAGAATAACCCCTCACCGATGGAGTGTAACACATGGGAGTAGCTCCACTGGAAAGGGGTATTTAAAAATTCTGTCAGCCATTATGGGAAATCTGGGGTAATATTTAGACTGTCTAGTCAAAGTTTACAATCTCTAACTATTAGGATTTGTACATCTGCCCCAAATCACAATGTGAGGGGGCTAAAGTCTATCCCTGGAGCAGGAACCAGATGCTTTCTCCCCGGACTGTATGGTCTGGCACTGCATCTTTCCAGTCAGATTAGTGTTTAGCAAAATGGTGCCAGCCTACTAATATCTGTACCCTAAGGCCCAGCATGAAAATGCCATCACACAATGAGATAACATGTTGACTATATGGGATTGGATGGCTGAATTTCCTTTCTGTCTGTCTGTCATCTAATAATCACCCTATCCACCCACACCGAATCATTGTGATTTAGATGCTTTGCAATGTAATGTGCTTGTATATTGTGTGCAGTGTCATGTTAATGTGTGTCTAGAAACCTACTGTGCTGTGTGTGAGTGTACAGTTACTTGGTGTACTACCAGAGGGGTCACAGTGCCCCTATGTTATCATGTCATTCATCTTCAGTGTTCCCTTTGAAAGTCTACTAAAGTTGTTCAGATGAATGACTGATACACGTTACTTTCCCTAGTCACAACCTCAACCATTCCCCTTGGAATGGTCGAATCATAGGCCCAGTGTTGCTGAGATTTACCACATGCCGTTTAAAGAGGCGCTCCCAGAAACTTTTTTTCCCCACCCATTATCAAATTTGCTGGTCCTCATAATTATTTGATTCACAAACTTCAATTTATCATACTTGCCAACTGTCCTGGAACAAGGAGAGACCTCCCTGAAGATTCAGCAAATCTCCCAGTCCCAGGAACATCATGGAGGACTGCTTTCTTCCAAAATGCACCCAACCATATATTATATGTGACGCAGAGATATGGTTGCAACCCCAGCGTCCAAATTGAATTGGGAGAAGAGAGCCATACAAAGGAAGTAGGGGAAAGCACAAAGTTAGTGGAGCTAACTCATCAATCTCCCGCAAGCCAACTTTTAAATGTTGTCAAGAATGCAATTTATTGATTATTTTTAGCCTCCGTTGAAAGAAAGGAAGTCAGGTTCTCTATTCATTCCTATGAGACTGTCATATGAGAGAGGCATCCAGTGAGTCTCATTAGGATAAGGGGGGGGGGAATCACATGACATACTGTAACTGCCAAAATTAATGAAGCCTAAAAATGCTTCAATAAAGTAGTATGTGCATTTGTTATGCAAACAATTATATAAACCAGCTCACGTAAAAATGGGGGGAGGGACAACAATTTCCTGGAGTGCCTCTATAAGGCCCCTTTCACACGAGCGAGTATTCCGCGCGGGGGCAATGTGTGATGTGAACGCATTGCGCCCGCACGAAATCCGGACCCATTCATTTCAATTGGTCTGTGAACAGGAGTGTTGGTTTTCACTCATCACTTGTGCATTGCGTGAAAATCGCAGCACGTTTTATATTCTGAGATTTTCACGCAACGCTGGCCCCATGGAAGTGAATGGGGCTGCGTGAAAATCGCATCCACAAGCAAGTGCGGATGCGATGGGTTTTTCACGGATGCGATTCAGTTTATCACGTGCGTGCAAAACGCATGAAATCGCATTGCACCTGCGCGATAAAAACTGAACAACTGAACGCGATCGCAAACAAAACTGAATGTACTTGCTTGCGAAATCGCGCAGTTTTCACTAAACGCATCCGCAACGCATCCGGACCTAATCTGCTCGCGCTCGTCTGCAAGGGGCATAACTGAGCCTCAAATACCATGTGTGCCTCCGCTTGATACCATCTATCTGTCTGCCTTTTTTCAGAATTCACATGGTGGCGAATAGAGGGGTGGCTGTGCTTGCGTGGCTTGCTGTGCGTTCACTGGTATAGGACTATTGAAAATAGAGAGTACACCACACATGCGCAGGTTCTCTCCCTTCACTTTGGGACTTTGGACCTGCACCTATCTGACATTTATAGCGTATCCTAGCGATATGTCATCAGTGTTCCAGAATAATAGTTTATGTCCATGACTCTGCTATGAGCTTAAGTTGACAAAATTACTGCATTTAATGGACATAATTTTTTTAAAAAAATAGGCAGTGAAAGCAGTCTGCTCCTTTGATTAGTGTTGAACAATTTGAAGTGCGCAAAGTGGACTTCAGTCTGAATTTCAGTGAAAATTCGATTTGCCACGAAACTGAATTTCTTTGTGCTTTGTGGTGTCGAAATAATTTTTCCTGAAAAAGGGTAAAAAAATAAATAAAAAAAATCATACTTACCTCATCCGTTTGAGTGCGAAGAGCCCGCCTCCATCTTGATTGAAGATCCCGTGCGCGGTGACATATGACATCATCTAGCTGGCTAATGTGATGGCATCATCACGGGCCTCGCGAGATTTCGCGCTGGATCTTCAATCAAGATTGCGGCAGCGGGCTCTTCGTGATCAAGTGGTTGAGGCAAGTACAATTTCATTATTTTTTTTTTATTATAGACTTAAATATTAAAGTCAGATGCCGCGATCAGCAATGACTGGGAGTGGCGCATTTTCTGCTTTCTGTCATTGGACCCACTACTTACAAAGAAAAGCGCTTCACGGTGAAGTAATTCGTCACCAAGCCAATTTTTTTTGTAAAATTCGGCAAAGCAGCCGAATGGAATTTTAGAGAACTTCACTCAACACTAACTTTGATATCAGTGTAATTTAGTAAAAAAATGAGTCTTCACTTCTGGGTGTAGTTACTCTTTAGATTAAGGCCTCATGCACACAACCGTAGGTGTTTTGCGGTCCGCAATCCGCGGATCCGCAAAACACAGAAGCTATTCCGCGTTCCGTTACGCAATTTGCATAACGGAACGCGGCCCATTGTAGAAATGCCTATTCTTGTCCGCAAAACGGACAAGAATAGGACATGCTCTATTTTTTTTGCGGGGCCACAGAACGAAGCAAAGGACGCGGACAGCACACGGAGTGCTGTCTGCATCTTTTGCGGCCCCATTGAAGTGAATAGGTCTGCGCCCGAGCCGCAAAATATGCGGCTCGGATGCGGACCCAAAATACGTTCGTGTGCATGAGGCCTAATGCTGTGTGTTACAATTATTGCACTTTGAGATCGCAGTGTAGTAAGGTTGACCTTTGAAGGTGCGCATGAAATCCCATGTGTATTTGTTGTTTTGTGTGCCTGCTATTTCAGGCAGTGAAAATCTGATTTTTTGTGATCATGAAACCACGGACACATGAACAAGCAGCTACAACATTGCAACTAAGAACTTTTATTTCGCACTGAGATCCACCACCATCGTGGAGCACATTCTTTAATATTACCTGCTTTGTAAATTCCTTTTAAAATACATGCTGATGTGGTTAGAAATAATCTCTAAAAAAATAAAAAATTTATATTATATGTTAATTATTTGTATACTGTTATGACTATAGAAATGGATGATAATTCGGTCCAAGGTCAGGTCAGTTGAGTTTCTGAGCATGCCCACTTTTCCCAAACTCATCTACGGTCACTTGGGTGCCTCTGAATGTTTGGAAGTGTGACCACTTCACACCTCAGCCTCATGTTGACACAAGTGCCTAGCCTCATGAACCTGTCCTCCCACAAGTCTGAGGTGTTAACTTGGGAACCACTACATTAAGCAGAACATCATCCATTCCTAACTGCTTTTCCAGATTTTAGCTTCCTTTGGGCTCATGCACAAGACCGTATCTATTTTGCGGTCGACAAAAAACGGATCCGCATATAATGCGCATGACGTCCGTGTGCATTCCGTACGGTACAACTGGCCCTTAATAGAATAGTCTTATCCTTGTCCGTAATGCGGACAATAATAGGACATGTTCAACAGAAATGCGGAAACGGAATGCACTCAAAGTAACTTCCGTTTTAATTGCGGACCTATTATAATGAATGGTTCCGCATTCCGTTCGCAAAAAAAAACAAATGGACATGGAAACAAAATACGTTCGTGTGCTTGAGCCCATAATATTTAAACATTTCATGTTGAACAGCATTGGCTAAACTGGAATTCGTATTCCCTGTAGTAATGATCAATATTACAGTGGCATCTACATTAAAGGGCAAATCAGGGATATGTATTAGGGAACTGGTATTAAATAAATACTTCTGTCTGAAAGGGGTATTTTTTTAATTTCAATATTTTCAATTTCTTGAAGAATGTTTATTATTGTCCTTCTGTAACAGCACAAATAGATAAAGCTCCTATATAGTTAATCCATGGTCAGTTTACTGATGCTGCAAGGAAAACATTATCTGCTAGTAAAATAGTACATTGTACAATTGGGATAACACTATGACAGTTGTATTGTTCTCTGGCTAGGACTAGATAAAGGTGCCCATAGAAGAGCCTTGCACCTATCAGTGTTATGTGTGAGGCACTTCTGAGTCACTCATCTCCCTTCTCTCTCTGAACGCAGTGATGTTCTGACTAGAGACTTTATTGAGACTATTTGCCATGCTTGAAATCCAGACAAAGGAGGAAATTAAAGAGCCAGGACAGGTCATAGGATACATGCAGTGACTTCAAAAACTTGTACCCAGGAAAACATCCCTTTTTTTGAAACAACATTTTTTCCCCCGCACAGAATATTCACATAGAAGGCTACTTTCAAACTAGCGATTTGGCTTTACGTTTGTGAGATCCGTTCAGGGCTCTCAAAAGCGGTCCAAAAAAGAACCAGTTTTGCCCTAATGCATTCTGAATGGAAAAGGATCCGCTCAGAATGCATCAGTTTGCCTCCGTTTAGTCACCATTCCGCTCTGGAGGGGGACAGCGTCCGTTTTCTCAGACACAATCTGGCACAGCAGAAAACGGATGCATGAGGTTGTATTATTGTATCTAGAGATGAGCGAATCAAAGCTGATGTAGTGGAATTCGATCTGAATGTCAGGAAAAATTCGATTCGCACCGAATCCGAATTTCCTCGCGATGCATGGTAACGAATCACATTTTTTCCTAAAATGGCTGCTGCACATGTGAGGACATGGAGCAAGGAACTCTGGGAAGGCGGGATCACCCATAATGCCATGCATGCAGCCAACCAGCAGCCAGCCAGCCCTGTGATGTCACACCTCTATAAATAGCCATCTTGGATTCTGCCATTTACCAGTGTACTCAGTGCAGGGAGAGACGTCAGCAGGCACTAGGGACAAAACTTCATTGTGCTAACAAAATGATTTACAAGGGCAAGGAAAGATTATTCAAGGTGTAGGGAAAGGATAGGGAGGAATCGTTCCACAGCATTTATGTAGAACAGGGTTCAGTAGGGGAGGTTACAGACTGGGTAATAGGAACAATCCTATTACACCTTGCTACACTGACTGGGGACCCAAATTGCCATTATACAGCTCTGTAATTCCAGCAAACTGTTCTTGTTATTGGGGTGCAAGTGCTGTTTAAGTGGTGCAGTTATATGTTCTACAGCCTTTTGTGTCATGTATAAGTGGGGGAAAAAAGAATATATTTGCTATTCAGGTGGAAAAAAGAAAAATATATTCGCCCTATAAGACGCCCTCAAAAGTGGGGGAAAATAGCACTGCGTCTTATGGGGCGAATGCTGCAATTTACACTGATACACCACTGCACTGCTGCACAACGCAGCCGGAGTGTGTATCAGCGGGGAGGGAGGAGGGGCTGAGGGCTGGCATCTTGCTCACTGTAGTAATCATATAGGCAATGTTAAACTGTAGAATTCTTCTCCATTCCCGGCTGTAGTACTTACTACAAACTTGCATAGCAGGCAGGAGGCCGGGCGAGTGGGGGGTAGGCGGCAGCGTAACTCACTACGTCACGCGCCTGCTCCTCACACTTTATGAATGAAGCAGGCGGCGCAAGCGCCTGACATGATGAGTTACACTGCCGCCTCCCGTCCGCTTGCCAGGCCTCCTCCTGCTATGGAAGTTAATAGTAAGTACTACAACCTGTATTGGAGAGGAATTCTACAGTTTAACATTGCCTATATGATTACCGTACTACAGTGAGCGGGGCCCGGTGTAGTAGAATACAGTGACTGCACCGGGCCCCGCTGCCATTACAAAACAAGATGCCGACCCCCACCCCCTGTACTGGGGGTCATTCACTTCACAGGGACACTGTTATGGGGGTATCTGTCGATGACATCCACAGATCCCCCCATAACAGTGCCATCCCCAGATGCCCCCATAACAGTGCCATACCCAGATGCCCCCATAACAGTGCCATCCCCAGATGCCCCCATAACAATGCCATCCACAGATCCTCATAACAATGTCATCCACAGACTCCCATAACAGTGCGTCATCCACAGATCCCCCATAATAGTGTCATCCACAGACCACCATTAGTTCGAAACCCACCAAAAGCACACCTTTTGGTTAAATTTTTTTTTCCAATTTTCCTCTTTAAAAACCTAGGTACGTCTTATGGGCCGGTGTATCTTGTAGGGCGAAAAATACGGTATATATTCTAAAGCCTTTTGTGTCGTGTATAAGTGGAAAAAAATATATATATTTGCCGATCAGCGGTGCAGTTATATTTTGAAAGCCTTTTGTGTCGTGTATAAATAGAAAAAAGAAAAATGTATTTGGCAATCAGCGGAGCAATTAGATATTCTAAAGCCTTTTGTGCCGTGTATAAGTGGACAAAAATAAGGACCTATTTGCCATTCAGCGGTGCAGTTATATGTTCTAAAGCCCTTTTTGTCGTGTATTGGTGGCAAAAGAAAAATATATTTGCCGTTCAGCCGTGCAGTTATATGTTCTAAAGCCTTTTGTGGCATGTATAAGTAGAATAAAGAAAAATATATTTGCCGTTCAGAGTGGAAAAAGGAAAAATATATTTGCCGTTCAGCGGTACAGTTATATATTCTAAAGCCTTTTGTGCTGTGTATAAGTGGACAAAAATAAGGGCCTATTTGCCATTCAGCGGTGCAGTTATATGTTCTAAAGCCCTTTTTGGCATGTATTAGTGGCAAATATATATATATTTGCCATTCAGCGGATATGTTCTAAAGCCCTTTTTGGCGTGTATTAGTGGGGAAAAAGAAAAAGGGCTTATTAGCCATTGTGTGTTGAAGTGAGAAAATTACAGCCCTTTTTGGTGTGTATTAGTAACTAGCATGGTTTGCCCTGGAAAAGCTGTCCTGCCCATCCAGTAGTGTGGCATCAGAGCGGATGTTTAGTGTGGTGGAGGGCCATAGTTACCCCAAGAAGAACTCGCCTGTCCAATCAAAATGTGAAGAGACTGACCTTTGTCAAGAGGAATCAGACATGGATCAGCCAGGATTTTCACCCACCAATGCCTGATGCATCAGACTAGATCATCTATGGTGCCACACCAACACTTTGACAAAGGAGACCGGTTTCTTCTGGCTACCTGCCTCAGCTACTATTCTGATGCAGCCACCCGCCTGATGCCACACATCTGATGGCAATTACTGTTTCTTTCACCCACCATATTCAGCTGGTACTGGTATTGTCACCCACCTCCCCACTCTGTCACCAGGTCACTCTGTGGTCTCCTGATTCTGCTGCTGCCACCTCCACACTGTCATTGTGCCACCCTGTGCCTCCTCCTGATGCTGCCACCTCCACACTCTGTCATTGTGTCACTCTGTAGCCTCCTAATGCTGCCGCCACCTCCACACTCTCTCATTGTGCCACTCTGTGGCCTCCTGATGCTGCCACCACCTCCACACTGTCATTATGCCACTCTATGGCCTCCTCCTGATGCTGCTGCCACCTCTAGACTTTGTCATTGGGCCACTCTGTGGTCTCCTCATTCACGTGTCATATCTGTTTTGGATCCACTCCTGTTTTTTTTGGCATTAGCAATACTGATGGATTACTGACCAAATGCTGACCAAGTGAAGGCGGATACTCAACAGACAGGATCTGTTTTTTTGGGGTTATTGTTCTGACGGATCAGAGGAAGGGCAAAATAATCAGTGACATCAACACAAACTTACTGCTGACACCCTCTCCACTCTGTCGGGGGCTCTACTTGTAAGGCTGAGTTCATACTTGAGTTATTTGGTCAGTTTTGGTCCCGTGACTGCCCAAATAAGTGAAGTGTGCAGTGATTCTAAGAGCGACGCCTGTCATCTGCATGTCATACTGACTCACAGTATAATTTCACTACCACAGCAGACTCCCTATGCGTGTTACTGCAAGGCACAGTGTTCTATACCAGTATAAAGGCTCTCTGAAGCCAGGAAATAGCTGTTGTTTAACGCAATTTGCCGCAAATAAACCAACTTTGTTCTAAAAAATTAGGTGAACCGGCGAATCGAATTTTTAAAAAATTTACTTATCTCTAATTGTGACGGAGGTGTTTTTTGCAGATCCATGATGGATAAGCAAAAAACGCTAGTGTGAAAATAGCCTAAGCTGTTAATAGGTAATACAAATGAGTAGGTAGTGTCCCTTTAATGCCATTCCCCAATATAGAAGTAAAGGTTTAACATAATGGTAACCCAATTTTTCTGTAAAGCTTCCTGTTTTATCAATATCAAGATGTGTGTGTGAGGAATGAAATTATTTAAACTATGGATGTGATCAATGAAAATATAACACAGCTTTAGGTCTCATGCACACGACGGTATGTGTTTTGCAGTCCATAAACTGCGGAGCCGCAAAATACGGATATCATCCGTGTGCATCCCGCAATTTCCCTGAGCCCCGTTGTCAAAATGCCTATTCTTGCCTGCTAAACGGCTGTGGAAAAGGTACTAAACATCTTATGTCCACATGATGCTACTTGATCGCGTTCAGCATGTATATCAGGGAAATCTGGCATTCGCGTGGTCAATAACCTGTGATGCAGTCAATGGAGTTTTTCAGTATACCATATAAAGACTATACCCCCTGAAGTATACCAAATGGACACAAAGAGTATAAATTACTGCGTCATTACAACTAGCAAATATAGTCATTATGTGGTGAGAAAGGACCTGACCAGCTGCATCAATAGAGTTAGTTCACAAGGCCTGCAACATTGTTTCCTATGACTCTGCATTGTGCCAGTCCTCTGTTATCCCTACTAGAAAATGTATAAATAAATTAATAGCTGGGCGTAACCAGTATGTGGTGTGTCCCTTCACACAGTGACAAAAGTTGCTCCACAATCATTATTTCATGGAGAATACAAGTATTTTCAAAAACAGACATATCAAGAGAATGGAGAGGTCCTCTTTAACTATTTATCATACTCACTATGCCTCATTTTTATATATAGTAGATGCCATTCCATGACTGACCTTTCCCTGTATAGGTTAGTGTTACCTATGGCTGGCTGTCATGACCTCACAGTGTCATAACCTTCAACATTACTTTCCCAAATATAATGGCATTTTGCTGCCCCCTGACCTCTCCAGGCCCCTCTGTGAGTGTGAACATGTCTCACTTTTGTCCTCCTTGTATTTAGACAAGTGCCAGAATTCTGACACCTTCTGAAACTCCCTGTCGCCGCGCTCAGCCTCCATCAGACTTTGAGTGTTATGATGGGAATCGCTAGTCCAAACAGAACCCACCGATGAACCTGACCAGCTCTATACAAATGAATGGATCTGGAAATCAGATCAAGATTATTGTTCCCGTATTTCTGAAGCCAAGTTCTCTCTAATGAAAAAATGACATCCAGGCGAGACCATACTCCATCCCATCTATTAAAAGGACTGCATTCACATACTGGGAGTACCCCCTAGAGACATGGCATCTACCCCCTGGGGTACATGCCTGACAGCAGACTCAGACTGGCTCACAGTGGTACAGGTGAATCCCCCAGTGGGCTCCAGAGCTAGGTGGGCCCCTTGTCTCCCACCCCATGCACAAGTGACACATAACTGTACTACATACATATATTCAATGTACAACACCTAAACCAGCCTATGTTCATATAAAAAAGTGATAGATTATTAACCCCTTTAGTACCAAGCCACTTTTCACCTTAAATCCCAGGCCGATTTTTGCAAGTCTGGCATGTGTCACTTTATGTGGTAATAACTTTGGAACATTTTTACTTATCCAAGCCATTCTGAGATTGTTTTGATTTCTTGTGATACATTGTATGATATCTTTCACCTTTATTTATAAAATAATCCCAAATTTACCAAATATTTGGAAAAATTAACAATTTTCGAAATTTTTATTTTTCTACTTTTAAAACAGATAGTAATTCCTCATAAAATAGTTATTAGTCATCATTCCCCATATGTCTGCTTTATGTTGGCCTCATTTTGTGAAGGTCATTTTATTTTTTTAGGACGTTAGAAGGCCTAGAAGTTTAGAAGCCATTTTGCAAATTTTCAACAAAATTTCCAAAACCATTTTTTAAGCATCAATTCAGTTATAAAGTGATTTTGAGGGGCTTACGTAATGAAAAACACCCATAAATGACCCCATTTTAGAAACTACACCCCTCAAATTATTCAAAACTGATGTTACAAACTTTGTTAACCCTTGAGGTGTCCAACAAGAATTAAAGGAAAATGGAGGTGAAATTTCAAAATGTCACTTTTTGGTAGATTTTTTATGTTAATCAATTTTTTCTTGCAACACAGCAAGGGTTAGCAGCAAAATAAAACTCAATACATATTGCTCTGATTCTGCAGTTTACAGAACTACCCCATATGTGGCAGTAAACTGTCCTATGGGCACGTGGCAGTGGTCAGAAGAAAAAGAGCACCATATGGATTTTGGAGGCAGATTTTGCTAGAATGGTTTTTAGGCAACATTTTGTATTTTAAGATACCCAGAGGTACAGTGGAAACCCTCAAAAAGTGACACCATTTTGGAAACTACACCCCTTAAAGAATATATTAAGGGGGGTACTGAGCACTTTGACCCCCTAAGCGTTTTACAACACTTGGCTGTGAAAATTAAAAGTTTAATTTCTTCCAAGAAAATGTTGCTTTAGCCCCAATTTTTTTATTTTCACAAGGGGTTACAGGAGAAAAAGCACCCCATAATTTGTTCTCCCATTTTCTCCTGAATATGAATACACCCCATATGTGGTGGTAAACTGTTGTGGGGGCACATGGCAGGACTCAGAAAGGAACGAGTGCCATATGGCTTTTGCAGTGCAGATTTTATTGGATTGGTTTACGTGTGCCATTGGTTTTTATTTTTTAAGTGATTGTCTTATGTGGGGGCAAATTTTTTGCAGGTGATGTTTTTATTGGTACCATTGTGAGGTACATAAGACTTTTTAATCGCTTGGTATTGCACCTTTTGTGAGGCAAGGTAAAAAACAATGGCTGTTTTGGCATAGTTTTTTTATTTTTTTTTTACGGTATTCACCTTTTTTATAGAACCTGTAGATACGGACGTGGCGATAACTAATATGTCTAGTTTTCTTCTTTTTTTTTACAATTTTTTTTTTAACTTGATTTTGGGAAAAGGACGTTTTTGTATTTTTTTTTTACTTGAAACTTAATTTTTTTTAAACTTTGTTTTTATTACTTCTTTTTTAACTTTCTTTTTTGTCCCACTCTGGGACTTCAACTTTTGGGGGTCTGATCTCCTGTACAATGCATTACAATACATCTGTATTGTAATGCATTGGCTGTAAGTGTATTACTCAGTGTAAGGGTACTTTCACACTTGCGTTGCCGGAACTGCCTGCCAGATCCGGCAATCTGTATGCAAACGGATACCATTTGTAGACGGATCCGGATCCGTCTCACAAATGCATTGCAATACCGGATCCATCTCTCTAGTTGTCCTCCAGAAAATCAGATCCGGTATTTATCTTTTTCACATTTTTAAAGGTCTGCGCATGCGCAGACCAGAAGATCGGATCCGTCAATGCAAGTGTCCTGGAATTTTGGACGTAGAAAATACCGCAGCATGCTGCGGTATTTTCTCTGGCCAAAGACGTAAGAGGGACTGAACTGATGCCTCCTGAACGGAATGCTCTTCATTCAGAATTCATTAGGATTAAACTGATCATTTTTTTTCCGGTATTGAACCCCTAGGACGGAACTCAATACCGGAAAAGAATAACGCTAGTGTGAAAGTACCCTAATACACTTACAGCTTCCTGCCTGTGAGATCCAGGGGGCTGGATCTCACAGGCTCACACAGATGGCAGCGCTGACTGCGGCAGTGCACGGGTTCATGTGCCGGCATTGGTGTTTTCACCGATGCCGGCGCATACAGTAGGGGTCCGGCTATCAGTGACTGCAGGACCTCTGCAGCTGATCGGGCACCCGCCCGATCAGAGCGCCGTACCTCTACGGCGCTGGGATTTGTGACCCTATTTCCAGCGCCGTATTAAGGAAACTCCTCAGTTTATTATTATAGACACAATCAGAGCTGAGATGACTTCTAGGTATAGAGGAAAGCTGCCAGTATCTTCTTTTTCCCAGTATCTACCTTTCCAAAGTCGCTGCAGGAACCCCCATAGTCAATCATCTGGTAGCATCTTGCTGCTGTGTGAGCAGGTAATATTTGAATGTATTCGTACAGTAGGCCCCCAAAATAGATTTTACTGGTGGGCCCTAGGCACCCCAGTCTGATAATGTCTGACAGATTCAGAACCTAGGTCGTATGATAGGAGGGGTACTGATTAGAGGTTCTATTTTATCAACTCAATGTTAAAGTCTTCTAGAATATCATTTAACCATATACAGAATTAAGCTAAATTCACACAGCAGATTTGTTTCAGAGATTTTTGCAATTTCAAATTAGTTCCATACATCTGCACAGGGTTGTTTCTACAGTGCATTAATTCTCTGGCAGTAGCTTATCTCCACTAAGCATAGAAGGATCAGACATGTTGAAATTCAACAGCCCAGTCCATCTTTTCTCCGACATCTGTCATCAGGAGAAAGTTGGCACACCCTTAGGGTGCATTGACATGACTGTATGTATTTTGCGGTTTGCAAAATGCGGATCCGCAAAAAATACGGATGAAGTCCGTGTGACGTCCATATTGCATCTTTTTTTTGCAGACCCATTGTAAAAATGCCTTTTCTTGTCCGCAAAACGGACAAGAAAAGGACATGCTCTATCTTTTTTGTGGAGATGCGGAACGGACATATGGATGCGAACAGCACGCGGTGTGCTGTCCAAATTTTTTGCGGGCCCATTAAAATGAACGGGTCAGCAAAAATACGGTCATGTGACTGGAGCCTTATGCACAAGAGCAGCTGGTTCTACTGAAGTGGATGGGTTTAGCAAACATTAATCTATGTATGGCTACTTTAAGACCGGCATTACTGATCCGACTGCACTTCTATAGCACCTGAGAATTTTCTAATATGTACAGCAAGTGTGTTCTTCCTACATAAGTCCACATAGTACATAAGGTATGTATGTACAACACAAAAACACACAAGGAAAGTGGAAGTTCTGCTTTAATATACCTGATCAACAGCCCTTATCATATCCTTCCATTGTTATCTGTGTGCAGCATCTTTCACACACTCTGACCAATGTGGTAAAGGCATTTATAATAATGCATTTTTTATTTAATTCAAAGTCACTTACTATTCGGACTAGTAGCATGTATAGAAAAGGATTGTTGTCTTATAGAGGCAAGGTTGGAGAAATATATCAGTATATGAAATATACCCATGTGGCGTACAATATCAAAACATGGCTCGTATAAGCATACTTCAATAATGCTCATTTAAAGGGGTATTCTGAGATTTTAATATTGATGACCAATCCTCAGGACACCCGGGACCCCGGCCAAACAGCTGTTTGAGAAGGCAGCAGGGCTTGCATTAGTGCCGTGGACTTCTCCCAGCTTTTCCTAGGCCAGTGATGTAACGTTTATCTGTCACGTGGCCTAGACCAGTGTTTCCCAACCAGTGTGCCTCCAGATGTTGCAAAACTACAACTCCCAGCATACCCGGACAGCCTTTGGCGGCTTCCACGAACCCGAACTGTTGAACAGCCGAAGGACCTGGGGTGACGTCACCGTCATGTGATCAGTGCAGGGGGCGTGGCTCAGTGCATGGATTTGATCCCGTGCTGAGCCACGCCCCCTGCACTGATCACATGATGGTGACGTCACCCCAGGTCCTTTGGCTGTTCAACAGTTCGGGTTCGTGGAAGCCGCCCCTTATGGATTCCATATGCCGCGATAGTGGAATCCATAACGGGATGAGGCGATTACCACAACCCGAACGCCGAACTTTTTTTTAAAGTTCGCTCATCACTAATCCTGATCAGTATCTTTCCGTCCTAGAGCCCCGAGGACGGAACTCTAGGACGGAAAGTAAGAACGCTGATGTGAAAGCACCACCAGGAGGACCTACTTCCAAGCGATCCTGCAGCACTCGTATGTTATAGACTTTAATAGAGGACTTTGTGTATTTTTTCAGTGTAATAAATTCTTGCAGGAGTTATGTATACGTGACGTGTATGTATATTTATTCAAAATGTGTCTGAGCTTCTGTCTCTACATGAAAGGAAGCATGTTGTTCCAGAGTATACAAGGCATTGTACCTGCTGAGGTTCTCATTGGTGATTAAATAGAAGCGTCACAGTGTTAGTGCTTCCCTCCACTTACATGTAAATCAGGTTCACAGCTTTCACTTCCCATAACTTATTAACATCCTGGCTGACCTGGCCTAATGTCTGGAAAAAAATGCCCTTAGGATGTAAAAAGTAAAAATGCCCTTAGGATGTAAAAAGTAAAAATGCCCTTAGGATGTAAAAAGTAAAAATGCCCTTAGGATGTAAAAAGTAAAAATGCCCTTACATGCTGATGACCAATTAGGACCTTTTGTACTTAGCCTGGACATAAACAGGCGGATGTCATACAAACCAAGAGACGTATGAAAACCCTCAGACATCATGACGCCCAGTGTGCCAGATCACATGGGGTTTACGTGGCAGCACAAGGTCAATGGCTTCTTCATTTTTTTTTTTAAAGGCTCAATCTAGTATGTGTTATTTAATCCTAGGACCAGACCACTGGTAAACTGGTAGTAGACCTCCTCTTTCTTCAGACCAAAGGACTGGTAGCAAAAAGTGCACAGAATTCTGGAAACATAGGCCTAATTGAGACAGCAGAACTGTGGCTCTGCTTTAGTGTCTGTATCATTGCAAATCCAGACCCAGTCGTCTAACTAGTCCAGACTTAATTGTCCGACTAATGATCCAAAGTAACAGTATCATAGAAATAACATGCATGCTTGACCAAGTCGAAAGTGCATGTTTAAGGCTACTTTCACACTAGCAGCAGAGATCCAGCCGGCAGTTCTGTGCATTCTGACATTGACGGAAGTTTGTAAGGCTCCGTCCGGCCACCTTCACCATAAAGGCTACCGGTGGGGATCCAGAACAGCCTGCAGGATCTCTGCCGCTAGTGTGAAACCAGCCTAAGGGGCAAATCAGAGATAGCTGATTGTTGGCAGACAGCTTTATTATGTGTATGAAGAATTCTGTGTGAATTAGCAAAAACCTTATAGCTCAGTAGTTAAATGAAAGGGGCCATCTTTAGAGAATTTATAATTGTAGTCTGCTTTTAGTGTCTCTTTATACTGCATTATGTATGTCTGGGGAAGTTCCAATAGGTTCCCATTAAGAGTCCAAAAAGTGTCCCTTTGGTCGCTTTAAGGACGGTATATGTGTCAGGGATACCGTTTTTTTCTTACGCACACTTTTCCATTTTTCCCAAAAATAAGTTTTATATATATATATACACACACTGCATATAACAGGGTGCTTATGAATGACAGATGCCAGACTGATTAACAGATGTTAACAGATGTTAAAACTGATACAGCTGAGGTTTTCATTGGAATATCCTCATGTAAATCTTGGTCAGATGGACACTGCAGATACAGACACTTCTGTAATTACTTTGTGGCTTAAATGGCTTGTGGTTGTCCAAGAATACCTATCTTTTAATTGATGCCAGCAGCCTGTCTCCGCTATTGAAACATTCATACTTACCTGCTCCCAGCTGCTTTGATCCTGCATGCTTGTGTGTCCATCCTCTAATCCTTGGCAAGTTTACTTTCTCCTGGGCATGGGCATGGCTGCAGCTGAGCAGAAGACCATGACCAAGAGTGGAAGGAAGTAAACAAACCGGGGATCAGAAGATGGACACATGGCAGTCAGCATAGAGGACCAGAGTGGTGGAGAGCAGGTAAGTATGAATCTTTCAATAGTGGAGGCAGGCTGCTAGCATCATTAAGAAGTTATTCCCAGACAGCCCCTTTAAGGCCCCTTTACATGGGCTAGGTGCGGATTACTTGGGAAAGTATAAGTGTCCTATGTTGTAGGCGAAGCTAAACTGGCAGAAGGTATGGCCAAGCCAAGTAGGTGGGGTTTTTCCCCCAGACAATCTGTAGTTTTTATTTGTACTATTTTGTAATATGCCTTTTTGTTAATTTTTTATAGTTTTTTTGGGAGATAAAGCAACAAAAATTGTCCGCAATTTAGATTTTTTTCTATTATGGAGTTCACCATACAGACTATATACATTTATATTTTAATCGTTTTTATTGTTTATTTTTGTTATTAATATGGGGAGAGGGGCTCATTTGAAATTTTAACCCCTTAAGGACGAAGGGCGTACATGTACGCCCTGTGAATTTCCGATCACTGCTGCGCACGTGGCGGTGATCGGAACAAAATGCCTGCTGAAATCAATCAGCAGGCATCTTGGCACAATGCCCAGGGGGGTCCTGTGACCCCCCCATGTCGGCGATCGCAGAAAACCGCAGGTCAATTCAGACCTGCGGTTTTCTGCGGTTCCGGGTCATTCGGGTCTCAGGTGACCCGATAACCCGGAACAGGATGGTGATCAGTGGTGCTATATTACACCACCAATCACCATCCTTACCGTTGGCCACAAATTGTCCTGATTGGCTGTGCAGGGGGGCGGCGGCAGAAGCTAACCGCCAGAGCTTCTCCCCCCTGCACACTGCCTGTCGTGCCGCCGGAGGATCAAGACGCCCCATCGCACTCCATCGGACCCCATCAGACCCCATCCCACCAGGAAGACCCCAGAAGGACCCCATCCCACCCAGCAGACCCCCGATCAGCCCCAGCAGCTCACCCAGCCACCGACAGCCCCAGCCATCCACAGCCCCAGCCATCCAGTGTTCCAGCCCCAGCAGCAGAATCTAAAGTAAGTGCACCTGGGTGTCTGGGGTCCACAGCACTTAGTTGTGTGACCCTAGACCCCCTCAAAACCAGTCCCGCAAAATCTGCCATTCAAAACCCATATGGCGTTCCCCTCCTTCAATGTCCTCCCGTTTGGCCAAACAGTAGTTTAGGACCACATATGGGGTGTTTCTGCAAACTAGAGAAACAGGGCAACCCACATTGAGTTTTGTTTGGCAGGTAACCCTTACTTTATTACTGGAAAAAATGGATTATAATGGAAAATTTTCCAAAAATTCTAAATTCCAAAATTGTTTCTCCATCTTCCATGAACTGTTGTGGAACACCTAAAGGGTTAACAGAGTTTGTAAACCCAGCTTTGAATACCTTGAGGGGTGTACTTTCTTAGATGGAGTCACTTTTTGGAATTTCTATGCTAGGGTGCATCAGGGGGCTTGCAATAGGACATGGTGTTAAAAAACCAGTCCCGCAAAATCTGCCATTCAAAACCCATATGGCGTTCCCCTCCTTCAATGTCCTCCCGTTTGGCCAAACAGTAGTTTAGGACCACATATGGGGTGTTTCTGCAAACTAGAGAAACAGGGCAACCCACATTGAGTTTTGTTTGGCAGGTAACCCTTACTTTATTACTGGAAAATATGGATTATAATGGAAAATTTTCCAAAAATCAAAATTCAGAAATTTTATCTCCATTTTCCATGAACTGTTGTGAAACACCTAAAGGGTTAACAAAGTTTGTACAATCAGTTTTGAATACCTTGAGGGTGTAGTTTCTAAAATGGCGTCATTTTTGGGTGGTTTCTATTATGTAAGCCTCACAAAGTGACCTCAAACCTGGACTGGTCCATAAAAGTGGGATTTGGAAAATTTCTGAAAAATTTCAAAATTTGCTTCCAAACTTCTAAGGTATGTAACATCCCCAAAAATAAAATAGCATTTCCCAAATACTCCAAACCTGAAGTAGACAAATGGGGAATGTAAAGTCATCACTTTTTTGGGGGGTATTACTATGTATCATAGAAGTGGAGAAACTGAAACTTTAAAATTTGCTAAATTTTGCAATTTTTTTGGTAAAATTTGTATTTTTTATGCAAAAAAATAAACTTTTTTGACCCAATTTTAGTAGTGTCATGAAGTACAATATGTGACGAAAAAACACTCTCAGAACGGCCTAGGTAAGTAAAAGCGTTTTAAAGTTATTCACACTTAAAGTGACAGTGGTCAGATTTTGAAAAAATGGCCTGGTCCTAAGGTGAAAATGAGCCCGGTCCTTAAGGGGTTAAAAAAGTTTTATTTTTTATAGTTTTCATTTTCCTTTGATTTATTTTAAGTCACTCTAGGGATTACTTGACTACTGCTCCTATAGACTACATGTATAGCGGAGGTCGCGAAGAGGTTATAATAAAAGTCATTCCCCCATATAACTAGGGCCTTGAACATTATAATATTAATTGAAAACACCCATGTGTATTTATAAAATGTTTATTCTCTTTGTATCCAAATTGTTACTATTGGGTATCAAACCAGGGACATTCAGAGGCAATAGCCTTACAAGCTAAGCCACAGGCTTAACAGTTTTGAGATTTACAGATACATCACTGTATACCAGGACAACACTGGGATAATAGCAAAAGTCTAATTTATTTACTAATCACAAAAATGTAATGGAGAAAAATAATTAACAATAAACACATTTTAGCTCTGCTGTTGTCTGTCTGCTCTTTACAAGTCTTAGTGGCTGGGAAGGCCTTCGTAAAGGTCTCCGTTCTCTAGGACGTACGGTTCTTAAGATATACCCAAAAAATGTATTAGCCAATAGGAGCTTGCAGCTTCACTCAAATTCTAACTGCCATACACACAGTCACATGACCCTTATTAGCAAATAGAAGCTTGCAGGTCCTTCAGTCTTGACACACACACAGTTTTACACCAGTTTTCCATAACAACTTCACCACCCTGCAATCCATCAGTGGTGGCCGTGCTTGCACACTATAAGAAAAAGCATCAGCCTCTCTGGTGGCCGAGACCACAGGAGCTCACATAGGCTAGTGCTTTTTCCTATATTGTGCAAGCAGAAGGACCACTGATGGATTGCAGGGTTGTCTGTAACCATGGAAACGAGCAGTGTATAATGTAATGGAAAAATGAATCCAGCCAGCAAAGGAAGCAATATGGACAATCACAATACATTAGTAAGTGGCTTGTATTAACTTTCTCTACATGATAAATGCCACTGAAGTGAGACAATCCCTTTAAGGGGGAGGGTGCTGTGGAGGTCATATTTTATGAAAGCCTGGCAGCTGTTAAGATGGCTGGGCTGTTGTGGAGGTCACTGTGAAAGGAGTGGTCCACTGTGGAGAACACTGTTAATGGGGTGGGGTGCTGTGGAGGTCCCCTTTTAAACGAGTGGGGCAATATGGAGGTCACTGTTAAGGGGGTGGGCTGCTGTGGAGGGCACTGTTATGGGGGATACTGTAGATATTTTTTAATTACACACACAAACATTAAATGAAATACTTGAAATATAAAGCCTATATATATATATATATATATATATACACATACAGCGTGTGTCACTGCTTGAGAAAGGTCCCAGCAAGCGGACCGAAACGTCGCTGCTTGGTAAATAAACTACTACTTGATTTTTATTTGGAGGTGCCGTGGAATTATTTGCTACACATACAGAGGGAGAGAGCGCTAAAATGTGTTTATTGTTATTTATTTTGCTCCATTATATTTTTGTGATTTTTCTCACTAAAATGTACTGGCATATAGAGCATTGTACAGGAGTACTAATGCATGTTTTAGTTAGAGAAATTCTTTTCTATAATGGCAGTGTACCTTGTAGTACATTTGTAAGTTGTTGTTTTTTTACTACACAAGATTTGTGGTTTTAAATACTGGAATAACTCCTGAAGTCTACTTTATGAGAGTATATTTATTTTATCTATTTATTTTCTGAGATTTTTTTTACCGATGACCTATACTCAGGATTGGTCTCAGTATCTGATCGGTGGGGGTCCAACTCCTGTGAAGTCAGGATTGGTCATCAGTATCTGATCGGTAGGGGTCCAACTCATGTGAACGCAGTGGCCTTTCCCTAGGCCAGTGACATCACGTTCATCATTCACGTGGTTCTAAATGCAGCTCAGACCCATGTAAGTGAATGGGGATGAGCAGCAATACCAAGCACAGCCACTATACTAAGTAAGGCACTGTGATTGGTAGATGGGCCCGACACACGTTTGATCAAAAATGTGCGCAAAGAGCTTCTATTTACTCATTTATAGTAGTATAATACCACTTTTATTTACAATGATCCCCATTTCTCAGTTCTATTTTTTGCTCGTATAATGGTGTGCAGCCATTTTTTATCAACTAAATGTGTATAGTTAGCATCTCAGTAAATGTGTTAACATCATTAGCAGTGAAGCACTGGGTCACTGCCAACTCACTAAACATGTTAGACCTTCCTCTTCATTTTATGACCTAATGGCAGGCGTGAAATACACTAATATGCTGCACTAACTAAAGCCATGTTTGTACGTGGCTGCTCAAAAGTAGCTCAGGAGCAAGTACTCATAGTGAACTGTGTAGTAGTCTCCGGGTCCCTATAGAATGAGGTCTTTGAGCCCTGCTTGGGACTCCAGAAAGGAGTACAGGTGTACATATTCACACTTTTACTACATGAAACTTATACATGTCTTAGCACAATCTTGTGTGATGTGAATTAGGGACTTAAATAACATTAATAAGCAGTTTCATCGTGTATTAGATGTGACTACACTTTTTGTAGCACAGCAAGATGAATACCGTCTAAATTAGCTTTTTTAGCAGGGACAGGCCAGCCATCTAATGCGTATGGAGGTGTACTGACTCTCCCTCTTTGGCATATGTTGCGGAAAGCAGGATCTGGCCAGCCTTAGAGCCTCAAATGCATATGGTCACCCAAAAGATCACTGCTCTGAAATTTCCATGGCTAAAATTCTAAGCTAGATTTCCTCTATTAAATTATATATACATACAATGACTGCTATGACTTTACCAGGCCGGAGGTCAAGTGCAACGTCTTGATGATGCCAGAAGTAAAAAGTTTTATTTTTTACTATGTCCTCCCCTGGCTCCGCCAAATTTACAGGTAATTCTTTTCTCTTTCCAGGGGTGGAAGAGGGTGAACGAGGATGGCCACATGGCGGGAGAGAGATTGACAATGTTACTGTGTCTACAGGACCTTCTCAAAAAATTAGCATATTGTGATAAAGTTCATTATTTTCTGTAATGTACTGATAAACATTAGACTTTGATATATTTTAGATTCATTACACACAACTGAAGTAGTTCAAGCCTTTTATTGTTTTAAAATTGATTGGTAATTCTTTTCTCTTTCCAGGGGTGGAAGAGGGTGAACGAGGATGGCCACATGGCGGGAGAGAGATTGACAATGTTACTGTGTCTACAGGACCTTCTCAAAAAATTAGCATATTGTGATAAAGTTCATTATTTTCTGTAATGTACTGATAAACATTAGACTTTGATATATTTTAGATTCATTACACACAACTGAAGTAGTTCAAGCCTTTTATTGTTTTAAAATTGATGATTTTGGCATACAGCTCATGAAAACCCAAAATTCCTATCTCAAAAAATTAGCATATCATGAAAAGGTTCTCTAAATGAGCTATTAACCTAATCATCTGAATCAACTAATTAACTCTAAACACCTGCAAAAGATTCCTGAGGCTTTTAAAAACTCCCAGCCTGGTTCATTACTCAAAACCGCAATCATGGGTAAGACTGCCGACCTGACTGCTGTCCAGAAGGCCATCATTGACACCCATAAGCAAGAGGGTAAGACACAGAAAGAAATTTCTGAACGAATAGGCTGTTCCCGGAGTGCTGTATCAAGGCACCTCAGTGGGAAGTCTGTGGGAAGGAAAAAGTGTGGCAGAAAACGCTGCACAACGAGAAGAGGTGCCCGGACCCTGAGGAAAATTGTGGAGAAGGACCGATTTCAGACCTTGGGGGACCTGCGGAAGCAGTGGACTAAGTCTGGAGTAGAAACATCAAATGGGCTACAGGTGCCGCATTCCCCAGGTCAAGCCACTTTTGAACCAGAAACAGCGGCAGAAGCGCCTGACCTGGGCTACAGAGAAGCAGCACTGGACTGTTGCTCAGTGGTCCAAAGTACTTTTTTCGGATGAAAGCAAATTTTGCATGTCATTCGGAAATCAAGGTGCGAGAGTCTGGAGGAAGACTGGGGAGAGGGAAATGCCAAAATGCCTGAAGTCCAGTGTCAAGTACCCACAGTCAGTGATGGTCTGGGGTGCCATGTCAGCTGCTGGTGTTGGTCCACTGTGTTTTATCAAGGGCAGGGTCAATGCAGCTAGCTATCAGGAGATTTTGGAACACTTCATGCTTCCATCTGCTGAAAAGCTTTATGGAGATGAAGATTTCATTTTTCAGCACGACCTGGCACCTGCTCACAGTGCCAAAACCACTGGTAAATGGTTTACTGATCATGGTATTACTGTGCTCAATTGGCCTGCCAACTCTCCGGACCTGAACCCCATAGAGAATCTGTGGGATATTTGGAAGAGAAAGTTGAGAGACACAAGACCCAACACTCTGGATGAGCTTAAGGCCGCTATCGAAGCATCCTGGGCCTCCATAACACCTCAGCAGTGCCACAGGCTGATTGCCTCCATGCCACGCCGCATTGAAGCAGTCATTTCTGCAAAAGGATTCCCAACCAAGTATTGAGTGCATAACTGAACATAATTATTTGAAGGTTGACTTTTTTTGTATTAAAAACACTTTTCTTTTATTGGTCGGATGAAATATGCAAATTTTTTGAGATAGGAATTTTGGGTTTTCATGAGCTGTATGCCAAAATCATCAATATTAAAACAATAAAAGGCTTGAACTACTTCAGTTGTGTGTAATGAATCTAAAATATATGAAAGTCTAATGTTTATCAGTACATTACAGAAAATAATGAACTTTATCACAATAATGCTAATTTTTTGAGAAGGACCTGTATATCCACTGAGCGTACAGTCCGCACTATGCTACTTATAGGCAGTCACCCTGTAGGGGATTTCAAGAAGCACTGGTGTGGTCCCAGCTCAGAGAGTTAAAGGGGTTCTTCACTTTGTTACAACTGATGATCTATCCTCAGGATAGATAATCAGCATCTGATCGGCCGGGGTCCGACACCTGGGTTTCCCCGCCGGTCAGCTGTTTGAGAAGGCAGTGGCGCTGCAGGAGCGCCGCAGCCTTCTCACTGTTTACCGCGGCCATTCGGTGAACAGAGCTTAGCCTCGCCCACGCCACTTGATACAAGTCGTGACGTCACTAGGCGGGGAGCTAGCAACAGTAAACAGTGAGAAGGCCGCGGCGCTCCAGCAGCGCCGCTGCCTTCTCAAACAGCTGATCAGCGGGGGTCCCGGGTGTCGGACCCAGGCCGATCAGATGCTGATGATCTATCCTGAGGATAGATCATCAGTTGTAACAAAGTGAAGAACCCCTTTAAGGTCCTTTCACAGGGGTCTATATTTCAGGCAATTATTGTGAACAAATTAAACATTCGAAATTATTCATTGATCGTCCGTAGAGATGAAGGCTGCATGTACATGCAGCTCCGCTGTATGGAGACAAGAGATGGATACAACGATTGCTTGTCCCCATACAAAATAATTGTTCCTGCACAGCAGATTACTATTTACATAGGTCGGATCTGTTATACAGTCATTATATGGTGGTATTATTTAGTAACTGCATGATGGTGCTTTTCAATTATAGCATGGTTGTGTAATCCAGTCATGGTATGGTTGTGTAATTTATTAACTGTAGTAGCGTTACTAACTTATGGTACAGTGGTGTTATCCAGTCACAGTATGGTGGTTGTATTCACTTAAGGTGTAATGGTGTTATTCAGCCACTGTATCATGGTAATATTCAGTTACAGTATGATGATGTTATCTAATCACTGTATGGTGGTGTTACTTAGTCAAAGTATTGTTGTATTATTCAGTCATGATATGATGGTGTTATGTAGTCACTGTATTGTGATATTCCCCAGTCATGGTATGGTGGTGTTATGTAGTCATGGTATGGAAGAGTTCTAAAGTCATAAAAAGGTTGTCTTATTCAGTTATTGTATGGCGGTGTTCAAGCTCGAACTAGCCCACAGGGGTACAGGTGAATCCCCCGGTGGGCCCCTAGTCTCCCACCCTCTGCACAAGTGGCACATAACACAGTAGACTTACTGCACTACATACATATGATCACTATACAGCACCTCAACCAGCCTATGTCCATATAAAAAATCTGATAGATTATTACAGAATCTCCCCAGTTTATTATTATAGGCACAATCAGAGCTGAGATGACTTTTAGGCATAGAGGAAAACTACCAGTGTCCTCTTCTCCCCAGGACCTACCTTCTCAAGGTTGCTTCAGGGACCCCCATATGTATGCAGTCTTCTGGTAGCATCTTACTGCTGTGCGAGCAGGTAATATTTGAATGTATCTGTACGGTGGGTCCCCAAAATAAATTTTACTGGTGGGCCCTATGCCCCCAGGCCGACACTGGCGGTGTTATCCAGTTATGGTATGGTGATGATATTTAGTCACTGGATAGTCATTATTATTTGGTGTAAGGACAGATTTTACATTCTGGTGCAGCATAGTGTGCCCTGTATTTCTCATTAGAGCACATGATCTGGGAACACAGTCCACTCGACTAAGCACCTGCGCCTGGCTGTGCGCTCAGCAGCAATGGCAAGTATGAATGTCACAGAGTCATTTACATTTATCAGTTCTGCCACTAATTATTTTTATCGCATCACGACCGATGATAAATGACAGTTTTATCGTTGATCTTCTCCTTAGTTACTACGGACCAGTTATCTTTATGATTGTTCATAAACAAATAAATCAGGACAATTATTGGTGAGTGTAAAGGCGCCTTTAATGGGGGCTTATTCAGGCTTAGTGCCTAGGGCAGCGAATACAGCCCCGGATTGCACATATCAGCTAAAAGGAAATCTCTCCTTTAAAGAGGACCTTTCACTGGTCCACAGTTTATCAGTTAAAGATATCTACATTGAGAGCGGCACCCAGGGATGTCCGTGAACTTACTTGTATCCCTGGGTGCCGCTCCGTTCGTCCCCTGTAGCCCCCGGTACCGGCGCTCCTGCTGCTGTAATTTTGCCTGGGGCGGAGACTTCTTCTTCTGCCCTGGGCGTCTCCTTCTCCCAGGGCTGGAGCGCTGGCCAATCGCAGCGCTCAGCTCATATTCAGGATATGAGCTGAGCGCGCGATTGCCCAGCGCTCCAGCCCTGTGAGAAGAAGACGCCCAGGGCAAAATAAGATGTCTCCGCCCCAGGCAAAATTACAGCAGCAGGAGCGCCAGTACCGGGGGCTACAGAGGACGAACGGAGCGGCACCCAGGGATACAACTAAGTGCAGGGACATCCCTGGGTGCCGCTCTCAATGTAGATATCTTTAACTGATAAACTGTGGACCAGTGAAAGGTCCTCTTTAAGCTCAACTAAGGACCTGTTTAGACCATAAACTTGAGTCAACCAGCTAATAAAGCCTGCATATTGATAGGCCCCAGCTCTGCATTGGTGCTAGACACGAAAATTATAGTTCAATCTTTTTACTAGACACAAAAATTATATCCACTAAACATGGACAATGATTATTATAAGTATAAGGTGGTAGCTTACCTATCATTATTCTTCATTGTTAATGAATTCATTTTATAGATAACTTGTATAAAGTGTATAAAAGAATATATTAATAAGTAAAAATGTACATGAGTGTGCAGTCTGTCAACCTTGGCAATAAAAGCAGTCAAACTTGGGCGATCTAATTCCTTGACCTCATAACCTAGTAAAAAATAGGATATGATGATGGTGATGGTAACATTCCTGAGAACCTTGTCCACTAGCAAACGCCCCAGAGTGGCATTACCACCTTTTACTCCCCTCTTTGTATACAGAGAGAGCTGTCAGTCACTGATAGGACCTTCCCTCTATGTGTATACAGAGAGAGCTGTCAGTCACTGATAGGACCTTCCCTCTATGACTGTGTATATAGAGAGAGCTGTCAGTCACTGATAGGACCTTCCCTCTATGACTGTGTATACAGAGAGAGCTGTCAGTCACTGATGGGCCCTTCCCTCTATGACTGTGTATACAGAGACAGCTGTCAGTCACTGATAGGACCTTCCCTCTATGACTGTGTATACAGAGAGAGCTGTCAGTCACTGATAGGACCTTCCCTTTATGACTGTGTATACAGAGATAGCTGTCAGTCACTGATAGGACCTTCCCTCTATGACTGTGTATACAGAGATAGCTGTCAGTCACTGATAGGACCTTCCCTCTATGACTGTGTATACAGAGAGAGCTGTCAGTCACTGATAGGACCTTTCCTCTATCACTGTGTATATAGAGAGAGCTGTCAGTCACTGATAGGACCTTCCCTCTATGACTATGTATACAGAGATAGCTGTCAGTCACTGATAGGACCTTCCGTCTATGACTGTGTATACAGAGAGAGCTGTCAGTCACTGATAGGACCTTCCCTCTATGACTGAGTATACAGAGAGAGCTGTCAGTCACTGATAGGACCTTCCCTCTATGACTGAGTATACAGAGAGAGCTCTCCGTCACTGATAGGACCTTCCCTCTATGACTGTGTATACACAGAGAGCTGTCAGTCACCGATAGGACCTTCCCTCTATGACTGTGTATACAGAGAGAGCTGTCAGTCACTGATAGGACCTTCCCTCTATGACTTTGTATACAGAGAGATCTGTCAGTCACTAATAGGACCGTCCCTCTATGACTGTGTATACAGAGAGCTGACAGTCACTGATAGGACCTTCCCTCTATGACTGTGTATACACAGAGAGCTGCCAGTCACTGATAGGACCTTCCCTCTATGACTGTGTATTCAGAGATAGCTGTCAGTCACTGATAGGACCTTCCCTCTATGACTGTGTATACAGAGATATCTGTCAGTCACTGATAGAACCTTCCCTCTATGACTGTGTATACAGAGACAGCTGTCAGTCACTGATAGGACCTTCCCTCTATGACTGTATATACAGAGAGAGCTGTCAGTCACTGATAGGACCTTCCCTCTATGACTGTGTATACAGAGAGAGCTGCCAATCACTGATAGGACCTTCCCTCTATGACTGTGTATACAGAGATAGCTGTCAGTCACTGATAGGACCTTCCCTCTATGACTGTGTATACAGAAATAGCTGTCAGTCACTGATAGGACCTTCCCTCTATGACTGTGTATACAGAGATAGCTGTCAGTCACTGATAGAACCTTCCCTCTATCACTGTGTATACAGAGATAGCTGTCAGTCACTGATAAGACCTTCCCTCTATGACTGTGTATACAGAGATAGCTGTCAGTCACTGATAGGACCTTCCCTCTAGGACTGTGTATACAGAGAGAGCTGTCAGTCACTGATAGGACCTTCCCTCTATGACTGTGTATACAGAGATAGCTGTCAGTCACTGATAGGACCTTCCCTCTATGACTGTGTATACAGAGATAGCTGTCAGTCACTGATAGGACCTTCCCTCTATGACTGTGTATACAGAGATAGCTGTCAGTCACTGATAGGACCTTCCCTCTATGACTATGTATACAGACAGAGCTGTCAGTCACTGATAGGACCTTCCCTCTATGATTGTGTATAAAGAGAGAGCTGTCAGTCATCGATAGGACCTTCCTTCTATGACTGTGTATACAGAGATAGCTGTCAGTCACTGATAAGACCTTCCCTCTATGACTGTGTATACAGAGATAGCTGTCAGTCACTGATAGGACCTTCCCTCTATGACTGTGTATACAGAGAGAGCTGTCAGTCACTGATAGGACCTTCCCTCTATGACTGTGTATAAAGAGAGAGCTGTCAGTCACTGATAGGACCTTCTTTTTATGACTGTGTATACAAAGATAGCTGTCAGTCACTGATAGGACCTTCCCTCTATGACTGTGTATACAGAGATAACTGTCAGTCACTGATAGGACCTTCCCTCTATGACTGTGTATAAAGAGAGAGCTGTCAGTCACTGATAGGACCTTCTCTCTATGACTGTGTATACAGAGAGAGCTGTCAGTCACTGATAGGACCTTCCCCCTATGACTGTGTATACAGAGAGAGCTGTCAGTCACTGATAGGACCTTACCTCTATGAATGTGTATATACAGAGATAACTGTCAGTCACTGATAGGACCTTCCCTCTATGACTGTGTATACAGAGAGCTGACAGTCACTGATAGGACCTTCCCTCTATGACTGTGTATACAGAGAGAGCTGTCAGTCACTGATAGGACCTTCCCTCTATGACTGTGTATACAGAGAGAGCTGTCAATTATTGATAGGACCTTCCCTCTATGACTGTGTATACAGAGAGCTGTCCGTCCCTGATAGGACCTTCCCTGTATGACTGTGTATACAGAGATAGCTGTCAGTCACTGATTGGACCTTCCCTCTATAACTGTGTATACAGAGAGAGCTGTCAGTCACTGATAGGACCTTCCCTCTATGACTGTGTATACAGAGATAGCTGACAGTCACTGATAGGACCTTCCCTCTATGACTGTGTATACAGAGAGCTGACAGTCACTGATAGGACCTTTCCTCTATGACTGTGTATACAGAGAGAGCTGTCAGTCACTGATAGGACCTTCCCTCTATGACTGTGTATACAGAGAGAGCTGTCAATCATTGATAGGACCTTCCCTCTATGACTGTGTATACAGAGAGCTGTCCGTCCCTGATAGGACCTTCCCTGTATGACTGTGTATACAGAGATAGCTGTCAGTCACTGATAGGACCTTCCCTCTATAACTGTGTATACAGAGAGAGCTGTCAGTCACTGATAGGACCTTCCCTCTATGACTGTGTATACAGAGATAGCTGACAGTCACTGATAGGACCTTCCCTCTATGACTGTGTATACAGAGAGAGCTGTCAGTCACTGATAGGACCTTCCCTCTATGACTGTGTATACAGAGAGAGCTGTCAGTCACTGATAGGACCTTCCCTCTATGACTGTGTATACAGAGAGAGCTGTCAGTCACTGATAGGACCTTCCCTCTATGACTGTGTATACAGAGATAGCTGTCAGTCACTGATAGGACCTTCCCTCTATGACTGTGTATACAGAGATAGCTGTCAGTCACTGATAGGACCTTTCCTCTATGACTGTGTATACAGAGATAGCTGTCAGTCACTGATAGGACCTTCCCTCTATGACTATGTATACAGACAGAGCTGTCAGTCACTGATAGGATCTTCCCTCTATGACTGTGTATACAGAGAGATCTGTCAGTCACTAATAGGACCGTCCCTCTATGACTGTGTATACAGAGATAGCTGTCAGTCACTGATAGGACCTTCCCTCTATGACTGTGTATACAGAGATAGCTGTCAGTCAGTGATAGGACCTTCCCTCTATGACTGTGTATACAAAGAGAGCTGTCAGTCACTGATAGGACCTTCCCTCTATGACTGTGTATACAGAGAGAGCTGTCAGTCACTGATAGGACCTTCCCTCTATGACTGTGTATACAGAGAGAGCTGTCAGTCACTGATAGGACCTTCCCTCTATGACTGTGTATACAGAGAGAGCTGTCAGTCACTGATAGGACCTTCCCTCTATGACTGTGTATACAGAGAGAGCTGTCAGTCACTGATAGGACCTTCCCTCTATGACTGTGTATACATAGATAGCTGTAAGTCACTGATAGGACTTTCCCTCTATGACTGTGTATACAGAGATAGCTGTCATCACTGATAGGACCTTCCCTCTATGACTGTGTATACATAGATAGCTGATAGAACCGGCTCCTGGACCTCAAAGCCCAGGGATATAAATGAATAAATTTCAAGTTATACTAAATCTTTCCCGCTAAAACTATATATCAGTCTGCTCAGCTCCTCCTGCTCTATAATATGCAGTTTAAAAAACATGTTCAACCTGACAGGTTCCCTTTAAAGTATTAGGTTCATTACATGGAATAGCCTTTACACTGAATGAAAGACTAAATATTTTAGATGGGTTATGAATCGGGATGTCTATTTGCATGTTTAACTAAACCATATAGAAAGACTACCAGGGTTCAAAAATATCTGTTCCTCTTTGGGAACTGCCAGCACTGATCCTCCCAGCACAGACACGCAGGAAATAGCATGAGATTTCTGCTCAGCCAATCACTGCTCTCCGCAATGATTGGCTGAACTGGTATCTCAAACTATTTCCTGTGTGTCAAGCCAGAAGCAGGAAGTAGAAAGCAGCGGGGACAGGACCAGCATTAGAATGCTGAGGGTTGGCAGTTAACCCATTCTTTTCTTTTTTTAAAATAAAATCAGCCCCCACGCATTTATAGTATATGATTTTGAGGCATCTCATTTCAGAAATGTTGCAGAAGAGAAAAATTTCTTTCCTCCTTAAAGAGTAGATTCTATCCTGCATCTTTCAATAGATGGAATACCTCATGATAATAGAGGAAACACCTGATTATGGCCTACAGGCTACAACATCACACAATTGCCTACTCAGGTTTAAAGGGGTTGCCGCATCTCACCATTACTAAGGCAAGATTAGACACAGTCCTGATTCTGATGTCCATATGTAGACTTTAATATAAGGTGATTGCAGATTCGTAGCTGCTATATCAAGGAAGAATACTTAAAACTACTCACAAAAACAACTTAAAATATTATTATATTTATCATACCCCGTAAACTAGAAAACTGGCATGAAAAATTCACAAACTTTGGCGCATATTTTAGTTGTGAAAAATTTTATTCTGCAAATTTTTTAATAAAGGCCCATAGCTGGCGGTGGATCCCCCGGAGTTATGAAGAGGCACAGGCCACATGCAACACCATTTCTAAATGTAAGACAGCTTCCGAGCGGTCTTACATTTAGACATTTTTCTACGCCTAAAATATGCGTAGAAAATGGTGAATGAGAAGGGCCTGCCGGTTCGTCCCCTACCCTGTCCACACCACACCCACAATTTTAGACCTGGTGTGAGCGGGACGAAGTCACAGATAGCGTTGCAGCAGTCCTCTGCTCCTGAAATACCCCTAATTTAAGCGTATTTCAGCTTATTAAATGACCCCCTTTGTTTTTAAATTTTAGTGGAAATCTACAGCAGCTCTCTTGCAGGTGTTGATTTCTGTTTTGGTGCACAGACTTTAACAGTGTGCACCTCTTGATAGTTATGGTGCATCTAACGCTAGATTATAACTGGCGTATAATATGCTGGTCTTAATAAATGTCCCTCATAGTGAATATTGCTGGCTTAGTCTGTCAAGATATCTGAAGCCACTATGTAGCTAATCAAAACTTTTTTTTCATAGTTGTCTGATAAAGACACTTAAAGTAAGAAAGTTAGCAGTTGTCATATATACAATAATTGTTCCCACCACACATAAGGAGTTCACTGTAGCACCAATTAGTGACATAAGGAGACAAAATTCACACCTTTGCAAATGGGGCTCACTTTCCCAGAGACCTCCTGCATCTGACTCATTCAAAAGGCTGATGATTTTGACACATCTCTGGTCCTGGGAAGAAGACTCTTCACACCTTTGGACTCAGTATATAAACCAGGGAAGCTCAGTGCCTTCAGCATTTGGACTGACTGTCAAGAAGAACACAACTTTGGGGAAAAGAAACTGTTGAACAGTCCTAGACTATATGATGCCTCAAGACTGCTCCTTTCTTACTGACTGGGTCTATCCTTCTTCAGACTCACAGTCTCCAGCATCTTGTTCTGACTCCTACATTCTGTCACCAAACTATTCACATCTATCCTTGAATAACGAAACTATCAGAAACTACCTTCAGGATCCAGTGATGAGCATGGCTTGTCATCAGGCTGAAAAGTCTCCTGTGACATCTAAGAGGGCAAGATGCAAAATGATGGGCCCTCAAAGGCAAAACGCCAGTGAACGGGAGAAGTTGAGAATGAGGAGTCTCTCCAAAGCTCTTCATAACCTGAGAAGATACTTACCGCCCTCAGTTGTACCAGCAGGCCGGAACCTAACTAAAATCGAAACATTGAGACTGACCATTAGCTACATTTCTCATTTATCACAGTTACTTGGTTTGGATGAAGAGACCATGGTCCAGAAAAGAGAAGTTCAACCTGAACTGAATGTTGCATATCCAAAGATTCCAGAAGGTTACCAAGAAGTGGCATGTCGGCACTATCAGCAGAACCAACAGCAGCCACAAAATCCTATCTGTAATGAACTATCTTACCAATGCAACAACTTTCGAATTTCTTCCACCCAATATAACACCAGACAACAAGAAGAACAGTGGATGTCATCAGCAGTCTACAATAGGAGGAACATACCTGCGACTGACTGCAGCCTGCCATCTCCATACACGTCAAGGTTTACACACACATTATATCAGGTAAGGAACTTTGTGTCCACTATGGGGGTTGTTAGATTTGTATTGTGTACTTCGACAAGTAATGTGATAATATAGTTAGACATCAGTGTTTTATTGGCCACCTAGGTAGTATAAAGCTCAAGGCATGAGTTTTCAAAGTATTTAGTTGGTGGACCTAATTCAAATGCTTGATATATTAACAGCTAAAGTTAATAGAAAAGGTTCTGTTCATAATGGAGACATGATGAGCATGACAGATCTGTTTCTATCAAGAGTACTTATGTGTTTGACAGCAAGAATAGCTCGGCAGATGAGTATTCTTCGGAGCTCATAAAATAATATCGATTGCAAGTCCACTTACCTGTACATTTTTCTGTTGAAATGCAGGTTACAGAGGATCAAGCAGTGAACTTACAACCATCACATCTCCCAAACCTAAGAGAAAATGACAGCTGTCTCAGGAGCACTGACCCACATTTCACTTTCATCAATGGTTTGCAGGCCTCTTGATAAAAGTATATTTGCAAATCCTACCTTCAAAAGACTATTATCAATATACGTTACAAAGACAAGAGCCGTTCATGTTGAATCATACTCTGATCATTCGTTTATGTTTATCTGATTTAGGTTTATTGTCGCCATTTTCTTGATAATCCACATTTTATGGTAAAGGCGTTTTATACTCTGTACACGTTTCATTTAAATATGTAATTTACACTATATTCTAAAGTTGGCCATACACCTGATATAGAAGTTGGTTGATGGTTGAACAGCAGTTAAACCAAATGACCATCATGTTAATGACTATTCTGCAGACTTTCTAGTCGTTCACAATGGCCATACACGTTTATTGAAACCAGATGATTGACGAACAATCTTTCTGGAAATGTTGTTCCCAAGAAAGATCTTTTCTCTACAAACCAGTTTTTCTTTAATTAAATGAAAGATATTTGGTCCAACTATTGGATAAACATTTCAAACACAGCCAACCGTTTTTCAGGCAATGGCATTCTGTTGTTGGTCAGCTGAAACAACCCTTCATTGTTAAATTTCACCCAATGATCATTTTGGTTGAAATTGTCAGTTTTGATCAACTTTAGACTAATGTGTGTGGGAATCTTAATGGACAACTGTAACCTCTCCTGACAAGTCTATTTCAGCAATTACTTGCATCCCCTTGTAATATTTTAGCAACTGCTTGCATGCCCATTGCCTTGCCTGTAATATTATAAATTAATTACTAGCAATTAAGGTCGTGATGGGTGTTACCAGTTGGGAGTGTGTCCCTGACAGTCTGACACTATCCAATCAGTGCTGCTATTGTCAGGCAGCAGGGAGCCCCCTCAAATACTAACAACCAGGAGGTAACAACTATTACAAACTGCTAGTCATTTTTCTAGTAGGAATATTACATGAATGGCACAACATAGAGTAATAAGAATAGATGCTCCAGAATTGTTATTACATGGGGAATGCAAGTAGATACTAAAACAGTCATGTCAGGAGAGGTGACAGGTCCTCTTTATTAAGCCAAGATAATTGAGACGGCAGCTGGACAGACTTCAGTGAATTGGTTTTCAAAGTTCAAATTTAGAGTTTGTTCACACTTCAGTGAATCATGGACGTGTGCTGTCCGTGTTCTCCACGGTCAGCACACGTATCCATTGACTTTTAATGTGTTTGTTCACATATCAGTGTGATGGGGACCAAACATGCTCATTAAAGGCTATGAGTCTGTAAAAATCCATTGACGCAACACGGATGGCATCTGTGTTCTGACAGTGGCTTTTCACGGACCATTGATACGAGATGCACTGGAAAGTGTGGGTGGAAAACATATGACACACAGAGGGCAAAAAAAATGACGCATGGACCAGACACAGATTCTTCATGGACATCTTCACAGACGGATTTTCCATGGACATCAAACGGACAGATAAATGTGAATGGGGCCTTATGGAGATAAAGGCTATATACTTCAATGTATATAAGACAATGTACAGGGACTTCATTGGAATATTAGTGGAAATTGCATGGTTTAATAAAATGTGTTTAATTTGAAATACCAAGTACAGAACCTCTTCCTGAGCAAGCGGAAATGATTCACGTTTGTTCAGGCAATGCCTTATGTCCAAGTATAAATTCCCTGTGACAATGGCTATGGATCTTATTTTTTATAAGCAATGTGTCATCCTAGAAGCTAGGATTTAATGTGAAAAGTGCAGCTACTATTAAAATCACGTTAGAAAATCATTTTCTCAGATACTCCTTAATGTAAATTAACAACATTTTGGGTTTACTACATTTTTCGGTATGTTCAATCCTGGCAGATTTGTTGCAGAAGTTTCGGCAACTGTTACATTCTTCTAAATCGGGCTTGCAGGAATCCATTCATCTGCTGCAGAAACAAACACATTCAGATGTATAAGGTACAGTTGCAGAAATGTTTCTCACATGTAGAAATGTTTTGCACGTATAAAGATACCCATCCAGTCCAAGTGCCCTATCAAATTCCTCCCTGCTGCCTTTCTAGATGACACAAGGAAACACAGACCTGTATATACTGTACTTTGACATACAGTATTCTGTATCGTTGCACACGTTACTGATTTTGTGTTTTGCTGATGTAAAATTGGCTTGTGTCACAAATATATATATATGTGTGTGTTTTATATTGGAATATTTATTTGCACAATAAGAATTTCTGAAAATAAATGTGATTAAAAATAACATTGTATCTTTTGTCAAATACTAATCGGATATGAATGGAAGGTAAAAATAGAGTTGCTTTTATTAAACAGAAATATGCCTATATTAGGCATATTTCTGCCGGCAGGGCCGTCTCATTTACCAATTAGTACGCCTGTTTTAGGCATAGAAAATGGTCTAAATGTAAGACAGCTAGGAAGCAGGGGAGTAATCTAAAAGAGGTCACCTGGCCATGGTAGAATGTACAAATGATTTTGATTAAAAGTTTATTTGACAAGTACCTTATATTTATTTATATAGTGAATATAGCAATCTGTATATTCAATGTTTGCAGGGTGCTGCTGCACTGTGTATGGTCATCATTATCTAATTAGGGGTTTAAGTCCCAAAACTCCCACTAATCTGCTGTTAGTCGTGGCCGCAGTGCTCTGGCAAGGACAACAGCTTCTTTATTGGTTTGTGTTGTCACTTCTATTAGTCTGACAGCCTTTCAGCAGCTCAGTCCCATTCAAGTGAATGGGAATAAGCTGCAGTACCAATTACATCCAGTATACAACATACGGTGCTGTGCTTGGTATACCATGAAGAGACTGCAGTGGTCTTCCGAGCTCTGTGACCCATTTAAACAGCTGATTGGCAGAGGTGCCAGGTGACAGACCCCCCGTCGATCTGATATTGATGACCAATCCTGAGGATAGGTCATCAATATTTAAAGACTCCCATACACAATCGGTTATTGTTGGCCAAACCCGTGGGGAACAGCAGGTTTAGCCAACAATCTAATGTGGAGAGCTCTCAACTGCCCCCAGTAGAGAAGAAAGGGGTTGAGCGATCTGAATTGTTTTTGCCTGTCCCATTATTCTCCTAGGAGATACAGTAAGAAGTGGCTGGTAGCAGCTCTCCTCTCATGTTCTTTGTTATGGCTCTCTATTCTGGTTTATTGCAGGGGACCCCAGGTATAAGACTCCCCTCTATGACATATGGAAATGCTTGTCCAACCCCTTTAACCCCTTAAAGACCGTGCCTATTTCCATTTTTACATTCTGGATTTTTCCTCCCCACATTCCAATAGTCATAACTTTTTTATTTTTCCGTTCACATATCTATATGACTGCTTATTTTTTGCAGGACAACGTGCATGGTTCAGCATGGAGAATACCATGGCAGGCCTGGATCGCTTCAGCAGCAATCGTAAGGAAGAGAGAGCTGCATCCCTCTGCCTTCACTCACAGGTGCCGCGATCGGCGTTGATCACGGCACCTGAGGGGTTAAATGACAGGGGCGGCACGATCGCAGCTTCCTGTCAGTGCGGACGGGTTCTGGCTATATGATACAGCCAGCACCCGCTGTGTATGGAGCAGGCCCGCTGCAGAGGCCTGTTCTATACATGCGCAGGCGCATAACACCATATATATATATGTATAGCGTTGGCCAAAGACAATAGAGAAAAAAAAAGGGGAACAGTGGAGTGCCAGAAAATAAAAAGGTAAGATAGCGAATTAAACACCAAGGTCTATCAAAGGTAGATTTGTGGGAGATGCAGCGAGTCCTAGGTGGCAGGCCAGAAGACAACGAGGGGCTGCAAAGAGATGGGGTCTAGTAGCCCCAGATTAGTGGTAAAGGGCTGAAAGATAATATCCTTCTATGGTAATTAGTCTCCCCCTATAACCAGAGGGATGGTGTGGACTGTGGATCGTGTATATAAATCCGTAAAAGAAGGAGATATTGAAATAACATATCTAATAAATAAAAACAATCCACTCGATTTGTTCCACTCAGGGCGATATATACAATAATGGTGTCTTTACTTACTTCACCAGGGAGGATGGCGCAAGATAAATCTCAAGACACTTGTCGCCAATCCTCCCTTGCCGAGGTCGCGGGTAGAATGGTAGTTCTCATGTGTCCCTCCAACAGATGACCCGGTGGACTCCAGCTTGCAGACAAGGAACTTTATTCAATAAAAGCTCAACACGTTTCGGGGTTCTATAAATCCCCTTCTTCAGGAGCAATAAAATGACAAAGGTACAAGAATGATCAACATGCAATTCATAAAGGAATTTGAAAACCCTCCAAATGGTCGTCAGTATGATGTCACTTCCGGTTTTGATAAACCTGGAAGCATCCCTATAGGTCATGTTAGGGGACAAAGGATGGACCTATTAATTGGTATAAAATAAATATATAAATGTTTATTAGCTTCTGCTGGGGGGGCGAGATCTTCTCCGTTACTTACTTTAGGAGACACGTCCAATCAGGCAGCGGGGTTAGGATGCTAAGGGAGCAAGCGAGACCGGAAGTTGAACAGCTTCCTGTCCGGGCTTAGTGGAGTGCATGCTTTGGAACGCATGCAGCTTCGTATGCGAGTGTGGGGCAGGAAGATTCGGATGCGCAAGCGCGTAGTAGGCTACTGTCAGCCCCAATAGCTGGGAGTGGATTAACCCTTGTTAATTGATTGACCCCTTTATATCCATATGCTGGGCAAGGAGATATTTTGTTGGTTATTATTGGTGGGGACTACTTATATGGACTGGACCACTCTTTTTATATATAGACATAGAGGGAGGGTAAACGGAGGAAAAATATATGTATATATACATATATAAGAATATAAAAGTGGCGATCTGGGGGTTGGTACCCCTTCTATATTACCACATAGATCATTCAATAAGTAAAAGCTATAAAAAGGGACTATGTAAAAAGTGTATAGAATAAATAGGCTTAATCAAGAATGACTAAAATCATGAATGAAAAGGAAAGGGGGGGCGAGGTGCATACATATACAGGCACCTACACGTAGAGGGTGTGCATATATACGTACATGCATACACATATATAGCGTGCATACATATGTATGCACACACACGTAAAAGACATGCATACACATACATGCAAACACACATAAAAAGTGCACACTAGTGTGTGCAGGTGTATAAATCTAAACATAGGCATAAAATAAAATTTAAATAAATATGCACCATTGGGTAAATCTATTTAAACATAAGAGAAAAATGTATAAATGCTTGTACACCTTGTACATACTACTGCATACACGCAAGTGTATATACATACCCGAAATATGGTTAGTCAGAATAAAAATTAAAATAGAACAGAAAAAATAGAAATAAAACCTTTAAAAGTTATTAATTAGTACAATAAGCCCATGAGGGGCTTATTGTATACCCATTTTTGATTCCAAATAAAGAAGCATTGAAGAAATAGAATGTTGCTGGGATTTTCGTTTTGATGTGAAGTGGGACCTACCCCTTTTCCCGCGCAACAAAAACGGATCGTGAGCTGTTTTCTTTGTTTTCACTTGTATATATGAGTGGTTACTTGGGGCTAATAGTGACTGTACTCAAGGATTCATTCAGGCCAAATGGAGATAGGGTAATAAACTTAAAAATCCAAAACATCTCCTTTTTACATAACAAAGAATATGACTGAGGGACTAAATCTATGCAGGTTAGTTCCAGGCCAGCAGGGTTACCTGCGTGTTCTACTGCAAAATGCTTTGAAACCCCATGTTTTAAATACTGTTTCTGGATCTTAGACCGGTGTTGTCTAACTCCTTTGCTAGAGAGAGTGCACAGAGTTCCAAGCCAAATGAGAAAGCCAGGAGGATATCCAAGAACTATTTTGACTAAGTTTGTATATTATAAAGATTATTAAGCTGTGTTTAAAGGGAACCTGTCACCGGGATTTTGTGTACGGAGCTGAGGACATGGTTTGCTAGATGGCCACTAGCACATCTGCAATATCCAGTCCCCATAGCTGTGTGTGCTTTTATTGTGTAAAAAAAACTGATTTGGTACATATGCAAATGAACTTGAGATGAGTCCTGTCCCTGAGATAAGTCCAGCGTGAAGGATGGATCCAAGTAGAGACAAATTATCAAATAGTAAGATTTCGAAATGTAATACTAATTTGGCCAGATTGATTTCTGAATTTGGATGGGTTGATATTTGACGACTATATAATCCAGAAGATAAGGTTTACTCCTGCTCCTTAAAGACACACCAAACATGGTCAAGGATTGACATGATCTTTGGTAACAAGAAATTTCTAAATAAAAATATAACATATATAAAATATGTACCTATGGATATGACAGATCATTGTGCTTTAGTAATGGAGATGGGGCCTTTGATTAAACAGGATCCTATGATATTTAGATGTAATCCTCATTGGCTAAATTTGCTCAAAGGTCAGGGTGGTATTAAAGAAGAACTGAAGTTTTTTTTGGGTAAATTGAAGGTCAGCTAATAACAGGTTGTTTGGGATGCGGTGAAGGCATTCATGAGGGGTATATTAGATAAACAAGTAAGCAAATAGTAAATTGCAGAACAGAAATTAAAAAAAGACAAAGAGCTTTGTGCAGAAGATACCTCACCAGAAAACCTGAGAAATTGGGAAGATTAACATAGGAAAGTTAAAGAAATATATACGGAAAGATCTGAAACATCATTATTCTTTCAGGGGGCTAGTTTCTGAGGGTGAAAGGGTAGGCAAGCTATTGGCAAACATAATTAATAATCAACAACAAAAAAACTGGGTAGGTGTATTACAGAACAGTAGGGGACAAATAGTTAGAACTTTGGAACAGATTAGTGGGGGTTTTCGGGAATATTTTCAGGATTTGTATAAGTCAAAAATTTGGTAAAAAAATGAGGATCTGTGCCAATATCTTGATGGTATTCCCTTTAAGAGGCTAACTGAAGAACAGGAAAAACAACTGGAGGAGGATATACGATTGGAGGAATTGGTGAGAGCCCTGAATTCAACTAAAGATAGAAAGGCTCCAGGAGGTGATGGATTACCATTTGAGGTTTATAAAGAGTTTAGTCAGGAACTCCTTCTGGAATTAATGGAGGCCCTGATTAGGCCAAGAGATCAAAAAAGTTATCCCCAGAGTAATCCCCATTTAGTATGTGTTCCATTATTGACAGAGCAGTTCAGTGCACATCTTGTCTTATGTATGCAGTCCTGGAAAAGCCGTTTGAGGATGCATATCTTTGTTCAAAATGTGAGCAAATTGCCCATTTGGAATTGCACATGGTATATCTAACCAGGCGAGTTTCAACACTGAGAAGCTTTGACAATTTGGAAAATATTTTACTGCTCACCGAGCAAGCACTCTGTGGGGTAGATGTGGGGAGGGTGGTAGTGGGGAGGCTCAGGAAAGTGAGGTTTCTAGCTGGATAACAGTGAGAAAGCGGGGTATAGGGAAGAGTGCCAGGGAGGCTAGCCCTGATCTGACACACCCCAACAATTTTGCAAGGTTGGCAGATGAGGGGGATGTCCGTTCAGGAGAGCATTGTTGAAACCGGACACTTCCTCTGCCAGTCAGGGGAATGTCAGCTCCAGTAAGCAGGGGGCCAGGAGAGCAGGGCAGGCCAGACAGGTGCTGGTAGTGGGAGACTCAATTATTAGGGGTACAGATAGGGCGATCTGTCACAAAGACCGGGATCGTTGAACGGTGTCTTCCTGGCGCTAGAGTTTGACATATCGCAGATCGGGTTGACAGATTACTGGGAGGAACCAATGACAAAGTTAGAGGTAGGTGGAGCATCCTTAAAAATGATTTTAGGGATTTAGGTCCCAAGCTTAGGGCAAGGACCTCAAAGGTAGTGTTTTCTGAAATACTGCCTGTACCACGAGCCACACAAGAAAGGCAGCAGGAGATTAGGGAGGTTAACAAGTGGCTTAAGAACTGGTGTAGGAAGGAGGGGTTCGGGTTCCTGGAGAACTGGGCCGACTTTTCTGTCGGCTACAGGCTCTATCATAGGGATGGGCTGCACCTCAATGGGGAAGGGGCAGCTTGTTAGAGGGGGGGAGGGGTGAAGATGGCTAGAAGGTTGGAGGGGTGTTTTAACTAGGGACTGGGGGAGGGTAATTGCGTTATAGGATGGGAAGATAGTGCAGATAGAGACCGAGGGCAAGGTAGTGGGACTGGGGGAGGAATGGAAGGAGGGACTAGAATAGTTCAGATGGAAAGGTTTAGGGTAAAAAATATACATAAACCTCTTAATTGTATGTATACTAATGCCAGAAGCCTGACTAATAAAACTGGTGAACTGGAATTAGTGATGTGTGAGGAGGACTATGACATAGTGGGAATAACTGAGACATGGCTGGATGATAGCTATGACTGGGCAGTTAATGTACAAGGTTACAATCTGTTTAGAAAGAATCATCAAAACCGGAGAGGGGGAGGGGTCTGCCTTTATGTAAAGTCCTGTCTAAAGCCCACAGTCCGAGAAGATATAAGTGAGGGACATGAACATGTGGAGTCACTGTGGGTAGAGATACATGGAGGCAAAACAATAATAAAATACTAATAGGAGTTTACTATAAACCACCTAATATACCAAAGTTCACAGAAAATCTGCTACTAAACGACATAGACGAGGTGGCAAATCATAATGAGGTGGTTATTATGGGGGACTTCAACTACCCAGATATAGACTGGGAAACTGTAAGCTGTACATCACATAAAGGAAACAGGTTCTTGGCAATAACCAAAGACAATTACCTTTCCCAACTGGTTCAGGACCCGACTAGAGGGACGGCCATACTGGACTTAGTATTAACCAATAGACCTGACAGAACAACAGATGTGCAAGTTGGGGGACACCTGGGAAATAGTGACCATAAAGTAATAACCTTCCAATTGTCATTCAAAAGAGTGTTTCTTCAGGAGGAACAAAAATACCAAACTTCAAAAAAGATACATTTAGCCAACTGAGAGAGGCCAAAGGCCTAACGAACTGGGACAAAGTCCTCGAAAATAAAAATACAGCCACAAAATGGGATATTTTTAAAAGCATCCTAAAATCTTATTGCGAGAGGTACATACCTTATGGGAATAAAGGGTTAAGAAACAAGAAAAAACCAATGTGGATGAATAGAACTGTAAAGAAAGCAATAAATGACAAAAAGAAAGCATTTAAATCACTAAAACAGGAGGGTAGCGAGGAAGGATTGAAAATCTATAAGGAAAAAAATCAAATATGTAAAAAACAAATAAAAGCAGCCAAACTAGAGACCGAGAGATTAATTGCCAAAGAGAGCAAAACTAACTCTAAAATGTTCTTCAATTATATAAATGGTAAAAAGTATAAATCTGAAGGTGTCGGCCCATTACAGAGTAATGAGGGGGGAGTTGCAGAGAGCGATGAGGAGAAAGCAAAGCTATTAAATATTTTTTCTCCACTGTAGGAAAATAAACTGTTAGATGAAATGCAGAATGTAAAAGTAAATTCCCCATTAAAAGTGCCCTGTCTGACACAGGAAGAAGTACAGCGGCGTCTTAAAAAGATTAAAATAGACAAATCGCCAGGACCAGATGGCATACACCCCCGTATCCTAAGAGAATTAAGTGATGTCATAGCCAGACCCTTATTTCTGATATTTAAGGACTGTATACTGACAGGGAATGTTCCACAAGATTGGCGCATAGCAAATGTGGTGCCAATATTCAAAAAGGGTCGAAAAACAGAGCCTGGAAACTATAGACAGGTAAGTTTAACATCTATTGTTGGTAAACTGTTTGAAGGTTTTCTAAGAGATGCTATCTTGGAGTACCTCAATGAAAATAAGTAAATAACGCCATATCAGCATGGCTTCATGAGGGATCAGTCATGTCAAACTAATGTAATCAGTTTCTATGAGGAGGTAAGTTCTAGACTTGACAGCGGCGAATCAATGGATGTCGTATATCTGGACTTCTCCAAAGCATTTGACACTGTATCACATAAAAGGTTAGTATATAAAATGAGAATTCTTGGACTGGGGAACATGTCTGTATGTGGGTAAATAACTGGCTCAGTGATAGAAAACAGAGGGTGGTTATTAAAGGTACACACTCAGATTGGGTCACTGTCACTAGTGGAGTACCTCAGGAGTCAGTACTGGGCCCTATTATCTTCAATATCTTTATTAATGATCTTGTAGAAGGCCTGCACAGTAAAATATAAATTTTTGCAGATGACACTAAACTGTGTAAAGTAATTAACACTGAAGAGGACAATATACTGCTACAGAGGGATCTGGATAGATTGGAGGCTTGGGCAGAGAAGTGCCAGATGAGGTTTAACACTGACAAATGTAGGGTTAGGCACATGGGGAGGAACAATGCAAGTCCCCCTTACATACTAAATGGTAAAACACTGGGTAACACTGACAACAGCAAACTAAGCTGTAGAAACCAGTGTCAGGCAGTTGCTGCCAAGGCCAATAAGATAATGGGTTGCATCAAAAGGGGCATAGACGCCCGTGATGAGAACATAGTCCTACCACTTTACAAATCACTAGTCAGACCACACATGGAGTACTGTGTACAGTTCTTGGCTCCTGTGAATAAGGCAGACATAGCAGAGCTGGAGAGGATTCAGAGGAGGGCAACTAAAGTAATAAGTGGAATGGGGGGACTACAGTACCCTGAAAGATTATTAAACTTAGGATCTAATAACTATGTATAAATATATCAGGAGTCAGTACAGAGATCTCTCCCATAATCTATTTATCCCCAGGACTGTGACTGTGACAAGGGGACATCCTCTGCGTCTGGAGGAAAGAAGGTTTATACACAAACATAGAAAAGGATTCTTCACTGTAAGAGCAGTGAGACTATGGAACTCTCTGCCTGAGGAGGTGGTGATGGTGAGTTCACTAAAAGAGTTCAAGAGGGGCCTGGATGTATTTCTGGAGTGTAATAATATTACAGGCTATAGCTACTAGAGAGGGGTCGTTGATCCAGGGAGTTATTCTGATTGCCTGAATGGAGTCGGGAAGAATTTTTTTTCCCCTTAAGTGGGGAAAATTGACTTCTACCTCACAGGTTTTTTTTACCTTCCCCTGGATCAACTTGCAAGCATAATAGGCCGAACTGGATGCACAAATCTCTTTTTTCGGCCTTATATACTATGTTACTATGTAAAGCCAGAGTCATATAGACCAATCTCGTTATTGAACACTGATATTAAATTGCTGGCTAGGGTATTGTCAGATAGGTTAACAAAAGTAATAAAAACAATATTAAATGAAAATCAGACAGGTTTTATTCCCAGCTAATTATTAGAAGGTTATTTATGAATATAGAAAGAAATAAAGATAACAATAGTAAAAAAAAGGATATTGTCACTGGACGCAACCCAAGCATTTGATTGTGTGGAGTGGGAATACCTGTGGGATGTCCTTAAGCGTTTAGTATTTGGGGGCTGTTTTATAAAGTGGATTAAGCTTATTTATTCACATCCCAGAGCGAGGGTAGCGGTGGATGGGGTTATGTCTCTGCCTTTTGCCCTTTCTAGGAGCACTAGGCAGGGATGTCCCCTATCCCCGTAGCTCTTTGCAATTGCAATAGAATCATTAGCGATTATTATTAGAGAGAGTGAAATGGAGCTGGTTGAAGTAATGGATATAATTGAAACATTTGGGTATTATTCTGGATTTTAAAAAAATGGGGAAAGTCACGTTGATGTCACTGGGTGAAGGGGTAGGAGATGGGTGTTTGGATGTACACGTAGTGGATAGGAGAAGTAGTTTTAAGTATTTGGGAATAAATATTGTAAAGGATTTGGGTGATTATATAAAGTTGAATGTATTCCCTCATATAGAGGAATTAAAAAAAATGTAATATTTAGAAGAGGTTACCAATGTCAATGTTTGATAAAGATGATCTTTCTCCCGAAAGATTCTTTATGTGTTGCAATCCTTAGGCCCCTTTCACACGGGCGAGTTTTCCGCGCGGATGCAATGCGTGAGGAGGACTCATTGCACCCGCACTGAATCCGGACCCATTCATTTCTATGGGGCTGTGCACATGAGCGGTGATTTTTACGCATCACTTCTGTGTTGCGGGAAAATCGCAGCATGCTCTATATTGTGCGTTTTTCACACAACGCAGGCCCCATAGAAGTAAATGGGGCTGCGGGAAAACCGCAAGCATCCGCAAGCAAGTGCAGATGCGTTGCAATTTTCCCGCATGGTTGCTTAGCAACGGTACCCGATCTCTATTATTTTCCCTTATAACATGGTTATAAGGGGAAATAATAGCATTCTTAATAAAGAATGCTGTGTAAAATGAAGTAGAAGGGGTTAAAAATAATAAAAGCTAACTTACTTTAGCCACTTCATCGCGTAGTTGCGATCTGTCCTCTCTTTTCCAGCATCAGCTAAGATCTAAAGGACCTGTGATGACGTCACATCACATGGTCCAATCACATGGTCCATCTTACCATGGTAGATGGACCATGTGATTGGACCATGTGATGTGACGTCATCACAGGTCCTTAGTTCTTAGCTGATGCAGGGAAAGAGAGGACAGATCGCAACTATGCGATCAAGTGGCTAAGGTAAGTTAACTTTTATTATTTTTAACCCCTTCCACTTTATTTTACTAAGCATTTTTTTTATTAAGAATGCTAATATTTCCCCTTATAACCATGTTATAAGGGAAAATAATAAATTCTCCAGAAGACCCGAAACCGGACTTCAGTGATGAAGTCCGGCTTCGGATTGGGTACCAAACATGGCGATGTTTCTCACTCGCATGCAAAACGCATTACAAACGTTTGCACCTGCGCTGGAAAATAGCGCATATTCCCGCAACGCACCTGCCTCTTATCCGGACGTCAAACATGACGCCCGTGTGAAAGAGGCCTTAGGGTTTTCACTAATATGGATAGGGTGATGAGAGAATTTATTTGGAAGGGTAGGAATTCTAGGATAAGGAAGGAAATTTTGCAGTTACCAATTAAAGAGCGGGGAATGGCACTTCTAAATTGGTATTTATATTTTTTGGTGGCACAATTTTGGTTTATGTCTGGGGATAATATAACACCGATTTTGAGTTGGTATTTGAAGAATTTGGGGTGGAAAGATTATCTGCTTAAAATGAAGGTAGTATTAGAATCTGGAATATTGGGGAGCACAAACACTAACAATTATATTTTCAATTTAATAGATCACGTTTGGAGAGAAATCAAAAGAAAAAAAAAATATATATATATGTATGTATAAATATATATATATATATATATATATATATATATGGCGTTATGGGTTAAGGGGTTAAAGGGAATCGCCATTTTTTTTTCCCCAACTGAATCAGCGGAGAGAGCCATGAGCTCATGAATATTCAGTACTCAGCAGGGCCGGCACGTGCTATAAGTGGACTAGGCAGCTGCATACAGCGCCCCTTGGGTAGGGGCGCTGCCAGGAGCGCCGGCCCCCCTCATGCTGCAGCCTGCCGAGCGCTCTATTTTGAGCCTCTGGCAGGTGCAGGACTGCCCGGCTAGAGCGTCCATGAGGACGCACCGCCCGGGCGCAGCAAGAGGAGAGGGGCTGACAGGAGGGAAGCGCTCAGCGCTCCCTCCTGTCACTCCCTCATTGTAGCGTGGCCGAGCCCTGTATGGTCCGTGGGTACAGGGAGCATCTGTCTCCTGTACCTGGCCGGACTGACATGAAGTGCGCACACAGTGTGCACTTACTGTCAGTCCGCTCGGTTACAGGAAACAAAAGCGCCTGTACCCACGGACCATACAGAGCTTGGACACGCTACACTAGAGGTGGGGGGGCGGGGGTTGGGAAAGAGAATGACAATGGGGGAGAGAATGACATGGGGGAAAGAGAATGACAAGAGGGGGAAAGAGAATGACAAGAGGGGGAGAGAATGACAAGAGGGGGGGGGAGAGAATAACAAGAGGGGGAAAGAGAATGACAAGGGGGGAAAGAGAATGACAAGAGGGACAAAGAGAATAACAAGAGGGGGAAAGAGAATGACAAGGGGGAAGAAGAGAATGACAAGGGGGGAGAAGAGAATGACAAGGGGGGAGAAGAGAATGACAAGGGGGAAGAAGAGAATGACAAGGGGGGAAAGAGAATGACAAGAGGGGAGAAGAGAATGACAAGAGGGGAGAAGAGAATGACAAGAGGGGAGAAGAGAATGACAAGAGGGGAGAAGAGAATGACAAGAGGGACAAGGAGAGAATGACAAGAGGGGAGAAGAGAATGACAAGGGGGAAAGTGAATGACAAGAGGGAGGAAGAGAATGACAAGAGGAAGAGAAAGAGAATGACAAGAGGGGAGAAGAGAATGACAAGAGGGAGAAAGAGAATGACAAGGGGGAGGAAGAGAATGACATGGGAAGGAACAGAATGACAAGAGGGGGAAAGAGAATGACAAGAGGGGATAAGAGAATTACAAGAGGGGAGAAGAGAATGACAAGGGGGGAAAGTGAATGACAAGGGGGGGGGAAAGAGAATGACATGGGAAGGAACAGAATGACAAGAGGGGGAGAGAGAGAACTGGCGTTAGTTAAAGGGGTTCTGCAGTTTATTTAAACTGATGATCTATCCTCTGGACACCTGGGACTTCTGCCAATCAGCTCTTTGAGAAGGCAGTGGGGTTAAGCTCTGTTCACTTGAATGAAGCTTAGCCCCACCCAGGCCAGTGATATTAGTCGTGACGTCACTGCGCCTGCGGTAAACAGCGAGAAGGCCAAGGCGCTACTGCCAGTGTCGCTGCCTTCTCAAACAGCTGATCGGCGGGGGTCCCGGGTGTCCAGAGGATAGATCATCAGTTTAAATAAACTGCAGAACCCCTATAATATGGCAGATCATATGGGTGGGGCATTGCGATGTCACATGGGGGCGGCGGCAAACTTTTCTTTTGCCTAGGGCGGCAAAAATCCTTGCACCGGCCCTGAATACAAGATTCTGACAAAATAACTGGGTCACTTTCACTTGTTGATGTTGCCCTCAGTTAGGACACCATAAAACTGGTGACAGATTCCCTCTAAAATGCTAGGGCAGCCTGCAGTTATTTCTGTTGAGGGAAGGAGATAGATGGTCTCAGAGATATCTAACACTGCTTATCTGAAGGGTAAAATTCAGTCTGTCCAATCCTTATTTCCCTAATCAGAGGCAGTCAGGCTGTCTACAATAATTGTTGGCTGGTTTGTAGATCAGGATTTATAGTCCACAGCACAACTGGAGTTCTCTTTCATTGTCCAGGATATAGTACCTTAAAGGGATTGTCCAAGATGTTGATATTGATGGCCTATCCTCAGGATAGGTTATGAATATCTGATCGTTACGGGTTCAACTCAAGGCACCCGCATCAATCAGCTGTTTGAAGAGTCTGCTGCACTTTAGTCAGTGCCTCCTCACAGCTTACCAAGCAGAGCGCCTTACATTGTATTATGGCTGTGCTTGGTATTGCATCTCAGCCCTATTCACCTGAATGGGACTGAACTCTACATAGGCCATGTGACTGATGAACACAATGTCACTGACCTAAGAAAGGGACATGGAACTCACTGGAGTGCCTCTTCTGGCGGGGTTGCCAGGTGTCAGATCCCCACCTATCAGATATTGATGATGTATCCTGAGGACAGCATATTCCAAATACAGATACACACTCCTAGTAGGCAAAGCGGCACAAAAATGGCAGGATAGCAGTCCAGTATATTCAAGAGCGAAGAGTCCCCCTGCATTCAGTGATAGACAGACTCCTGTGTATACACATCACATGCACGCAGGGGCGGACTGGGAACTTAAAGTGGCCCTGGAAAAAATACTAAAAATGGCCTGTTTTGTAGTTGGGTCCAAATTAATGGAAAGCAGGGCCAGCAATACCATATTGTGGCACATTATACCACCTCAACAAATACCACAGTTCATCACAAAATACTGCCAGCAGCACAAAATACATCCCCAAAAACTTCCACTGGCCGGATGTGAGGAGGGCTCAGTCGGCCCTCTGGGCATCGGCCCACCGGGAAACTTCCCTGTAAGGTCTATGGTCAATCAAACCCTGCATGCACGTATACATATCAGCCTGTCAATTACTACCCTGAGAGGTTGGGGGAAGCTAGGTCTGAAAACACTTTGGTAACAAATTTCATTTATACTGGATTGGCATTCCAGGCATCTGCCATCAGAATGCTCCCAGTATAGGGTATTATACTATATACGTGCAGTGGCATAGCTACATAGAGTGCAATGATAACAGTAGGACTCCAGACCTAATAACAGGGATGAATGAAACAGAGAATTCACATCACATAGGACTGAGCTTCCAATACACGTATGGCAGGCAGAAGTAGAATTCTTCTTCTTATGATATTTTATTTATTAGCAGTCATACTCTCTGAACAGATACTGTGGGTCAAGGCATAGTAGATAGTGTTGAGCGAACTTGTGTTTTAAGTTCTGCGTCCAAAGTTCGGGTTCGGGTTATTGAAGAATCCTATTATGGATTCCGCTACCACGGACCATAACGGAATTTGGAATCCATAACGGGATTCTTCGATAACCTAAACCTGAACTTTGGACGCCTAACACTAATCGCGGACAGTTCTTCAGAACACTAAGTTAAGCTTATATTCCACATTCAGATAACTGTACAGATCATCACCAGCAAGTGTTCGTATGAGCGCTCATTAGTGATGATCTGTCAGTGTAATACTGCCGCTAATTACCTGATGAACAAGCAAACGTTCGTTCATCGGGTAATTGGAATCTTTCAGCAGGTTTAAAAATTCTCGTTTGCCGGCGGCAGATCGTGATATGTAATCATTATCTGCTGCCGGCAAACAGTGATTCAGTATGGGGACGAGCGATGGCCCCATACTGAGGAGGGGATCATTGCATGTAATAGCAATGGTCTCCTCCGCTAACGCCAGGCGATTGCCAGGAAGGAATGCTTCCTTCCCAATAATTGCCTGCTTGATCTGCACATCTAATATAAGCTTTACTTAGGTGAACTAAAGAAGGGGCCAGAGTACTCTGAAACACATTCTCTATTCATTGGATATAACTACTAATAAAGTGTTATAAGAAGAAGAATTCCACATCGCCTATGATACATTTATTGAAAGCATGCTCCTATGTGCTGACCATTCTTTGGTTAGATCAGGCATCCTCAAACTGCGGCGCTCCAGCTGTTGTAAAACTACAACTCCCACAATGCCCTGCTGCAGGCTGATACCTGTAGGCTGTTCGGGCATGCTGGGAGTTGTAGTTTTGCAACAGCTGGAGGGCCGCAGTTTGAGGATGCCTGGGTTAGATCATTGCCTATAGGAGTTCCCAGTGATTTCTGGACCTTGGAGCATCCATCTGTTTAAAGTGCACAAGGTGTTGTGCCTACTACGCAACCACTAAAGGCGAGCACATCTGCTATTGCCTTGCTGTTATCAGCTGTTTCACAACATACCGCTCTATGAGTGCTTGTGCTCTGTTTCTCCCCAGTTAAATAGCCCCTGTACCATATAAGCAGGGGTGCACCACCAATGAGGCCAGGTAAGGCGATTGCCTCAGGCAGCACCAGGAGGGACAAGAGGGGGGCAGCGGAAGGTCCATGGGCAATGAGCGGGGGTTGGGGGCTTGGTCGGAGCGCCGTTTCAGTTTGTGCCTCAGGCAGCAGAAAGGCTAGGTGCACCCCTGCATATAAGAAACGTCAATGGCACATTGTAAGCATTGTCTCTGTATTAGTGAGTTATGCATTTTCCTAGTATATTCCTCTGTGCAGAGTAATTTTAAGGTTAATGCACGCTTTAATTCAATCTTCACTTGTCTTGAGAAAAAACATCCCAAACCGCAAACAAGGGCTTTCAACATGAATTTCTGCAAAAATTGCAATATCAAAGCCGCACTCAGCTTAAGTAGAGTGCACTGGGTAAACAAGCTGGCTTTGAGGTGCACTGCTAGTTAGATAGCTAGCTTTGAACTCTTGGATTAGCATTTTAAAGGTTTAATTAGCATGTAATCATGATATATTAGCAGGCGAATCTTAACCCCTCTGGCGGATCATTTAGAGCACTGTGTGTGTATTAGTGTCTCCCTATCTCTCAGGCCAGACATCTAGTCTCTTCCCCTATAAACATCCCAGCAGCAGCTCCGCAGAATATCACTGCAGGTAGCCGCTTTATTTACCAACTCATTTCCATTTGAGCAGGTATTTCACAACTATCTCGCTTGTGATCAAGGTGGGCGGACATCTATCATGACACTAATTCCAAGAAGAAAAAACAATTATGCTAATTATCTACAGCCATCTTCTCATTAATGCCTGGAAATGACGCTCTTCATTGCCACAGGCCTGGTACTCCGTAAAATTTCTTAAAACTGATTATACACGTGAATATTTACCTACTTAACATATTTCACAGCGATGTACAGAATTGTCAGCATTCACATCCGTTCACAATAAGGGCTCATGCACACAAACTTATTTTTTGTCCATGTCCGTTCCAGTTTTTTTTTCTCGTCCCGTATGCGGAATTTCAATAGGGCCACAAAAAAAAAAAGGAAATGAATCCATGATCCGTGTGCATTCCATATCTGTATGTCCGTAAGTCCGGACAAAGACAGCCATTGTTACAATGGATCCGCAAAAAAAAAAAAAAACATGTAACACGGGCGTCACATGGATGTCATCCGGCTTTTTTTGGCAGATCTGGGTTTTGCGGACCGCAAACTACATACTATTGTGTGCATGAGCCCTAAGGCTTGTAATACAAATTCCCTGTCTTAAAGGGATTGTCTGAGTTATATCAAAACTCTGTCAACCCCTGTAAACTGCTGCAGAGAAAACTGTGAGCTTATAAGGCCTCATCCACACAAACGTATTTTGGGTCCGCGTCTGAGCCGCATATTTTGCGGCTCGGGGGGCGCGGACCCATTCACTTCAATGGGGCCGCAAAAGATGCGGACAGCACTCCGTATGCTGTCAGAGTCCTTTGCTCCGTTCCGTGGCCCCACCAAAAAAATAGAGCATGTCCTATTCTTGTCCGTTTTGCGGACAAGAATAGGCATTTCTACAATGGGCCGCATTCCGTTCCTCAAATTGCAGAACGGAACGCGGAACAGCTTCCGTGTTTTGCGGATCCTCGGATTACGGACCGCAAAACACCTACGGTACTCTGGGCTTTTAATACTGACGACCTATCCTCAGGATGGGTCATCAATATCAGATCATTGATCATCAGCTGTATGTGGAGACGCGCAGTGCCATAGACATAGACATTGCAGCAACTGGAAGAGAGAAGGGAGAAGGCACATGCGCACTGCAAGCTCCATCTCCTCATAGAGCTGATCGGCAGAGGTGCCGGACCCCTGTCGATCTAATATTGATCAATATTAAAAACCTGGAGAACCCCTTTAACACTTTATGGGCAGCATTAAGGTGGCATTATACTGTGTGCGGACAGGACTAGTGCTGGCGGATGATAACCCTAAGTTCACACCTGAGCGTTTTACAGCGCGTTCAAACGTGCTGTAAAACGCTCAACACATGAAAACCAATGCTTTCCTATAGCCCTGGTTCTCACTTGAGCGTTTTACAGCGGTTTTGAACGCGCTGTAAAACGCCCGACGCATAAACAAGTACTTGAGCTTTTTGAGTGGCCCTGGAAAAAAAAACTAAAAGTGGCCCCATGTTGTAGGGGGGTGCAAATGGACAGAAAGCGGGTCAACACGCTAGAGCAAAATACAGACCCAGCAGAACCAAATACCACAGTGCAGCACAAAAAGTTGTGTCCCTCTGTTGTGGGCATCAATAGGTGCCATTTTCTGTCATCCTCCAGTTGTCTGATCATGATATGGAGCAGGGGGCTTAGGAGATGAGATACGGGGCCACAGCAGTTGAATTCAGAGGGCATGTGTGGTCACTGGCCATGTACATGAGTTTCTGATTCTTACAGCATTAAAGTTGTTAAAAGAGGGAAGAAGTAAAAAAACTGGAAATTACCGATCTCACATTCTGTCAGAGACAGCTGTCAGATTTTGTTTTGAACTGTACACAGAAGACATGTTCACATTGATAAAACAGCGCCACCTAGTGAGCAAGAGGTCAAAAAGGTAAAAGTTTTTTAAGATCGGCTTTGTAGTTACTGGTCTTACAACCCCTTTAGCTGGTGATGGATACGCCGAATTTATGAAGAGGCGCCAGCCTCAATATAACTTCACCCAGCTCCCTTGTTGTCGTAGATTTAGACCATTTTCTACGCCTAAAACGGGGTAGAAAATGATAAGTGGGACTGGCCTGCCGGCCCCTTCCCCGCCCATGGCACGCCCTCTTTTTTAGACCTGGGGTGAGCGGGGAAAAGTCGCATATTGTGGTGCAATCACCCTTGTTATATCTTCTTGTAAATTACCCCCTAGGTGTTCCTGCGTCTGTAACGACTGGGGTCGCTGAAGCTGGCAGAGTACAGCGCTGGCTATTTCCAGTGGTCCCAAAGAGAATAAATGGAGCAGCAGGGCATATGTGTGGCCTGCCACACCATCAAACAGGGGGAACAGGACCCCTTCCTGGAATCAGTGGGGGGTCATAATCGGACCCCACTAATCATATAGTTATGCCCTTGGTGTGGAGAGGATAACTTTAAAACCTGGACAACCCCTTTAAATCCTCCACCACTCCACTAGTATCTCTTTACATGGCAGCAGTGATGCCTGTAAATACGGAATATTATCACTGCCCCCATGTAAACCATTAGCGTCAATACTGGAGAATGTGACGCACTGTGCAGAATTTTTCAGTCATAAGTCCAACCCCCTTTGCAGGTCATAACCTTTAACAAGGCCCAAGCAAAGGTGCTAGAGGAGCAACGTGATCAAAGGACACAAACGGTGGGTCATAACTGAACTAAGGCATTAGGGTCACCTGAGGCAGGGTAGTAGTGTGGATCCTGGAGCAGGGGTAACTGGAGAAGAGGCAATATTAGCGGTGCATTTAGAGTGGGGGCATCTGGAGCTGGGACACTAATGGGGTGCACCTAAAGCAGAGGCATTAGGGTCACCTGAGGCAGGGTAATAGTGGTGATCCTGGAGCAGAGGTATTAGGCGGGCAACTGGAAAAGATGCAATATTAGGGATGCACTTAGAGTGGGGGCATCTCGAGCTGGGGCACCTATGAGGGTGCACCTAAAGCAGAGACATTGGGGGACCTAGGACAGAGTCCCACCAATGCCACTCTGAACTATGCAGAGAGCAGCACACATACCCAGATCTGAGTCTGCTATAAACAAATCCCCTATTTCCCCCTTACAGTCTCCTACAGCTCACTACTGTCACACAATTGAGAAATCAGCCCAGCACCGCAGAGGAGTCCTTCTCTCCAGCAGCCAGTTTTCTAACAGCAGGGAGGGCAGGAGGATGGCCAGACATGTTCTCTCCTCCTTCACTGCCAGCTGCCGGGAAGTTTAGAAGATACTACGGGGCCTCCAGTACAATTTAAACCAGTAGGAGGCTCCATCGCTGTGCGATACTGCCACCTAGTGGCTAAAATAATTTTCTCTCCTGAGAAACAAGAGAAATAATTACTCATCCATCTTATCTCCGGGCGCAAGAGACTGGGGGGCCCACCAAGGAATCTCCCACCTCCCTGGTTGGTCAGTCCAAGCCTGCCAGCGTATGGTGTAGGAGTCAGAAAAAGGCCAGTAGTAGAAGAAGAAACATTTATTTTTACTGTAGTGCCTTAGGCAGGGTGCTGAATCTCTTTAAAGAGACCTAGTCCTGTATGGAGAGTTACTGGAAGTACTTCATCGTATGGAGACTTACTGACAATGCTCCATGGGAAACAAATATGCAAAGAAAGAGAACCATCTCGTCAGCGCCACCTATTGGAAGTGGCTTTTTATGCGTCAAGAGCCGACTTTCCAACAAGCTTTGGTATTCGACAAGGGAATGTAGTTGTAGTTAACCTCTTTCCGACCGCCTCACGCAGGATTGCGTCCTGCGGGCGGTCGGTCTGTTCCTCCTTGACGCGCCCGCGCGTCATCTCGCGAGAGGCGAGATTTCCTGTGAACGCAGCGCTGCGTCTGCGTTCCACAGGATCACGTCAGGGACAAGGTAAACTACAGCCTGCCAGCGCTGATCGTGCGCTGGCAGGCTGTAGAAGTTAAAATGGCATATCAGACGCTGTTTTGTTAACAGCGTCTGATATGCTTGCTGATCGTTCCTTTGGTGGTCCCTTTTGCTTGGGACCACCAAATAAACTTTTATAAGTGCACCAAATCACCACACAGACCCCCCCCCCACCCATCCACCCCCCCCCCCAACCCCCGTCACTGATTAACCCCTGATTAACCCTCGATCACCCCATGTCACCCCCCTGACACTAATTACCCCCCTGTAAGGCTCATTCAGACGTCCGTATGTGTTTTGCGGATCCATGGATCCACGGATCCACAAAACACAGACACCAGCAATGTTCTTTCCGCATTTTGCGGATCCGCACATTGCCAGAACTATATAGAAAATGCCTTTTCTTGTCCGCAGTGCGGACAAGAATAGGACATGCTCTATCTTTTGCGGAGCTGCGGCCGGATGTTTGGGGGCCGAAACCCGGAAGTTTGCGGCCGCAGCTCCGCAAATGCTGATGCGGCGAGCGCATAGTGTGCTCTCCGCATCACCGCCAGCCCCATTCACACTGAATGGGTCCGCATCTATTCCGCAGAATTGCGGAATAGATGCAGACATTTTTGCGGACGTGTGAATGGGGCCTTACTACTTTTTTTTTTGCACATTTTTTGGCAGAGATTTATTCATCCACATTGATCGATGCGAATGAGGAAATCTGTGCCGTTTAGTTTTTTTTTGCACATTTTTGGGCAGAGATTTTTTCATCCACATTGATTGATGTGATTGATGCGAATGAAAAAATCTGTGCCGTTCATTTTTTTTTCAGCCCAGAGACTGAACGGAAAAAAAAAAATCTCATTACCCGTATGCTCAATATAAGGAGAATCGCAGAAACTCCTAATGCTGGCCATACGTGTAATGATTGCGGAGACCCTCAAATGCCAGGGCAGTACAAAAACCTCACATGTGACCCCATTTTAGAAAGAAGACACCCCAAGGTATTCCGTGAGGGGTATGGTGAGTTCATGTAAAATATTATTTTTTGTCACAAGTTAGTGGAATATGAGACTGTAAAAAAAAATAAAAAAATAAAATCAATTTCCGCTAACTTGTGCCAAATTTTTTTTTTTCTGTGAACTCGCCATACCCCTCACGGATTACCTTGGGGTGTCTTCTTTCCATAATGGGGTCACTTGTGGGGTATTTATACTGCCCTGGCATTTTAGGGGTCCTAAAGTGTGAGAATCCAAATGCGTAAAAATGCCCTGTGAAATCCTAAAGGTACTCATTGGTTTTAGGGCCCCTTTGCGCATCTTGGCTGCAAAAAAGTGTCACTCATGTGGTATCACCGAACTCAGGAGAAGTAGGGCAATGTGTTTTGGGGTGTATTTTTACATATACCCATGCTGGGTGTGAGAAATATCTCTGTAAACGACAACTTTTTAAATTTTTTTATTCAAAGTTGTCAATTTACAGAGATATTTCTCACACAAAGTATGGGTATATGTAAATACACCCCAAAACACATTGCCTACTTCTCTGAGTACGGTGATACCACATGAGTGACACTTTTTGCAGCCGAGTGCGCAAAGGGCCCAAATTCCAACGAGTACCTTTAGGTTTTATATGGCTGCTCACAATTTAGCCCCACCCAAAATGCCAGAACAGTACAAACACCCACAAATGACCCCATTTTGGAAAGAAGACACCCCAAGGTATTCGCTGAGGGGCATAGTGAGTCCATGAAAATTTAACTTTTGTCAAAAGTTAGCAGAAAGGTAGACTTTATGAGAAAAACAATAAAAAATCAATTTCCGCTAACTTGTGCCAAAAAAATCTTCTATGAACTCGCCATGCCCCTCACAGAATACCTTAGGGTGTCTTCTTTCCAAAATGGGGTCACATGTGGGGTATTTATACTGCCCTGGCATTTTAGGGGCCCTAAAGCGTGAGAAGAAAAATGCGTAAAAATGCCCTCCTAAAAGGTACTCATTGGTTTTAGGGCCCTTTGCGCATCTTGGCTGCAAAAAGTGTCACTCATGTGGTATCGCCGTACTCAGGAGAAGTAGGGCAATGTGTTTTGGGGTGTATTTTTACATATACCCATACTTTGTGTGAGAAATATCTCTGTAAATTGACAACTTTGAATAAAAAATGTAAAAGTTGTCGTTTACAGCAATATTTCTCACACGCAGCATAGGTATATGTAAAAATACACCCCAAACACATTGCCCTACTTCTCCTGAGTTCGGCGATACCACATGAGTGGCACTTTTGCAGCCAAGATGCACAAAGGCCCTAAACCAATGAGTACCTTAGATTTCAGGCCATTTTACGCATTTGGATTCTCACGCTTTAGAGGCCCCTAAAATGCCAGGTCAGTATAAATACCCCACATGTGACCCCATTTTGGAAAGAAGACACCCAAGGTATTCCGTGAGAGGCATGGCGAGTTCACAGAATTTTTATTTTTGGCACAAGTTAGCGGAAATTGATATATATTTTTTTATTTTGTTTTTACAAAGTCTCATATTCCACTAACTTGTGACAAAAAATAAAATTTTACATGAACTCACCATACCCCTCACGGAATACCTTGGGGTGTCTTCTTTCCAAAATGGGGTCACATGTGGGGTATTTATACTGTCCTGGCATTTTAGGGGCCCCTAAAGCGTGAGAAGAAGTCTGGAATCCAAATGCGTAAAAATGCCCTGTGAAATCCTAAAGGTACTCATTGGTTTTAGGGCCTTTGCGCACTCCAGGCTGCAAAAAGTGTCACACATGTGGTATCGCCGTACTCAGGAGAAGTAGGGCAATGTGTTTTGGGGTGTATTTTTATATATACCTATACTGTGTGTGAAAAATATCTCTGTAAACGACAACTTTTAAAAATTTTATACAAAGTTGTCAGTTTACAGAGATATTTCTCTCACCCAACATGGGTATATGTAAAAATAAACCCCAAACACATTGCCCTACTTCTCCTGAGTACGGCGATACCACATAAGTGACACTTTTTGCAGCCTGGATGCAAAGGCCCAAATTCCAACGAGTACCTTTAGGTTTTACATGGCGACTCACAATTTAGCCCCGCCCAAAATGCCAGAACAGTAAACACACCCCACAAATGACCCCTTTTCGGAAAGTAGACACACACCCGAGGTATTCACTGAGGGGCATAGTGAGTCCGTCTGAGATTTCTTTTTTTAGCCAGAAATTGAAACTTTTTTTTTTTTTTTCTCAGAAAGTGTCATTTTCCGCTAACTTGTGAAAAAAATGAAATGATACATGAACTCACCATGCCCCTCCGCGAATACTTTGGGGTGTCTTCTTTCTAAAATGGTGTGATTTGGGGGTATTTATACTTTCCTGACATTCTAGCACCTGAAGAAACATGACAGGCGCTCAGAAAGTCAGAGCTGCTTCAAAATGCCGAAATTCACTTTTTTGCACCATAGTTTGTAAACGCTATAACTTTTACCCAAACCAATAAATATACACTTATTGGACTTTTTTTTTATCAAAGACATGTAGAACAATAAATTTAGAGAAAAATTTATATAGAAATGTAGTTTTTTTAAAAAAAATTTACAACAGAAAGTGAAAAATGTCATTTTTTGTAAAAATTTCAGTCATTTTTGATTAATAGCAAAAAAAGTAAAAATGTCAGCAGCAATGAAATACCACCAAATGAAAGCTCTATTAGTGAGAAGAAAAGGAGGTAAAATTCATTTGGGTGGTAAGTTGCATGACGGAGCAATAAACGGTGAAAGTAGTGTAGTGCGGAATTGTAAAAAGTGGCCTGGTTATTAAGGGTGTTTAAGCTAGGGGGGCTTAAGTGGTTAAAGGGCTTCTGTCACCCCCCTTAACCCATTTTTCACTAGCTGACATTATCTATTTGCTAATGTCAGCTGAGTTGAAATATATCTTTTTTTACCTTTTCTGAAGTTGTCAATTCTGTAAAAAAGCCACTTTTATAATATGCTAATCATCTTCGCTACCAGCAAGTTGGGCGTGTACTTGCTGGTAGCTGCCGCATCTAGATTAGTTAGGAACGCCCCCTTCCTCGTTTGATAGACAGGGCCAGCGCTTTCTCCTCCTCGCGCTGGCCCTGTCTGAAGATGGGCGGAGCTGGAGGCGGGACAGGAGGCGCATGAAGGAACTGAGAGAGACTGAGGGAGATTGCGCCACAATAATTAGTAAGTTCGGGTTACTTTTGCAGAGATTAGGTTTACATTAATGCTGTATAGGAGCTGTGGGGCCGGTGTATTACAGCACACTGCACCGGCCCCGCGAGTGTCCCTGCAACCCCCCCCCCCCCCCTCCCCACTGATACTGATGATGACTTATGGGGGTCTGTTGATGAATGACACTTATGAGGGTCATGTGGATGACAGTAATGGGGGGGGATCTGTGATGACGCTGTTATGGGGGATCTGTGAATGACACATATATAGCATAAGATGCTATATATGTTTCATCCACAGATTCCCCCATGACAGCGTCACCCACAGATTCCCCCATGACAGCGTCACCCACAGATTCCCCCATGACAGCGTCACCCACAGATTCCCCCATGACAGCGTCACCCACAGCAACCAGATTCCAGCTTTAATTTTTTCATTGCTTTCAGTAACTGAACCGCTGTTTCTTTATACAAGGTTTGATAAATCTGCACTTTGTTATAATTGGTATCGGTAATTGGTATCGGTGAGTACTTAAATAAAAGTATCGGTACTCGTACACGGTCTTAAAAAAATGGTATCGGGACATCCCTAATAGGAATACACTGAAACTCTTAGGCCCCTTGCAGACGAGCATCACGGATTAGGTCCGGGTGCGTTCAGTTAAAAATGTGCGATTTCACAAGCAAGTTTATTCAGTTTTGTTTGCAATTGCGTTCAGTTCAGTTTTTTTTGTGTGGGTGCAATGCGTATTGATGCGTTTTTCACGCGCATGATAAAAAACTGAAGGTTTACAAACATCTCTTAGCAACCATCAGTGAAAAACGCAACGCACCCGCACTTGCTTGTGGATGCAATGCGATTTTCACGCACCCCTATTCACTTCTATGAGGCCAGGGCAACGTGAAAAACGCAGAATATAGAACATGCTGCGATTTTCACGCAACGCACAAGTGATACGTGAAAAACAACGCTCATGTCCACAGACCCATTGAAATGAATGGGTCTGGATTCAGTGCGGGCGCAGTGCTTTCGCATCACGCATTGCACCCGCGCGGAAAACTCGCCCATGTAAAAGGGGCCTTATACACTCTAATGCTAATGCATTGGTGTGTATGAGAGAAGCAATCTGTTGATTGATTGTTATAGTTCCTTATAAAATAGTGTAAAGAATGTTAAAAATCTAAAATCTAATAATTCAAATCACCCCCCTTTCCCAAAAATGTAAATAAAAAATGTGCAGTGAAATGGAGAAAAAAAGGTCGTTTCACCTCCCACAAAAAAGTGATCACAAAGTCTTACACAACCTTGAATGGTATCAGAAAAGCACAGATTGCGCCGCAAAAATTACACAGCTCCGTACACATAACTACAAAAAAGTTATATGGCAGAATATGGCGATGAAAAATAAAATGCCAAATTTTTTATTTTTATTCAGTATTAAAATGCAAGGAAAACTATGCATATGTGGCACTGTATATCAGTAATCGTACTTACCTGAAGAATGAAATTAACAGGTCAGTTTTAGCGTATAGGGAACCCCGTAAAAACAAAACCCATAAAACGGTTGCAGAATTGTTTTTTTTTTTTTCTTTTTTCAGTTTCACCCCATTTGGAACTTTATTTTACAGCTCCCCACTACATCGTATGTACTATTAAATAGTGGAATTAGACAGTGCAACTTGTCCTGAAAAAAATCAGCCCTCCTACAGCTATGTAACTAAGAACTGAGACCTTTACAAAAACCTTCTGTCAATTTTGTATGCAACATTTAGTAGCTAATGAATACGCCATAAAACCGTCATGCACGAATCTTTCTGAATAGGCTGATGTACTATTAAAACAGGATCCGACTGATGACACATTATGTAGTGGGAGCAGGGCCGGTGCAAGGATTTTTGCCGCCCTAGGCAAAAGAAAAGTTTGGCCCCCCCCCCCGCCATGTGACATCACAATGCCCCACCCATATGATCTGCCATATTAACTAACGCCAGTGCCGCCGTGTTTACATTAAGCTGCAGTGGTTCTGGGGACTATAGTGTCCCTTTAGGCCTCATGCACACGGTCGTATGTGTTTTGCAGTCCGCAAACCACGGATCCGCAAAACACGAAAGCTGTTCCGCGTTCCGTTCCGCAATTTGCGGACCAGAACGCAGCCCATTGTAGAAATGCCTATTCTTGTCCTCAAAACGGACAAGAATAGGACATGTTCTATTTTTTTTGCGGGGCCACGAAACAGAGTGAAGGACGCGGACAGCACACAGAGTGCTGTCCGCATCTTTTGCGGCACCATTGAAGTGAATAGGTCCACGCCCGAGCTGCAAAATATGCGGCTCGGACCCGGACCACAACAACAGTCGTGTGCATGAGGCCTTAATGTGAGGTAAATTAGAGACTAGTGCCACAAATAATATACTAGATTGCCTACTTACACCCAGATGAGGATGATGATGGCTCTGGCTGCAGTCTGACTCCTCTGGTCTGGTGTAGAACAGGCTCTCTGAAGGCTGTTTGTAACTGTGGTCACAAAAATTAATGTTCTAGGAGAACGGGAAGCAGCTCCATTTTTTGAGGCCCCCTACACAGCTCAAGGTCTGGGCCCCAGGGCCTGACGGTGAATATGCCCATAAGGCCCACCCATAAGTCCACCTACATGTTCCACCCATGAGTTTGTTCACAGTGGGTGAAGTGTGTATGCAGTATGCCAGTCCTCAGGGTAAGCGACCTGTGAGGTCACGGACACAGGCAGGCAGACCGAGGGGATGAGATTTGTACTCAGTTATAAAGTCCCTGGGCAGGTGTGCAGTCAGTGATGGAGAGGTCAGCACGTGGGTCCTCTGGGTCACTCTCTGGATGAAGGGACACAGGCCTGGTGGTATGTGCGGTGCCCATGATGTTAAGGTTTAACATGCCTGTGGCAAGGTCCCTTGCAATTCGTGACGCCAGTGCCTTTTACGGTGGCACAACCGATTTGCAGCAGGAATAATTAAAGTACAACAGATTCTGTTGATTATTAACTTCTTTACTGAGCAGAAAACTATGTACAGTTCTTTATATAATTCCGTTTTGGAGGCAAATGGTATAAATGCAGTGATTTTCCTGGTATGCAGGGTTGGTAAAGAATAGGATAATCCTAGCAAGGTGGACAGAGGATAAGATGCTTACTGGACAGGACTTGACTTGATCCCGGGTTAGGGTCCTTTCACACTGGCGTTTTTGTTTTCCGGCATAGAGTTCCGTCCTCGGGGCTCTATGCCGGAAAAATCCTGATCAGGATTATCCCAATGCATTCTGAATGGAGAGAAATCCGTTCAGGATGCATCAGGTTGTCTTCAGTTCAGGACCGGAATGTTTTTTGGACGCAGCAAATACCGCAGCATGCTGCGCTTTTTGTTCCGTCCAAAAATCCGGAACACTTGCAACAAGGCCGGATCCGGAATTAATGCCCATTGAAAGGCATTAATCCGGATCTGGCCTTAAGCTAAACGTCGTTTCGGCGCATCGCCGGATCCGACGTTTAGCTTTTTTTCAATGGTTACCATAGCAGCCAGGACGCTAAAGTCCTGGTTGCCATGGTAAAGTGTAGTGAGGAGCAGGGGAGCAGTATACTTACCATCCGTGCGGCTCCCGAGGCGCTCCAGAGTGACGTCAGGGCGCCCTACATGCATGGATCACGTGATCCATGCGCATGGGGCGCTCTGACGTCATTCTGGAGCGCCCCGGGAGCCGCACGGACTGTAAGTATACCGCTCCCCCGCTCCCCACTACTACTTTGGCAACCAGGACTTTAATAGCGTCCTGGCTGCCATAGTAACCCTAAAGCATTTCGAAGACTGATCAGGATCCTGATCAGTCTTCTAATGCTTTCAGGCGACTTGCGTTCTGACGGATCCGGCGGGACGAAAGTGTCTGCCGGATGCTCAGAACGCAAGTGTGAAAGGACCCTTACTCAGTAGCTGAATTGGTGCGGTGATTAATAATCCGACTCCTGCACCTCGATTCTCCCAAGGCCCGAATGCAGAAAGGGTTGCTTTATCCTTGTAGCAGGCTCCTCTGGAATATATGTTCTCTTGCTGGATAATTGTCTTACATATCACTTACACCACTACCCGGCCGCTGCAGGCTCACTAGCCTCCTCACTTCAGGAGGTCCACACTACTCTCCCCAAACAAGACCCAGCCCTCTCTATATCCCTACAGGGCGGTCCCTAGCTCCCTCTAGTGTCTTGGGGGAATACTAACACTCTGACAGGCCTGTACCAAGGAAACTCTCTACAATGTATATGCAATTATAACATAATACAAGGTACATGGAACGACATGTTGCATAATAACCATAAAACCATTGTGTAGTGGGACACTACATGTAGGGGATGTGTTATGTGTTGCTGTAGAGAATCTAATGTGTGTGCCTATGTATAAGGTATGTATTGTGTTTGTGAATGTGTGTACAGAATGCGCTGTGTGGATCTGTGTTTGTATGTGTAAGGACTGCGAGGTGTGTTTCTGTGTATGTAAGGGATGCATTGAGTGTATGTAGGGGATGCAGTGTGAGTGTGTGTAAGGGGTGCATTGAGAGTGTGTAAGGGGTGCATTGTGTGTGTGTGCAAGAGGTGCATTGTCTTTGTGTGTAAGGGTTGCATTGTGTGTGTGTGTGTGTAATGGATGTCAATCTCTCCCCCCCTCCCTTGTCACTCTCTTCCCCGTCTCTTGTCACTCTCTTCCTTACACCCTCCATTGTCACTCTCTTCCTCACCCCTCCTTGTCACTCTCTTTCTCCCCCCTCCATTGTCACTCTCTTCCCCCCTCCCTTGTCACTCTCTTCCTTCCCCCCTCCATTGTCACTCTCCCCCCCCTCCCTTGTCACTCCCCCCCCTTTCCCCCTCCCTTGTCACTCTCTTTCCCCTCCATTGTCACTGTCTTCCCCCCCCCTCCCTCATCACTCTCTTCCTTACACCCTCCATTGTCACTCTCTTCCTCACCCCTCCTTGTCACTCTCTTCCTCCCCCCTCCATTGTCACTCTCTTCCCCCTCCCTTGTCACTCTCTTCCTCCCCCTCCATTGTCACTCCCCCCTCCTTGTCACTCCCCCTCTTTCCCCCTCCCTTGTCACTCTCATTCTCCCCCCGTCCATTGTCACTGTCTTCCTCGCCCCCCTCCCTCCCTCATCACTCTCTCCCCCTTCCCCTACCTCTAGTGTAGCGTGGCCGAGCTCTGTATGGTCCAAGGATACAGGAGCTTTTGTTTCCAGATGCTACCTGTACCCGCGGATCAAGCAGGGCTCGGCCACGCTCAATGAGGGAGTGACAGGAGAGAGCGCTGAGCAATCAATTCCCTCCTATCAGTCCCTCTCTTCTTGCTGCGCCCAGGCGGTGCGCCCTCATGGACACACCAGCCCGGACAGTGCTGCAGCCGCCTGAGGCTCTATATAGAGCGCTCGGGCAGCTGCAGCATGAGGGGGGCCGACGCTCCTGGCGGCGCCCCTTCCCAAGCATAGGCGTGCGCAGGGGGTGTGCCAGGTGTGCCTGGGCACACCCTAATCAAGCTGCAAAAAATGAGGTATTGTCTCTGCTACAGTGCTACCCCTCCTCAGTTGTCCCCTGTATAATGTACACTGATACCCCTCAGTTTGGTGTTTGCGCATGTATAACATATATATAAATATTCAGGCTCGGACTGGCCCACAGGGGTACAGGGGAATCCCCCGGTGGGCCCCTAGTCTCCCACCCCCTGCACAAGTGGCACATAACACATTGGACTTACTGCACTATATACATATATTCAATGTACAGCACCTCAACCAGCCTGTGTTCATATAAAAAAAACTTGTTAGATTATTTATTATATTTAAATGTATCCGTACTGTAGGCCCTCTTAATAAATTTTACTGGTGGGCCCTAGGTACCCCAGACCGACACTGTATATATTTATGCACACACGCAAGCCTGCTTATGCTTTCGGGTGCACACCCTAATGCAATAGGCTTCGCACGCCGATGTTCCCAAGGGGCGCCCTAGGCGGCTGCCTAGTCCGCCTATAGGACGAGCTGGCCCTGAGTGGGTGTATGGGAGTTCTGATTACGACGACATACTATGGAGTTGTACCATTCACAATATTAAGAACAAGCACATCTCTCTATTCTTATCTTAAAGGGGTATTCCAGAATTTTACTACTGAGGGACTATGCTCCCTGCAACCCTACTGACAATCGGAAGTCGGTGCCAGAACTACACAGCACCATATAGTGGACATAGCTGGTTCCTTCAGCACTGCTCCCTTTCCCTTCTATGGGAGCAGCACTGCAGTTACCAGCTCCGTCAACTACATAACTTAGGCGTATCCAGCGCTGGTCTAAATGTAAGACAACTTCCTTGCTGCCCTACCTTTGGATCATTTTCTACGCCTAAGGGCTTATTCACACGAACATATGTGGTTCGTGAAGCCTCTGGGACGGATCCAGACCCATTCAACCCATTCAGATCCAGACACATCCCTGCGTTCCGCAAAAAGATACATGTTCTTTCTTTTTGCGGAACGGTACGGACGAAACTCCACAGAAGCACTCCGTAGTGCTTCCTTGTGCTTCCGTTCGACACTGCTCTGCATCTCCTGCATTTAAGGACCCATTAAAGTAAATGGGTCCTCATTAGTGATGCGGAATGCACACGGAACGGTGTCAGTTTATTGCAGATCCGCATATGCAGTCCGCAATACGGAAACGGAACCCATACGTTCTTGTGAATAAGTGCTAAAACTGATGAATGTGACGGGCCAGCCCTTCCCCGCCCACACCATGGCCACTTTTTTAGACCTGGCTTAAGTGGGGAAAAGTCGAAGATTGCAGCGCATATAACCTTTGCGCCGCAATCTGCGCCAGAAATACACCTCATATAGGTATATTTCTAATCATAATAACCCCATTATCCTCATTTACATCAGTGTCTGTCTTCCATGGGGTTTACAATCTAATTTTCATATCTCAGCCACATACTCTGGGGTCAATTTCATAAAAAGTCAATTCATGGCTGAGATGGGTGTAACCCACAGTAAGCAACAGCCTGGGGTGACGGAGTAAGGTCTCATGCACACAAACTTATTTTCTTTTCGTCTCCGTTCCGTTTTTTTTTTGCGTTCCGTTTCCATATGTCTGTATGTCAGTACCGCAAAAAAATAGAACATGTCCTTTTATTATCAGCATTACGGACAAGAATAGGACTGTTCTTTTAGGGGCCAACTGTTCCGTTCCGCAAAATACGGAATGCACACAGATGACATCCGTATTTTTTGCGGATCAGTTTTTTGCGGACCGCAAAATACATACGGTCGTGTGCATGAGCCTAGGGCTGAATTTACATCATCGTTTAGCTTTCCATTCTTCATCAGAAGAAGAGAAGAAAAAAAGAACAGGATCTTAATTAAGTAATTAAAACCGGATCCTGTTGCATTAGTTATCATCCGTTTGAGCCATTTCCGTCTGAGATCTGTTTTTTTTAGACATGGGAAAAAAGTACTGCATGCAGGACTTTTTTCCCATCTAAAAAAACAGATCTCAGACGGAAATGGCTCAAAACAATGATAACTGATGCAACAGGATCCTGTTTTTTTCCATCTCTCTCTTCATCTGACGGATCAGAAGAACGGAAAGCTAAGGGTGCATTCACATCACCGTTTAGCTTTCCGTTTTTCTGATCCATCAGAAGAAGAGAGAGAGAGAAGAAAAAAAACTGGATCCAGTACAAAAATTGATCCTGTTGCATCAGTTGTCATCTGTTTAAGCAATTTCCATCTGAGATCAGTTTTTTAGATGGGAAAAAACTGCATGCAGTACTTTCGTTTCCATCTAAAAAAGGGATCTCAGACGGAAATGGCTCAAATGGATGACAACTGATGCAACAGGATTGTTTTTTTTTACTGGATCCTGTAAAAAAAAATGGATCCTATGCATAACTGATTCAACAGGATCCATTTTTTTGTTACAGGATCCTGTTTTTTTTCCCTCTCTCTTCTTCTGACGGAGCAGAAGAACGGAAAGCTAAACGGTGATGTGAATGCACCCTAAGCTGGGTTCAAATCAGCGTTATTGAATTCCATTATAGGTTCCATTATAACGAAATATAATGGAATTCTAGGACGGAATGCAAAATGAAAACCTTTAAGAGGAACCTATAACGGAACCTATAACGGAATTCAATAACGCCGATTTGAACCCTGCCTAAACGGCGATGTGAATGAACCCTTATGGAAACAGTGCTCCACTGTTTCCGTATCGACCATGAGCAGTTAAGGGAGCTACAGCGCAATCCACTTACTGTGGTTATTTCAATCTCGGCCATGAAAGTATACACACCTATTAGTATGTTTTGTAGTGTGAGAGGGATCAAAGCACATAGATATCCATGCAGATGTTGGGCCATCCTTGTGTAAATGGTGTAAATGTGGAGCACATTTTTGTGTGACATTTGCTAATATTAGGATTCCTGGAAAAATGAGTACTTGTGGTCCCAGACACAGTCCGGTAATGGCTGTCAGAAAATGACAGCAGCACCCTATACTGTGTGATCACTGCGGGCACATGCCGATGTCAGGTACAGTGAATGATGTCACATGTGGAGGGCACTGAGGTTATCTCTACACAGACTAGGAGGGCAGCTTTTCAGAAAGTGAGACATTGTCACGGGGAGCTCAGTGGGGGGCAGAGTCAGGCACATGTGCAAACATTGCTCAGGATAAGGTGTGAAATGGTCACACTTCCAGGAGGGCAGTGACCCGGGCCAAGAAGGTTACATGGAAGCCACCAGACATCGACCCTATAAACTTTTTGTGGTCCCTACAGGACAGTTCATAAGTGGTCAATAAATATTAAAATGAGATTTTTAATATGATAATCAGTAAAGCAGACCACCTCAATACAGTGATGTTTCTGACCAGGGCTAGAAGCAGCCAGTAACAACCTGGGTACTACTGCCTCCTATGGTGTCTTCTACTAATTGTGAAGATTTTGGGGTTCTCAGTTGCAAACAGATCAAGTAAAAATTTTCATAAAGTTTCAGATTCAGCAATAAATGGTTACAACATTTATGAATTCTTTTTTTCTGTACTTTTCTTGATTTTCCCAGCTTTTCACTCCTAGGCTGCCATAACTCAAATGGGGTTTTATTAAAGGGATATGCCCCCATTGTCTGATAGGTGCAGGTCACACCACTTGGACCCGCACCTATCTCTAAAACGAAGCCTAACACAAGGCAAGCAAAGGCCTTCCTATTGGCCCGCCGAAAATAGCCGAGCGATGCATGGAGGGTAGCCGCACATGCACGGTGCGCCGGCTCCGTTTACGATATAGGTACAGGTCCCAGAGGTGAGACCCACACCTATTAGACAATGGAGGCATATCCTAGCGATGTGCACCCATTGTCTGAGATGACACAACCCCTTTAAACCTTAGTCTTCAGCAGAAGATGACAAAGTAGGTCCTTTTTCTTTAAAGGCGCCAATACGCTTCCAATCTCCCCCAGTGTTCCACACATCATGGTCAGCCAATGACACAGAACAAGATTTGGGGAGAGATGCTTGGGGTTTCAGATGTTTTGAGACCAGGGGTGGATTGGCCATAGACCTTAAATGAAATGGTGGGCTGATGCCCGGGGGGCCGCTCAAGCCTCCCTCTCTGCTGCCAGCCGGGGACATAATGAGCTCTCAGTGGAGATTCAGGTACTCGACCTTACATGCCCTCCTTAATTCAGCTGCTGTAGTGGCCCTACCTCCTTGGCCGCCTGTACCATATCTTAAACAAAAGACAACGTTGAGGAGAAGATAAAATGGCAGCTATTGATGGTCATCACAGAGGGACAACTTTTGGGGAAGTATATTGTGCTACACTGTGGTATATGTGTAGTGTACGGGAGCTGTAATGCCCGTCACTACAGAAGGGTCACTTGTGTGCTGTTGTTCCCCTCATTTATGGGGAGGTTGGTATAAAACATCTTCATGTAATGTAATGCTGTATACTTCCCTGTTACTGTGATATTGCATGTGCAGGCCTGCTGGGGATATTGCTCTTATTATGGACTTATTCATTGTCATGGACTATCCTGGTATTCCCTAACATCCGCTGTGCCAGGTCAGCGCCCCAGTTCCATTCACTATCCTGAGAGAAGAGAACGACGCCCTTTGTCACCACACTTCACCTTTGCCAACTGGACCTAATATGAATGTATATGCAGATGAATTACGTATGTGTATGCCTGCCTGAAAATTCCAGTTTGGCGGGCCCTGATGGAGTACGAGGTCGTACTCAGCTTAAAGCAGCGGGGTATGTAGTGTACGGGAGCTGAAATGCCCGTCACTACAGAAGGGTCACTTGTGTGCTGTTGTTCCTCTCATTTATGGGGAGGTTGGTATAAAACATCTTCATGTAATGTAAGGCTGTATACTTCCCTGTTACTGTGATATTGCATGTGCTGACCTGCTAGGGATGTCATTCCAGCTCTAGGTCAGTAGAGGGAGCTAGGGAGCCCTAGGTTATATATATGCCCAGTCAGGGAAGGAAAAGGCAGTCTAAGTCCAGGCCTTGAGCCTGAAGGATTCCAGTCCAGGCCATGAGCCTGTGAAGTTCTAGCTCAGGCCTTGAGCCTGTTAAAGTCAGCCCAGGCCCTATAGCCTGAGAGGGTCCAGCCTAGGAAGATTCATTCCCTAGGAGGAGCAGTCCAGACCCTAGGACTAGTGGAGAAGTGTTGCCTCCTTAGTCAAGCTGCAAACAGGACAAGGATCCCTGCAGGAGCATCACTGGTCACCAGCCTGAGTGAGCTGAGGGAAGGCAGAGCAGTAACCAAGACAGCAAGAGGTACTACCAATATCAGAGGAGGTACTCAATAATTATTATCCCAAGGATATAAGCCGAGAGAGGGCATTTGGGCCTTGGAGGATAGTGTCCATGTTCCAGGATCAGTCAGGAATAGAGTGCAAGCCGCCTGTACTGCGAGAGTCCTGTGTGTTAACCCTCTGTGATCACCTTGCTACATGTCGCCTGCCATTAAATGTACTGAAACCAACTGTCTTCTAAGGAACTGCGCTTCCATCTATGTCCATGTATGACTACTACTAAAGATCCAGTAAAGTTCAAGTTCTGTTTTATTATCACGTGGTTCCTCAATTATTCCACCTGTCACTACACGGTGTGCCACCGTTCAATTGGCACTGGCGTCACGACATTCATCACCTGCCTGTTCCAGTGCTGACCCGATTGAAGACGACAGTCGGTCCCAGGTTAGTGGGTTGCCCTGCACTACAAAGCCCAGCATACCTAAAGCTACACTACTGACTCCCTGGGACACTGCATATGGTTCTGAGGGGACATTATTTTGCACTATGATATTTCTGTCCCTGCCTACTTGTGTTGCCCTGCCTTTTGTCAATGTGGACCTATCTACATGGGGCCACACACTATCATCTTGTGGTAAGAGGTTAGTGTCATTGAACATGTCTGTAAAAGCCAATATGGACATAAAGATAGTTAGGAGATCATGTAAAGCGCTTTTTTTCTGGCAGAACGCATCGGAACGGCGTTGATGACAAGAGTCTCATGGATCTGTGCCATGGGGTGAGGGGGGGGGGGGTGTAGTGCCAAATGCTAGGTGGTGGTGAAAGAAACTATGGGGGGGCGGAAGGGGGGGGGCTTTAGGGATGAGAATTGGGATCATAGATGGATCTGTGCCATCGAGGGGGGGTTGAAAGAAACTAGGGGGGGATTGGGGATGAGAATCTGGCTGGATGATGGATTTTGGGGTGTGTGGGGTTTGCGGGATGTAGTACCAAATGCTAGGTGCTGAAAGTATCTATGGGGGGGATTTGGGGATGAGAATCTGGATGGGGAGAATGGAGAAATGTGAACAGGGCAGGGGTCATGAAAAAGGCATGGTGGAGGGGGGATGTGCCATGGGGGGGGGGGCGGGGAAGAAATGTGAAATGGGGGGGGGGACAAATGTGACACAACAAGGGGTCATGTAAAAAGAAGGATGTGATGTGACATGGAGGGGGGAAATGTGACATGGAGGGGGAAATGTGACATGGAGGGGGGAAATGTGACATTGAGGGGGAGAAATGTGACATTGAGGGGGAGAAATGTGACATTAAGGGGGAGAAATGTTACATGAGGGGCTGATCTGAGGCATTAGGGGTCTGATTGTTGGTCTGACCTAAGTGTAATGAAATATATTTTTTCTTATTATCCTTAAAACCTAAGTGTGTCTTATAGAGCGATAAATACGGTCCCCACACCAGCAAAGCAGAGCGAAGATACCAGGACCACACAGAGGAGAAGCCAGCTGCTGCAGACGGGACCAGAGCCAGGTGAGCCGCGCGTGTGATGGGGGGCGCCAAAATGTAGCATCCCTGTTCTCTAAAGGGGCGGTTTTAGGGGTTGGATAGGGCCGTGGCCCGGGGAGGGGGGGTGGTGTGAGTTCCACCACCTTTTCTCTGAGAAAAGAAGCCCTGTGTAAAGGTGATTGGATTTCACCATACCCCGATCATTTATTCTTCTGGGAGTATGCGTCTGGTTTGTCCCCATCTCATGCACTAGGCCAGTGATGGCTAACCTCCGGCACTCCAGCTGTGGTGAAACTACGACTCCCAGCATGCTCCATTCATTTCTATCTCTACAAAAGCATTGACCCATAGAATATCAAAACAGTGTCCTGAGGAGTTGACTGCATTTTTCCATACAGAGCTATCCAGTTATAAGTTATACCCCATGAATACTTTATTTTACAATGGGTCCCTATATGCAACGTTTGCCTCTGTATGCCTATAGAGTAGCATACATCAGAGCCTTCCATCAGAGGTATTGTATACATCAGGAAATAGAAGCTGCAGTTGTTTTTTAATCTATTTTACACTTTGGGCATCCCATAAGGTCATACAAGATCTTTGGGAAGCATTCAATATTACATTTTTTTTAATGCTGAGTTCTCCTGAACTGGGGCGGATCTATTAGCCCCAGTTACAGGGCAAATACAGCCCTGGGAGCGGTGGGGTAACTAGAACTGACTGGGCCCCAAAGCAAGTGTTTGAACATACGTCAAATTTTCTCCATACGTCAAAGAATACTAATCAGCCTTTTTTTTATATATTCTCTTTCTGCTTTGGCTACAATTGTACAGAGGATATAGTGAACAGTGACATATTGTGTCGTAACATCTTTATTTTTTTATCTAATGAACAAACTCTAACTTAAAGGGAGTCTCACTCAATAGTTCTACCACTCCCTCACATGCTGAAATGTTACACAGATGAACGATCGACAAGACCTGTCAATCAGTAGTGAAGGAGCCAGGGCAGCGCATACCAGCTGCCAGGCCGCGCGCTCATCATACTTTTTCTACCTGGATTCCCGATTACTGGCGCAAGCATCGGGCTACCCCTGTACGCAGTACGGGCCTCGCGCCTGCGCACAGGGGTAGCCCGATGCTTGCGCCAGTAATCGGGAATCCAGTGCGCAGGCGCGGGATTTGGCCAGTTCTGGAGGAGGCTGAGTGCATCACAATGGGCGGGCCGCCTGGGTGAAAGGGGGAGTGGTAGAAAAGTATGATGAGCACGCGGCCTGGGCTCCGGCCGGTATGACGCCGCCCCTGGGCTCTTTCACTATTGATTGACAGGTCTTATAAACGTTGTTTTCTCAACATCCGTAAGTTTAAAAATGATGGGGTAAGTGGCTATATAATGGGGGGACTGTTTACCAAAGAATGATGTAAGTAGTGAAAATTGGGGTTTGGGGGGGTGAAAGACTCCCTTTAATTATTGATAGTTAATAACTTTAACTTAAAGTGTTGCTGAACTTTGGAAAAACTTTTGATATGTCATAGCAACATATTAAAGGTTTTGATTGGTGGGGATCTGAATGCTGAAATCCCCACCAATCAGTAAAATATAGAGAGTGCACTCACATTACACACTCTCTCCTAGCTGTAGGAGACAGGCTAAATAGAAAGAATAGCTAAGTATAGCTATGTGAGTGCTCAACATTTTAGTGATCGTTTGGGTTCTCGATACTTGGACCCCTACTGATCAAAACATTTGTTGTGTCACTACGATATATCAAAAGTTTTTTCAAAGTACATGGACACTTCAATTGAATATGCAGCTCTAGCCAGCTTTGTACTTGAGACAAACTTTTTAGTGTAAGTTGAAAGATGGCCACTAGAGGGAGCCAGATAAAGTATCGTAGTGACATCCCTTTTTGTTAAGCCACCCTTGTTAAAGAGGACCTTTCATCAGGGTAAAAAATGTGTACTAACTATGCTGACATGTAGAGCGGCGCACAGGGATCTCCCTGCACTTACTATAATCCCTGGGTGCCGCTCCGTTCGCCCGGTATAGGCTCCGGTATCTTCTGGGACTTGGTCTACTAAGAGGAGCCTGGCATCACTTGAAGGCGAGTCACAGGCAATGCGCTGGCCAATCACAGTGCTCAGCTACAGCCTGAGAAATATGACCTCAGGATATGAGCTGAGCGCTGTGATTGGCCAGCGCTACAGCCTGGGATACGCCTACCTCTATTTGTCTATGTTAGAATTAACTTTAAAGGGTTGTGTCACTTCAGCAAATAGCCAGGGGTGCACCTAGCCTTACTGCTGCCTTGAGGCGAAAATTGAAACAACGGTGCCCCCCCCATCCCGTAATGCCTTTGCCACAATGAAAGCGCTCATTGCCCATGGCCCGTCCACTGCCCCCCTCTTGCCCAATGATAGCCTCACCTGGCCTCATTGGTGGTGCACTCTGCAAATAGCATTTATTATGTGGAGAAAGTTAACACAAGGCACTTACTTACTATTGTTATTGTCCATATTATTCATATAATCTGAATATGGATTAATTTTTCCATCACATTATACACTACTCGTATCCCTGGTAACGACCACCCTACAATCCATCAGAAATGGTCATGCTTGCACAATATATAAAAAAGCATCATCCTATGTGAGCTCCACCAGAGAGGACGGCACTTTTCCCTAAAGTGTGCAAGCATGACCACTACTGATAGATGGCAGGGTGGTCGTTACCAGGGATACGACGAGTAGTGTATAATGTGATGGAAAAATGAATCCAGCCAGCAAAGGAGGCAATATGGAAAATCACAATACATTAGTAACTGCCTTGTATTATCTTCCTCTACATAATAAATGCTATTTACTGAAGTGACACAACCCCTTTAAGCCACAAGTTCGTATTTAATCCCTTTTAACCCCTTCCCAACCTCTGCCGTACATGTATGGCACTGCAGGACATGATTTAAGCCCCAGTGCTGTGCAGGTACAGCGCACTGATCGGGTGGATGCAGGAGCTGTGCCCAATCAGTGGCAGGGGTCCAGCTGTTCCTGACAGCCATGCCCTGCTGTATGCGTTGGCATAGGTGAAAACACCGATGCCGGCGCTTTATCCATTCCAATGCCACGGTCAGCGGGATAAGTTGAGGGAGGGGGCGCCCCTTCCCCGTTGAGTCCCCGCGCCATAGACATCGTGGCTGCCTTCTACAGAAGCCTGTGAGATCCAACCCCTGGGTCTCACAGGCAGGGCAGGCTATCAGTGTATTACAATGGCAATACACTGACAGCCAGTGCATTACAATACACATGTATTGTAATGCATTGCAGAAAGTAACAGACCCCCAAAAGTTGAAGTCCCACAGTGGATCAAAAAAAAAGTTTAAAACAACTTTTTTTTTTTAAGTGTTTTACATAATAAAAAATAAAAGTTCCAAGTAAAAAAAGCGCTCTTTTCCCATAATTAAGTTATATAACATTGGAAAAGAAAAAAAAAGAAGATAAGAAAAGTAGACATATTAGGTATTGGTGCATCCGTATAGTTCAGCTCTATAAAAATATCACATGATCACATCAGGTGAACGCCATAAAAAAAAAACTGTGCCAAAACAGCCATTTTTGGTCACCTTGCAATACCAAGCGATCAAAATGTCGTATGTACCCCAAAATGGTACCAATTAATCCATCATATTATCCCAAAAAACATTAGACCCTACAGAAATCAATTTCTGTAGTTATTATGCAAAGTCTCTGGAGACTTCGCAAAGTAATAACTTCGGTTCATCGGAGCCAATACATTCTAATACTGTACTGAGCGCCCCCTCCTAACAGTATTGAAACAAAGTTTTATGCAAATTGACATCGGATGTTTTATCCGAAGTCGATTCGCTCATCCCTAATAGCTATGTAAAGTCTATGGCCAGTGCCAGGAGTTCACATTGCATCACTATGCAGGACTGTATTAGAAGGGTTACTATGCCTACCAGACAAGCCCCGCCCGCTGGACTTGTCAGAGTGACTGAGTGACTGGAAACTGCTGGGATTATGCTGCTTTTTGAATAAAAACCACTGGACTATTTTCATTAAATTGGCGAGTGCTGCGGACTTCTTTAATGCTGATGCGGGACCCTCAGCCAGGGTTCCTATCAGCGTGCACCAAAAACATCTTCATTCACTAATGGTATGTTTCATCCCCAAATTGGGATGGGAGGTGCTGTTCCCATATTATTGCTTGGAAACTAAGCCAATCAGGTTTCTGACTCCATGTCCAGTACCATAGCTAGGTGGTTGATTAATGGTTGCCACCACTGGTAGAGCTGCCTAGTTGGGTGAAGGGGTGAGGCCTCACTACACTGCTCTACAATAGATGGTATTGATATTATCCTGCCTATGATATGTCAACACGACTGACCAGCCTGACAGGAACACTCACCAATATGTAGTATATACAAGTGCCAGAGTATATGCAAGTGCCTCACCCCTTCACCTCCCTAAGCAGCTCTGCAAGTGGTGGCAACCAGTCCTGCTCACATTCAAGGACAGGTTGCTGGCGGCCATTTTAACTCATTCCAAGAGAACGCCTTTAACAGACAGTTGTTTCCTAATGACGTTGCCTGTTAATGTTTAGTATTTGAGGCTCTATACCACAGGTGCCAGAGGCGGCAGTCAGAGCCCTCTCTGTGAGCACCCACACCCTGGAAAAAGTCTATGGTGTACCAAGATCCCTTAGACTTTTCCTTCCATTCATTAGCGCAGGACGCACTATGAACAGCACAGGCAGCGCACTGAATGTAGGCAGCTATTATAGTTGAATGATAAAGTACATAGAAGATATACTATACTGGACTGTAGTATTCAGGGTAAATTGCATTGTTGGCACTTTGCGATAAATATGAGGGTTTTGGGTTACAGTTTGGGCGCTCAGTCTCTAAAAGGTTATCCATCACCGCTCCATCGCTGCTCTATACTGTGCAACTTCATTTCTGACATTTCTAGTGATTTGACTTCCACCTAGTTTTTGGATTATCTTTCTGCCTGCTGTTCCTGTTGATATCTCCTGGTAACCAACCCTGGCTTATTTTGGAATTAGCTTTTCATGTTTGTCCCTTCTGGTTTTTGACCCTGCTTGCTGACTTCTTTTTTACCTTCCTGGTCATTGTGGAAGGTCTGTTACTTGTGTGCCCTCACCGCATATGTATCCTGGGTCCTTGGCAGCCAAGTCCATCCTGCCTGGCGGCAGGCTCTGGTGAAAGACCTAGGGGTAGCCTTAATTCCATACCATCCACAGTGGGTTTGAAAGGCTGGTAGCAGTTTTAGGGTCTCTGGCTGTGAATCTGGACGGTGACCTGAGTACCTCCTTACAGACAGTTTTAGAGTTAATTTTAATATATTAATCTCAAATTCAACCAATATTCTATATGCAGTACATTTATCATGTCAAATCCTCTTCCATGGGACATATTCTGTCAATGTTGCTATTTATTGCAAATTCCAAGTCATTTGCTAGGGACCTTTAACAAGCTGGATATTTGCTGTAACTGGATAGTTTACCCCATAGATGTGTCAGATTTTACCCGTTCAGTGGAGAGAAAAAAACAGGTGGAGATTTCACACATCTTTTACCTACAGTGATTAAGGGCTCAGTGTGGCACGGAGAGCACTGAGGCCATGGCTAAATCTATGAAACAGCTCAACGTCAATTTATAAAGCAAACATATATCAGTCACAATACGACGTCTAGATGGTTAATGAACACAAATCTAAGCATTACAATACTGAGAAAAAATCTAATCATGACAATTTTTTTTTCTATTTGCTGTTGTAGGGACCAAGGGGCAAATTTAATAACACCGTCATTTTAGATGCCGGTCTTAATAAACCCCTAGACTGGCTTTGGATCCTCCGCCAGTTCTAAATGTTAGACAGCTTCCTACAACAGGCGTAGAAAATGATGAATGAAACGAGCCTGCTGGCCCCTCCTCTTCCCAGCCCACACCACGTCCGCAATTTTAGACCTGGCGTGAGCGCGGAGAAGTCCCAGATTGTAGAGCAATCTGTGCCTGAAATACAACATATTTAGGCGTATTTCAGATTAATAAATGACCCCCCAAGTGTTGCTGACAGAAGCCAGCGCCGTTTAGGTTGATCCAAGAAATGGAACAAAAAGTTAGACAGTTATGCTGGCCCATTAAAGAGACAGAAGATCCTCTAGTGGGCTGGAGTTTGGACACAGAAATGGGCCCCAAGGTCCAGCTGAAAACAGCCCCATTTGGAGTTGACTTTGGAACCAATCACTTACCACTATGGTCTTTGCTTCTGAGTGGATCCACAAATAACCTATTAGATCTTATTGATGATATGTCCTGTGTGTACAATTCTAATTCACTAAGTACTATGCAATTAACATTGGGCACATGCATGTTTTATATAGGTTTTGGGTGAGCCCTCTGAGTCATTTCATCTAGTGAGCCCAAAAAGCAACAGTTCAATCAATTTACCATACCTAATAATGAGTGTTCCAATACCTTCTTGCATATATCTAGTTCAACACTTAAATTGTTTCCACCATAAGCTCAGCGTGTACTATAAAAAGCAATATATACAATAAAAAGAATGTGAACAACTATTGACTGATACATAGAATGTACAGTGAAATATCGGGGTCTAATAGAAGAGACATTTGACATTTCAGTGTACCAGTGGTTACCTTCCATGTACTGGAGTTCAGACAGAAGCCCAGTGATACCTTCACTCTTAGAGGTTGTGGGGTTAAGTCAAACAGAGGGTAAATTCAGTTTCCCAGGTTGACACCTTGGTCTTGTGCAGAGAAGGTGCAAATGTTAGGAGTTTCTTCTGCCACTTGCATAAACATGGTAAGGTGTGAAGTGGCCACACTTCTTCTATGAGTCAGTGAGCTGGGAGTCCTTGGAAATTTCAGGGAAACCCATTAATTTCAACATGTGCTTCTCCCATCATCCCATCAATCCCATCTTACAACTCGTTGTTATATATATATATTTTTAATGTAACCTCCTAGTATTCTACTGTTGGCCAAAAGCCATGGCCAGTGCAGCATAAGGGTGCATTTAGATGCTGCGAGGAGCAGCCAATTGTCGGGAGGGAAGCATTCTTGTTAAGTGGAGGTGAAGCACTGCATTTACATGCAGCGATCACCTCCACAGTATGAGGATGGATGCTGCTATCGCTCGTCCCCATACAAAATCATTGTTCTTGTGCAGGAGAGTGCTGTTTAGACAGGAGGATCTGCTACCCGGGAACAATGATTGAGGTGTCCACACCTCAGATGATTTCACCCGATGAATGAGTGTTTAGCTTGTTCATTAGGTGATCTGCAGTCCTTTACATGGGAATATTATCAAAAATGAGCATTTATCGGAATGTGTATTTCTAATAATCCAGCTTTAGTCTTATTTCCAGTCATAGATGCCATAAGATTTGACCATTTACTCATTTAGTAACTGAGATAATTAAGCACCTTATGTTGGCTCCTTGAAATAAGAGACAAGAATTCATTGACCTCACTTATGGCTTTCAGGGTTATTTTGTTATTTTTGTTGGATATCCTGCAGTGTGAGAGACCAGGAACTTTAAAGATTAACTTCTAAAAAGTAAATGTGATCATGGTTTTATGGGGCAATGGCTAAGTCTCCACAAGAATCGTCTCAGTAGGTGGAAAAGTTTGTCACCTTTTGGCACACTTCACATGCAAATGTTACGAGCCTTGGGGACTGACTTGTGCTCTAGACAAACAAGTATAGCAGAAGAGACAGCTGATGACATCTTCAGCCATGACTACAAAATGATGGACATGACAGACTGGTTGAAGTTATACTGCAGAAGCTATATCCTCCATATATGCAGGTTATGAGGACAATCTACACACATTCACCTCTATCTATATAGATGATCTTTGTATATCATTCTCCATATCCAAGTTTTTATGGCGTATATATTTCAAGATGTGAGTACTTTAAGGGCTCTGGCAAATAAACAGTTTGTATTAAAATGTATTACAGTAGATATAGTAGAATAATTGGGCCTGTAGTGAGGAAGACCCTGCTACCTCCCCCCAATTCCCATTGTTTCCTGATAAATCTAAGCATAAGTGTCACAGGAGAGACCTTTATTGCATATCTATTTCTGCTTTAACGTCAACAGCTATTGAGCTTGGGAGAATCTCATTTCATATTTAGCTATAGGCTCTGATAATTGCCTGCAGTTTGCTGTAAAATGCAATATGTCAGGGGCAGACACAGAGCAGTACATGGGCATGCACCCTTGCTCTCCAATGTCCCTATGTCTCTCAATCCAGTCATTATTCCACTAGTAAGGGTCCATTCACACGTCCGCAATTCTGTTCCGCATTTGCGGAACGGAATTACGGACCCATTAATTTCAATGGGGACAGACGATGTCCCGGCCGGGTCCGCAATTGCGGATTCGCACTTCCGGGTCCGCAATTGCGTTCCCGAAAAAAATAGAACATGTCCTATTCTTGTCCGCAATTGCGGACAAGAAAAGGCATTTTCTATGAGAGTGCCGGCAAAGTGCGGTCCGCAAATTACGGAACGCACATCGCCGATGTCCGTGTTTTGCGGATCCGTGGATCCGCAAAACACACACGGACGTGTGAATGGACCCTTATTGTGAGCCATGATATTAATTTGCTTACTCTATCGCTTGAGATAAGGAAGCTGCTTTTAGGGTGTAAGTGGGCCCTATGCCTACTGATCTGCTGTGCAACCGGGGTGCACATATGGGGCTTGTAATATGTCAGATACATCTGTTACCAAGGGTTTACATACACAAGGCAAGATTCAATAGCATACATCTATTTATCTATCTATCATTTTATTTTTATAAACCCATTCAGACCTATAGTATTATTTTTTACTCTTGGCATTTTAATCTTAACTTATGATTGGTAAACATTTAAAAAAAAAAAAAAAAAGTTTAATGGTAACATCATTGCTTCTGCAATCAGCTATAATGATGTTAATGTTTAAATTCCATTAAGGTAGAGGTCAAATAAGTAGTTGACCTGTGCAGTACATTTTTAGTTCATTTGGTTGGGGTGAAAATGCACACTTGGTTCTCTGGGAACCCTCTTCCCAAGGACTCCCTGCTCAGCCCTATTAAGCTTTGAAGTGTTGTTGGTGCCAGTGAAGGTGACAATTCACACCTCAGCTTTTAGGATAAAACCTGGGCTGCACAGCCCCAGTCAGCATTTCAACAGACACTCTCAAGAGGAGCAGACATGGATCTCTCTCTGATAGACTTGCAATTTAAGGAAAAAATGTTGCTTCCAGGGTACAGCACTCTTCAGCAATGGGGGTACCCAGATTCAGAAGGCTATAGCAGCCTTTCTCCAACATCATCGGTTGACTCCTTCAGCTTTTCACCTCCAAATCAATCCTCTAGCTTTGGGGAAGATGACAACTTTCAAACTTCTTCATCCAAGGTTGAAGTTCAACAAAGCAAACAGATGGAAGTACCAGCAAAGAAGAGCCACAGAAGAAACAGAGCCATTTCTGATCAGCGACAGAATGCAAGTGAGAGGGAGAAGATGAGAATGAGGAATCTCTCCACAGCTGTCCAGAACCTGAGAAGATACCTTCCACCAGCGGTGGCACCAGTTGGTAAAAACCTGACAAAAATTGAGACATTGCGTCTGACCATCCGCTATATCGCACATCTCTCTGATGTTCTTGGCCTGGATGATGAGACCCTGATGAAGAGAAGGGAAGAAAGCCGCAGAAGCTATATCTGTCCAGTTGGCCTTAGCTGCTCTCAAGGCAATATGCAAGAAATTAGTTCAGCTGCAAGAACACAGTTTACAGATGCCTTTTCAACTTTTTCAACAATATTTCCAGAGACAGCAAGCCCTACTGTCATGGGCACTAACCCTTCTTCAGCAGACATGTACTCTCTACAACTCCCAGATCAAGGCCTTCCTGAAGAGACATTCTCACCATGTGCCATCAGCTCATCCCCAATACCAGACTTGAAAGCATTCCCATCACAGCCACCAGTTTCTCCAGACCTGGGTTTTTGTCAGGTAGGTCAAAATCTCCCCTACTTTTCAAGCTACCTTTACATGTATTTTATGTAGATAGTTGCATATACCTTCAGAGTTCATCATCGGTTCATTGTTACCCTATACATAGGTTATATCATATGGCCCACATAGAGCTTGCAATATTTTCTTTACTTAGAAGATTATTCAATGAGTAACTTCACAAGAGAGTCTATTAGAAGTAATCATGATCAATAGAATCTACTTACAGTACTACATTTGTATCACTGAATTCAGAGCCCTACTAGTGACAAAGATATTCCAGTATGTATTAGGCTTCTTTCAGCCTTGCGACATTCTGTTCCGGCATGGAATGACAGGAATCGGCCAGACAAAAGACGTTGCGTGCGGTTATTTCCAGCTGGTTACAGTAGTTTTAAGGTAGATGCAAAAGGAGAGGCAGATAATGTACAATAAGTAGATACTAGGACAATAATAAGAAATATTTGCTGGTTACAAAATAAACAAGATTATTCATTGTTCTTTTCTTTTCTCTACAGGATATGATTGATGATATGTGGGATGAGCATGAAAATAAAAAACTCTGGACATCCTTCCAAACAGAAGAACACCTCCACCTGCAACATTTCTGCTAAATATATGGGCACTTCCTGTGTTATATCTATGGACTCCTGCTTCATGCTGTACATATGTAAATACAGAGTACTTTATGACTGTATATAGCTGATATTTATTACATATATTGTACCTGATATATTAACAATAGCATCTTTATTTATTCCTATATAATATATGAAAAAGACCAATATGTACTTATTTTATTTCCTATTCACTTGTTCGGGTCTATTCTGCTTATAATATATATTATTTCAAGCACTAAATAAAGCTTTTATTTCAACAATATCTAAGATATCTGCTGTGCGTGTTTAAATCACGTTTTTATGTTAAGCATATTTTAAAAATTTTTGGTGAGTTTATTTTTAGTTTCTTCATGTCACTGTCTATATTTAATAAAAATGTATGTAAATCCTGCAATTTTCACACAGGCCACAGTTCTAATAATAGGTCATAATGTCCTGTTCTGTACAGGTACATTTTCAATAGCTTTCAGAATTTACCACAGGCGGAATTACAATGACAAGCAACACCTCTACGTAGATAACACAGAATGGACCATTCAGAATAGGTGATATCAGCTTATTCCTGTCTAGAACTATCTCCCATATAAATCAGTGGGTTAGCTCTGGTCCATTGTGTCTATGGCCCATGTAGCTGCTCTCAAAAGACAGGAAGTATTAACATATTTTAAGCCTAGTGACCAGTGTGAAAATTACTACAGGATTTTATACATTTAAAAAAAAAAAAAAATATATATATATATAAACTTTAACATAAAATGGGACATATAATAGGTAATTTTCTGATGCCACGTTCCTTTTGAGGTTGCAAAGGCTGACGGTTTTGTAGGACTGTCTCACCATCTAGTTTGTATGGGATTGTCCCAATCTTCCCCCTGTAGCAGATGTTGAGGCAAAGAACAGTTGTGCATGTTGGTTTTCACTATGCCCAATCTCTTGTTCTCATATTAGATAAACCCACATCATAGGTTTCTGGCAGACACTCTCCTCTTCCTATTAAGGACACATGCATACTCGGCCCAGCCTAGAGTACATGTATATGGGGGGATGAGGAGTAATAGCTGATGGCTGATCTCTCCTGATTCCCCTATACACATACATGCTCAGTAAGGGGGAGTGGAGAGAGCCTCTGCCAGACACTGCTGGTAGCTTATCTTCCAGAAGAACAAATAGATGGGGCAGGAAAAAAAAAAGGGAGAGATGGCCAGGGAGAGATGGGTGGTCCCCAAAAACAGTGTGGTCACCATTAAAGGCGATATTCCATGATTGATCTGCAAAATAATAATCCAACAAAACAGACATCATAGATATAATCATTCTAACATAGCTCAAACCAGCCCCCCTGTGCCTCACATGGATCCAGAGCTTCCTCTATTCATTGCATCCATTGTTCTGCTAGAGTCTATTCAGACTGGCATGGCAGCTCAGGGGGTCTGTCCTTTCTGTTAGAGTGCTCTTCCTGTTACAGTTCAGAGGGTGTGTCCTTTCTTTTGCAGCCCTCTTTCTGTCACAGCTCAGGGGACATGTTCTTTCTGCTGCAGCTCTCTTCCAGTAGGAGCTTAGGTTACGTGTGCTTTCTGCTGCAGCTCTGTTCCTGTAGTAGCTTAGGGGACATATCCTTTCTGCTGCAGCTCTCTTCCTGTCACAGCCTCTAAAATAAGATCCAGCTAGCGGCAGCTGAAGAATGGAACTGAGCATCAGCGACCATGTTTATCCAGTTCAGTAGGTGGATTTGAAAATTACTGTACAGATTAAACACCAGGGGGCACCATTAAAATAAAGAATGTAGTGTTCTTTAGTAGGCTAACCAGCAGAGAAAGGTCTCTTCTTATGATCACTGTATGCATGTATTTCACATAAACTTAGTGTAGTTTTTAGAAGCTGCATCTTCATAAACTACTGAGCACAGCATTAGTTGCATAGTTGCCAACTGCCCCAAATTTGCCGGGACTGTCCCTGATTTTCAGAGACGGTCCTGGCAAATTTGTGCTGTCCCGGGCCAAAAATGGCTGGGGCTAACACTAACCCTGCCCGTGATTGGGTGTTGCAGGGAAGGTTTGGGGCGTTCCTGGGGATGGGGCTTATATGCCCCAATTTTACCAACTCAAATGTTGGTAAGTATGTACTATGGATGTCGGACCATTTACTAGCGACATTATAATTGTCTGACAGTTTTCAAATTGTTCTCTTTGCATAAATGGCCTCCTATCTCTCAGTTGCTGTCACGTCAAAAACTGCTCTGGTGACTGCATTGTAAATGCGCCTCGTCCTCAGTCTCCACATTTTTAAATAAATCTCTTTTGAATGACTTCTGCTTGCTGTGCATTTGTTCTGCTGTGCCTTTGTTATGCATTATACAGTCCACAAATTGGATACCTGTGAATTAGGTTCAGAAGTTATTGATTTGGCCTAGGTATTGCTTATTTTAGCAAGATAAATGTATTTGAATTGCCTGCGTCACTTTTCTTTAGCATCTATATGAATCCTATAAATCTCTCACAATTAGATAAGGATGAAAATGAATTCTTAGACCATCCTAGAGGTTTAATGATATCAGCAGTAAATGAACAGATCATATATATATATATATATATATATAAATCATCCTAAAATAAAAAGGAATTACACGTAAGAATAAATCGTAGCAAGGAGAGCAGAAATTCTTTGCATTCCCCAGTATATTCAGTTAGTGATAAAACAATCAGCAACTTCCAGCAAGTCCCAATTCATGCTCTATCAATGTGTAAAGACTCACCACATCAAAAGATACAAGAATGTCTGTGGATGGTACCCGCAGTTTCTCAATTTTTATGAAGAAAATCGTGTGTGTCCCTTATGTAAGACCTGGCAGAGGTGGCGAAAGGATATAATACTTTGTCTAGAAAAATAGCTATTTCAGAAAAAAGTGAACCCTTACCAGACACAATTTGTCCAACGGGAGGGGCCAATAATGATTTGTGAATCTTCGGTAAAGTGTTCTTTGATTTTTTTTTGTATCAACTGTGGATCCTGGTTATTGGTCCTACTATTTGGAGTGTGCTGCTTTTCTTTCTCTCTTCTTCATATATATATATTCCTTCAAAGACAAGGCAGCGCTCCAATGTTCAGTGCAAATAGCGGACCCACTTTATTTTCCCATTGCAATGTTTCAACTGCTCCTTGCAGTGATTATCAAGCATACCAAATGGTGTCCAAAACAGTGTTATATACCCACAATTCATAGTGGGTTAATTAGTGATCATTAACATATTTTCACAAATAGCATATACAAAATCACTGTGTGAGACATCAAAAAAGAAGTGATACATCGTACATTATATAGGAGGTAAATGCATATAAGGGGGTTCTTCCCAATATTATAATATTCAAATAAAGTGCCATAGTGCATAAGTATGTGATCGTGATCACCTGTGTGTATCCATACTAATTAAAAAGCAGCCAATAAGGTGCATCTAAACATAAAAACTTACAGCCGCAAGTGGAAAAAGAAGGCGCCATCCTTCGCGTCCGATATCCAGTATTGCCCATGTCCCGTTACCCAGACTACAACCCACACTCACCCAGTCACATGAGAACTCACATGACCGGAAATGAGCGAGCATGCAGTCCGGGCAAACGCCGGAGACGTCAGCAGTACGTTCGGAGGGACCATCGCATCAGTCCATCACGGCGTCACATGACTGACTAAGTCACGTGTGCCATTACCAAGGCTACCCGCAGGCGTCAATGACTGCCTAGTCAGCGGTCAGAGGAATTGCACCCCTATTCATCCAGCTGTGCTGCTGATCTCTTTTGTGTTATATATATATATATATATATATATATATATATAATATAAAGCTGAGTGTATGTGTGTATGTCCACTAAAGGAATCCGCACTGTCGCATTTACAATCACGAAATTTGGAACACAGGAACATCAGGTGTCCAGGAAGGTTTTAGACCGGGTATCAGCTCTCTAGCACGTACTGTTCCTGAGATATTCCCAAAAAATGCATTAGCCAATAGAAGCCTAGTCACATGACCCTTACCAGCCAATAGAAGCTCATAGGCCCTTAGTCTCCACATACAGACAGTTTTACACCAGGTTTCCATAACAACCCAGCCGTTTTTCTTCACTGCTGTAGGTCAGCTTTAAAGGAGCAGAGTGCAGTGGATGACACTGTTAAGGGAGCGGTGTGCCGTGGAGTTACAGTTAAGGGGGCAGGTAGGGTGACCATTCAGGTCACCTTCAAAAGATGGATTTAAAAACCATGCCCCCAGGTCCAGCTAATCCCCACACCTGTTATGCCCCTCCCCTCCCACTCAACTTCCAATCAACTTGCCACGCCTCCTCCCAATCAACTTCTGTCAGCTGCAGGGGTGAGAGGGAGGGTGACTTTCTCCCTGTAGCTGTTCAAAAGGACATCCCTGTGTCTGTCCAGGCCCTGCATCCGACGGGGAATAGGGAGTCTGAAAGCTGAACTGTCCAGCCTAAAACCGGACCTCTAGCCACCCTAGAGGCAGGCTGCTGTGGAGGTCACAGTTAATGGGAAGATCCGCTATGGAGGTCAGTGTTAAGGGGTAGATTGCTGTAGAGGCCACTGTTAAGGGGATGGGGTGTTGTGGAAATCACTGTTAAGGAGATGTGGAACTGTGGAGGTCACTAATAAAGGGGCGACAACTGTGGAGGTCACTGTTAAAGGGGTGGGCTGCTGTGGACGTCACTATTAAGGGGGCAGGATGCTGTGGAGGTCACTTTTAAAGGGGCGCACTGCTGTGGAAGTCACCATTAAGGGGGTGCGATGCTGTGGAGGTCACTGTTAAAGGGGTGGGTGCTGTAGAAGTCACAGTTAGGGGGACGTATGCTATGGAGGTCAGTGTTAAGGGGTGGGGTGCTGTAGAGGTCACTGTTAAGGGTACAGGGTGTTGTGGAGATCCCATTTTAAGGGAACGGAACTCTGTGGAGGTCACTGTTAACGGGGAGGGTTATTGTAGAAATCACTGTTAACGAGGCGGGGTACTGTGGAGGTCACTAATAAAGGGGCGGCCGCTGTGGAGGTCACTGTTAAATGGGGGGGGGGGCGCTGTGTTTGTTACTTTTAAGATGGCAGGTCACTGTGGAGGTCACTGTTAAAGGAGTGGGGTACTTTAGATGTCACTGTTTAGTGGATACTGTCGATATCTTTTAATGACACACACAAACATTAAATGAAATAGGTGAAATATACCCGTGCAAAGCCAGGTCCTTCTGCTAGTATATATATACAGCCAAATGACTGAACCAATCTGCCAAAAAACTGGCATACAGATAAATCAGGTGCTTTCTTTCGAAGGTGTGATGGTGTTAGATAGGGTTTCATCTCTCTAGAACGTACCCTTCAAATATCGGCCCCTAGGTCCCCAAAACGTTGAGCAGGCTGGTCACAAGGCAGAGTTCATCGTCTCAGCCTGATATGCTTTGTCCACGAGAGGTCCCAGTTATGGGACACCCATTCAGAATTATATCATGATCGTCAGGGGTGTAGCTAAAGGCTCATAGGCCTTGATGCAAGAGTTCAGCTTGGGCCCCCCTTCCCTCAGTGCTTTGTGGCCGGAAGCACGTAGCCTTCGTACTGCCCGAGGCAAAAATTGAAACGACATCCCCCTTCCATGCCAAATTATTGACTTAACCCCTTCTCTCCAGCCAGAGGTGTAACTTGACCAGCATGTACTTTATATAATACCGGTGTCTTCATATGTGGCACAAGGGTCTTTTCGCCCCCTCAGGCTCCTGGGCCCGGTAGCGACTGCTACCCCTGCACCCTCTATAGTAGCTATGATGATTGTGTCCACAAGTGCAACAGGCCGCCTCCCCCCTGGGCCCTCTAAATCGTGACCAAGGTGTAGTAGGAGTGTAGAGTGGTGTAGTGCGGCCTAAATGTCTCTTTATGTGTGTCACTGTGCTCCTACCTGGATACCGCTGGACCCCAAGCTTTGGCTCCGAATCAATAAAAAGGGGGAATAATTGAGGGATTTAAAAGAATAACTTGAGTCCAGACCTTGAGATGAAGTTCAATGGCAGCTTCACTTAATAATAAATAATAAACGTTTCTTCAAACAGTTTTCAGGCTTTGTCTTGGTTCCAGCAGGCTTTAGCATGAACTGGCAGGAAAACTCAACTCTGCTTTATCTCTTTCTCTCTGCTGTACTGACAAGCTAGCTTGGTAACTTTGATTCCTTCTTTATGCTGCACTCCACGTTTAGTCTGACTTAGTTTTAGCAGAGGAACAGGTTAGTGTCCTGTCAGCAGAACTGCCACACCTCCTTCTGGTAGCAAGCAGTACTGGCCCACTTCTGCCCAAAAGGGCGAGAAAGGAATGGTGAGTTCCATTCTATCTAACTATAGCTATGCCATATTTGCTGCCACCTGCTGGGCTAGGCATATTACATGTAATAAAACGGTACTTTCACACTTGCGGCATGGCTATCCGGCAGACTGTTCCGGTAGGTGAACAGCCCCCCGGATCCGCCATGCCGCAAGTTCCCGTGTGCTGCCGCTCCGTCCCCACTGACTATAATGGGGTGGGGGGGGGGGGGTGGAGCTACCACGCAGCACGGCAGTGCATGGCTGGAGATCGCCGGACTAAAATGTCCTCACACTCTCATCTAGCCTTACGTTCTTTTCCAAAGCATGACACCTGCATTTGCCAGCCAATATGAATTTTATGTGCAAAATGAGTTGCCTTAAATGTTTAATACCATAGCTTGAGCCATGTTTATGACCTATGTGACCAGGTACTGCATCATCTCCTTTCTGCCAGTAGCCATGTGCTTCATTAATCTTTGTATATTACACACCATTTGCCCTTATTATCTGCCTAGATATTCAATTGTAAAAAAAACTGTCAGTTTGTACCAATATATTTAGGACAGAGCCTGATTCAACACATTCCTCACACATTGAGGGCACGTTTATTATTGTCAGCCCCTATTGTGAATACATTAGGGCCCATAGTGTTGTACTAAGTCAAGTGGAAAAGTATAGCATCATAATGTGTATTCCTAAAACCTTTACAAACGCGCTGTAAAGGTCTTGGCTATATTTTTATGGTAATGTACTTGTGTGTTATCAGATTGAAGACATGGTGGCAGTCGTGCAGGGACCAGTTCTGCCGGGAGCTGGTCCAAATGAAGGGGCACAGCGGCGATGGAGGCTTGAAAAAAAAAGCCATACCTACAGGTATATACTGCGCAACTGTGCAACAAGGCCGTAAGTGGCTTTTTTTGTTTACTTTTAATTAATATGCAATTGTAATGTAATGTGCTCTTATGCTGGTATTGTTTGCGAAGAATTATACGGTGGTGTGTAACTGAAAGGTCCAATGTTATTGCAATGTATTTCTAATGTGTTTATTACAAGTGAAATATTTGGAATAGGATGTACAATGTACAATCAGAGTTGATGATGCTTGATGTTATGTGTAGTACGGCATTGGACATGGAAGAAATATAAGAATTCAATAGCTAAATAGCTCTACATTGAGGGAAATGGCTCCGACAACCGTAACCTAACTACATAATTGGCACTTACTCACCGTTTTTGTTTTTAAACTCCCATTTACTTAACCTTTCCATATCGTCTTGTTTTTGCAACGATGGAAAAGCACAGTGTATAATATGATGGAATAAATTGGGAAGGCAATTCTCTGAAAAATATAGCTACTAGCAATATTTTGACAGTTGTCCTTGCTGACATATTTCCAATATGGAAAGCACATTTGCTGACGTTGTCCAACAACTGTATTTGGCCGCATACAAGGTCCTGAGTAATTGAATTCTAGCAAGACTATAGGAGAGATACAGTATATCTAAACTGGTGCAAAGGAACACTGGTTTAGTTGCCCATAGACACCAGTCAGAATTAACCTTTCATTTTTCTGAGCTCCTTTAGTTTCAAAAGTCATTTATTTGGGTTTTAGCATCAGAAAGTAAATAACTGAACAAGAAAACATAGTACAATTGTTATTATATAAGATAACAAAAACAGAAAAAAGAAAAGAAAAAAAAAACATGGACAAGAACATAAATAAGTAAAGGGAAAATCCAATAACATTTCAAAAATGATACAGAGAAATAAACACTGAAGTACAATGGGGATTGCAAGTCATCAATTAAATTCCTTGAAAGCGTAGAGTAAAATGATATTGTGACAGTTGGGGTGTGCTATAAAGTAATACAGTAGCGGAGATCAGTGGAATGAGGAGAGGATAGCCAGGGCTCCCAGAGCTTCTCAAAGGCTGCGTAAGTGTCAGTACGCATGGCGTTAAGCCGTTCAAATAAAAATATTTTATTGATTCTATCTAATACAGCCTGAAAATAAAGTGAGGCTGAGAGCTGTTTGTAGGCTATAAAAATTCTGGCACCTAAACAAATAAATTGTGACAGCTTAAGTTTAGAGAAACATTAACCAGGACGGTTTGTCCCCTAGGAGGCAAAGAGATAAGGAGGCAGGATATTGGCAACCCAATACAGCCGACACAAGAGAGCAGATTCTTCCCCAGAAGCTCTTAACTAGTGGACAGGTCCACCATATGTGTAACATAGTACCCTCAGTAGTGCAAACTCGAAAGCTTCTGGGAGAAACTTCAGGGTATATGCAGTGTAATGTAGCTGGAACCATTTAGGTCCTATGAAGTGTTTTTATGGATGTTTCAGCTAAGGTGGTTTGCCAGGAGCCCTTAGTGAGAGTCTGGGAGTGCTGGAACCATCTAGAAGTCGAGTATTCTACCTCCAAGTCCTCCTCCCATGCTTTCATGTATGGCAACTTGGAACCCTCAGCTACGCCATTAAGTGCTCTATATATCCTGGGCAATAGACCTCGTTTGTATAGAGAGTAGGCTATAGAGCGTTCAAAGGGAGTATAGTCAAAAGAGCCAGTAGGCATTTGAATAGAATGTAGGAATGAGAAGATCTGGTTGGCATTGTATAGTTCTCTCACTGGAGGGTTAAACCTTTCCCTGAAGTCAGCCAGGGAAATAAGTTTGCCTCTTACTAGGAACCTGTGTACAAATGCATGGTCAGGAAGGCCAGGCAGAAATGCAGGATTTCCTAAAATATGTACTAATGGTGAGATAGAGGACTGTAGAGATTATTTAAACCTGACTGACCTCCAGAGCAATAACGAGTAGTGGGATAGCAGGGAGTTGGGCCGGACAGTAGACGGCAATGGACGGGTTAACCAAATCAGGGCCTTCCATGAATATGGAGCAAATAAGATTTGCTCCAATGCAATTCACAATGGTTGCTCCCTGGGATTAAGATGTGTTAGAAACAATTGTGCTAGTCTAGCAGCTTTATAGTATTTATGGAGGTCAGGAACAGAGAGGCCTTACTGGGATTTATGGCAACGCATTGTACGCATAGCTATACGCAGGCGTTTATCTGCCAAAATAAATTTTTGAACATTAGTTTGTAGCTGTTTTAAATCTGAAGTGGGCATCGGCACAGGGAGGGTTCTAAACAGGTACACCAGTCTGGGGAGAACCACCATCCTGATGATATGAATTCTACCCACCCAAGAGACTGGAAGAGATCGCCAGTCTCTAAGGTCCTGTCTAATTTTATGATAAAGAGGGGGATAATTAGTTTTGTAGACCTCGTCAACCCTGTTAGGTAGGGATATTCCCAGATAGGGGATAAAGTTATGTCTAATTTGGATTGGGAAGTTTTGTAGTAAAAGGGACCGAATCTGGGATGTTAAGTTACAAGGGAGAAGTTTGGATTTAGAGAGTCCTAAGGCTGCGGAGAAGAAGCCCAATACCTTCATCAGGGACGGAAAGGATATTACAGGATTGGCAATGGTAAGGATGAGGTCCACGGCAAATAGGCTTAGTTTGTGTTCGTGGCCACCTATAGGAAGTGTGATCTGATGTGGATAGCTAGGGGTTCCATAGCGAGTGCAAATTAAGCCGGTGACAACGAACACCCCTGACATGTTCCCCTTTGAATCTTGATGGGTAAAAAATGGGACGCAGGAAGTTTTAGATAGGCTTCAGGGGTAGAATATAAGGAGCGAAATGAGCCCCCAAAGACCCATAGCAGTCATAACTCTGGAAAGATAATCCCAATCTGAGGGGTATCAAAAGCTTTTTCTATATCTTGTTAGCCTCTTGGATTATATTCAGAATTTTTCGAATATTGTCCGGGGCTTCCCTACCTGGGATAAATCCCACTTGGTCTTTATAGATGATGTCAGGTAATAACCTATTAAGGCGACGAGCTAGGATAGAAGTAAAGATTTTATTATCAAAATTACCGTAAATCGGGAGATAGGCCTGTAATTAAAGGGTAGTAAAGGGTCTTTGTTCGGTTTAGGTATGAGAGTGATTCTAGCAGAGAGGAACTCGAAAGGGGTGTGGCTCCTTGTAATAAGTAATTACAATACTGAGTAATACGTGGAATCAACAGGGAGGCACATTTTTTGTAATAAAGTGCTAAGAAACCCATCTGGTCCTGGGGCTTTTCCCAGTTTTAATGTTTTGATGGTGTATTCCACCTCCTCCGGAGTGATGTCACTACATAGGTTAGTCAATGCCTCATTAGAAATCCTAGTAGAGGGGTTGCTGTCAGGAACTCATCCCCCGCGGCCCCAGGACCCGTTTGAGGTTTGGAATACAAGTGTTGATGGCAATTACTGTTTCTTTTTCACCCACCATATTCAGCTGGTACTGGTATTGTCACCCACCTCCCCCACTCTGTCACCAGGTCACTCTGTGGTCTCCTGATTCCTGCTGCTGCCACCTCCACACTGTCATTGTGCCACCCTGTGCCTCCTCTGATGCTGCCACCTCCACACTCTGTCATTGTGTCACTCTGTAGCCTCCTAATGCTGCCGCCACCTCCACACTCTTCATTGTGCCACTCTGTGGCCTCCTGATGCTGCCACCACCTCCACACTGTCATTATGCCACTCTATGGCCTCCTCCTGATGCTGCTGCCACCTCTAGACTTTGTCATTGGGCCACTCGTGGTCTCCTCATTCACGTGTCATATCTGTTTTGGATCCACTCCTGTTTTTTTGGCATTAGCAATACTGATGGATTACTGACCAAATGCTGACCAAGTGAAGGCGGATACTCAACAGACAGGATCTGTTTTTGTGGGGTTATTGTTCTGACGGATCAGAGGAAGGGCAAAATAATCAGTGACATCAACACAAACTTACTGCTGACACCCTCTCCACTCTGTCGGGGGCTCTACTTGTAAGGCTGAGTTCATACTTGAGTTATTTGGTCAGTTTTGGTCCCGTGACTGCCCAAATAAGTGAAGTGTGCAGTGATTCTAAGAGCGACGCCTGTCATCTGCATGTCATACTGACTCACAGTATAATTTCACTACCACAGCAGACTCCCTATGCGTGTTACTGCAAGGCACAGTGTTCTATACCAGTATAAAGGCTCTCTGAAGCCAGGAAATAGCTGTTGTTTAACGCAATTTGCCGCAAATAAACCAACTTTGTTCTAAAAAATTAGGTGAACCGGCGAATCGAATTTTTAAAAAATTTACTTATCTCTAATTGTGACGGAGGTGTTTTTTGCAGATCCATGATGGATAAGCAAAAAACGCTAGTGTGAAAATAGCCTAAGCTGTTAATAGGTAATACAAATGAGTAGGTAGTGTCCCTTAATGCCATTCCCCAATATAGAAGTAAAGGTTTAACATAATGGTAACCCAATTTTTCTGTAAAGCTTCCTGTTTTATCAATATCAAGATGTGTGTGTGAGGAATGAAATTATTTAAACTATGGATGTGATCAATGAAAATATAACACAGCTTTAGGTCTCATGCACACTGACGGTATGTGTTTTGCAGTCCATAAACTGCGGAGCCGCAAAAATACGGATATCATCCGTGTGCATCCCGCAATTTCCTGAGCCCCGTTGTCAAAATGCCTATTCTTGCCTGCTAAACGGCTGTGGAAAAGGTACTAAACATCTTATGTCCACATGATGCTACTTGATCGCGTTCAGCATGTATATCAGAAATCTGGCATTGGCGTGGTCAATAACCTGTGATGCAGTCAATGGAGTTTTTCAGTATACCATATAAAGACTATACCCCTGAAGTATACCAAATGGACACAAAGAGTATAAATTACTGCGTCATTACAACTAGCAAATATAGTCATTATGTGGTGAGAAAGGACCTGACCAGCTGCATCAATAGAGTTAGTTCACAAGGCCTGCAACATTGTTTCCTATGACTCTGCATTGTGCCAGTCCTCTGTTATCCCTACTAGAAAATGTATAAATAAATTAATAGCTGGGCGTAACCAGTATGTGGTGTGTCCCTTCACACAGTGACAAAAGTTGCTCCACAATCATTATTTCATGGAGAATACAAGTATTTTCAAAAACAGACATATCAAGAGAATGGAGAGGTCCTCTTTAACTATTTATCATACTCACTATGCCTCATTTTTATATATAGTAGATGCCATTCCATGACTGACCTTTCCTGTATAGAGTTAGTGTTACCTATGGCTGGCTGTCATGACCTCACAGTGTCATAACCTTCAACATTACTTTCCCAAATATAATGGCATTTTGCTGCCCCTGACCTCTCCAGGCCCTCTGTGAGTGTGAACATGTCTCACTTTTTGTCCTCCTTGTATTTAGACAAGTGCCAGAATTCTGACACCTTCTGAAACTCCCTGTCGCGCGCTCAGCCTCCATCAGACTTTGAGTGTTATGATGGGAATCGCTAGTCCAAACAGAACCCAATCGATGAACCTGACCAGCTCTATACAAATGAATGGATCTGGAAATCAGATCAAGATTATTGTTCCGTATTTCTGAAGCCAAGTTCTCTCTAATGAAAAAATGACATCCAGGCGAGACCATACTCCATCCCATCTATTAAAAGGACTGCATTCACATGACTGGGAGTACCCCCTAGAGACATGGCATCTACCTCCAGGTACATGCCTGACAGCAGACTCAGACTGGCTCACAGTGGTACAGGTGAATCCAGTGGAGCTCCAGAGCTGGGTGGGCCCCTTGTCTCCCACCCCATGCACAAGTGACACATGGCTGTACTACATACATATATTCAATGTGCAACACCCTAAACCAGCCTATGTTCATATAAAAAGTGATAGATTAATAACCCCTTTAGTACCAAGCCACTTTTCACCTTAAATCCCAGGCCGATTTTGCAAGTCTGGCATGTGTCACTTTATGTGGTAATAACTTTGGAACATTTTTACTTATCCAAGCCATTCTGAGATTGTTTTGATTTCTTGTGATACATTGTATGATATCTTTCACCTTTATTTATAAAATAATCCCAAATTTGCAAATATTTGGAAAAATTAACACTTTCGAAATTTTTATTTTCTACTTTTAAAACAGATAGTAATTCCTCATAAAATAGTTATTAGTCATCATTCCCCATATGTCTGCTTTATGTTGGCCTCATTTGTTCAGAAGGTCATTTATTTTTAGGACGTAGAAGGCCTACAAGTAGGCAGCCATTTGCAAATTTTCAACAAAATTTCCAAAACATTTTTAAGCATCAATCAGTTATAAAGTGATTTTGAGGCTTACGTAATGAAAACACCATAAATGACCCCATGTTAAAACTACACCCCTCAAATTATTCAAAACTGATGTTACTAAACTTTGGTAACCCTGAGTGTCCAACAAGAATTAAAGGAAAATGGAGGTGAAATTTCGGCATGCACTTGGTAGATTTTTATGTTAATCAATTTTTCTTGCAACACAGCAAGGGTTGTTCATCAAAATAAAACCTCAATACATATTAGCCTCTGATTCCCAGCAGTTTACAGAACTACCCCATAAGTTTTTAAGCAAAATAATCTCTACTCTACTTTTAGAGCGGTATGTGGAAGAAAAGAACCTGGTATAATGTGGGTGAAAATATTTTGGCTGTGAGGAAGCAGTAAAGTGTGAACGTCGGGCGCATGCCTCTTGTATTTAAGAAAGGCCATTTTGCGTTTTTGTGGGGAATTAAAGCCCCTCACATTGTGAGTTAGATTTTACCCCCAACTTGCCCATGACCTGCAATTATTAAAAAAGAGAGCAGATTGATCCCCTTAAGTACAATCCTACAGTAAAAAGGAAAACATAGAATGTGAAAACATTAAACAACGGGGTAAACGTTTATAGTCAACACAAAAAGGTTAGCCAAATGGATGGAGGCAACAGCTCAGCATAGCTGTCCGCACTCTTCCAAAGGATCTCAAGTCCAAGGGCAACATGATAGTCCACCCCCCCCCCCCCCCCATTTCCGTGTTGGAAGAAGGGTTAGAGGCATATAGAAACATAGAGGGGCTAGGCCCCAAGAAGTAGTAGGAAAAAGGGTTAACTTGCGTCAATCATCAATCAGATACAGTCCACTCCGCTTCTCCGTGGACCTATAAAAGTATGAATTTCAGAAGGCACTTCTCAGGAGGCTGGGGAGCGAGGAGATGATGAGGCGTTAGCTGGTACTTGGGTCCAGACCCTGGCTGGGCGTTGAGACCTAGGTGGCGCAGTAGGTGGTGGTGGGTGGTCCAGCAGAATCCCTGCACGTTGAAGAACATCACATCCCTCCGTAGGCGAGTGCAACGTGTGGGTGCGAGAGTTCAGCTGAAATGTTAGGGCAAATGGGAACCCCCATCTGTAGCGGATCTGGGCCTTCTGTAAGGCCTGTGTCACTGGCCACATTTCTCTGCGTTTACGGAGTGTAGAGGGAGCCAGGTCTGCGTATAGGTGGACAGAAATGGGAGTCCCGGTAAGTTTGGAGTATTCTGGGACGCTGTTACGATCTGGTCTCTCACGTCCGGGTAATGAAATTTGAGGACCACATCCCTTGGCAGGTCTGGAGAGCGGGGTTTAACTAGGGCCCTGTGGACCCTGTCTATTCGCAACTGATCTGCCGCAGCCTGAGGCATCAAGGCCTTGAAAGTGAGCAGGGTTGTTGGTAAGTCAGAAAAAGATTCTAGCAGGCCCCATATTCTCAAATTTCCCCTCCGTGACCTATTTTCTAGGTCCTCAATCTTGAGCTCAAGTGCGGCTAGCTGGACAGTGTGGGAGTTTATATCATCCCTGTCTGTGCCTAGAGCATCAGATATCTCATCAGCTCGAGTTTCAAGGTCCGACACTCGGTTTCCAATGTCCTGTATCTGGCGAGAAAATTTAGCTACCGCCTGCGAGAGTTCGGAGCGGAACAGTGAGGCAATATTCTTGTAGAGGTCCCCCTGGCCTTGATCTTAAGTCGCATGGACATTTGGTGGACCACTGTCAGTAGACAAGGCAGGGCTGGCAGGGGACACCACCAGGTCTGCCATGATGGATTGCGAGGTGAGTCTGAATAACTCCGGTAGCGTCTGCGACGGATTTGGTGTACCGGCAACTTTTGTCTTGCCTTTAGTGCAAGTCATTCTTTGGAACCCTAGCATAGGTATAAAATGCTGGTGGAGCCTATAAATTGGTGCTAAAGCAGGATTAATCCGGCGAGTGGTGCGGAGCTCACAGAAACATGATCTTCCTATAAGCCACGCACATGTGCCCCCAGGTAGTTGGCCCTTTAAATATTACAGCAAATTCTTTCCTTAGTATCTGCAAGGACTGTGAGAATCACATATCCCTCTTGAGATTATAGGATAGGCCCAGAGACCCATTGATCTAGAAGGTCTGATAGCCTTGGGCTGGGTTAGCAGCAGTCCCGATTTAGGGATACTGGGATAGAAAAAAGTGGGTCAAAGGCCCTGCAAAAAGTTGAAATTGATGTGGAGAGAGGGGTGAGGCATATGGACCCACTGACTGCGTGGATTGTAAGTGTCTGTCCTTACTTGTTTACTCTATAGAGTTGATGATCACAGCGTCTCTCTCCGGGTCTTCTGTCTGATTAAGATGAAGTGAAAGCTTCCCAAGATGGAGCCTGTGCAGTGCGGATGGCACCCCAGCAGCAGGACGGAAGATGGTAGGAGAGGAAATTTATGTCTGCCAGGTGCCCAGTCCTCCGATGTTATCGTCGGTGTCTGTATAAAGTCCCGAGGCAGTTTAACTAGGCTCCAATGTAAGGGTGCTGGCATGCGGCCCCACCGCTGCAGGAAATTGAGACCGGGAATCCACCCGGCCAGCTAGGCCTGAAACGCATCTCAGATCTCCGGTCGACTAGGGCTTCCTAGGTTGGCTCCTTTCTAGCTGATGGCACTAGGAACCTAGATGTTAAGGTTATGAGGGGTTTGGATGAGTGAGCGAGCAGGGATGTCTCTGGATGGAGATTTGAAAGCAGGAACTGAGGTAAAGCGCTTCCTTCTCGTTCGGCTGCAGGCCACGCCACCGATTGTAGATATTTTTAAATTCTATTTCCTGAACATGATTATAGGGGCAGCCATCTTGCTTCAGCTATTCTTAACAGCATTTAGAAAGCATTAAGAAAATTGTTTTATGGACACAATGGTCAGGAGGGGCCTCATTGACTTCTATGGGAGAGTTTTCTAGGCATGCTCTGCAACCTGTGCAGAGGTCATTTGACAATCACCTATTGTGAATGGTGGATCCTGTCTTATCTGTCCTTCTAATCCTGCCTGTAATGATATCACCTCTGTGTGTAGATAAGCAGATAACTGCAGTAAAGTGATCTGTACAAACTCCCATGACTCCTATTATTAGGCTTAGTGGCCGTGCAAAAACGCAGAAATTTATGATTTTCATTTAAATATGGATAAAAATAACAGCATCAAAAATCTTTAACAATATGCTAAACAAAAAAATGTGATCTAAACAATAGGTAATTTTCCGATGACACCTTCCCTTTAATTTAAGCAGAACTTTCTTTGCAAAGTCATATGTGCCAAAGAGGCAGGAAATGTGGCTGCAAAGGTTTTTGTCTTTGTATAGATTGAGACCAGCCCATATTATGTGGTGATTACAGAGATCCCCTCTCTATAGGTCTAACCAATAGAATTAAACCAAGAATCATGTAAAATGAATGAGGCAAACAAGCACCAAATCTTCATGTTTCATTCCAGAACATGTCCCTCTCACCCCTATGTACTACCCTGAGCAATTATAGTCCAAACACTGCCAACTAATTCTGTAAAGGCATATCAGTAGCTGTATACCATAGACCTCTTGAATGATTTAAAAAACAACATTTGGATTTCTATTTGTGTTTTGTTTTGTTGGGTTTGTCCAGTTAAAGCAAAAAAAAAACATAATGGCTAATTTAGATGAGTAGATAATCGTTCAGGCAATTGACGACAAAAGTGAACTACAGACACAACACTGATGATAACGATAAGCATTCACATGCTGGGAATATCGTGTACAAATTTGTTCATATTGGATGATATATGATGATCGTTGACAGCGTTCAGACAGGTCTAGTCATCATACCTACCGGTGAAAGGTCACACGATGCACCTTTACATTACCACAATTCATGCACGACAAACAATAAATTACGGGTGAACAATTTCACAAGCGTTGGGCGAGCGTTGTTAGTGAAATTGTTCTGTTGCTACATACATTCACATGAATTGCTAGTGTTTTAATCATAGCAATTATCTCTATATTTAAATGAGCCTTAAGTAATACAAGATAATCTGAAGCAGCCCAACTTAACAATATCTAATGAGGACCTCATAGAATGTATCTCTTTGTTAAATATTGCTAAACATACTTCTGCTAATGTGACACTATATTTGAATAAGTGAGAGCAAACGTCAGTATCTACTAGGACAGAGTAAACATACGGTATAGTACATACAGTACAAACTCTTGTATAACCCATTTGATAACGTCAGCGCAGCCTCTTATGGTTTCTACCCCTGACGGACAACTCATAACAGCTGAACTTTTACTCACAACTCAAACACTCCAGCAGCACTAAGCTAGGAGAACATTTCTTATGCCGGCTATTAAGTTCAAGGAAGCAACACAATTGAACAGTAATAAGGACATTAGTTTCCCGTTCAGCCTGGTGTAAGTGCACTGGAAATAGATCTGACTTTAGTGGAACAAACATTGGAATTTAACCCAGGGCCTGAGCAAGAGGTGTAATATGCAGACTCATTCCTGGAAGCCATTGAATTATATGTCGGCAGTTTGTAATCTCTGTACAGCATGGTTACTGGAATCCAGTGACTAAAATGTAACCATGCAGCAGGTTCTTGTAAAATCGAATTATCAACCATTACATCTCATCTTATCTGAGCTGCCTTTTAAGGTAGTAACCAAAAAATGGCTTCACTGGAAATAAAACCAATTTTACCTGGGTAAAATCTAATTTCATTTTGAACTGCTTTCAATGATTTTATTTTATACTCTACCACTACCCAGTGTTCGACTATAGTCTCAGCAATTTGAGACCTTATGGAATGATATAATAAGGAACTTTTATGTCATAGCTGAGAAAACACCTAGTGGGTCATTTAATAAACATAAATCCGCCTATGTTAGCCGTATATCTGGCACAGATTGCATCTCAAAGATCCATTGCTTCTCAATGTACAGCTTTTCCCCACTCACACGAGGTCTAAAAAGTCTTAATAAATGCGCCCCTAATTCCTCCGCAACTACTCTCTTTTATAAATCTAATTTAGGAGCTCAAGGAAATCAGAAGAGGAACCCAAAGAATAAGATACCTTTATTGCCAGACTTCCAGCAGGAGCACGTGGATCACCATATACTGTATGTATTTTTTTTTTTTTAAATATAGGTCTCTAAAATTACAATGTATTTTGTTTTTAAATAAATGAGACAAATCTTGTCTATAAATAAAAATTTTATATACCGATCCTTGTGGTCCTGCTGAAAATTTGCAACAAGATGGTAATGGACAGGTGACGTCTTTAGGCAAAAGGTACACAGACATGCAGCCAATGATAAATAGTATAGAAAAGGGTACAAGAGTTACATTTGTTCAGGAAATTACAGAAAAAATTGCCACTTGTCTGTGTATGGGCATCTCATATAAAACATTCATGAATGAATAAACAAAATAATAATTTGAAACTGTTTTATAGACCTGTTTTATTCATTAATTTGATTCCATCTTTTGTTTCTTCTTCTTTTCTGGTGTTTGCTGCTGCAGTGGTAAACATTGGCTGTGTATTGTTTTGGATGCATTGCATGACATCACTGATAATGGCTGGCCTCACCTATCCAAATTACATGGATATATTTTTGAAAATTAGCAAACAAAAAGCAGGTCTGCTGAGAGCACCAATACAGTAACGAGAAAAGATGACTTTAGAACGATTTAATTATTTTTCTTTTTCTTATCAGGAGATGAAGGAAGTTCAGCTCTATTCAGTGTGAAATTTGGTACATTGTGGAGTTGTGGAGGGAATCACTAGGGGAGGGGGGCTTCTGTTAGAAGCATTTGATATATTGTCAAGATCTTTTGAAAAGAGCAAGTTATAGAGTTGTAATCACAGTGACACGTTCTCCCCCTACTACCGTATTACTAAATTATTGACTTTAGCTCCAGTATAACAAAATGTGCTGCTAGCATTCAATCTGCATAGTGAATTCAGTTGTGCCACTTTAAAGGGGTTGTCTGAGATAATTAAAAACCTTGGACAACCCTTATCTTAAAGTAAAAAAAAAAATCACCCCTTACTCCAGGGCCATTCTTTGTGGTGCTCGTCTATTATTCCTATTGCTGTTAGTTTTCACTGAAGGAGCTCCGTAGAGAAGAGAGCTGGAGTAAGGGGTGAGTATATAACCTTTTTCTTTTTAATTTTAAGACAGGGTAGGGTTGTCCAAGGTTTTTAATTATCTCAGACCTCAACCCCTTAAAGGGAGTCTGTCACCTCAATTTCACCAATATAACTAACAACACTGACCCATAGAAGATTGCAAATGCTTTCCAAGCATACTTGTGTGTACTTTGAGTCTGTATTCCAAGTCCACGAAAAGCACTTTTATTCTGCTGAAAAACAGCTCCCAAGTGCCCAACTGAAAGTGAAAGTAAAAACAGCTTTCACTCCTGACTCAATTTCTAACGGCTATATCTTCTGATATAGTGGATATAATGATGTGGTTCTGGTCAGGGGCGTAGCTAAAGGCTCATGGGCCCTGGTGCAAGAGTTCAGCTTGGGCCCCCTTCCCTCAGTGCTTTGTGTGTCTTCTTATGCGGCACAAGGGTCTTTGGGCCCCCTCAGGCTCCTGGGCCCGGTAGCAACTGCTACCTCTGCACCCCCTATAGCTACGCCCCTGGTTCTGGTATATATGAATGGAAAGCTTTAAAGCAAGGTCAGGCCCATATTTGTAGCTGGTACCAATCCTAAGATATGAGCAGCTAAAGCAGCCCTCCTCCCTTCCGTCTGGTTTGCTTTGGGCACTTCGGAGCTGTTTTCCAGCACAATAAAAGTGCTTTTCCTGGACATGAAATGCAGACACAAAGTGCACACAGGTATACTTGGAATGTGTCTGCAATCTTCTGTGGGGCAGTGCTCTTAGATATATTGGTAAAAAAAAAGTGACAGACTCCCTTTAAAGCATCAGTGATCTACAATGGATGTTTACAGAGACTCGGAACAAATACAGGCTGAATTTGGACAGTACATCATACAGTGGACACACCAGTGAGATCATTCACCTACAAACACCTTACATGTTTTCAGTGACCACATGTGAATGATAACAGTCATCATAGGGTATATCAATCCGGTTTTAAATATCTTTTAAACATAAGTTCTGTTAAATAGCTTAGTTATTACTACTGCTTAAGGCCAGTTTGCTATCTTGCACTGGTGGTGTAGCACAAAGATGCCCCAAAAAAGGATTAGCGAACCAGTTCAGACTGAATTGAGTTCGGTCTCAACTTTGCTATTTTTGGGACGACAGACAAACCCAAATTTTTCCTAGTTCATTTCGGACAAATTCACTAAAACAGGGCGTAGCACCATTTTAGTGCACGTGGCGGTGGGAAAAAAGCACTAGGGAGGAAGAAGAAGGTTTCTCAGTCTCACATGATCCTGAGAGAAAGTTGGGGGGAGGGCTTGCCCTAATTGGCTCCCAGGCTGACAGACAGCCTGGATGAGCCAAAAAAAATTGCAGCAGGCAGGGAGGTGCTCGAGCAGAACGCCATTCTGTTCTGGGCTGTGAATGACAGTGGTTGGGTGTTACAGTGTCTGCCGGGAAAATGATCTTAGGCAGTCAGGGACAGTGAAAAATCAATCAGGGACAGTCAGAAATCAATCAAACTTATTGTCAGGAAGAGAGAAGACACAAGCTGTGGCTGACTGTGTCTGCTATCTGAAGTGCAGGTGCTGCAGTGCAGACTTTAAAAGCAGCTACCTGCAAGCAAATGCTTTCATTTTTCCCCTCATTTTCACGGAAACTTTTATTTTGAGGGGGTCAATTTAATTAACCTGGTACGGCATGTTGTCCTGCTACATAAGGACACATAACGTACCGGTATGTCATGTATAGTTATGATCACCACTGCCCGGCGGGCGGTGATTGGAACTGGGTGCCTGCTCAAATCATTGAGCAGGCACCTTGGGTCAATGCCCAGGGGGTCCTGTGCCCCCCCCCCCCGTGTCAGCGATCGCAACAAACCGCAGGTCAATTCAGACCTGCGGTTTGCTGCGTTCCTGGGTTATTCCGGTCTCTGGGGCCCAGTTAACCCGGACCAGGATGGTGATCAGTGGTGTGATAATACACCACCAATCACCATCCTACGATCCTGAGAAGTGATGGTGGCGATTAAAATCCTGCAGCGCTCCTCTATCCTCAGCTACCGGACAAAAAAGGATCTGCACGTCCGGAGCTGCAGGGATCATCAGCCAGCACCCCCATCTGTGCCCCAGCACTACCATCTGTGCCCCAGCACCACCACCACCACCACCCAGGTATTTAGGGAAAGGTTAAGGACAGGTTAGGTTAGGCAGGGATATACAGGGGAGAAGTTAGTGGGGAAAAAAACACATTTTTGTTGCACCTCCCTGCCCCCACCACAACATTTTTGGGGGCGCAAGCAGTTTATTTTTTTCTGTGTACACTAATTGTGGCTGGTGCTCTTAGCGTCCGGCCACTGTTAGCGCACGCACACCCCACCGCTGATTAACTTTGGCCTTAACATTTTTGGCCTTTTTTAATTTCTTGTTTTTTATTTTTTTTGTCTGTTAGGGTTTAGAGTAAGTTCGCGAACACCCGTGCCCGCTCGGGAACCCTACTGGTTTGAAGTTTAGGGTTGTTGAAAAGGTCCATAACAATTGGAGAGGAAGGGACCCAGTGAAAACATCAACA